>CM024580.1:14532754-15132754 GCA_014182395.1 Eucalyptus sp. ANBG9806169
TAATCCAACTTTCTTTTCGTTGTAACCACTCGAATTTAATTTCATCGTGCCAGATGTTTTCACTGACAATTTTGGTTTTATTGGACGCCATGTATTTACGGAGAAAGCAAACTAATTTGGCACAAATAGGCAATCTTTTCTGGCAAGTTGAAACTGAGACAAGCTACATCAGAAGAACCAAGCAGAAGCTTGTTCTTGCAGTACCTGTATCCAATACATATCTCTATATCCTGAGGAGTAACCATGGCCGAGCATCGCGCGCTGAATTATTCAGTATCAAGTACAGGCGCTATCAGTCAGATTTTTGCGGCCTCACTAAGACTGAGCATTTTTGCCGCCACCGATGCCAGACATCGATCTGATCTTCATCTTAGTTTTCTGAATAAAGTTCTCAATATGGTCGCTACCGCTGTCCTTTTGCTCGGCGCCCTCCGTCCCTCCGGCATTCGACATGGTTTCCATTCTTCTTTTGGCGCGATCAATGAAATTGGACACTCGGGTGTTGATGTCGTCTCCTTTCTCCTTCTTCCTTCCCTACTTCGATCTTTCCTCGGGGCATTTCCAGGTCCCCAATAGTCTTCCTAATCGGGAATTTCTCGGGTGCGGGCTTAGCTTTCTCCTGATGAGTCTCCTCTTGAGTCAAGCCGTGAGGATGGGACTCAACTTTCCTAGCGCCAGTAGTTTGGCCAACAGCCCCCTTTGAAGGAGATGCCATCTCTGTTCTAAACTTTGGTTTCTCTCCGACAATAGCAACAGATGCTCCTGGTTGGGGATTCGGTGCAAATCCGACTGCTTGGCCACGTCCCTGGTGAGAAACAACCGAATTGGCCTTCAACTTGGTTTCGGCCATTCCAGGAGACGATTGCCTCCCAGGCTCGACCGTGGTCGGCTTTGTTCCCACTTGATTGTTCTTGTGAACAGGGGCCTCAAAGTCGGACGTTGCCTCTGGCGGATTCGCATACTCAAACTCGACTGGAACTGCTTCAGGAGCGCGACGGATCGCGGTACATTGGGGCACACCGAAGGGCTTAGAGATGGGAAGTCAAGTCGGAGTGGTTCCTTTTCCCTCTAGAGGCGTTTTAAGGGAATGAGGAAGGCCGAGTATGCAGTAAGTGCTTGTGCGGGTGTTATATACCGAGTCATGTGAGGGAAAATGAGGCCGAGATTAAAGCAGCCTAGTGAGAATGGAACAAAGAGAGCGTGGTGGTGAAGACAGCATTTGGTTGCGTGGAAGATCGAGATGCCATGATCTAAAACGAGAATTAAACATAAGAATATCAGCCAGAAAACAGGCTTTTCCCAATTTATCCCAGTGAATTGGCAGTATAGGATCAAATTCCCACTTTACTTGCCCATAAACAATCCAGAAGAACTAGAAAGGGAATCTAACAAAAGCATTCTAACACATCAAACTCGGGATTGGCAAACCCGTCGCTACTGCTTTGGAAAAAATTGCCACAGCAATCTAATAGAAGAGTTGAACAGATGAAAGGAGTAAAAAGCGATTCCGATAATAATGACAAGCAAGAAAGAGAAATTCTGAGTGCGCACCACATGCCTCGTCAAAATTTAACGAATAAATCGTCTCTATTTTGTCCAACTACCAGAGGCATCCAACTCAAGAATCAGTGGATTAAACAGCTAGAGTAGCTTAACCCTTGCAAAAGTAAATATTTAGCAGGCGCAACTCTTACATCAGGAATGTACTTGAGTTCACTGCTGACATTAGTAATAAAAAGGCCAGGTTAAGCGCAGCCCATGAACGCCCACCAGAATGATAAAATTGCCAGACTATAAGCAAATTGTAGAGAATGGAATAGATGATCCCAAAATGGTAGAAGCAACAGAGACCCACATAATTGCTGCTGGTCCCTGTCAAATATACAAGGACAAGTGACAACTGACCTTGAACTTACAATAGTGGAGTATACCGATAGACTTGTTGTTGAGAGACATTATGTGGGAGTTGCTAATGACATCCAAGAAGTTGGCCTGTTAACCACCAGCATAATGCAAGAATTCTGTAGTATGAAAATTTTTACATGGCAAGATGAGAAGCAATGCAGCCAGAATGGAATTTAGCCTTCCCAACCTTTACATCCAAATTTATCAGATCCAAACTGCAATACAATTAATTCAATGGCGGAAGGTCTTCACAGCTTGCTCAATCCGCCGCCGACAAAGTGGACAATTTGTCAAGTGCAATGAGCATGCTGTACAGCAACACATATGCCCACACCTGTTGAAGAAATGCATGTAGCATGCTAAGTACAAGTTTAAAAGGCAATCAGAAGAAGCAAAGATGAACCATATTACAAGGTTCAATTCTACTCCAACATGCACTAGGGGAGAGACGCTTGTTTTTCAGGTCATGGATAAAAATTATACACCTCCAACAGGGATTTATTTCTTTTATATTTTTGATAGATACCTCCCACAGGGATTATAATGTTGAGTACCATTCATCCAATTATAATGAAGCAATTGCCATAGCATTTCACAATTAGGACCGCGGAAAGCTCAAACATCAGAGGCCAAAACTGAAAACACAAAAGTTGGCAGAATAAAGTGTAGCATCAGTGTATTCCAAAGCTACTAAATGTTAAAAGAGTACACGGTTATGTACATGCTATCTAACTAATATCGTGCACTGCAAAGCCTGCACATGGAAATTAACCATCTATCGTAAAAACTTCATCCAGGACAATGAAAATCAAATCAAAGCTTTCCATCTATTCACTGAACAACACTCTCTAGACACCCGAGGCTTGCAGTGACATGGAAGAGTGGAATTGGTAAAGATACAAAGGCACCATCGACAGCAAACTCTAATAACATTGTATCTAATAAAGAAAAGATTGCTTACGGGACAAAAACGGCATTGTACTCCTGCTCAAGGCATATGACACAGAGATCTGGCATTGAACGGTCTCTCTTAGCACTGTCTGGTGCATTCTTGGTCTTGTCATCTGTGCCTGAGAATAAATCGTAACCGTCACTATGCGAATAGATCATTTGTTTGAAGTAACAATTACGTAACACAAGTTACCTTCAGTATCTTGTCCAGATCTCCTAGCAGCAGCTGCAAGAACCCTGCATGGAGAAGACTTAACCAACATTATGCAGAAAGAGAGAACAATAACCGAGATATGCTACTGATAAACAATCAGTCTCCAGAAGGAAAAGCACCTGATCGATTACCAACGAAAAAGCAAACAAAAAATCTCAAGTAAAACTAGGAAATATATCAAGAAAACAAATAAAAGAGACGTTCTGAAAAGTAGAAGCATTTGAGGACAAATCAGAGACCACCAGCAAAGATAGCAATTTGAGCTAGATAAAGAAAAGGTCAAATATCTGAAAATCAATCAGTGTGAGGAAGAAACTTCAAAAGTTCTAGCAATTGTCTTGAATGATAATTTCTTCATCTCATCAGAAGGGTCCTGTCTGAACGGATTTAAGACAACGACAAGTGTGTAAGCTGACAAATATATGTAAGCCATATTAACATCGTATTTGACAGAAGCCCTGAAAAAACAAATCAAGACCGGAAAGTTGACACCTTCCGCTTCCTCAAACAATGAAGATAAAATCGTGTGTGTGACAACATAACTTTATCATTACAGCAAAATGTACTGTATCACCCCACTCTGGTTGCTCGATAAAGGTGTGTTTGACTCCAACACTCAGCCACCCAAAAACTTGACACCGATTTTGCTAGTTGATGATGCTCACAATCAAAGATGAGTCTCACAACGGAAGACATTCACAGTAGAGGTTGTTAAGATTTTAAAGGACCAAAACTGGGGCATTGTGCTAAAGACAAATGATGAAAAACGCTGAAATTAAACGGGATGTGCTTGTTAGAGACAAATGTGGAGGATGAGCTCATGGCCAGAAGGACAGCTTGCAATGATGATAATGGAAGGCTGACCAAGATGAAGAAGAACAATGGCCCGCAAGAGAGAAATTGTAGCTGATGGAGGAAGGTCGTCCAGTAGGGACTGGTCGCAGCGACCGTAGGAACACGCACTGCTCCCAGATCTGGATGACCTGGGTTGGCAACAAGCTCCTCCTGATGACGGGAAGAAATTGATGAAGAAAGAAGACAGCGAGGGACGAAGCTTGAGTCCTGCCAGAGAAGAAGATTTTGATGTGTTACTGAAGACGGGCTTGAAAAAGTAACAGCGAGCAACTGAGTAGAGCTTGCAACAAAAGAACACAATACTTGGCTTGATGGAGAAGACAAAACCCTTCTTTTTTTTCTTATTATTAACAGCAAGAAAAAGTTGTGTATTGGCATTCTAGGGTCTCGATTTGGGTCCCTCTCTCTTGGTGACTCTAATACCATAGAATATTTTAGGATCTTCAAGAGGGAGCAAGAGAAATTCAGAGGGTAAAACTTTACAAAATAGATTGATGAAAGGGCACACAAGATAGCTCAATTTATAGAGCAAGAGAGATGCTAACAAAATCCCAATCTCCTCATTCCTGACTACCTAGTAACTCCTGACTAATATCCATTAAAATATACTTTGATGAAATCCTTGCAGTTAAGAACAACAAAAGTGGAGAAGAAGAGGAAGCAACAAAGAACAGTCATCAAATAAAACTCTGATGTTAACTAATAGAATGTAAAGTGCGAAGAGAAGGAAATAGCTAAATATATCTCCCCAAAAGTCCAGTTTTGAACAAAATAAATGACATAAGAATGCTAAGATTGGCCTAGGATTTTGAGAGATGCAAAAAATAGTCATCCAATTTTAGTCGCTGGCACAGAACTTATGGCTAATGGGTATTTATCTGTATGAGTATGGCAGATCCAGTCCATCAAATACTTCAGAGCATGTAGACAAATGAAGAAACAACAAAGAATGACAATTTCGACAAACCAGTGATCTCCATTCTAAAAATACAAGCTTCACCAAATGTACCTTCGCTGCAATACCCAGCGTCGCTTTCTCTCCATGATGTATTGGATAGCTCGTTTTGCAATCAAACAAATGCCGAATACTGTAAACCCATAGGAAGCATACCTATACCACCTGTTCAAACTTCTAGTTAGCTTGCATTTGAAAGAAACAGAGAAATTAATGAGGCCACAGTTGTCCCCCAATATATTTACCTAGCCCATTTGCCAAGATTTGAAATGAGCTGGTCAATAGTTTTAGGAGATACATAAAAAGGGCCCTTGTGTGGTCTCTGGATCCGCACCGTCCCAATATCATCTTTGACAGCCTGACTTCAAGCAAAGAAGCAAATATGGTAAATTCATAGAAGAAACAATATCAAATGGAGTTGGAGTGAGAAATGCCTCGACAAAGTAGACAAGTTAAATCCTGTACTCTGAAATTGTTTGCATATGTACAGGAAGAACACTGCAGTGCTCTTCCATGAAAGTTGCCCCAGTTCATCAATATATATATATACGGGACGACTTTTTTTTTTTTTTTTTGTCTGATAGGTATATGAGTATAGAACTTGAAGTACTTGATTTACAATTTAAAGCATTCACGAGGACCAATTCAAACATACTAACTCAAGACAACCTAAACTCATAAAAGTGTTGCCATACCATACATGATGACTACACCTGATTCCATGAGTTGATTCTTCAGATGCTTAAAATGCTTATACACTAACAGAAGTGACATTTTTCTAGAGTGTGTTAGCGATCTCTCCGTTGTTCCATTAGTTTGTGCTTTCTCAATTATTGGCTTTAGCTATTGAGATCAAGCCTTCCCATTGGAGGGGCTTAAAATGTAAGTCAACTTCACTGCATTGCTGATTGCACTTAATTTAGAGAAAAGTCACTGGCTGGTCATTAGCTAAGTAACACATCCTCTCGAAAATCTACAAACGTCATATTTCAATAAACTGCCGATTTTCCTGATAAGTGGCTATTTGTATCCTAATGAGGGTACAATCAATTGACAGTAACATTCCTTTCTAAGGCGGAGACAGGAGGATGTACATTAAATCTCTCAAAACTGCCAACTCCACAATTGGATGATTTAACTTACTATGAAATTGTGATTAGTCAGACTCAGTCAGAAATCAGCTCAAGAGGATAATAAATGTAAGATTTATAGGGGCCACTTTTTTTAGCAAAAACAAATCTACACAATCAGTGGCCCTTACTACCCATCATATTCATTTTGGAAAATAGCTCTTCTTTGTGGGGATAATGAAGAGCATTATGCAGACCACCATAGGCTCTAACTACCAACCTAAACAAGTTCAATAAATCAAATTAGCATAAATTTGCTGTTGGCTCCAGACAATGCTCATAAAATCACGTGCCCTGAAGTCCGAGAGATTGACGTCTTTTCGTTGAAGAAAAAAATCAGCATTATCAATAGAACAACACAGTGAAGAGCATAGTAGCACAATGTTAGTTACTAACTCACGGTTTGAATACTTCTAAGTCTACAAGTTGGTTTTTACATCATAGGCTTAACAAGATCTTTTTTTTTTTTTTTTTTTTTTTGCTCTTGTTAATATTATGAATTCTTATTCAGCAGCAGCTACCAGTTATCGCACAGCATCCACGCTACAGATTATTGGCAACTTATTATTGACCCAGTCTTATTCAGCAGCAGACCCATTGAATTGCAGCTCATCCTAAAGCATTTAAGTTACAAATGATACAGTACTTCACAACACTGTCCTCAGTTGCTTGATTCTTACTCAACCACACCCAATATTTCACATCAATAATCATGTCCTAAGAAATGACACAAAGTACTACTTGAAAAGCCCAACAGAACTGCTTATCAAATGACAACACATTGGTCAATCCATCATTATCACACAAGTAGCTGTTAAGTTGCCAATGTTTCATTTTTCAGCATATAAGAGCACGGGCTCATTAAACAACACAAGATGGCAGAAACCTTACCTCACCAACAACAGTCAAGGAGGAACCAACAGGAAGAACGCGCTCAATCCTCTTGACCCCAAGCATCTGGAATAAAAACAGAAGGTGAATAGATGGAAAAAGAATCAAGTGAATCCTCAATGAGCCTGGCTTATGGTCCATCAACAAAGTCTTCGCTAAACAGGAAGCCATGAGACAGACAAACCTTGAGACCCTGAAGATAATCTAATGTTCCTCGTACAAGAGATCGTCCAGACTCTTCAAACACTTCACTTGCAATGTTTAGTTCAAAACCTGAGGCTCCTCGGGCCCCCAATACATGCACACGGCCACTACCATCATCCTACGCATATGAACAAGACATAATCAAGGCCTATATTCAGATCATCATTTGGACATAGAGCAGAAAACAAGATGTTCTCAAAAAGTAGAAGAGAAAGGCTCCAATCTTTCTAGACAAGACAAACTCGCAACTAGTCAGCTATGCAATCAGTATTAAGCAAACTTACTTGGACCACCAAATCAAAGTGAACAAGGAAGATAACAAAAGCATGAGAGAGCAGCCATTCCTCACCAGGTACCAAGGAACTTCTTTACTCATAGATAGCATCAACGCAGAGTCTTGAATCCAAGAACCAGCATCATTGTGCTTCAGAAAGTGTTGCTCTGCCTGAGAACAAGCCAACATATTAGTATCACAAAGGGTAGAGTATAACAAAAGACCAACTAAGCAAGTATTACAATCAAGTGAAAGGTTATTACCGTCTCCTCCACTATCACACCCCGTAGACGACTATACTCACAATTAATTGGCGTGTCAGAGCCAACTCTTCCAGAAAGTGTGACAACCAAAGGTAACACCTTACATTCCGTATCCAAAAGCTGCGCTGTTTCAGGCAAAGGGAATGTAAAAACCATTCTTCAGATAAGTTTAAGCAAACAGGCACTGAGTCATTTCAGCTATTATAGAAACGTATGCAGGTAAGCAAAATGGAATTGCACTCAGAAGTCACTACTCTTTCACTTCATGACAGGAATATATCCATATGATAGAGAAAGTACACAACGCCCCAACTAGAGGATGGTGAACATGGAAAATGAGGAATGTCGAATTCTCAGAGCTTTTTTCCTGATTTCTTGATCCAAAATATGTTCAGAGCACTCCAATGACTACAACAGCAGCTACTAGAAAATGACAAAGCATTTCAAAAGCATGTAGGCTGGATGATGGAAGTTTCCCTCCTCCCTTTAGATCATGGCCAGCTGAGGGAGGGCTTACTGGGGCCTCCAACCCAACCCCAAAGCCGCCCCCTCCCTTTTCCCCAAGGCAGCCCAATTGTGCACAAATTCACTTTTTATGCCTTGCCCCGTGTCAGGTAAATGCTAAATTTAACAATATCACCCTGCATAAATTCTTAGGCCTCAAATACTCCCATAAATTTAACAAAAGAGATCGCCATCTCCAAAATGCTGCAGTCATAAGATTACAAATTTCCAAATTTCTTCGCCGGAGCACACAGCAAGAATGCCAGAAAATGAACCGAAAAATGCCCACGTCAAATTCACGACAAGTCATAAACCACTCAGCCCAGGAGAGACAACAAGAGCAAGGAGGAACATTCTCCAAGACCTCGAAAGTGCGCTCACCTAATTCCTTCAATTGGTTCACCCGAAAGACACACTTCAAAGCCTCCGCATCCCTGCGACAAGATTCAAAATCCAAACTTTAGCCAAACCATCGAAAACCCTCGACGCCTCATCGACGCGTAGTCGCAGAACCTCTCACTCCACAACTTAGCTCAGCTCGACATCCGAGAAAGTCAAACGAAAAGCTCGAAACCCCGACTTCATCCGAAGCAATTCGGGCAGCACTCGAAGTACACATTACCTTCCGCTGCTCCTGCCGAGCACGTACAGAGCCGCCGCGCTCAAGCAGCAGCTCAGGCCGCCCCAGGGAATCATGTGTGGAAGCGACCGCGACCCGCGTCCTTACCATGAACAAGAAACCGAACCCCGGGGACCCCCGTCCGAGATCAAGCCCCCCCGAACAGAGCCCGGAAGGCCACGAGAGCGGGACCGGCGAGGACGAGCTCCCCCGAACGCAGGGGCACCGAGGTCGCGGGGATCAAGGAAGAACAAGAACGAGAACGAGAACGAGAACAAGAAACGATCGAAGAACACGGCGGGGGAGAGGGATCGGATACGATGAGTGGGAGGTGGGAATGTGAGGAACCGGCCGTGTGGAGAGGGAGAGAGTATCTTTGGGACGCACGGCCGACGAGAGGACGCTCTGTAGCGACGACACGACGCCGTTGTCGTCGAAAGTTTTGAGGATTATTTTGTTGCGGGAAAAAGCTTAAAAAAACTCCTAACTTTCCGACTGAGATATATTTATCCCAATCTTTTTATGACTTCAAAAATTCTAAAAAAAAATTTCTGTTACACTAAATTTTATATGGATAAAATTTGGGATTGTAATGTAGGTATAAGTTTTAAGTTTTTGGCATCACAAAATAAAATTTGAGGTTAATGTAACATGGTGGATATAGTTTAGGATTTTTTGTAACTTTTATCTTTTTGATGCCGATGGAGTCCATTTATAAGGACCCAAAATTACAAAGCAAATCAAACCATTAGATAATTCCTTAAATTTTCCCAAAATAAAAAAAAAAATGCTTCTAATGAGGAGAACAAAAAGACGATATAACCAAGAATCACCTTTCGAGTATACCCACAGAGGTGATCGAAGGTAAGTTTAGTTTGCTAATATTAGTTTTCATCGCATACTTTCATTGTTCTTACTGTATATTTGAAGACGACATCAAGTATGTGCAAAGTAAGGTCTACATGGCAATATTCCACTGTTCTTTTGTTTCTTGAAATAGAGTAGAAATTTGTTTGGTAACGTCAGTTAATATTTTTATTCCTTGAAAAAGAAAAGTAGCCAAGAAATAAATTTGGAACAAAAATAAAAAGTATAAAAATTAGCTTCATGTTCTCGACAATTTTTAGAAATAACAAATAAGTCATTTTCTTTCTTTTTTTCTTTTTTTCTTTTTCTTTTCTTCTTTATCCTCTTCTCATCGGTTGGTGAGACTTATCGTTTGCTATTGCCGATCGCCGCCACCCACCACCACCTGGTGACCAGCTAGAGAAGGAAGAAGAATAAGAGAGGAAAAAAAAGATAAAAAGAAAAATCTAAAAAAAAATACTAAAATATTGAAAGAAATTCTACATCATAAAAAAAATTTATGGGTTATATCAAACATATTCTTGTTCTTTTTCTTATTCGAGAGTAAAAATTTTATACGATTACTAAACGCGTTATTTTACTAAAAAAACTGTTCCGAGAGAATAAAAATAGAAAAAAATTATTTTTGAAAAGGAATTATTTTTAGAATAAAAATATTACCAAACACGCCATTGACTTCTCATGTTAAAAGGGTGGTTCCCTTTGAGTGCAAGAGTTTTGTCAAGAAAATTAAAAATTTCAATAGTATCTTTGAGATTAATATAATATTTATTATGTTTTGATTTGTATATGCCGCGAGATTGATTATATGCAATAGTTATGCAATAGATAAAAGTCCTTGACAAATATGCAAATCTTTCGTGATTCATGATATGATAATACACATAATAATACTTATTCCAATTTTCATAAAATCTCTCTTCGTTTTTCGATATCTTATAGATCCGAATCTCTACCGGATGATCAAGTAAGTTTTCTAGGACCAAATTGCCTTTATGTCCCATTTAATGCTTAGAAATGCATATTTTAGATTGTTGTGATGCTTGCTTTAATTATTATAGATTTTTACTTGATTTCTATGCCATCATTAAACTGAATTTAAAATAGCAATTATCCGTTCAAATGGACCATTGTAAAGTCGAAATGCTGCTACAAAATTTCTCAATGTAATATACTCTTGCGCTGCTTATTTGAATGCTTGAGTGTTCAATTAAATTACATTGTCATAATATTGAACGGACGATATCAAAGAATCGTAGGGCGTCTTAACTGCGGTTCGCATTTAACTAAGGCGGTTAACTAGTCCTCGAAAGTACCCTTCCTTTAGAGTTGAAGCTCCAACTCTGACTTGCTTATGTGCGGTGTCGATTGTTGCGAATGTGCGAGTAAAGGCCCCATGCTCGCGGTTCACATTTCCAAGATTCAAACTGTAAATGACTCCATGTTGTTTTTCCAATAAACTACATTCATGCATGTCAAATGCTACATCACATGCATTTATTCCAACACATTGTTATTTTGTGACTCCTTCATGTCCTCATTTTTTTTAAGGCACCCGTCATTAGAGGTGAGTATGGTCCAAATTGAGTCGATCCAAGATACCTTGTCCAGAAACCAATCCCCACATCCTAGGTCCTCAATTTTTAAGATTGAGGATTGACCTTATGAGTTTGGTTCGGTTCCAAGGTCAATCCGAGATCAACCGAGTATTTTTTATTTCCTTTTTTTTTAAAAGAATGAACATACTGTTTTGAATTATACATCCATCAATAATAACACATTGAGCAATCAAACTATAAGCATCAATACATATAAAAAAATAAATATAAAATAAGGTAACAACAAAAATTTACACTTGCTAAAAGTAACAAACCATAAAAACAAATTTGCAAAGTGAGGGAATAGAAGCAAGCGGCTAGGCGAGCGAAGAGAGGCTGGTTGCGAGGTGAATGAATAAGGTTTCTTTCTTTTTTTTGGTTGAATTAAGGCTGGAGTTCTGTCTACTTTTAAGCTACATGGCAAATTGAATTGCCAAGATAACAGGGGAAAAGACGCTAGGGTTTAGAGTAGACAAAAGTATAAAAAATATATATATAATATATAATATGTTTAAAACTAGTCCGGATTGAATCAATCATAAACTTTAATAACCAAGGATCAACTTATATAGTATGGGGTCTAGAGATCCTAGGAACAAGGACCAACTCAGTGCCCTTGGAATCTTACTAGGATTGTCCGAATTGGGCCAGTTTAAGGTTGGTCCATGATCAACCCTGAACCGATACTCACCCCTACCTATTATGTCATTCGCATATGTCATTTTTAGTCGTTATGTCAACGTCATATGCCACGTCATTCGGGCTTTATTTGCTCAAGGGGTTTTTCCCTTGATAGATTATTGGCATTGAATAATATTGTAGAATGCTTATTGAAAAATATTATGCTTTAAGTGGGTTTTTTTTCCCAATTAGATAGAATTCTACCGAGAATGATTGATTTACAAACATTGCGGATTCGTTTCCAAAGAGATTGAATTTTTCAACCCTCTTAAAAATGGTTGTCCATCATACTAACCCAAGCTTCTCGATGCTCTCTAACGTTCGTTCTCAATGTTGTTATTTTGCTTGCTATCCCTTTGATTGACCGATTGACATGGCTGTATTTACATTCAAACAATGATAATGTTCCTATCTCACCCATGCTAGGTTCACTTAACTAGAGGGAAAAAGCTACTAAATATGGTTTATGTTCATAGTTTTCATATGTAAGACTCGAAATTTACACATGAGAATGGGATAAAGCACCAAAAAAGTTATAAATACATGGCATTGGTACTAATTTAGTCATAAACCTTTTAATTAAATTAATTCAATCCCAAACATTTTCATATCGATACTAATTCAGTCCATCTAGTTAATTTTGATCAGCCGACGCTAACGTGGAAGCTAGCAATCTGGCCAAGGCTGAGATGGCCATTTTCAATAATTTTTTTTCATTTTTTTCATTTCCTTTTTCCTTTTCTTTTTTCTCTTCTTCTCCATTGTTTTCCTTTTAGTGGCCAACGAGGGCTTTGTGGCCCTTGCCCATTGGCTGGCAAGCCGTGAGAGGCTTGTTGGCCACTGCCGGAGAAGAAGGCCAGGTGGAAGAAGAGGAAAAAAGAAAAAAAAGAAGAAAAAGAAAAAATGGAAAAAAATAATGAAAAATTCAAAAAATAAAAAATTATTTTACAAATTGTCACGTCGTGTGTAATTTGGCTGGATGGACTGAATTGATACTAATGTGAAAATATTTATGACTAAATTGATTCAATTAAAATGTTTAAAGTTGAATTCATACTTATGTCTTAGATTTCTGGTTTTTTTTTTTTTTTTTTTTGTACTTTTCCTCATGAGAATGTGTTAAGAAACATATGATTGGATAATATTGATATGTTTTTTCACAACCTAATCTTCATAAAAGTTTTGTCTAATGGAAAGTATAAAGCATATTGAGAAAACGGAAGCCCAAATGGCCAAACCAAGAAGCGCAATTCTATTACAAAAAGGAAATAAGAAATATGGAGAACAATCGTATAAACTATATCAAAATTTATTTGATAAATTGATGTACTAATTAATTTAAATTGGATCTATCAAAATCAATAATAATGTGCAAATCCATAGAAGCCCCATAAAAATCAACCTTGCAACTGCTAGTGATCAATTGACTATGATTTTAGGCTCCGTTTGTTTCATAGAAAATAACTTTTTGAAAATCGTTTTTCGATTTTTCTGACATTTGTTTTACGAAAAATGAATTAGTCAAGGAAAACATTTTCTTTCACCTCACTTTCTTTCATCAAACTAATTCTCATTTTATTTTTATATTATCTTTTATTTTTTAAATTTTTTTCCTTTTCTTTTTTCATTTCTTTCTTTCCTTTTGTTCTTCTTCATTGGCCTTGTCCATTTACTAGCCACGGCAAATGCTAGTGACCAGCCACAGGTGAGCTAGAGTCTTGCCATAGGCCGGTGATGCCAAGCTCGCTCGATGTTAGTGAACTTGAGCCTGTCAGATCCGGCCACCTACGCAAGGCTTCAACCTTGTTGGAGGTCGCTAGACGTTGGCAAGGCTCTGGTGACCTCCAACAATACTCAAGCCTCGCTCACCCCAGCTCACCCAACCGGTCTCAAGCGAGCTTAGGCCTTGCTAGATCCAACCACTTGGGCAGGACTCAATCCTCGCCTGAGGTTGCCAGATGTTGATAAGGCTCTAGCAACTTTTAGCGAGACTTGAGCCTTACCCAGGTGGTTGGATTTGGTCGGGCTCGAGCTCGCCGGCCTACGACTGGTCACCAACTATTGCCGTGACTAGAGATTGGCCAATGAAGGAGAAGAAAAAAAGGAAAGAAAAGAAAAAAATAGTTAAAAAATCGATTTTTATAAAAAAAAAGACAAAATTATTAAGAGGTGCATGGAGGAAGAGATTTTTCTTACCAAATAATGAAATATATTTTCTAGCTCATTTTCGGGTTTTAGTCGAACAACAGAAAATATGATTATTTTCTTAGAAAATATTTTTCTAGAAAATCCATATTTTTCAGGAAATGAATGGAGCCTTACATAACTCTTTTTTACTCGGAAGCTAATTATATCTTATGCAATGTTCATTTTAGTTGGAGAGAGAAAGAAAGAAAGAAGTTAGGGTCATTCACTTACCGTTAAAGAACAAATATAAATTTTTTTTTTATAATATTTAAATAAGAAAAATACAATAGGCGAATTGACATTTTTATCAACATTATGAAAGTTTAGGGTATCCTTGAACAGAAAATGATGAAGTCGTAAAAATTTTCCTTATTAAGTCAACAATCAATGGCAATTCCGTAATTTTCTGGACAAACTCGCCAGATCCCCTCTCCCTCTCTCTCCTCCTCTCTCTCTCTCTCTCTCTCTCTCTCTCTCCTTAAACCCTTCGGAGCAGCTAGCAAAGCAAAAACGAGAGGCGAGAGCAAAGCCCCCACCTAAAACCCCTCATTGCTCCGCCGCGCGCCGCCGCTCCCCTCCGCCGCCGATTCCAAATGGCCGCCGTCGCCCTGACGCACCGCCACTCCAAGCGCCTCCTGCCGCTCCCCTCGCGAATCTACTCCTGCTGCGGGGGCTCGCCGGCGGCGGCTCGATCGCCGATTCGCTCGCCGCCAATGACCACCGACCCGCCGGCGCGTCGCTCCCGTGGTGGAGATCCATGGCCACTTTCACCCGGACGTGAGTTTCGCGCTTTCTGATTGGCCGGTTCCGTCCGTGCTCTTTCGCATCCCGGCGGATGTCGATTTGTTGTGCATTTCTTTTTTTTTCTTCTTTCTATGATTAATTCGTCGTCGGCGTTTGCTTGTTCTAGAGCTTGTCCTTCTGGTTTTTCTCATGGCTTTGCGAGAGCAGTGAATTTGTGCTTTGTTTCCAGCGCGTTAGCTTCTGTTTCAATGGAGCTTAGAGTTTTCTCTCCTTGACATACGGCAAGTGACCGACCGTTGTTAAACGAGGGGGATCTTGACTTGGCATTGTTAAAAATGAAGCTTCTTTTGTTTAAGCTTTGCCAGACGGAAAAAAGTGATAGTACAGGGAAAAGAAAGGATGAATTTTTCAGAACATGGAAGCAATTGGTGGAAGTACTAAACTTTAGTCTTCTTCCCATTGCTTAAAGCTCGGGATTATGTGGGGGCGATGGAGTGTTTGGTGAATTCGTTTAGCTGAACGAGTACTGTAAAGGCGAGAATATCATTTCTACTGCATTGAACAGTGAACTTGAATGTGTACTGGAGTTTTTGAGTAGCAACTTGTGTGTGTGCTGTTATCATCTTTGAGGGAGAAATATGGCTGATCCCACCATGTAGAAATATTAATGGCAGGCATGATATTGGGATTTTAGGACATAAATTTGAATGCAGTGTGCCTATATTGTCTGCATGGTGTTTGTTCTTCTTTAGCTGATTCACTTGGCATAAATTGACTTCCTACTGTGCTTTTTCATTATTTTTGTGACCTGCTATTAAATTCCTCAGAAATGTAACTCTTGCCCTGCTTAAAAGTAAAGTTGTTTCCATTACAATATTGTCTGTTTTCCTTTTCACTGTCTTAGCTATCGATATAAAAACAGTTCTTTAAAAAATATGCTATAGGCAATTTCCAGTGGTGAGAGGAGAAAGATTAGTTGTGATATTTTTTTCCAGTACATCTTGAATTTACTTCTATAATTTTCTTTTCCTGCAGAAAACCTCATGTAAATGTGGGTACAATTGGCCACGTCGATCATGGAAAAACTACGCTTACTGCTGCAATTACGAGGGTGGGTTTTGGGTGGGATGGCTTATGCCATCCTTCGTCACTTTTCTCTTTTGTTTATTTAAAGATTGATTTTGAAAGCCTCGAATCATAAAGACAAGAAGTGGCTTAAGTTTTTCGTTTAATGGTATGTTTAGGTGCTGGCAGAAGAAGGAAAAGCAAAGGCTGTTGCCTTTGATGAAATCGACAAGGCTCCTGAAGAGAAGAAAAGAGGAATTACTATTGCAACTGTGAGATATCAACTGCTTGCTTAATTTATGGGCACGATTTAAGCTCTTTTATGCATCTTAATTCACTTTGTAGTTTGTTTAGTTATAAACTGCATGTTGTCTGTTTAACCTCAATTGGACATGATTTTGCAGGCTCATGTAGAGTACGAGACCACTAAGCGGCACTATGCACATGTAGATTGCCCAGGACATGCTGATTACGTTAAAGTAAGATGTGAATGGACCAATCTTTTCAGTTGGAACAATTTTGGGCAAGTGTGAGAGCTATGAGATGTTACATTATCAGCAAGGGATATATCTCATAAAAGTGCTATTGTGCTTTAATGTCAGCATAGTTTTAATGTCAATATTTTTAAGTATTTGATATATTAATTTAGAGATGGGAATTTCGTGTATGCTATGATTCCTTGCAATAATCAACATGCTTTGTTCATCTTGTAGAACATGATAACTGGAGCTGCTCAAATGGATGGTGGTATTCTTGTTGTATCTGCCCCTGATGGTCCGATGCCCCAGACAAAGGAGCACATTCTTTTGGCACGTCAGGTCTGTATATTGCGTGTAAAAGCTGTATACATATCCAGCAGATTTTTAAGCATGTGTGTCATTTAATAATTCTTGAGTAGCAGTGTAAATAATAGGCATTTTCATTGCATTGAGCAGGTTGGGGTGCCATCCCTTGTGTGTTTCTTAAATAAGGTTGATGCTGTTGATGATCCAGAGCTCTTGGAGCTTGTAGAAATGGAACTTAGGGGTATGGTGCTTATGGAAGTTCTCTTGTTGGATATCTTCTCTTTTTTGTTGTGAGGTTGAGCTAGAAAGGTTTTATATGAACTTCAATGTTTTCCAGAGCTTCTTAGCTTCTACAAGTTCCCCGGGGATGAAATTCCTATTGTTCGCGGTTCGGCATTGTCCGCTTTACAGGGGACAAATGAAGACATAGGCAAGAAAGCTATTTTGAAGTTGATGGAGGCTGTTGATGAGTACATTCCTGATCCTGTGCGTCAACTTGATAAACCTTTCCTCATGCCAATTGAAGACGTTTTCTCAATCCAGGTGAAGTACAAGTTCACTTGTCAATGACACAATATCATTTGGTGTTGTCTTACATTTTTATAAGAGACTACATTTACAGATATTCTCAACCAAATCCCCACCATTAACTATGTTTGTGCACTTTGAACATTTGAAAGAGGATGCTCCTTTCTTTGGCCCATTTAGCTGACCGTTAAGATCACAGTACTTGCTCTTTTCCAGATAGATGCTTTTCGTCTTGAATTCCCTTTCCATGCCACCAAAAGGGGTAGTGTTACTGATTGCTAATCTCGCAACTCTGATTGTGTTTCAGGGACGTGGTACTGTTGCAACTGGCCGTGTTGAACAGGGAATTATTAAAGTTGGTGAAGAAGTTGAGATTTTGGGTTTAATGCAGGTGAAAATCAGAATAAATCTTCTCCTTTATCATCTATTCTGGAGCTATTTCATGTCAGCATGGCATATCATGGGTGATTTTACTTGGATTGACCTCATCTCATCAATCAGTAAGAGGAAGGTTTGAGCCTGATACCTAAGCTTTTTGTGTAGGGTGCTCCTCTGAAAACTGTAGTGACTGGTGTTGAGATGTTTAAGAAGATCTTGGATCAGGGACAGGTAAGGCTCTGGTCCTTTCCAGACCTCTCCAGAACCTTATGCAGCGATGTTTCTGATACATCCTGTCAAACTCGTAGGCTGGTGACAATGTTGGCCTCCTTCTTCGCGGTTTGAAGCGGGATGATATACAGCGTGGTCAGGTAAGTAACCGGGCTTAAATTATATAAGCTGGAGTTTTTATTGATGAGTTAGTGATGTCGCATACATTCTTGTTATGCTCTAGTGATGGCTATTTATTTTCGCCATGATTGTACATGTGTGGCCTACTGATGGACGATGTAGAAACAATGTCAAGGCTTGTATACTTTTTGCTCTAAATGTGTACAATTACTTACGTCAGAGTAGGATATAAACAATCAGATGTGACATTATCAACGATTGCTTTGGAGAGAATGTGATTAGTTTCCTCTTTTGAGTAGGTCATCGCGAAACCTGGTACCGTCAAAACATACAAGAGATTTGAGGCAGAAATATACGTCCTAACAAAAGATGAAGGTGGACGCCACACTGCCTTCTTTTCAAATTACAGGCCTCAGTTTTACATGAGAACTGCAGATATCACAGGAAAAGTTGAACTACCTGAAGAAGTTAAGATGGTTATGCCTGGAGACAACGTGACAGCAGTTTTCGAGCTTATTTCAGCAGTTCCACTTGAAGCAGGTATGTGGAACTCATGTTTCAAATTTGCTATTTGTTGTGATTTTCGTTGTAGCTGAGAACTCAGAATATGATTTCTCAATAAGCTTCTTGTTGATCCTTGTATGACAGGACAAAGATTTGCCTTGAGAGAGGGAGGTAGGACGGTTGGTGCAGGTGTGGTGTCAAAAGTGTTGAGCTGAGCTGAGATTTGTCAAATTTTTAATTTGTGAAAGTAAATCCTGAGTTTTGAGACGCAAAGTGCGGCAATTACTTTCATAGCCTGCGGGTTTACTCTTCATGTTTATGCAGAGCACTATTGTTAGCAATTGCTAGTGGTGTGATAAATTGAACTAGGAGGAGAAGGTCAACTGAAATGTTAGTTTTATTGCAAAGTTAGTGAGTTGCCATGATTTGGCTCTTCTAATAATTTATAACTGCATTGGTTCTCTGTAAACGTCTTTCTTGAGCTGTAGCATGGATATGTATCACTCCAAAACTACATTCGTTGGTTAGTCCTTAGATTGAATTTGAGCGTTTTATGCTGATACAAACAAAGTCACAATAACAGTCAAGTAAACATTGCATTTAGTATGTACAAGTGATGATGCATCCAGATGTTTACTATGTACCTGATTTATTTAGAATCAAATTATTCAGCGTATCAAAATTAGGGGTGATTAGTTCCATCGAGAACTGCCCATTAAGGGCTGGTGCCATAAAATGGGAACTCAAAACTGCTCAGTAGTTTTAGGGACTCATCTAAGAATCAGATCATTGGTCCGGTCTGGTCCCCCGTGAATCCATGAAACTGGTCTGCTTTCGATAATTCTTGTTGGGAGAAGCATCGACCAAGACAAATCCCTCGTGCATGAATTTGATTAAAATACTTCATAGCTCTGTCCCTCCCTCCCCGCTGCCGATTCCAAATGGCTGCTGTCGCCCTGAGGCACCGCAACTCGAAGCGCCTCCTGCCGCTTCCCTCCCGAATCTACTCCTGCTGCAGGGGCTCGTTGCTGGCCGCTCGATCACCAATTTGCTCGCTGCCAATGACCGGCAACCTGGTGCATCGCTCCCATGGTGGAGATCCATGGCCACCTTCACCTGGACGTGAGTTTCTCGCGCCCTCCGATTGGCCCGTTCCGTCCATGCTCTTTCGCATCCTAGAGGATGTCAATTTGCTGTGCATTTTTTTTTCCTAGATTTAATCGTCATCGCGGTTTGCTTGTTCTGGAGCTTGTCCTGCTGGTTTATTTTTGGCTTTGTGAGAGCGGAGAATTTGTGCTTTGTTTCCAGCGCGTTAGCTTTTGTTTCAATGGAGCTTAGAGTTTTCTCTCCTTGACATTCTGCAAGTGACTGACTGTTGTTAAGCAATGGGGATCTTAACCTGGCCTGGTAAAAAAAGAAGGTTCTTTTGATTAAGCTTTGCCAGACGGAAAAAAAGGACGAATTTTTCAGAACATGGAAGCAATTGGTGGAAGTACTAAGCTCTAGTCTTCTTGCCCTTGCTTGAAGCTCGGGATGATGTGGGGGCGACAGAGTGTTTGGTGAGTTCATTTAGCTGAACGAGTACCATTTCTAATGCATTGAACAGTGAACTCGAACGTGTACTGAGCTTTTTGTGTAGGGTGCTCCTGTAAAAACTACAGTGACTGGTGTTGAGTGTTTAAGATGATATTGGATTAGAGGCAGGTGAGGCTCTGGTTCTTTCCAGACCTCTCCAGAACCTTATGCAGCAATGTTTCCGATACATCCTTCGTGGTTTGAAGCGGGATGATGTGCAACGTGGTCTGGTAAGTAGCGGGCTTAAATTATATAACCTGGATTTTTATCAATAAGTTAAGTGACGTCGCACACATTCTTGTTATGCTCTAGTGATGGCTATTTATTGGTGCTGTGATTATACGTGTGACCTACAGATGGAACATTTAGAAACGATGTCAAGGCTCGTATATTTTGCTCTAAATGTGTAGAATTACTTACGTCAGACTAGGATATAAACAATCAGATATGACGATATCGAGGATATGCTTTGAGAGAATGTAATTAGTCTCCTCTCTTTGAATAGGTCATTGCGAAACCTGGCACCGTCAAAACATACAAGAGATTCGAGGCAGAAATATCCATCCTAACAAATGATGAAGGTGGACGCCACACTGCCTTCTTTTCAAATTACAGGCCTCAGTTTTACATGAGAACTGCAGATATCACGGGAAAAGTCGAACTACCTGAAGAAGTTAAAGATGGTTATGCCTGGAGACAACGTGACAGCAGTTTTCGAGCTGATTTCACCAGTTCCACTTGAACCAAATACGTGGACTCATGTTTCAATTTCACTGTTCATTGTGACTTCATTGTAGCCGAGAACTTGGAAATGATTTCTCAATAAGCTTCTTGTTAATCCTCGTATAATAGGACAAAAATTTGCCTCGATAGAGGGAGGTAGGACGGTCGTTGCAGGTGTCGTGTCAAAAGTATTGAGCTGAGCTGAGGCTCGTCAAATTTTTAACTCGTGAAAGCAAATCCTAAGTTTTGAGACGCGAAGTGTGGCGATTACTTTCATAGCCTGCGGGTTTACTTCTGGTGTTTATGGATAGCACTATTGGTACCAATTGCTAGTGGTGTGATAAAGTGAACTAGGAAGAAGCTTTGCAAACTTAGTTTCCCATGATTTTTGCTCTTCTAATAATTATTGCTAGTGGTGTAAACAAAGTTTTCTTTAGAGCTGTAGCATGGATATTTATCTCTCTAAGCCACATTCGTTGGTTAGTGGAGTCTTTAAATAGAATTGAACAATAATGTTGATATGAATAAAGTCGAGATAGGAGTGTCCAGTTATACTAACACAAATAAAGTCGCAATAGGAGTCTACTAGTAATGTTGCATTTAGTATGTACAAGTGATGATGCATCCAAATGACTACTGTAAACAAGATTTTAAGTTAGAATCAAACTATTCAGTCCTTGAAATGAGTACTATGTACATAATTTAGTTAATATCAAACTATCTAAGTGACTACTGTGTACATGGTATGATAAGAACTGGAAATTTTTCTCGAGTAAATGACTTATAGCCTAAGATTACAATTAAGAATCCAAAAGACTCCTTGATGATTTACTCCTATAGCAGTCTGACCCATCCTCGTCTTAACAAATAGGATCCCTTTTCTTGTCTGCCATGGCCAATCTCTTCGGTTGGTCCTGCAATTAGCGTTAAAAGAAATGACGCAATTAATTGAATTCAGGTAACTACGAGCAATACATTTCTAAGAGTAATAGACTCATTTCATTTACATGTTCCTTTGGTATCTACCATAAAGAGATTTTCATTCGGTCATTGGGTTTTCTTGGCCTTTTTATGAATATTTTCCGCAAAAAATACTAAGAGAAGCGTTCAATTTCCCCCACATCTAATATTCATTTTTTCATGTCATAAGACCTTAGAGAATATTGAATTAACTGCAAAATCTGAAGGTAATTACCATATTTATATATTACGCACTTACCAAATAGTTTAACCTTTTCCTAATAGTGGCCAGTGATCCTAAACTTTGAATATATAATTAAACTCAAACGACAAGAATCTGATGAAGGATATTGACTACACAATTCCGGTTACTAAATTACCAACTTCTTTAACTTTCACCGACGGGAAATTGATTAGCAAGTTACAAGCTTCTTAATTTTTATAACTACCTCTGAGTAGAGATTAGTAGATTATCAACATTGTAAGTAATTTGCTTAGGTAGACAGGATAAGAGGATAGGAAGTTGACAATATTGAAATGGATTTGCCGACTTCAAATTTGATTAGTTGGTTAACAATTTTACCAGAGGGCACGATTAAAGGTTAGAAATTTGCTGACATTCTATTTAACTCACCGACATCAAGTTGATTCATAAATTACCATCTTCTATTAGATTGTACGAATAAGTCCGGTTAGAGGTCAATAAGTTACCAATTATGTAAGACTTACCACCATCAAATTAATTAGTAAGCTACCAATTGTTTCAAAAAATAAAATAAAATGAGCCCCGTTAGAGGTTAATAAGTTAATACCATTTTAATGAACTTACCATGACGTTACCAACATTGTATGATTATTAAATAAGTAAACAAGTGCAAAGATTTTTCAGGGGAAAATTGTTTAGAATGTCATAAACCTATTGTAGTTTTGTCAATGTCCTACATCTTTAAATTTTACCTATTGAGTCATGAATATTTTCATGTATATTAATTGAGTTCATTTGGCCAAATTTAACTGAAAATCACTGGTTCGGATGCTGACTGTCTTACATGACACCATTAGCGCCAAAATGAACAATTTTTAATAATTTTATATTATTTTTAATTTTTTTTTGAATTATTTTTCTTTTGTTTTCTTTTTTTCTAACCCTAGGCCGTCAATTGGCCACATATATTGGTGTAAAGAAATGTTAGTTTTATTTACAAATTTTTTAATTTATTTTTCTATAATGTCCTCATGATTGTGAATTCTTTTTTATTTTGATTTTTGGTATAAATTTATGAGAGTTTACTCAAGGATTGGATATTGTGGTTGATGTATGCATTATGCACAATTTATTGAAAGAATATCCTCTTACTTGTGCTTAAGTTATTTTTTGAATAATAGTTTCCTAGTACAAAAAATATATAATTTATCAACAAAATAATTAGTTTTCTTTTGTGAGAAGCACAATAATTAGTTAGCTATCTACCAAATAAGTATCTTTTTTCTTTTTTAAAAAACTATTCTTTTTTGGAAAAGAGGTACACCAACTTTGTTCCAAATGGAGAAAGAAAAGGAAAAAAAAAAAACCCAAAAGGAAAGAAAGAAGACAAGCATTAATTGGGTTAATACATTGAAATATCCTAAACTGGTACACCCGTGACAAATTTACCCAAAACTATTTTTTTGACCACCAAAAATCCCAAACTGATATACCTTTGACAAATTTACTCCAAATTGGTACACTTGTGACAAATTTACCCTATGTTAATTTTATTTTTTTAATTTTCTTGTCAAATTGTTAAGTTAAATGACACGTGACAATTGATTGATATACCAATTTGAGATTTTACGCTCCATTTGTCACAGTTTACAATTTTTGTGATTTTTTTGCAGTATTAATCTAATTTAGTGGATGGTATATTTGTCACAAATTTACTAGTTTTGGGTTTTTTGCGGTCGTATAAATTAGTTTGGAATAAATTTGTCATAAATATACTAGTTTAGGTTTTTTATGGTCAATCGGGGTAAATTTGTCACAGGTGTACTAGTTTAGGGTTTTTTACGGTCAAAAAAATAGTTTGGGGGTAAATTTGTTATATGTGTACCGGTTTGGAGTTTTTCAGAGTATTAACCCGCATTAATTTGAATCAAGAGTGGGTCCCACTTTACCTTTAGTAAATTATTGTTTCAAGGAGCATGGGTAGTTTCATCTCTAGTAAAATCGAAACAAAAAAATAAGAAAAAAAGTAATAAATAATCTTACTTCAAGAATGGGACCTACATGGGAGAATTAACCAATTTAATGTAAAATATGGTATTAAGAGCCAATAAGGGGGTAAAAATAGCGCAAGCCTTAATTTAAGTTGGGTAATTCCTTACATAATGGCAACCTAACCATTTCTACCCATGGGGACAAAGCATGAAGGTTTTTTTTGTTAATATGGTTGGTATAGTAAAATAAAAACTTTCGGGAATTTAGATAAAACTCCCCTGTACTTTAAGGCGTTTTCTTTCTTATTTAATTTGCGTTCATTATTTCTATTTTTTTTTATAGATTTTTTATGTAGTTCGATAAAAGTGGTTCTATTTATCAAAACAAACATTTTTTATTTTTTTATATTGTTCTTGATATTTATTTATTCTATCATTACTATTTTTATTAATTTAGTTTTCTCCCGTTTTCTACTTTTTTTTTTTTTTTTTCATTTTTCAGGGCAAATAAGGGCAAAAAAAAAAAAAAAAAAGATTTCATTTGCAAATGAAATGAAAAACGCTTTTATTGGAAAAATAACGAATGGTTGATGGCCGTAACAAAATGAAAGTTGATAAGGTTATTGTGTGACGATTGAAGTTTCAAAGACAAATGTGTACTAATCTAAGTTTTGTTTAATTAACCAAAAAATTTTAATTGCACATGTTTGAATATAGTTCATGTATCTTATTTGTGTGGGACAATAGATTAAAGGGTTAATACCATTAAAAAAAAAACTTTGAAGTTGGTACATTTGTGATAAATTTACCAAAATTAATTTTTTGGCTATCAAAAATTTCAAAGTAATACATCAATAACAAATTTATCATAAACTAATTTTTTGACTATCGAAAACTCCAAATAGGTACATTTGTGACGATCCCTCCATCGATAGGTTCAAAAATTATCTCCATCAAATCTACATTTTCTTTAAACAAAGTTTAAAAAAAGAAAACTAAAAGCCAATTCAAAAACGTCTCAATAGAACCGGTGGTTCATGGTACAAAACTGGACACTAAGGGCCTGTTTGGAACATAATCGTGTTTGGTAAAATTTTTGTTCCTGGGAATAAATTTCTACTTTTTTTTGTTCCTGGAAGTGGATTTAGAACATAATCAAGAATAAAAAAAAAGTTGATTATTGTTCTTGGGAACAAATCTAAAAATCAAGCCCATATTTTCTCTTCTTCTTTCATTTTCTTCTTCTTCATCTACTGCTGCCACTGTGGTCCACCGCCCATCGCCGCCGGTTGTCGGCAATCGGTCTGGCGAGTTCACCGAAGGCTTGCCAGGCCAAGGCGAGGTCCGACGAACTCACCGGAGGCAAGCCCAACCACCAGCGAGGCTTGCCCAGCCCCGCTAGTGGCCAAGCGAGCCTGGCCCAGCCCTGTTGAGGCCCACCTGGCCACCGGCGAGGCTAAGCCTCGATAGGGTTGGGCGAGCCTCGCGATCTGGCAAGGCCAAGCCTCGCCGGTGGCCAAGCGGGCCTTGCCCAGCCCCGGCGAGGCCTATCTGGCCACCGGCGAGGCTCGGCCAATATCAAACACAATTCTATTCTAGAATTAGAAATTTTAGATAATTACTAAAGCGGTATTTGTTAATGTTTTTTTTTTTTTTGTTTATAAACAGATTTTGTGTTTTTGTTCCAGGGAACAAAAAAAGAACAAAAACGAGTTTGTTTGCGTTTTTGTTCCAAATCTATTTTTTTGTTCCGGAATACTTTTGGGCACAGAAACAATAAACAAGAAAAACTTGTTTCTTGTTTACGGAACAAAAATTAAGAACACATTTTCTCTCTCCTCTTTTTTTCTTTTTCTTTGGCCGGTCATCGACCTCGGCCATGGCCGGCGGCCCAGCCAAAGAGGGCCGCGACCTCGCCGGAGCGTCGCCCGCCCACGGCAAGGCTCGGCCTCGCCTTGGCTGGGCGAGCCGATCCGGTGAGCCCGAGCTCGCCTAGCCACCGGCGAGGCTTGGCCTTGCCGGACCACCTCCAGCCGGCCCGGCCAAGGCGAGGTCGAGCCTCGCCCAACCACGGCTCGCCTCGCCGTGGGCTGGGCGAGGCCGTCGGCCCTCGTCGGCCGGTCGCCGGCCATGGCCGAGGTCGGCGACCGGCCAAAAGAAGAAAAAAAGAAAAAGAAAAGAAAGAAAAAGAAAAATATTAAAAAATTAAAAGAAACAAAAAAAGAATAAAAATTTACCAAACGTGTTTCTGTTCATTTTTTATTCTTGGAACAAGTTTACCAAACGCGTTTTTTTGTTCAAAAATTGTTCCCCGAAACAGAAACACTTTTTTTTTCTATTTCTGTTCCCTGGAACAATTTTTAAACAAAAATGTTACTAAATGCACCTTGAATGGCTTAAAAACAGGTTAAATTTGTTTCTTCAATCCTCACTCATCTCCATGTAAACTGGCTTGAAACCAATCGAGTAAGGCCGGTTCAATTTTGCTCCCAAATTAAACCGGTTCAGATGTTCACCGATAGCTAAAAAAGCAAGCACCTGGCTGGTCCAAAAAACAAAAGACCGAAGTTCATTCCATTTTACCGTGCACGAACTTTTTTTGTCTATTTTTTTTTTCAAAATATGCGTTATTTCCTCACTGTGTTGCATGCAAATGCAAGGCATATTAAAATGCATGTTTTGTAGTTATAAGGCGCCTAAGTCCCCAAAGAAACACTTTGAACTTTTGCCTATAATACAAAAATAATCCCGACTTTCCAAATGATCACCCTTATATTTTCTATGGGAGCAACTAAAATGGTAGATGACGATATCGAATGCCTCTACCATTGTAAATTCAACCAAATGAGTTCGAGAGAGAGACAGCGTAAGATCGAGAAAGAGCAAAGAATGAGGTAAAGCAGCTCAGTGGAAGGAGAGGCGAGGGATTATGTGCTGGGAAAATATGATTAACGATTGGAAGAACAATGGAATCAGACTTTAAGATGCGATATCACTTTCCTTAAGAAATTATTTGCCAACAAGTTGCTAATGAATATCAACAAATGTCCTCCAAAATATAATAATTAAGAATACTAGATGGCAATTTTAGTATTTTTCTAAGATCTCTCAAGGAAAACAATTGAAATGATAATTGTATTTTTGGAAAGAAAACTCGAAAAGACTTGATTCTCATTCATTTTAAAATTGGTGTATTTATCTTAGTCTTAATAAACAAAGACAATCCTTTAGGAAATGTTGCAAAGTGAATAGGTACGTATACAAAGGTTACTTTGAAAGGACATATAAAGTCAAAATAAAATAATAATTAGTATTTTTAATTAAATAATAATTTAGAATTTTAGAACTTTTGAAAGTACTGATTGAACAAATACAACCGATTGAACATGTACAACGTACATTATATAATACGAAAAAGAATGACAAAAGGAAAGAATATCTCCTACAAATACAAAAGGAAAGAATATCTCCTACAAATATCTCCTACGTGAATCAATTCTATCCCAAGATTGATTTATCCAATCAATCATAATATCAGGATGATCAATCATGATCTGGAGATGATCAATTACAATCGGGACTGATGAAGCATATCCTCCAACTTGCGATATAAGTAATACAATTTGAAACTTTAATACTGCAGATACCTGCCCATCCCGCGGCCCCGGCCTACGATGCCGGTACAAAAAAGCATTAAGTTCCATAGGATTTTGCCGTTGAACCACACTCCTACAATATCAAATAAGGAGAAAAATCGTATTTCCAAGTGAAGATCGTGATTTTTTTTTTTTTTTCAATTTATAACATTTTCCAAACATAATTCAAATCCTTTTTATACTTGGTAAGTTATAAACTTTCTTATTGCATAAAATTAAACAAGATCTTTGAATTAATTTTTTTTTTCTATTTGCCTGTCCATTTTTATTGCAACCAAATTAAGAATATAAAAGAAAAGGAAATCAATTCACCACGCGGGCAGAATCGATACATTCACTTTGAAATTTGTCTGATACAATGTCTAAGAATATATACAGTCATAGATACGACCACAAACAAATATATATGAAAGTATTATCCAATTTCTAATTCCTTCATTACATTTCCTTTATTTGCCTTCATTCGTTGAACTATATTATAATGACGATGATGACGACGACGACGACGCATGGGGGTGGTGTATATATATACACACGCGCGTTAAAATCACTGAGAAGAGCCCTTGGAGATTCGAAATTCGAAGTTGTTCAATGGATTCCAAAAGTAAGGGATCGGAGGAGGAAAGCAAATCGGATGAGAAAAGCAAATCGGATGAGAAGTACACGGCCTTTGTGGTGCAATTTGAAGAAACATGGAAGAAGTACAAGGAAGAGCAATCGAGGCAAGGTTCTTCCTCGGCAAGTGAAAAAGGATCTCAAGGTGGGTCGAGCGGCCAGGCGAACGATTGATTTCTATTTCCGTTCTGATGATGAATCAAATCATGCATATTCTCTAAGTTTTAGTTTCTTCATGAATGTGGTACTTTCTCGTGTTATTCCTAAAGAATATCATAGGGAATAAAGTGATGTAATGCATTCACGAGCCATGTCTTAGTGCTTACAAAAAGAGTTCTTCGAATTGAGGGTTCGGAATTTGGACGTAGCGACGATTATGTCCAATTGTTAATTATATATAAATGCTTCTTCTTCCTATTAAGCATTTGACAAACTTTTATTGATTGTCCATTCGACTAATTTTGGCTAACCGGTGTTAACATGGACGTCGACTAGTGGCTGTTGCTGATTGTTGGCAAGGGTCGCGGCCCTCGCTTGGGCTCATCTAGGGCTGCGGGCGAGGCGGCAATTTGCGCAAGGCCAGCCTCGCCTATGGCTAGTGAGGCCATGACAACCATCGCCAAGGCTTGGGCGAAGGTTGCCGTGGCCTCACCAACTGCGGGCAAGGTTGCCTTCACCAACAGCCTGGCTAGGTTGGGAGAGGGTTTTGCGGCCCTCGTTGGCCATTGCAAGGAAAGTGCAACAAGGAAGAAGAGAGAAAAGAAAAGGAAAAAGAAAAAATTAATAAAAAATTCGATTTTTTTTTTTTAAAATTGCCATATCCACATTTGGCCATTGGTCCACGTCAGCATCGGTCATCCAAAATTAGCTGGATAGATTGAATTGATACCAATGTTTAGGACTAAATTGATTTAATTGATGACTAAATTAGTATCAATACATGTCGCGACCAAAATTTCGGGTGTACCACCTAAAATTAGGCTAATAGATTACTAAGTGTAACTTAGCTCGGGCTCTACTAAGCCCATACCAATTCACAACTTAGTATCTACCTAGCCCATACCAATTCGTAACTTAGGTTCCAAATACCTAGCATGCAAAAGGGAGTCGCCACTAATCAGTTTACGTTAGGTCGATTAGACACCTGGAGCATTATTTTACTTCTACGAACAAGATATTTTGAGTGCGGGGACTTGATTACACTAGACTTTTCTAATGTCATTTCGGTACCTTTCTCTTTTTATTATAAAAAATGTTTTTGCGAGTAGTTTAAATTGATTTTCAATCTATTTCCCTAACATGTGAGATGACCATGTGAGATGACCATGTGAGTGCGCAAACAACTAATTTAACATCTAGATAAAAGCAATGAATAAATTGTAGGACTTACCTCATAGCATCGAAAGCATTTGCGTTGTTAGATCATAATTCACATAAATAGTCCTAGATATGATTTCTAATTAACACGCAATTTCTTTTTGTCTTGTTTTCACTTATTTAATGAAATCATGCAATATGCAATGCAATATAACTAAATGACCTAATTCTAATGACATGCAATTTCTAATTAAATAGACCTAATAGCAATCTCTAAATGACATGCATTTCATGAATCTAATCCTATATGACATTTACATGACATTTTTTATTTTTCCTAAAAATGCAATCTATCCTAGAGAATGGAACTAATTTATTCTAAGATATTTTTTTGTATTTTTCATGAAATTTGGAATTAGGAAAAATGTAAAATTATCTAACTAGATTAAGATTCTATTCAATTTGCATTAGGAATTAGGTTGAGCAAAATCCTAATTTAAACTAAAATATTATCTTAACCCAAATAATCCTAAAATGCAATCTATCTAAGAAAATACCTAAACTTATAATAAATTAAGAAAAATATTATTTGGATTAAACTAAGTGCAATTTTACCCTAATATGCAATGACCTACAAAAGATGCCCTAATCCTACATGACATATGCATGATGATTTTTTGTTGTTTTTTTTTTTTTTTAATTTCGAAATTAATAATTGCCAAATAATTAAACATGCAATCCAAATTAAAAATCTAGCAACCTAAATTGATTGATTTGATTTTTGATTTTTTTATTTTTTTAAAATTCGAAATAAAATTCCTATTCTAAATATGTAAACCCTAAAGCAAGAAATAAATCTAATTCTAACTTACATTTTTTGGATTTTTTTTTTTTTTTTCACGAAAACAAAATTGATTCAACCAACACCACGGCAAATCAGACAAGATAGGATTGATATCCAAAGATTGGCGAACCATATCTCGCGCATGAGATCGGGTTGACCAATTTTAAAGTTAAATCGCGAATCGAATCCCGGGCGTGAGATCGGATTGGCGATTTTTCCGTGCGATTACGAGTCGTATTCCAAGCGTAAAATCGGACTATCAATCATATGCACATTATGAAATTAGGGAGATTTCCTAATTTATAAGGCTACTCGAGGTTACGGTTATAATAGCATGTCGAAAATTTCAATCACGTGCATTAACGAATATTTCAAATAACGGAATTTCCGGGAATCAAAATAGATAAGATTTTTACCTAATTTCGAATATTGGCTTTTGAATTCCAATCCTCGAATGGTTACTCGCGAGTCGCGACGCAATGTGGTGCTCGGCTCGTGGTTGATGCTTTCCAACAAAGGCTTGGGGAGGACTAGCTAGGCAACGACACCGGGAGTTGTTGGACAATTGTTGCAAGTTCTAGCGATGAAGGCTCGATGGTGCTGTAGTGTCCTCTTTGATTGTCAAACTTTGACCATGAGGGTGTGCTGTTGAAGACAACAGGAACACCACCATTCACGTTTCTCTCTCTATATCTTCACGTAAGACTCCTGGGCGGTTGCGACAGAAGTTGCTCGATAGTCTTCAGTGAGGCAGCAACCTCTTAACTTCGTGGGACAGAAGTGAGTGGCTAGCACCGTCGTGGGTCATGGGCACCGTAACGAGAAGAACAATGGTGAGGCCACAGCAGCTGGCGTCGGAGGTAGAGATAGCCGAGGGCAGCGAGCTCAGCTACGGCTTGGCGAAAGGGTAGCAAAGGCGGCACAAGGCAGCGTGGCAAGGGAAGTCTTGCGATTTGGCCGAGAGAGGACTGTCTTTCTCTCCATGCCCTCACTTATGATTTTTCTGTCGTGGCCCCCCTCTACAGTTCTCGCGATTTGCTCGTTGGAGATCCACGACCTCTGTTCATCGACAATTTTGTATCCAAACTCAACTCTTCAGAAGTTGGGTTGTGCGTGGGCTGATGCTAAACTTGTCTCTGGTTAATAAGCCAACTTGAGGCTACTAATGGCGATCAAATCACCTAGTGAGCTCCAATGGCCGATTGGAATCCGATGCCAGTGATGAGTTTTGCACGCGACTTCAATCACTCGGAACCTCCCACCTTGGAAGTGTAGTCGTTGGCTTGAAAGACTGATTTCCTCCTGGAGTGACAAAGATTTCCAAGATTTCGTGGATTGAAGCTCGAACTTGCTGGAGATGGACCTCGAATTCGTCAAATTAGAGCTATGGAGAAGAGCCTCCACAGAGAATTGCTGACGTTAATGTGGTGTGGTGGCGCAAGGAACAGCCGCAACTTCTTGAAGGAAAACCCGCCCTACGATCCCAAAGAAAACTTTCTTTGGTCTTCTTGCTTTGACCAATAACAAGCTTTGCTGCCTCCTCAGCTTTTTGACCGTGGACTTCAAGGCAGTGAGAGGCGCGGCTCGGACGGTTAATGATTCTCGGCCAGGCGCGTCACGGACAGATACGGTTGCAGTGAGGCTCGGCGCAGTGGCTTCATAGATCATAGGTGATGACTTGGCCTCAGGGACGTCGCTGGGGGTGGCAACAAATGCAGGCTCGATGGCGAGACCTCGGACATGACTGAAAAAACCTGCTAGAAAGTGAAGCAAAATTGACAGAGCAAGGGCTGCGAATAAGGAACAAACGATTGGACGGCTACTTGATTTGGGACCGAGGCTCGTCGGGTTAATTGATCTCGCTCGACTTTCTTTTCGGATGGTGTGCTTTCTTATTCGCTGAGCGTCCCTTCCTCGGACTGCCTCCGATTATCATATTTTAACACCACCTCCACTAAAGCTCCGTTGACCGCCGTTTGGAGTTATCCTCTTTAACCTGCAGGGGCACAAAACAGTTTACTGCGAAGAGCACCGAGGCGCGTTTGTTGTGACTCAACACCAGCAGCGTTGTCGAGAGTGGGATGGCGATGAACTTGAAGTCGCTGGTGTGGTTGAGTCGAGCGGCCGGGTGACGTTGACGGTGGAACGGCGGACCGCGTCGCCGTTGGCGATCAAGCAACTGCAGGCGGAAGCTTTGGGCTGCAAGATTCACGACTTGTAGAGGGAGCTGAGGCACCGTGTCTGGGACAACAAGATTCACAAGGAGTCGCAAGGTGCAGCTGCAGAGAAGGCCCGTCGCTCGCTAGGATAGGCAGGCACGATCGTCGGGTGTGAACCGGAAATTGTCGCAAAAGAGGTTGGACTTTTTGATCTCTGAATGTGGAAGACTCCCTCTCGTGTAATGGCTGTGTTCAATTCCGTGGCCTGCCCTGCTTTTTTGATTGAAAGTGAGCGTCTTTTTTTTTTTTTTTTTTTTTGTCGGTCCCTACTCTATTTCTATTCTAACACTCACACTCAGATTTTACCTTACCTCTTTTATGTGCAAAAGAAAAGAGCCCACCAAGAAAAGAAACAAAATCACATATTGCATGGTCAAGACACAATTTCTTTTTTTCAATTTCCTTCTACCTTTGACCATGCAAAAATTGTAACCCATCTGCATCCTTTTCTTTCTTTTATTTCTTTTCTTTCCTACAAACAATAGAATCGGCCGCTGCACATTTACATTCATAGGATCAGCCAAAAAAAATTCCTTTCATTTTGGCTCACGCACGAAATCCCCTTTGATTATGTAATATTTCTTATTTTAGGTCAAAGAATATATTACTCAATATATGTGTGTTACAACACTTGACTCAAGTTGGCACTCTCTATGTCACTATTTACCTAAGTTTTTTGGAGATTCGAAGGGTGCTATAATGGCGTCCAACAGCAATAAATCGGACAAGAAGCTGAGCCAACTGGGACGGAGGTCTAAGTCTCATACTCCGAGTCAAAGTCTCTCCTGCTCCTCCTCCTCAGGCACATCGAGTGGCAACGTCATCGCGCGCCGTCTCGCCTTGTCGAATAGTCGCAAATCATTGTCAAGGGAGGACCGGGTGGCATCGTACATGAATCGAAGGAAGATCCCACTCCCGAAGTCTCGGCTGAGTGTCTCGAGCGGCGGCGGTAGCGGGGAGCATCATCATCTCTCTTTTGCCCTTTATCTGGTGATGGCTATTTATTGTCGTCGTGATTGTACGTCTTTGGCCTACTGATGGACGATTTAGAGACGATGTCAAGGCTTGTATACTTTTTGCTCTGAATGTGTAGAATTAGGTACGTCAGAGTAGGATATAAACAATCAGATGTGACATTATCAAGGACTGCTTTGGAGAGAATGTGATTAGTTTCCTCTCTTTGAGTAGGTCATCGCGAAACCTGGTACCGTCAAAACATACAAGAGATTTGAGGCAGAAATATACGTCCTAACAAAAGATGAAGGTGGACGCCACACTGCCTTCTTTTCAAATTACAGGCCTCAGTTTTACATGAGAACTGCAGATATCACGGGAAAAGTTGAACTACCTGAAGACGTTAAGATGGTTATGCCTGGAGACAACGTGACGGCAGTTTTCGAGCTTATTTCAGCAGTTCCACTTGAAGCAGGTATATGGAACTCATGTTTCAATTTTGCTATTTGTTGTGATTTTCACCGTAGCTGAGAACTCAGAATATGATTTCTCAATAAGCTTCTTGTTGATCCTTGTATGACAGGACAAAGATTTGCCTTGAGAGAGGGAGGTAGGACGGTTGGTGCAGGTGTGGTGTCAAAACGAAAGGGAGGGGTGAAGGAGGTGAGAGGGGAGGAGAAGTTAGGGTTTACGTTCACAGGCAAAGAAAGAAAAGAGAAAACAAGAAAAAAGAAAAGAAAGAAAAAAGAAAAGAAAAGATAGAATAATAACAAATTCAAAATTTTTAATTAGAAATTCTTTTTAATAATAATTTTTTTATTAAGCAAAGATCTTAAAACATTTTGAAAAACGTTTTTTGGTTCTTTCAAAGGAGAAATCATTTTCTTGAATTTAAGCTTTGGAAGGAAAACATTTTCCGTTGACTAGGAAAACATTTTCCGTTGATTCATTTTCCTAAATGAACCAAACGCTAGAAAATGAGGAAAACGTTTTCCCGAAAATTCTTTTTCGCAAAACAAACACACCCTAAGTTTTGTTTAATTAACCAAAAAGTTTAATTGCACGTGTTTGAATATAGTTCATGTATCTTATTTGTGTGGGACAATAGATGAAAGGGTTAGTACCATAAAAAAAAAAAAAAAACTTTGAAGTTGGTACATCGTGATAAATTTATCAAAAATTATTTTTTTGGCCGTAAAAATTTCAAAGTAATACATCAGTAACAAATTTATCATAAACTAATTTTTTGACTATTGAAAACTCCAAATAGGTACATTTGTGACAATCCCTCCATCGATAGGTTCAAAAATTATCTCCATCAAATCTTCATTTTCTTTAAACGAAGTTTTTTTAAAAAAAAAAAAAAACTAAAAGCCAATTCAAAAACGTCTCGATAGAATTGGTGGTTCATGGTACAAAACTGGACACTAAGGGCCTGTTTTGAACATAATTGTGTCTGGTAAAATTTTTGTTCCCGAGAACAAATTTCTACTTTTTTGTTCCTGGAAGTGGATTTGGAACATAATCAAGAATAAAAAAAAGAGTATGATTATTGTTCTCGGGAACAAATCTAAGAATCGAGCCCATATTTTCTCTTCTTCTTCCCTTTTCTTCTTCTTCATCTACTACCACCGCCACGGTCCGCCGTTCACTGCCGTCGGTCGTTGGCAACCGGTCCGGCGAGCTTGCCAGGCCAGGGCGAGGTTCGACGAGCTCACTAGAGGCAAGCCCAACCATTGGCAAGGCTCGCCTAGTCCTGCTAGTGGCCAAGCGAGGCTCGCCTAGCCCCATCGAGGCCCACCTAGCCACCGGCAAGGTTGTGCCTCGGCAGGGTTAGGCGAGCCTTGCGATCTGGCGAGGCCGAGCCTTGCCGGTGGCTAGGCGGGCCTTGCCCAATCTCGGTGAGGCCTACCTGGCCACCGGCAAGGCTCAGCTGACGAGGGCCGGCGACGCTCTAGTGAGGTCGTCGGCCCTCGTCTGGCCGGTCGCCAGACCGGCGACTGACCACTTGAAGAAGAAGAATAGGAGAGAGAAAGGAAAAAAAAGAGAAGAAAAAAAAAAGAAAAAAATTAAAAAAAAATGATTTGGAGTAGAAATTTTGAGCATGGTATCAAACACAATTCTATTCTAGACTTAGAAATTTTGGATAATTACCAAATAGCTTAAAAACAGGTTAAATTTGTTTCTTCAATCCTCACTCATCTCCATGTAAACTGGCTTGAAACCAATTGAGTAAGGCCGGTTCAATTTTGCTCCCAAATTAAACCGGTTCAGATGTTCACCCATAGCTAAAAAAGCAAGCACCTGGGTAGTCCAAAAAAAAATAAAAAATTAAAAAGACCGAAGTTCGTTCCATTTTACCGTGCACGAACTTTTTTTGTCTATCTTTTTTTTTTTTTTTTTTTTTTTTTTTTCGAAATATGCGTTATATCCTCACTTTGTTGCATGCAAATTGCAAGGCATATTAAAATGCATGGTAGTTTTAAGGCGCCTAAGTCCCCAAAGAAACACTTTGAACTTCTGCCTATAATACAAAAATAATCCCGACTTTCCAAATGATCTGAAAAAAGCACTCACCCTTTTATTTAAATCTATTTACATGTCCAAAATATGCCACTACTTTATTCAAAATTATTGACATTAAAATCAGTTAGAAAATCTTCATCAGGATTTGTGTTTTCCTTAGTATCGTCAACTTCTAAGGGAATAGCAACATCTTGATATTAATAATATTGAAAAATTCAGTGACGATTTTTGGACAAGCAAGCAGATTTGAGATTGCTGTGAAAATTTGGAACGGTTGGAAGGACAATAGAGATTAAACCTAGAATTGAAGATTTTCATTGAGGGAATTAGCCCCCAAAAAGATTTGGCTAGTTACAAAGCGTATCGATGGAACGGGCAGCACATTGATTACCAGTTGGAAAACTTTAAAAAGAGAAAACCATCATTTTTAGCCGAAAGGCGAAAATAGAAAATTCTGACAAAAATAATCTTATATAAAAATATATTTAATATATAACATTTTCTAACGTGTCGAAATTCTCTATTTTTTAAGAAATGACGTGTCGATAAAAAATAATGCTCGGTGATAGTTGCGGCCATGGCCAGGTCGTGACTCGTGAATGACATGCTTGCGACTCGTAGAAACATTGTTCATGGCATGGGCGTTTCGCGTGCATGCCATACTATAGATGAATGTCGTGTGTTTTGCGTGTCCTTCAAGTTAGAAAGTTGGGTCAGAGGTAATGATGCGATAACATGGAAGCGCGCGGAAAGTGCTTGGCTAGGAAGGTGAAATAATAAATAACATATGATGTTTATCAGGGCTGGCATGGGTAACCAATCCCTGTCCCTCGCCCGGCATGAATGAGTGTGGGTGAAATGCCTACTGCTGGCTGGACATGCCTAGCGGCACTGTTCCTAAACCGACAGGTCCAGTAAGTACCCCTAGTTTAGGAATAGTGCCGTAATGAACTAACGGATGTGATTTTGGTCTGTTTACAAGTGGCTGGGAAGCTGAAAGGCCGCAGAAAATACGTACATTCTCTTTTTACAACACTGCCAGGGGCGTGAGCCAAACATAACTTTCAACAACAACAACAATAATAATAATATTACTACTACTACTACAGCGGGTGGGCCTATGTCAATTGTTTTGTGACGATTCGTACTGATTTTGAAGTTGATACATCATGTCCAGACTAATTATCCAAGGCTTATATTCATAATGCGCACCACCTCTTGGACGATTTATTCACCGGATGAATTGAGAACGCTTTTATATAATCAATCGTTCGATGGTATTTTGATCCCGGTCGATTTCTATTTATTCCACCGATCGCTGAGTTGAGTCTAATGCGGTGTTTCTTTCTTCTTGAATGGGTATTACGCTCACGAATAACAATGTCGGTGGTCCGTGGTTGGAGTCTCAACTGCACCTCTGTTTTCTCGACAACGATTTTGCGATTAGTCGCGGCCATGTTAGATCTCCTATACTTTTTCCTCAAGCATATGTGTTTCGTTTTGTTGGAGATTGTTATATGTGATTGTTGATCTAGAAGAAAAGATTGTTTCGATAGAGGATGTGCATTGGATTGTAACCGTGTTGGCGTAGGTCATCGTTGGCAAAAATCCAGCAGCGATCGGCATCAATGAGCAACCAACGGCGGGGAACGATTTGTTAGCCATTAGAGCTCTGGCAAGAGCTTGGCAGAAGGGCTGGAGTTTTCAGTGAAGAGAACATCCTCGTCACAAAGGGGAAGAACACTTCGGGAAGAAGAAGACGTGGAGAAGAAAAATAAAAAATAATAAAAATAAAGAAAAATTAGAAAATAGAAAATATAGTAAAAAGGAATAAAAAAATAAGAAAAGGAAAAGATAAAATTCGGATAATAAGAGTGAATCGGGTCAGATTCAGTTATTAGGTTGGGTTGATTTGAACCCAGCCATTAGGATCCAGGACAGCTAGTCGGGCCGGATCCCAGCCGATAGGAATTTCCTTTTCTTAATAATGAAAAATTAAAAAAATTAAAATTCATAAAAATAATAAATTTTCACAAAATTCATAAAATTCGGAAAATTCATAGAAATTATAAAATCAGAATATTCATAAAAAAATCAGAAAATCTTAAAAATCTTAAAAATTCTAGAAAATTTAGAAAAAAATTCAGAAAATTTAGAAATCTTTGGGAAAGTTAAAAAAAAAAAAAAAAATCAGTTCTCGAGTAATTTTCTCCAAGAATTTGTTAAAATCCATTGATAAAAAATTGAAACCTGAAATTGAATAAGCCTTTAGGGCTTTATAATAGAGATTTTCGGATGCCTTTTTTTATTTATTTATTTATTTTTTTATAGAGAGACAATATTAGGTTATATGTGTGTTTACTTTATTCACACTCGATTGCGCACTTTAATATCTTGAGTATTATAGAGAGGGCAAATTCAGGCCCAAGCTTTAGGACTGGATCAATTTATTTCTAAGCTTTTTTGGTATTGGTTACAAAAGTGAATGAACAAAAAATGGTTTTCATCATCCACGAAATGTTTTGGACATAAATTGTTGTAGGTAATGAAAACTTCATTCGTTGATTAATTATTTTAAGCGATACAATAGATCATTTTTGGAGAAAATCATTCATTTTTCGCGAAACAAACGGAGCATATATTAGGCAAATCGGAAAGTTTGAGAGTAAATTGATTGCTATACAATATGATTTAGGCCTTTTTGGTTAAGATGAGGACATGAGAGACAAGTCATATTGGTCAACATCCGAGCCATAATCGGATAAAAATTTAAACCGGGCCTTTTTGTTTACTGCTTGCGCATTCTCGCATGATCGCCTTTGCCAAGTTAGAAGATGTAGGACAATACAAAGTTTGTTGCATTTCGAGGATTTAATTGTTTATTACACATAAATATATTGGCAGCTCATGATATTGCGATAAGTTGTGCACATGGAGTTTCACCGCTAATAATAGACCTTGTTATCGAGGGATGTCTCTTTCAAATGAAGGCGGTGAGATACTCGGTCAAATAGACATGAACCAAAAACTGAGACGAATATTCGATCAAACTACATGCGCCTCCTTAAATAGGCCATTGAGTTGCAAGAATAAGGAAAATGAAATAAAGACTGAAATGAAGGCTATGGGCTCGTCAACTACTCCGTCAAAAATAAAGAAATATAGCAAAAAAAAAAATAGAGCTGTATATGAGATGAATATTCGATCAAGCTGTATATAGATCGCCTCCTTAAATAGGTCATCGAGTTGCAAAAATAAAGAAACATAACAGTTAAAAAAAATTAAATGAAAGAAATATACCAAGCTTATTTTTTTGACAATTCCAGAAAAGAAAAAAGCTTTTCAATTTAGGTTTGTCATGTTTTTCTTTTTTTTTTGGTTTTAATTCTCCCTGATGAAAAATCATGAAAAAAATCACTTGTTATTTTTTGTCTTCATAAAAGAATCACCAACTTGCTCCTAAATACCAAATCTAACCTCTCGTTGATCCTCTGTTCTAGGTTGCTGTTATCTGTTACCCGTCCGACGTGGCATTTCCACATCATTAATAAATTCACGTCAACAAGCTCGCTTACTTAAGACCTTGTTAGGCCAAAAAAGGAGAAAAGGCGGTCGTTGGGAAAAGTTGAAAGGGCCCATCTTTTCCTCCTTAGCTAAGAGTGCGTATGGCAACGTTTTTATTCCGGGGAACTATTTCTTTTCAGAAATAGCTTTTTTTTCTGTTTCTACTCCGGGAACAATTTCTGAGTAAAAATGTGATCTCTAACTTTTAAATTGTCCAAGAAACTCTTTGCCAACTTCCATCTTCGTCCATACTTACCCAAGTGTGCGATCAAGGTTGACTTCAGAAAAGCTTATGACATGGTGGATTGGGGCTTCCTTGAGGGAGTTCTCTTGGCTTTTGGCTTCCCTAAGTTTATAACTCGGCTTATTTTGAAGTGTGTCCGCACTCCCAAGTTTTGATTGCTTTGAATGGGGAGCTTCATGGATTCTTTCCGAGTGGCCGTGGCCTTCGTCAATGTGATCCTATCTCTCCCTATTTATTTACTCTAGTGCTGGAAGTTCTTTCAAGGATCTTATTCAGGTGCTCCTTGAAGTCGGAGTTTAAGTTCTTCTAGAGATGCAAGCCCATGAGACTCTCGCATCTTTTCTTTGCGGATGACGTTTTCTTGTTCTCAAAGGCGGACTTGCCTACTGTATCTCTCCTTAAAGAAGGCCTCCAAACCTTCTTTTCTTGGAGTGGCTTGTTTCCTAATCCAAACAAGAGTGAGATCTTCCTTGCTGGAGGCACGCCGTTCTTAAGGAATCAGATTATCTTTGAGTTGAGTTTCCACGAAGGCAACTTGCCGATCCGCTATCTAGAGGTTCCTATAATTACCTCGAGGCTCACTAAGGTTGACTGTTGCACTCTCGTCATTCACATCACGGCGAGGGTTCAATCTTGGACTCATCGTTTCCTTTCTCTAGCTGGCCGTCTACAACTCATCAAGTCAGTTCTTCATGCTATCCAAGCCTATTGGGCGAGTGTTTTTATTTTACCTGTAGCTGTTCTGGATCAGATTGAGAAAATCCTTACACAATTCCTTTGGAAAGGCCTGAAGTTAGGTAGATGGGGTGCCAAGGTTGCCTGGGAGGATGTGTGCCTTCCTAAGAAGGAAGGAGGGCTTGGTATCAGGAGGCTGAGAGATTGCAACAAGGCTGCCATGTTGAAACATATATGGCTCTTGTTCTCAGATAAAGAGGCTTTGTGGTGCAAGTGGGTTCATTCCACATTTTTAAAGGACATGAACTTTTGGATCGCTAGGAAACCAACCTTTTGTTCTTAGGCCTAGAAGAAGCTTCTAAGTCTTAGGAGTGAGTTTCAAGACGCCTTCTTTTGGAGGGTTGGGAATGGCCGCTCGGTCTCTCTTTGGTTTGACAACTAGCATCCTAGGAGACCAATTTATTCTTCTCTAACTCGCTTATCTATAGCTCAAGGTTGTCTAGACAGGCCTCAGTTGCAGATCTCTTCTTTGATGCGGGGCAGGCTCTCAAAACAATCCTTGAGTCGTGGGATTATCCTATTCCGACCCTTTCTCAGGTTATGGATTGCTGTTGCTGGAGGGAAAACCCGGCGGGCCGACTCACGGTTGCGATTGCTTGGGAAGCCATCAGGCACAAGTGGAATGTCGTCTTTTGGCATGACTTCATCTAGAATAATGCGATCACGCCAAGGTATTAACTTAACCTTTGGCTTATGGCCAAGCACATATTGCCCATGCAAGCTAGGTTATTGGCCTATGGTAGAATAGAGAGGGGATCCTGCGCGTTCTGCAATGGGTTGCCTAATTCCTTAGATCATTTATTTTTTGATTGCTCTGTCACGGCCGGAGTTGCTTTCTTTTGGGCCGCAAGATGCAATTTGCCTCGGTGGAATAGGTCTTGGGATGAGAATCTCCGTTGGGCCACCTCTTTCTTGAAGGGTAATGACTTCTTTAAATGCATTGCTCACTTTTCCTTTGGGGCTCATTGTCACATTATTTGGAAGAATATGAATAGCATCATATTCAAAGAACAACCCCTTACCGTTCTGGCTATGAAGAACTATCTTTTTAAGGTGGTTAGGGATAGGGCTAGCACCTTCAGAAACGTTGAGGATAGCTTCAGAAACAGAAGGTTGCAAAGGAGTTGGGGGCATTGATCCCATTATCTTCTTGGGGGATCCATAGCCGACCCTGGCTTAGACGTTGCTTGAAGGATCTGCTCTAGGCCAACGTCTCTCCCTCCTTCGCTGAGGTGTTTGTTTCTTTGCCAGTTGTTCATGCCGTGCTTCTAGTTTATTGGTTGCCTTCTTTTGGGCGCTGCCTTGTGTTTTATATCATGTCATCCTTCCACTCATTATGATTATTCATATTGAGTGCAAGTTTTTGGTGCCGTGATCTTTTGTACATTTGGCATTTTCTCATTTTTATTATTACCTTTTACCAATTTTTTTTTTTTAAAGTAAAATAAGGTGTTTGGTATTTATACCAAATTTATATTATTGGAATAGAAAAAGAATAGAAATGCGTTTGGTAAAAATTTATAAATTTTTGTATTTATTTATTTTTTCTTCTTACTCACGGATCGCCGACTGCCACTTGCCGCCGCACGATTGCCGCACGACTGCCGCATGACTGCCGATTGTCGTTGCATGATTGCCACCCACAGCCCACCGCCCGCAGAAGGGGTAGTCGCCGGTGAGCTGTGGGTGGCGGTGCGACGGCAGCGCGATTGTGCAACAAAGATTGGCGACAACAAGCTGTCGCCGAATAGTGGCGATCGTCGGCCAATGGGCTCGGGCGACGGCCGTTGGGCTATGCGACGGTGCCGTTGCCGGTAGTCACTGGCGATCGGCTACTGACAATGGCTACAGGTGGCAGGAGGTGGCCGACGGTTAGCAGGCAGCCGGCGGTGGCCACAACAAGGAAGAAGAACAAAAAAAAAAAAAAAAATAGAAAAGAAAAAAAACTTATTTCTATAAATTGTTCCTAGGAACAATAAGTTACTTTTTTTTTCTTGTTTCTATTCCAAATCTATTTCCCAGCCACTTTTTTTTTTTCCACGGAATAGAAAAATAAATTGGCGTTACCAAACAGATTTATGTTCTTTTTTTGTTCCGGAGAACAAAAAAACAGAAATCGGGAGAAATAGAAATGTTACCATACAGGCCTAATCATCCCGTTGCAATTTCTCGTCTTTCTGCCAGAGTGATGTGGCGATGCTTTCCTAATTCGCACTCTTTCACCAGGACTCGATTCCTCTTTTGGTTAGTTGAAGGTTTTGGGTTAAAGTCATCATCATCTATGGTTTCGGCATTACAGAATGGTCCCAAGAGCTAGACCAGCTGTCCGTGATTTGTAGCAGTTCGATCATGTGGATTTGATCTGGGGTTTTGTCGGGGAGGGTGATGGAGATGCAGAGGTCTGGCGTAATATTGTCAAGGGGAAATTGTGGGGGAGGGAGTGGAAGAAAGAAAAAAAGAAGGTATTTTGCAGTTTAGGTTGCGGAGTCTTACCGAGTTGTGTATCTGTCTGTGAATGCCTTGCGTAAGCCATGACGTTTTTGAAGAAATCAAACCATAGCATCAGTTTTCAAGCAAGCTCAAATCACTAACAGATTCTCAGTTGGAGACTGTTTTCACACAAACCGCAGCTAGATTTCTAGAAACCAAATACGAAAGTGAACTAGGTTGAAGGCGCAGTTGTTGGCCATGAACAATGACCAAAATAGAGAGATAAGGTACTGTAAGAGTCATCCCGGGTGATCGGCCCGGTGAAAGAAGATGGAATGAGTGCAAAACATTTCAAGCAGTTTTCACAGTAAAACAGGGGAAAACAGAGTAATCTCCAGCGTGGCAGCGTTGGTGTCAAGTGACGATGGTTATGGTTGTGGGAATGGCAGCTCTTGGCACTCTGATTATAGGACAACGTGAAAATATCTTTTGTTAATTTATTTTTAAAAGCGATGCTAACACTCATTTTCATAAATGTCACATCAATTTTTTACTCATAAAATGCATTCCAAATGGGTGATTTCTTAAATTAATTCTTTTCTAGGTTTAAAAATTACAACATCATTAGCAAATAGAGAATGCACAAAATACTCGTGGGCATGAGAATATTATCTAAATTTCAAAACATAAAATATACGAGAATCTCCTCGGCGTGCACTTTTAAACTCAAAAGGGACTCTTCGCACAGCAACATTCATCAAACACATCAATCTCACAGTATAAACCAGTAAGTAATATAAGGAATTGCTAGAGCCAATATAACTAAAAAAAGTGAAATCCAAAACTAGTGGGCACAATTTTCATTGACGTGAACCACTGTGCTATTAGAGGAAGAATTCTCCGAGCTATGGCCGTCATATGAAGCTTGTGGCCGTAATGTTCCCCACCGGCTGCTGCACGACTGTCGCACGATCGTCGCACGACCGCCGACTGCCGCTACAGGATTGCCACTCACAGCTCACCAGCCGCGGTTACTCTGATGGGCCTGGCGCATCGTCTCTGAGGAGACTAAAGGGATCTTCGAGCTCTGGGAAATAATTTTGCTCGTTCCGACGACGGCAAATGGGACTCTCGGGCAGTGGGGCGGACGACTCTGATGGACCTGGTGCATCGTCTCTAAAGAGATAGATGGGATCTTCGAGCTCTGGGAAATAATGCCGCTGGTTCTGATAATAATCCGACATTAGTTCGTCGTTGGACGATTGACTCGATATGCTCAGCGGGGACTTCAGAGGGGGTTCTCCCTGTCCCTGAATGACAACACATGGCGCAACAAGGATGACGATCCGCTCATTCAACAGGTAGAGAGCATTCCCGCTTCCACTTACAGTGACTTCACCCCCTAGCGTGCGAGGAGGGCGTCCCCATTCACCTCCTGAGGAGAAGGGACTCTTTCCCGACTGAAACTGAATACTCCTTCTCCGTTGGCTTTCCTTGTAAGCCCTCCACATCTGGGAAAACCTCATCACTAAACCCTTCAGCTTATTAAGCTGTTCACCGCCATTGGACGCCATTGAAGCCGCTCTAATTTTAGAGATGGTGCATGTTGAACCGCCAACTTTCACTTCAGAGAACATAAGGCATTTGATGGAAAATTAGAACAAGTTTCACTCTGAACAAAAAACAAAACAGAAAAAGGATTAGCATGTAACAAAACGCAAGTTCATGGGAGCAAATTTCTGATAAAAAAGGAAATGGTTCACGGGAGCAAATTGATACTTTTAAAATAGAGGTTTTTTTTGTCGGTTCTACCCTATTCCTACTCTAACACTCACATTTTTGTCATGCCTCCTTGCAGGACGTGCGAGTCGAAATCCACTCCAGCGTAGCAGTGTAGGTGTCAAGTGACAATGGTTGTGGGAATGGCAGCTCTTGGCACTCTGATTATGGGACAATGTGAAAATATCTTTTGTTAATTTATTTTTATCAGTGATGTTAACACTTACTTTCATAAATGTCACATCAATTTTTTGCTAATAAAATGCACTCCAAATGGGGGATTTCTTAAATTCATTATTTTCTAGGTTTAAAAGTTACGACATCATTAGCAAATAGAGAATGCACAAAATACTCGTGGGCATGAGAATATTATCTAAATTTCAAAATATAAAACATATGAGAATCTCCTTGGCGTGCACTTTTAAACTCAAAAAGGGACTCTTCGCACGACAACATTTATCAAACACATCAATCTCATAGTATAAACCAGTAAGTAATATAAGGAATTGCTAGAGTCAATATAACTAAAAAAAAGTTAAATCGAAAAGTAGTGGGCACAATTTTCATTGACGTGAACCACCGTGCTATCAGAGGAAGAATTCTCTGAGCTATGGCCTTCATATAAAGATCGTGGCCGTAATGTCCGCCGCCTGCCATCGCATGACCGCTGCACGATCGTCACACGATTGCCGCACGACTATTGCACGCCCGCTGCACAATTGCCGACTCTGTAACACTCCTGTCCATAGCTACCCCTCCGAATTATTTTCCCGTTTTCTTGCTAGTTCCTGGTTCCTGACTTTGTGTTCGATTCGCGTTTTTCCTGCGATTCCCCAGATGGCCCGTTTGGCAATCCCAAGACCCGGGCGAAGACGGAGTCCCGTTTGCATTTCCGGCAAATTTGCCAGAACCGGAAGTTGCATTTCCGGCAAATTCCCATTTGTCGGAAAATTTACCGTAACCGGAATTTGCATTTTCCGGCAATTCCCCAGATGACCCGTTTGGCGATCCCAAGACCCGGGCGAAGTCAAAGTCCTATTTGCATTTCCGGCAAAATTTGCCGGAACCGGAAGTTGCATTTCCGGTAAATTCCCATTTGCGGGAAATGCAAGTCTCGGCATGCAGTTTCGATTTTAGCATCATGGTCACCCACTAAGTTTTTCCAATCTTGGCTTCTTGGCCTCTGCAAGTCTCGGGGGTCCCTTGTTCCCACCAGTTGTTACCAGTTATCTCCAAGAAGAGAGCGGTTTGGTCCCTTATTCTTCACCAGAGGCCTCTGAGTTTAAGTTTCTCTGCTCCAAGAAGAACCCGTCTTTTTCCATAAACAAAGCTGCGATTTCTCTGTTCAACTCTCTCTAAGATAAGCTGTCTCCCCTGAAAGCTCAGGTAATACCCTCTTATCTTTCGTTTCTTTTCAAGTAATCAATGCTCTCTAGTTACTAAGTTTGAAGGTCAATGAGTTTTGCTTAGTCACTGCTTCTAATCATAACAAGTTGGTCTCAGATCTTGGAATTAGGTCTTATTGAAGTGGGTTCCTGCAATACATACATGTTCTCCGATAATTGCTTCACTGATTATCATTTTGAGCTGTTTCTTCACATAATATTAGCTTTATTTGATTGAAAAGTGGATCATCCCCCTTTTGCTTCTTTTTAGCAAAATGGCTGATGATGAGCAGTCAGTTAATTGTCTGAACAGCTCCTCTAGCATTGATGGCCCATTGCCTTTTACATTCTTTTTTAGTTGGGTTGAACTTAATCCTATTCATAGCATAAGATAGAAAAATGAGCAAAACGTTTCCAGTTAATCTTAAGCATACTGCAAGGATCAGGGAAGGCATGGCGACCATCTTCAACGTTTCTCAATGTCGCTTATCGAACTAGCCAGAGAATAAGGAAGCAAGTCACCATGAATTTCCTAATCTTAGGGTCCGTTCGTTTATGGAAAATAATTTCCGGGAAAACGCTTTCCGGATTTTCCGGCGTTCGTTTCACGGAAAATGAATTCATTGAGAAAATATTTTCCATAAAAGGAAAAAATCTTCTAAAGTAGGAGAAAATGTTTTTCACTTTTGAAAAGTGGAAAACATTTTTCTCACTTGATTTCTTTTATCTCACACCTCTACAAATCCTGACTTCCTCCTCCCCTTTCTTTTTCTTCTTTACTTTTTTCATTCGAATTACTTTTTAATTATTTTTTCTTTTTTTCATTCGAATTATTTTTAATTATTTTTTTCACATCTTCTTCTTTCTTGGCTAATCGTCAGACCAAGTGAACCTCAAGCTCGTCGATCTGGCGAGCCTCAAGCTTGACACTCGTGCTCACCAATCTGGTGAGCGGAAAATATTTTCCTTACCGAACACCGGAAAATATTTTCCGAAACATTTTCAGGTTTTAGCCGAATACCAAAAAATATTGTCATTTTCCTGAAAAATGACTTCTAGGAAAATATTTTCCGAAAATGGTTCATTTTCCGTGAAACGAACGGACCCTTAGTGTGAATTGTCAATTTCCTTCCTTTGACTGACTGCCGAGGTGAAGTTGAGTCTGGTGTGCAAAAGTTGGTTCGGGATTTTGTCTGACTTGGCCACGGTATCTGTTGAGAGCACTTCTAATTAGAGCAACCCTATCAATATGCCTCAGCTTTTGGCTGTTTGATTGTGCGGCGTGCTCGTGAATTCCCTCATGAAGAATTACTAGTTCTTTGAAACCAGTAAATCTTATGGTTTAATTTGTGGATTCCTTTATGAGATTGATGATTGTATCGTGAGGAATTGTGAGGTCTAAATTCTGTGTGAATTATTGAGTATAGTTGGTAGTTGGGAAATAGTGATAGTGTTTGAGTGATTCGAGTGTGTTTATAATTTTAGTGTGCAGTTTTGTTTATTTTATTGTGCAAGTGCTTGATTTTCGCAATAATGTCAAGTGGGAAATAGCGTAATTACATTTGCAAAACTGATTTGGGGACACATGTGCAAGTAATAAAATCCGATTGGCCCCCCCATAGACTTGTGTATGTCGATGCTCATTCTGCTTTGATGCAGGTTGCAACTTCCTCCGTGTCTATTCCACACGTCATAACTGGAGATTGTTTGGGTGGATCCATTGCCTCTCTTTGCACGTTGTGGCTTCTACGTACACTTGATTCAGCAACCACAAAGCGTCCACTTTGCATCACATTCAGTTCGCCCCTCATTGGGGACGGTGGCTTCCAACAGGCCATATCGCAACATTCAACCTGGAGTACTTGCTTCTTGCATGTGGCTCATAAGGATGACTGTTTCCCTAAACTCTTTCACCCGTCAACCATGGAGCAAAGTCTGTACAAACCTTTTGGTACATTTCTTGTGTGTTCTGAATCGGGTGGTGCATGTTTCAAAGTCCCTAATTCCATAATTCAGGTCCTTGCCCCCAGGAGCCCGGAAAGTGCCCAAATCGTCAATTACAAGAGCATCATTAAATGTCTTGAAAGGCGATTGATTTGTAAGAACCATTCTGCAGTTAATGTGCCTGATACTGATTCAAGTAACTATTTATTGTACCTTCTTTTGCGTACGTGGTCTCAATACATCTCAAAAGGAATTTCACAATTGTTCGAGTTGAAACCAGAAGGATAATTGCGCTTTGCCACATAAACCAAAATGAACTGTATCCGTGCTTTTAGCTTCACATACTTAACCAGGAAAATTTGCTCCACTTAAATAGTCCCTTATGAATGCTTTCCTTTACCCTTTGGAAGGTCATTTACTGAACTCTCATTGTCATGGCAGCTGCAGAATATGGATATTGATACTCTGTTGAGAGGGATTGTCAAGTCTGAAAAAGACGCCCTAGAACAAAATAATCAAGCATTTAATCCTGCAGAGCGTTTGAATGACATGAAAGTTTGCCTGGCTAATTTGGAATGGTACAAGAAGAAATGCGAGAACGATGGCCAGGGTTCTGGTTACTACGACAGCTTCAAGAATAAAATGGCTATGCGGGACCATGTAGCCGTCAAGTTTATGAGAAAGCTCACTGATTACTGGAAACGCGTGGTGGAAGAAGTGGAGAAGCGGCCTTAGAGAGAGGGAGCAATGCTTTGCTCCGAGTCCGCTGGCTCTTTGGAGGGACAAATTACCGGAGGATGGTCGAACCGCTCCACATAGCCAAGTATTATAAATGGGGCAAAAGAGGTTACGTATCTTAGGGGAGATCCCCACTGGAGAGCCTTTTTTCATTTTTCCTTTCTCTTTTCTAGTTGGTCATCAGACCTCAGCAACTAGCCAGAGGCAACGGCTGGAGAGCCTCGCCAGAGGCCGGGCGAGGCTTGATCCTCGCTAGATCCAGCGAGGGTGAGCCTTACCAACCTAGAGCGAGGCCGTCCTTGTGACCTCTGGCGAGGGCTCGGGCCTTGCTAATGGCCGGTGAGGCTTGTTGACCGGTCGCCGAGGTCCAGGAATCGGCTGAAGGAAGGGAGGAGAAAGAAAAAGAAAAAGAAAAAAACAAATAAAATAAAAAATTCGAAAATATTGAAATATTATTAAAAGTTGTTTATGTCGGACCGATCATGTCATGTCAGCCGACTAGTCCCAATAAGCAAAATCCTGCCAAAATTAGCTGGAAAAGATTAAAGTGGCACAAAGTGAAAATGTTTAATACTAAATCGACACCAATCACCAATAAAATGTTTAAGACTAAATTGGTACAAATGTAACAGGTTTATGACTTTTTTGACACTTTTTCCAGTGAGAATGCAGTGGATTTGATGCAGCTCTTCGTCCCAACCCTTGAAGCTTCCTCTGAAGCCAACTCTGGAAGCTACTCAGTCCTGCAACTCCCCTCGACTAATCTCCACCAAATCCTTTGGATTAAGAATGTGACGAGTGGCGGCATCAAAAGAGTGCAGAGGACCAAGGCCTCAATAGGGCCTACCCATGCAATAGTCGAGGCCTCAAGCTTGGCCCTTGTGGCTCCCTTCGAAGCCAATAGCAGCAATCGCTTTATCTCGCGATGCCTCTCGCCTAACCGCTACCACTTTTGACTCACAAGCCAGGCCAGCGGGAGCAACCAGGTGGCAATGAAAACGAGGTCCTCGACAATATCGAATGCCTCTACCATTGAAAACTCAGCCAAATGAGTTCGAGAGAGAGACGGCGTAAGATCGAGAAAGAGCAAATAATGAGGTAAAGCAGCTTGGCGGAAAGAGAGGCTACGGAGTATGTGTTGGGAAAATATGATTAACGATTGGGAAGAATAATGAAATTAAACTTTGAAATGCGATATCACTTTCCTTAAGAAATTATTTCCCACAAATTGTTAATGATTATCGATAAATTTCCTCCAAGATATAATAATTGAGAGTACTATATATTAATTTTAGTATTTTTTCAGGATCTCTCAAGGAAAACAATTGAAATGATAATTGTATTTTTGGAAAGAAAACTCGAAAAGACTTTAGCTCCGTTCGTTTCGCAGAAAATAATTTCCGGGAAAACGTTTTTCGGACTTTTCGGCATTCGTTTCATGGAAAATGACTTCCTTGGGGAAAATGTTTTGCATGAAAGGAAAAAAAGTATTTTAAAGTGGAAAACATTTTCCTTACTTGATCTCTCTTATCTCACACTTCTAGAAATCCTCACTTCCTCCTCCTCTTTCTTCTTTTTTTTTTTTCCTTTTTCTTTTCTTTTGATTTTCTTCTTTCTTGGCTAATTGTCGGCCATCGCTAGGCGAACCTCAAGCTCGTCGATCTCAAGCTCGCGCTCGCCAATCTGGGAGCGACAAGCCTCGTGCTCGTCAATGAGCTCGAGGCTCGACGGTGGCCGATCGCGAGCCATTGCTGTGGCCGGCAATCGGCCAAGAAAGAAGGAGATGGAAAACAAAGAAAAAGAAAAGAAAAATAAAAATGAAAAAAATTAATAATAGATTTTAAAAATTAAAAATAATTAATAATAAATTTTTAAAAAATATGAAAAAATCCATTTTAAAAATTAAATAAATGAAAAAGAGTATATGAAGGAAAATATTTTTTTACTGAACAGTGAAAAATATTTTCCACTTCATTTTCAGGTTTGATCCGAACACTAGAAAATAATTACATTTTCATGGAAAATGACTTCCTGAAAAATATTTTCCAAAAATGCCGAACGGAGCCTTGATTCTCATTCGCCTTAAAATTGACGTATTTATCTTAGTCTTAATAAACAGAAACAGTCCTTCGGGAAATGTTGCAAAGTAAACAAGTACGTATTTAAAGGTTACATTGAAAAGACATATAAAATTCAAAATAATAATAATAATGAATATTTTTAATTGAATAATAATTTAGAATTTTAGAAATTTTGAAAGTACTGATTGAACAAATACAATCGATTGAACATGTACAACGTACATTATATAATACGAAAAAGAATGACAAAAGGAAAGAATATATCCTACAAATATCTCCTACGTGAATCAATTCTATCCTAAGGGTCCGTTTGTTTCGCAGAAAATGACTTCCGGGAAAATGTTTTTCGGATTTTTCGGTGTTCGTTTCACGGAAAATGAACTAGTCATGGAAAATGTTTTCCATCATTGGAAAAAACGACCTTTAAAGTGGGGAAAACGTTTTCCATGGCTTCTTCCCTCTTACTTCTTTTTATCAATACATTTTCATTTTATTTTTATGCTTTCTTTTTTTTTTTTTTTTAAATCAAGTTTTTAGTTTCTTTTCTTTTCTTTTTTCTTTTTTTCCTTTTCATCTTCTTCTTTGGCGGTGCCGGCGACCGGCCACGGCGGCGTCGGCGACCGGCCGCAAGCCAGCGGCCGGCGACCTCGCCAGCCTCGCCGGCCTCGCCCTAGGCCGGCGAGGCTCGCCTAGCCCGATCCGGCGAAGCCGAGATCGGGCCTCCGCCAAATCGGGCGAGGCGAAGCTCTCGCCGGCTCCGGGCGGAGCTCGCGGCTCGCCGATCCGGCAAGCCGGGCGGGGCTCGGCCTCGCCCGAGCTCGCCGCGAAGCTTCGCGGCTCGGGCGAGCCGCGAGCTCGCCGGATCTCGGGCGGCGGAGCTGGGCTCCCGATCCAGCGAGCCCGAGCTCCGCCGCCAGATCCGGCGAGCTCGCGGCTCGCCAGAGCCCGGCGAAGCTCGCGGCGAGCTCGGGCGAGATCGGGCCGAGCCTCGAGCTCGCGGATCGGCCACCGGTCTTGGTCGGGCGCCGGGCGGCCGGCCATCATCGCAGAAGGAGGCGCCGGCGACGGAAGGAGGAGGAGGAAGGAGCGCCTGGGGGAGGAAGAAGGAGGAAGGAAAAGAAAAAGAAAAAAAGAAAAAGAAAAAGAAAAAGAAAAAGAAAAAGAAAATAATAAATAATAAAAATTTCTATTTTTTAAAAATATAAATAATTAAAAATCATTTTTAAAAATATAAAAAATAAAATTATTTTTTTGGTCAATTAAAAATATTAAAATTCAATTTTTGATAATTTTTTCCAAACAATTAAATGAGCTAACGAACGGTGGAAAATGTTTTCCACTCAAATTTTAGGTTTTAGCCGAACACCGGAAATAGAGTCATTTTCCGAAAATGACTTTCGAAAATGTTTTCCGAAAACATGATATTTTCCGCGAAACGAACGGGACCCTAAGATTGATTTATCCAATCGACCATAATCTCGGGATGATCAATCATGATCTGGAGATGATCAATTACCATCTGGACTGATGAAGCATATCCTCCAACGTGCGATATAAGTAATACAATTTGAAACTTTAATACTGCAGATACCTTCCCATCCCGCGGCCCCGGCCTATGATGCCGGTACAAAAAGCAAAAAGCATTAAGTTCCATAGGATTTTGCTGTTGAACCACACTCCTACGATATCAAATAAGGGGAAAAATCGTATTTCCAAGTGAAGATCGTGATTTTTTTTTTTTTTTAAATTTATAACGTTTTCCAAACATAATTCAAATCCTTTTTATACTTGGTAAGTTATAAACTTTCTTATTGCATAAAATTAAACAAGATCTTTGAATTATTATTTTTTTCTATATGCCTGTCCATTTTTCTTGCAACCAAATTAAGAACATAAAAGAAAAGGAGATCAATTCACCACGCGGGCAGAATCGATATATTCACTCTGAAATTTGTCTGATACAATGTCTAAGAATATATACAGTCATAGATACGACCACAAACAAATATATATGAAAGTATTATCCAATTATATACACGCGCGTTAAAATCACTGAGAAGAGCCCTTGGAGATTCGAAATTCGAAGTTGTTCAATGGATTCCAAAAGCAAGGGATCGGATAAGAAAAGCAAATCGGATGAGAAGTACACGGGCTTTGTGGTGCGATTTGAAGAAACATGGAAGAAGTACAAGGAAGAGCAATCGAAGCAAGGTTCTTCCTCGGCAAGTGAAAAAGAATCTCAAGGTGGGTCGAGCGGCCAGGCGAAGGATTCATTTCTATTTCCGTTCTGATGATGAATAAAATCATGCATATTCTCTTAAGTTTTAGTTTCTTCATGAACGTGGTACTTTCTCGTGTTATTCCTAAATAATATCATAGGGAATAAAGGGATGTAATGCATTCACGAGCCATGTCTTCGTGCTTACAAAAAGAGTGGGAGAAGTGCCAAAAAAGTCCTAAACATTTTGTCTTTGTGCCAATTTAGTCATAAACTTTTTTTTTTGTGTCGATTTAGTCCTAAACCTTTTTACATTGTGCCAATTCAGTCCTTTCCGGCCAATTTTGGCAAGATTTTGCTGACGGACGCCGACCGGCTGATGTGGCCCGATTGGCGCCGACGTGGACAAATTTTAATAATATTTTAATATTTTAAAATATTTTTTATTTTTATTTTTATTTTTTTCTTTTTTTTTTTTCTTCCTCCAGCTGGTCGCCGGAGCTCGGTGGATCGGCCGGAGGCGACGGGCCACCTCGCTAGTGGTCGCGAGGGTGGCCTCGCGTGGGGCGGTGAGGCTCGCCCTCACCGGATCCGGCAAGGGCTGACCTCGCCCATGGCTGGTGAGGCTCGACCTCGCCATATCCGGCGAGGGTGAGCCTCGCCCACCGGTGCGAGGTCGCCCGAGGCCCGGGTGGCGAGGGCGAGCCCCGCCCCTTGACGGCGACAACAAAGGCGGCTGGATTAGCTCCGAAAATGGCGAACAAAAAGTGCGGGTGACGAGCGCGAGAGGCGAAGACGCGCGGACAAAGGCGTGCGAGCGGGGATGGTGCGACCGCAGCGAGGTTGCCTCCTCGCCCTCGCCGCCCAAGCCTCGAGGGCGGCCACTGGCGAGGTGGCCGACAAGGTCGACCTCGACCTCGCTGGTTGTCACCTCTGGCCGGTCACCAAGCTCTAGCGACCGGCTGGAGGAAGAAAAAAAAAAATAAAAAAAAAAAAAAAATAAAAGAGAAACAAAAAAAAAAAATAAAAAATATTAAAATATTTTTAAATGTTGTCCACGTCGCCGCCGATTAGGGCCACGCCAGCCGGTCGGCGTCCGCTAGCAAAATCCAGCCAAAATTGGCCGAAAAAATCTAGCCAAAATTGGTCGGAAAGGACTGAATTGGCACAACGTAAAAAGGTTTAGGACTAAATCGGCACAAAGACAAAAGGTTTATGACTTTTTTTGGCACTTCTCCCCAAAAAGAGTTCTTCGAATTGAGGGTTTGGAATTTGGACCTAGCGAGGATTATGTCCAATTGTTAATTATATATAAATGCTTCTTCTTCCTATTAAGCATTCGATAGACTTTTATTGATTATCCATTCGACTAATTTTGGCTAACCAGAGCTGACGTGGACGTCGACCAGTGGCCCTTGCTGATTGTCGACAAGGGTCGTGACCCTCGCTCGGGCTCATCTAGAGCTGCGGGCGAGGCGGCGATTTGCACAAGGCCGACCTCGCCTATGGCTGGTGAGGCCATGACAACCATCGCCAAGGCTTGGGCGAAGGCTGCCGTGGCCTCACCAACTACGGGTAAAGTTGCCTTCGCCAACGGCCTGGCTAGGTTGGGAGAGGGTTTTACGGCCCTCGCCTAGTGGCCAACGAGCCTCGCCATGCTCGTCGGCCATTGCAAGGAAAGTGCAACGAGGAAGAAGAAAGAAAGAAAAGGAAAAAGAAAAAAAAATTAAAAATTTGCCATATTAGCATTCAGCCACCGATCCACGTCGGCACTAGCTAGCCAAAATTATCTGGATAGACCGAATTGGTACCAATATTTAGGATTAATTTTTTTTTTTTTGGTCGGTAATATTTAGGATTAAATTGATTTGATTTAATTGAGGATTGAATTAGTATCAATATAATAGATTTATAACTTTTTTATACTTTTCCTAATTGTTAATTATAAATAAATGCTTCTTCTTCCTATTAAGCATTCGAGGAACTTTTATTCGTCTGTGATTTTATTTGCTCAGACTTTGCTGTTTGATATATATTGGAAGAATACATTTTAAAACATTACTGATATACAATTAAAATTTCGTGCACCGCATCGAGTAAAGAATCTAATGATAGAACTAGAAGCACTCATCAAAAGTACCATCGCGGGGTCCACATTCCTATTTGGGGACTTTGGTGAGAGTAGAATTTTCAAAGTCTACTCCATCTAAATTTATAAAATTAGGTCAATATTCCGATTTGCACGTTTCTAATTTTCTTCAAGTGAATCATTATTAGGTACACAAATATATATATATATATATATATATATATATATATATATATATATATATGTATGTATGTATGTATGTATGTATGCAATCTATCTATCTCTCCCAATGTAAAGTGATATGGATACATCCACAAAGAAATATATGACCGTATTATCTCATTTCCAATTTGGCACACAAAAATAATGGTATAGACCTATTCCTTCATTATCTAACTTTCCTTCGATTGCCTTTACTTTAAACATGGAATATTGTATTATGGTTAGATATTATCTATTGCCTTGTCCATGTGCCATCCAGAAACTTAATATTTCAACAATCTCCTAATTATTTCACGCACACACGTATATATAATTGTGTGTTACAACACTTGACTCAAGTTGGCACTCACTATATCTCTATTTACCTAAGTTTTTGGAGATTCGAAGGATGCTATAATGGCGTCCAACAGCAATAAACCGGACAAGAAGCTGAGCCAACTGGGACGGAGGTCTCTGTCTCAGACTCCGAGTCAAAGTCTCTCATCCTCCTCCTCCTCCTCAGGCACATCGAGTGGAAACGTCATCGCGCGCCGTCTCGCCTCGTCGAATAGTCGCAAATCATTGTCAAGGCAGGACCGGGTGGCATCGTACATGAATCGGAGGGAGATCCCACGCCCGAAGTCTCGGCTGAGTGTCTCGAGCGGCGGCGGTAGCGGGGAGCATCATCATCGACAGCCACCACTAAACTCGCCTGACGACGACGACGAGGACGACGACATGCCGCCATTGGAGTACGACCCACCGCCGCAAGGTTCCAGTTATCATTACCCGGAATATTATTCGTCGCCACGGGCTTCTTATGATCATGGCCATAGCTCGAAGAGTAAGTTCTCAGAGAATTGCAATGTGATGTGAATTGCCGTAGTTGCCATTTGATTTTTTGTGGAGTAATTGGGACATAATATTTTTTTTTAATTAGTATGGCTAGGGACATATGGTTTATTACTTTTGGATTTCACTTTGTACTGGATATGAGGAATTTCTTATTTTAGTTGCTGGTTTTTCTTTTGAGGTATTAGGGCTTGAAATTGATGTGTTTTAAACTCTCTGGAACACTACCAACCACAATTAATCCAAAGACTTAATCTTTCAATTCTTTTGGTTTCTGTTACATAAAATTTGACTTTATCAATTTCTATATACTAGGGTCAAATTCGTCGTTTGGAGAGTTGATAAAGTGCCATGCCAGGTTGTAAGTGAGTTTCATGTTGTTTTTCTTGTTGGTGAGTATTGTTTGACGCGATTGGTCCCGGAATTTATGATTAACTCAATTTTTCAATTTACACCTAGAAAATTAATAATGAAAATTGCTACGACAAATGAATCTAAATTGAAACTTGAGAGTGGTCAAACCTGTTGGAGAAAACTTCCTTATGTGTTTTGAAGTTGACAAAACGTTTCCATCAGTCTAGTCTGAAGATTTGAAGACTCTTCCGTCAAAGTCTGAAGACCGTCAGATTCAAGCTTAAAAGTCTGCCCTTATTGACAGTTTCTAGACTGTCGAAGAAGATTTATCCAGAATTAAGGATTTATTTAAGGATTTGATTTGAGCGGCTAAAGCTTCTCACGGCTGGAGATAGCATTTCGAGATCTTTTATTCGTTTTAATTTTGATACGAATAAATTGGATTCGTTAATTGGCAATGTATACTTGGAAGGTTCTACTTATGGAAACCTAGATCATGATTGTATGGGCGAGCAGGATTAGTGGACTATCATCACATTCCTTAAGTAACTTGAAGATCTCCCTAATTGATTCCGTCCAACGATTAGATGGAAGAACGCCTTTGGTAAGTGCCAACGGGTATTAAAGCATGAAGGAGTATTTAAGGAAGAAGCTCTAGTTATTCGAGTGTATGCGTGATAGAGAAATTCCAAAGTTTGAAGCTCCTTGTTCTTTGTTGATTCAACTGTTGAGCGAAATATGTATTCAAAAGAGAGATTAGATACTTGTAAGACCTTGAGGAAGTGTAGCAAAGTCTCTACACTGTGGAATCAAGGATGTGATATTGTAACAACTCTTTTGATTCATAGTGAAATCCAGCCGGTGGGCTGTCAGTGCGGGAGAGTGGACGTAGACTTGGATTAAACCGAACCACTATAAACTCTGTGTTCATTTTCTCTCATCCCTAAACCTCTTATTTATGCTTACGAGTTGTTTATTCATTCAATAGTTGAATTATGTCTTATTGTCCATCAAAAATATCCTTTTAAGTCCTACGAAAACTTTTATACACCTATTCACCCCCTCTAGGTGTATTCACTAGCCCCTTTCAAAACCTTTTGGAGAATCCAAGTAAATCAATATGATGGATGACAATTTTCCCCGTTGGGTCACTCTTAAGCGGTTAGGCTCGAAATTGAGCTACGTCAATGTGTCTCGTGCAGATTATCAGGTATGCATGCTTAAGCATGTACCTTGGTCGACTAATTATGTTGGGATAGTAAGAAATATAAATTTCAGTTCATAGTAAAACGGTTTGTTTGATAAATTCTTAAAAATAACGGGTATTAACGAAAATATTTGAATGTAGCGGGGGCAATCGTGCAAACTCAATAATAGTTAGCAACGCTCGAAAGAGCACAGATCATGAGTTCGGATCCTAACATTCTTTTTTTTTTTCGGTTGCCACACCTCAGCAGATGAAGTGTTCTGGGTTTAGATTTTGTTTTTTCATTTGATAAGTGTGAATATGGGATAAATGTACCTCCAAATCGAACAAATCAGCATTCATTTCTTATGTATACTTTTCAACGTTAAGGATGGCACATACTTCCAATTGTCTCCGAAAACAATCCGCAATTGTTGAGTGGGTAAGTTGTACGACAGTCCGGAATCTTACATGTAGAGTGCAATTGACTTAGGCACTATATTTTTATTGGTAAATACAATTAAATCCTAGAACTTAAATTGAAAAGTAAAATTTAAGAGTGTCACATAATAAACTTTATGTGACATATAAGTAATTTTAAGTGCTTTTCATGGAAAGGGTATGAGTATCCTTGTTGAAAAAGGCTTTGGACTTAATTACGTTGATTGAAAGATCTTAGGAATTAATTAAAATTCATAGAGAAAATTCACGACAATGGACTTTTGCCTTTAATGTTAATTTCATGCAAGCAATACAATCTTTTTTGGCTTGTGTTATGAATGATCTTTGATCAGACGGTTATAAATGTGTTTTGTTAGTCTTCACCTCGGTTAACGTCGAAGGTCCATTAGTAGCGAATGAAATTAACGTAATTCCATTTGTTTTGTTTGTAATTTTTACTAGATGGATCGAAGTTTTGATCGAGATTCTTTTACACCAATCAAATAAAAAAAAGAGATACCTCCAAAAGTTAATGCAAAAGATCACGGTGCATGAAATAAATCCTAAACGGCCCATCCCCTCCCCACTCTCCGCCGCCAGCGTGCACCACGGCGCTGGTTGCGATTGCCTCCACCCTCCGCCGCACCACTAAGGTAGCGCATGACAAAATTTCTGAAACAGAAATTGATTTCTGGCCAGAAATCAATTTCTCAATTTCTATTCCCCAGCCAATTTCGAGTAAAAGAAACCTGTTTGATAACGACTCAAAATTTCTATTTCTGAAACAAAAATCGTTTGATAACAGAAAAAAATTTCTATTTCTATGAATCATGTTGTCCCCATCCTTTTACTTCACTCTTCTTGGTGCTTGTGATGGTAATTTAATTTGATAAAAGTTGGTAAATCACTTTAATTTAGGGAGAAGTGCCAAAAAAGTCCTAAACCTTTTTGTCTTTTGTGCGGATTTAGTCCTAAACCTTTTTTTTGGTACCGATTTAGTCCTAAACCTTTCTATTTGGTGCCGATTTAGTCCTTCCGGCAAATTTAGCTCGGAAAATGCCTACGTGGATACAAAGCTAGCGCCGGCTGTCCTACGTTGATGGATCGGCGCTAACATGGATCCCCGAAAACAAAACGACGCCGTTTTATTAAAAAAAAATTAAAAATTTTTTAAAAAAAAAACTAGAACCTAGTTTAAAACCTCCTTGTTTTATTGAGAAAATAAAATTTGGCGTCAAACCCGACACCGCATTTATTTTCAATTTTCTTGCCTAACCACCCTTTTTGGAAATAATCTCGCGCAACTTTTTTTTTTTTTAAAGCTGGATTTATTTCGTACGGGAGCACGTACGAATTTATTTCCGAAAGCTTTAGAAAAAAAAGTTGCGCAAGATTATTTCCAAAAAGGGTGGTTAGGCAAGAAAATAGAAAATAAATGGGGTGTTGGGTTTGAACGCAAAATTTTATTTTCTCAATAAAACAATGATGTTTTAAACTAGGTGCGTGCAAAGTTTGATCGATTAATTTTGAGTACGGAGCACGTACGAATTTACTTCCGAAAGCTTTAGAGAAAAAAAGTTGCGCGAGATTATTTTCAAAAGGGTGATTAGGCAAGAAAATAGAAAATAAATGTGGTGTCGGGTTTGGACGCCAAATTTTATTTTCTCAATAAAACAAGGAGTTTTTAAACTAGGTTCTAGGTTTTTTTTTTTTTTTTTTTTTTTTTATTTTATTATTATTATTATTATTATTTTTATTATTTTAATTTTTTTTTTTTTTTAAAATTTTTTATTTTTTATTAAAATAAAACGGCGTCGTGAGGAGAAGGAATGGGGGAAAGCATGATAGTGAGGAGAGGAGAGGCTCGTACGTTGGAAGGAGAGGTGGAGAAATTAATTTCTGTTTCTCCTTCAAGAAATAGAGAAGCTAGAAATTCTAGCTTCTCATTTCTCCTCCAAAACAATTTCTGAAACAGAAATCTGTTTCAGAAATAGAGAAATCAGTTTGTGTTATCAAACGGGTTTCTCCAATTTCTCTGTTCCGAGGAACAGAAAATTGAGAAACTGAGAAACAGAAATTTTATCATGCAGTACCTAACTATCTCGGAACCAATCCATCTTCATCGTCTCTTGACATTCTCTCTCTCACATTTTTCTCGATTCTTATTCAGAATTAATTCATAAATTTAGGGCGCGTTTGGTAACGATTCTATTCCAGAGGAACAAATTCTGATCAGAAATGATTATTTTTATTCTCGTTCCTAAAACCGATTCGAGTAAAAGAACGCGTTTGGTAACTGTCCAAAATTTGTTATTCTGGAATAGAATTGCGTTTGGTACCGTGCTCATTGATTCTGTTCCAAATCAATTTCTTTTAATTTTTAAATAATTTTTTTTACTTTTTACTTTTTCTTTTCTTTTCTTTTTTCCTTTTTTCTTTTCTTTTTTTCCTTTTTCTCCTATTCTTCTTCTTTTTCTTCTGGCCGGCAACCTCACCGGAGCGACGCCAGCAAATGGGCAAGAGTCTATTAACTGCTCGGCCCAGAGACGTTGGATGCATTTGTTCGAGGATCTATTAACTACTCGAGGAAGACCTAGGTGTTTGTGCCAATGCACAAGTTTGATGCTAGTGTCAGGATCATGTGGTTGAGAGCTTTGATCGAAACGGAGACTGGTAAGTCGATCAAACATGTGCGGATTGACAATAGCATGGAGTTCTGCTCGGAGCTGGCAAATAAATTATGCATGAAAGAGGGCATAGTGAAACATCGCACTAGTGCCAATAAATCACAACAATTTGCAGAATTGATGACCATAACATTACTAGAGACAGCTCGAAAAATGATCTCTAGTGCTGGTATTGCTAGGAAAATCCTAACTGATATGCTTAGTACGGTAAGCTGCCTGGTGAATAGATCCCCATCAATTGCTATTGAATGGCGGACTCCTGAAGAAGTGTGGTCAGGTAACGTTGCTGGTTATTCTATTATTAGAATGTTTGGTTGCCTGTGTTATTTTCGAGTGAGTGATGGTAAGCTCGATTGGAGGGCAAGGTGCATATTCCATGGCTATGCACAGTGTGAGCGGGCGATCGGTTGTGGTGCCCAGATATAAATTCACCTGTTAACAGCAAAGAAGTTACCATTGATGAGTCTCCGGTACTTCTGGCTAGGAGTGTTTGTGGCAGTGTCAATACGGATATGAACGGTGTTCAGCTTGAGGTGGAGTTACAACCAGAAACTCATGAGGTAGCGTATACGGGTATTAGCAAAGTAATCGACATAGATGGTGCTTGTAGCAAGGTGGAGCCAATAGAGCCAACAGTTGCTGTAACTACTGAAATTAACAAGGTACATATTCGATCTCCTGATAGATATGGATGCAATATTGGTTTTGCTTTATCTGCGGTTGAGGAGGTTGTGTCGGAAAATCTTTGCGGGACAGTTAAAAGTGCATGTGGAGTTGGTATTCTGATGAGGTCCTCGGTTATGGCGAAGTTCAAGCAAGGCTTGGACTTGGATAATATTTGTGGCGGTTGAGCCCATCGAGGGCTATGGAAGAGTAGTAGCAGAGTTTGAATTTTTGCGAAGCGATTGCAACTTGGCTCAAACGTCAAGCCAAGGTGGAGATTGTTGAAATATGTCTCGAGTTTGAGTCCAATGTGAAATTTTGAATATTCCAAATTGGATATGTTGTGGACGTTTGAAATTGAGCAAAGAAGATCCGAATATCAACTTCCCAAAGTTTGAATCTGCGTTGGAGAATTTGGCCGCTAAAATAGGAAAGTCCAACTTTCACTTGGATTTTGATTTTGTTTAAAATATACAAAGATATGTTTTGGATAAAATCGGGAAGATAAGAAACATAATCCTATGAGAAGTTGGCAAAAGAATAAGGGTCTCATTTATATATATAGACTTGTGGCCGTGGATGGAAGAGGGTTGATCATGAAGAATTGGTCTTGAAGAGCCGTCTCGTCGTCGAGTGCTTAGGAGGGATTTTCTTTATCGTTCTTGTCCGTGAATTACATCCAAGAAAGATTAGTGTTTGTAGCCAATTTAAATATTGTGGTAAGATTTGCGTGTAATTCATTCGTGAGATTGAGAGATTATTTCTTGAGGAATTTCGGGGCTAAACACTGCGTGCGTTGTTGGGTGTAATTGGGGCTTGGGAAACACCGAGAGAGTGTTTGAGTGATTTGAGTGTGTAACCTCTTTGTATTGCTTGATCTATAGTGAAATTCGCTACTGCTCTCCCCGTGGACGTAGGTCTTTACGACTGAACCACATAAATCTGGTGTCTGATTTATTTTCTTCTTCTATCTATATTATTGTTCGATCACTCGCCTTTTCGCAACAATTTTCAACAAATTCCGATTTAGATTCAATTGCAGTAGTTTCCTTGAAGATGTCCAATGTTGTGGTCTTTTAGATGTGCAAAAGAAAATGCTATTGAAAACACTAGGCTTAACCTCTCCTTAAGAACCACTGGGATTCGCCCTAGTGGCCACCCTTCCAACATGGAAGGGGGAGGTGAGGGGTTCAAATCCCCACCTTCTCAGGGGGATAGGGTGGGGACGCGCAAGTTTCAAGAGTGGGTTTCGACTCCCACGCCCTGCAAGAGGCAGGGCAAAAGTCTGAGAGTGAGTGTAGAATAGGAATAGAGTAGGACTGACCAAAAAAAAAAAAACCTCTCCTTAAGAAATCTATGGCACCAACGATGGGGTCGATCGCATAGAAAGAGGATTTGGCAAAAAGAAAGTTCTAGTTGCTCTAGATTATATGGATGAGAAGAAGCAACTCAAGAAACTCGCAAGGAGATACAATTAGTTCGGTTCCATAAGTAAGATCATTATCAAGGTTAGGAACATAAGGACAATACTAGATGAAGACAATTAAGCGTGAGGTAGCAATTACTTGGCCTACCTAGTAAAGGAGATGCCTTTGGATCGAGCAATTTGGCTTTTCAGTAGGCATGTCTTTAAAAGCAATACTCCTTCACTAGATTACTACAATTTCTTGAAAGTAGTCGTTTCAAATATAAGAAGGCTTCTTCGACTTTGGAAGTTGTGGGCTCTCTTTTTCCCCGCAATGGCAAACCAAAGTGGACGAGATATTGAGGGACTTAAAACAAGTCCCTTGTGGGGTAGTCTGAGAAACATTGATGATAAGTTTAAACAAATTGAATGGCATACAAAAAGTCATATTCCTAGAGATGGTATAATATTGCATCTAGGAGGATGAGACGAATGTGTATTACATATGGGATGATTGCAGATATTCTATACGCAGTGAGATTGATGTTCTTCTCCTCATGTCATTGATAAAGATTGATAAAAATAATAAGTTTTGAATGCATGATGAATTTCGAGATCTATGGAAAGTATATTGTCAAGCGAATTTCGAAGACACTTGAAAGTGCCCTTGGATGTGGATTGTTAAGAATAATTTAGAATATTGAGGAGCTGTAACGTAAAAGTCATTAAGAATGGCAGATATGAGAAATAGCTACCTAAATCCAAAATTATAAATTTCGTGCATAATTTTGTAAATATCATTGAAATTCATCTCGAATCGAGCATGTGCATTACTCGTGCATGACACGTGCATTGTACGTGCGAATAGAAGAACTAATTATATGTTAAGCCCTAAAACTAGTTACAAAACCGCACTTTCACGAATATTACATGTGTTAAGAAGTTAATAAAAAATGCACGTCAAGTAAACGTGGAGATTTGAAGTTGTTTCAGGGGCGTTTGGTTGGGCATTCCCAAGGGGCTTTGGGCCCCCAAAGCCCCTTGGGGAAATTTTTTGGTGTTTGGCAACATTTTTGAAAGCTCCTTTGCCCAAATATGAGCATTCCAAATGCTCAATGCTGAAAGCTGGGGAGGGGCAGCATTGAGCATTCGGCATTTTGGAGATGCCACGATTACTGTTCATCTCCTTCTTCGCCTGAGGTGCCCCGTCGTCTTCTTCTTCTTCCCGGCCACCGGGCTTCTCCGGCAGCCACTGCCGCCGCCTCTCTGCCCGAGGGTCACGACGCGCGACCCAGCGACGCGGACCTCAGGCGGTGCGCCTGGGTCGCCAGATCCGGCGGTCCGGAGGCCGATCTGGCCGCCGGACAGCCGATCTCGGCGTCTACGACCTCCGTCGCCTGAGGTCGCGCCTCCAGGTGGCGACGGTGTCGCCTAAGGTCGCGCCGCCTGGGTCGGCGTGACCTCAGGCCGCCAGATCTGGCGGTCCAGAGGCTGGATCTGGCCTCTCGCGCCTCCAGCGCCTGAGGTCGCGGTGACGGCATCGACTGATCTGACCGTCCGGCATCGCCGGCCACCGGATTTGATTTTCATATTTTTTTTATAAAAAAAAATTAAAACCAAAAGCCCATTTGTAATAAGTTTTGCCAAACGGTATTTTCACACAAGCCACTTTTTAATGCGTAATTTGCTAAACACCCGAGCATTCCCGAAAACCCTTTTAGCCTAAAGATATTTGCATTTGGCCAAAGACATTCCCCAAAAGCCGAACCAAATGGGCCCTCAATGTATTCTAATGAAAAGGAATAAGATATTTCACTTTTTGAAATGGATAATCTAAAATGTACAAAGGAATTGCTAGATGTTGAATTTGATGACAATTTACGTTTCATTGTGCATTATTGGTAAATCAGCTCTTGTTAGCATTATTTTCAATGGATTCTGGTTTAAATTCAATTGCAATAGTTTCCTTGAAGATGTCCAATGCCGTGGTCTTCTAGACCTGCAAAATAAAATGCTATTCGAAACTTGCAAGGAAATGCAATTAGTTCCATTTAAACACTAGGCTTGACCTCCACTCAAGGAGGAAATATTTAGTGGTATGTGCACACCACGTCATCTGCTGACCTGGTGTGCACATACCAACAAGATACCAACATGTGTCCTGAGCGGGACCCGTTGGAAAATGGAACGGCAAGTTCTCTCAGCCGGCTCGACTCGGCTTGACTAGCTAGGAGCATTAAAAGATGGTGAATAAATGCATAATGCTCAAGCCCAAAAATATTTCTCTCTCCTCAATTGAATTTTCTGGTCTCTCTCTCTCTCTCCTCGCATTGCAAGAGAACAAATAGAGAACGACTAAAGCATCCAGCTTCGGCTCCCCAAAAGCCTCATCGATCATCTGCCTCTAGCACATCACCCCGCGAGAGCCTCGCCTTGGTCCCGAGCGTCCTCCACCTCCACCTCCGCCTTCGACTATTTCCAACACAGAGATCGAGCATAGGAGGAGAAGAGAAGAGAGGATAAAACCACCCCGCTTCCCTCCCCTCCTATTTCCTAAACTCCTCTCACCATTCCCGACAACTTCATGGATGCCTTCGATAGTTGTGTTCCATTCAGCTTAATCCCTCGAGAACTCCAAAAGCAAGAGCAAAGAGAAGAAGATGAAGGTGAAGGTCTAGCTCTAGGTCGACGGTGTCTTCGAGTCTCCGGCGTCGGATAAGAAGCACAAGAAGGAAAAGAAGAGTGGCAGCAAAGGCTCCAAATCCAAGTAGCCAAAGCTCTTAAAGCATCAAGGGAATGCGAAGAAGGAGAAGAAGAGGAAGGCATTGGAGTTGTGCGAGGACGACGAGGAAAGAAGAGCGAGACTAGGTCCGAGCCGGTCGACCCTGAGAACTTGAAGGGGAAGAAGAAGAAGGCGAGGTTGAGCAACAGTGATGATGAGTTGGCTTGGGAGGAGAACCCCAATGCTGTGTCGAATTTTAGGATCTTGGATAGCTTGAGGTTGAAGTTGAAGGACAATGAGATCGAGTCTTTGTTTCCCATTCAGGCCATGACGTTTGATATTGTCCTCGATGGGACTGATTTGGTCAGCTATGCTCGCCCTGGTCAAGTATGAAAACTTTTTATCTGAATTTCGCCGGATTGACATGTCGATGGTTGCATGCTTGTTTGAAATCTGCTAATTAATTGACAAGTTAGAGAAGTGAATGGTCTGGATTGGAGTAATGATAGTGTGTGATGCGGAAAAAGGGTCACGGAGTTGACAAATTTGAAAAGAGAAGTAGGTTTTATCTGCTCTAGGAATGGTTGATGTATGAGCTTGGTGAATGTTGTTTTAATTAACAGCACAACAAAGCAATTATGGTGTAGAGTGTAACACAGTGCAATTGGTTCGTGAAATGTCTTTCGTGCATTTCTAGTCCTAAATCCCTGTATTTCAACCCCTGATTGTCATTGTAAAAGATAAATTCTGGCTGATCTTTTCAGGCATCGAACCTATAGCTGATAATTCAACCAAAAAACCTACGGCTAAATAAATCTTCTAATTTGTGGTAGATTCATCTATACATTAGTTCATTGGTGTTATTTGATATATAGAAACCAAAAATGCGTGAAGACCATTTGGGCGCACTTGCATTTCAAGTTTCTAAGGATAATTGGCTACTAGGAACATGAGTTTTCAAACTGTTTGCTCATTTCTATAGTTGATGGGTTTTTACCTTTTAAACTAATTATCACCTTCTTCATTGTGGCACCGATTAGGCCCTCCTAAGGACAAGCAATATGTTGTTGGCAGACGAGCCGTAGCCGCAATAGGTCTGCCTCCCGTGCTGCCTCATCTACCCAGCCCGATGGCCAGCAAGTAGTGGATCCCAAACCCCAGCCCACGCGATCTTGGGTAAACGTTGCTAAATCAGCTGCTAAGGGTTATGAACTTAGCTATATGTTGCCAGCTATTATTGATAATAAGGCCGTTGTTAACTTTACTAAGGAAGTTCTTGAGGCCACTGACCCTCAGCCTCTTGATAAGCTATCCGACTCTGGCTCGACCTAGAAGCCAAAGCAGCCACTATCACCAAGCCTCCATGCCTCTTGAAACAGAAGCGATAGAAAAGAAAAAAAAAAAAAAAAGCAAAGGAGAGAGAGGTCTCACGGTACCCATACGCCTCTCTTCCTTTGCCACAATATCCCTCGCGGCCGTCATGGCGTCGCCGAAACCCCAAAACTTAGTACCGCCACCAATATATCTAGCCTCACAAACCTCTTTTGCTTCAAAATCCTTGGCTACGTACTCGAGCCCGAAATTGGGACCGAATAAATAGTAGAAGACAAAGAAGCTCAAGAGGCCAGTCGACGACCGACGATTTTTGGAGCCGTGGGTGGAAAGTCGATGACGGCAACGAGGACAGAGGCAAGGAGGGAAGCGCTTAGGGTTAGTCAGAGGGCTCGAGAAAGAGAGGAGGGGGGCGCTTAGGGTGAGTGAGAGGGCTTGGGACAGAGAGGAGAGGAGTGCTTGAGGAAGAGAGAGGTGGAAGCGAGAAGAAAAAGTGCAATAGGCCTCTCCTTCTTCACCGCGCCGTCGACCCCGCCCAAGTCCACTAAGATCTCCCTCAGGGACAATGCCCAGTCAGCGACGAGGAGCCTGGTGCCGCTCAAAACGAGACTGAGATGCTAGAGGTCGATGACTAGCGAGGCTTTTGGGCAGGCAGAGGCAGAGAAGGAGGAGGTGGGATGTGCGGAGAAGGAAACGGAGGAAGGCTCTACGTGTTCTTTGTTCTTTTACGATGATAGAGAACCCGACAATTCAAGTGAGGAGAGAAAAATATTTTGAGCAGGAGTTGACCCGTGCTTTCTTCTACAATGGAGCCAAGCCAAGCCAGCCGAAAACCTGCCCTTTTATTTTCCAGCGGGTCCCGCTCGGGACATGCGTTGGTATCTCATCGGTATGTACGCACCAGGTCAGCGAATGACATGGCGCACTTATACCACTGAATATTTTCTCACACTCAAGAAATCTATGACACCAACGATGGGGATGAATGGGGAAATACCATGGGAGGTGAAGGGTTTGAGGATAAAACGTATGAAACCCTAAAGCCCCAAATCGTCTTTAGCCAATAATTGAGCTTCGAACAAATTGAGCTTTATTGAGAGAGTGAATCAAGTAGCATGCTAACTTTAAAACTCCGAATCAAGTTCTATGGAGCAATCGGGCCCGTGCATTACTTGTGCATGGCACGTGCATTACACGTGCGAATGGAAGACTAATTATACGTTAAGGCTTATAACTAGCTACAAAGCCGCAGGATATTGCACATGTTAAGAAATTAGTAAAAAATGCATGTGAAGTAAGCTTGGAGATTCAAAGTTGCTTCAATGTATTCCAAAGGTAAGGAATCGGATATTTTACTTTTTGAATTGAATGAGTTTCTATTTTTCTTTTCTATTCTCAGTAAAGTATATTTTTTTCCTATTGAAATACACTATACTTTGAATTGAATGGAATTGAAAAGGCATGAAAAACATCTGCATAATCTAATTATATTCTAAATAAGCTTTATGACAAATCGAGTAATTAAATAATAAAGCTTATATAGAATATAATAGAACTTATATAGAATATAATTAGATTATATAGTTAAGGCCTATATTCATAGATAACTACTTACAAAGCCGCACTTTGCACTGATATTGTACGTTTTAAGAAACTAGTGAAAAATGCACATGAAGAGATGGATGGAATTCTCCAGTTCTGAGAAAAAATGTTCCTAGTTCTTATAATAGTAACTAGGACTCTTAGCAGTAGGTTGTCATCCGACAAGTGACTTGAGATGCTCAGCCGGGACTTCGAGAGCCAGGAATCGTTTCCCAGTGAGAGAACGTGCATTACTTGTGCATGGCACGTGCATTATATGCGTGAACGAAAGAACTAATTCTACGTTAAGGCCTATAACTAGTTACAAAGTCGCAGTTTCACAAATATTGCACGTGTTAAGAAGTTAGTGAAAAATGCATGTGAAGTAAGCGTGGAGATTTGAAGTTGCTTCAATGTATTCTAACGGAAAGGAAATGAATATTTCACTTTTTGAAACGGATGATCTAACATGTAGAGGAATGGCTAGATGTTGACTTTGATGATCATTTATGTTTTGTTATAATCCACAGGATGGGCGATATTGGTAAACCAACTGTTGTTAGCATTATCTTCAACAAATTCTGATTTAAATTCAATTGCAGTAGTTTTCTTGAAGATGTCCAACGTCATGGTCTTCTAGATGTACAAAAGAAAATGCTATTCGAAACACTAGGCTTGACCTTCACTCAAGAAATTTATGCTATTCGAAACACTAGGCTTGACCTTCACTCAAGAAATTTATGACACCAACGATTAGGTCCATCACATAAACAGAGGACTTGGCAAAAAAAAATTTTGATTGCTCTAGACAATGTGGACGAGAAGAAACAACTCAAGAAGCTCGTGAGGAGATACAATTAGTTCGCTTCCAAAAGTAGGATCATTGTCATGGTCAAGAACATAAAGACAATACTAGATGAAGACAATCAAACGCGAGCTAGCAATTACTTGGCCTACCTAGTAAAGGAGATGCCTTTGGATCGAGCAATTCGGCTTTTCAATAGGCATGTCTTTAAAGGTGATGCTCCTCCACTTTACCACAATTTCTTAGAAGTAGTCATTTCAAATATAGGAAGGCTTCCTTTGACTTTGGAAGTCACAGGTTCTCTTTTTACCTTAGTGGCAAACCGAAGTGGAACGAGATATTGAAGGACTTAAAGCAAGTCCCTTGTGGGGAAGTCAGAGAAACACTTATGATAAATTTCAACAAATTCGACTGCAGAAAAAAAGTCATATTACTAGAGATGACATGATTTTGCATCTAGGAGGATGAGACAAATGCATATTACATATGGGATGATTGCAGACATTCTTTACGCAATGTGATTGATGTTATTCTCCTCATGTTGTTGATAAAGATCGATAAGAATAATAGGTTTTGAATGCATGATGAACTTCGAGATCTAGGAAAGTATATTGTCAAGGAAGCGAATTTCGAAGACACTTGAGAGTGCCTTTGGTGTGGATAGTTGAGAATAATTTAGACATATTAAGGGGTAGCAAGGTAAAAGTTATTAAAAATAGCAAATATGAGGAATAGTGACCTAAATTCAAAATTATAAATTCCATGCATAACTTTATAAATATCATCTAAATTCATTTCAAATCGGGCACGTGCATTACTCGTGCATGACACGTGCGAACAGAAGAACTAATTTTACATTAAGGCCTACAACTAGTTACAAAGCCGAGCTTTCACAAATATTGCATATGTTAGGAAGTTAGTGAAAAATGCACGTCAAGTAAGCGTGGAGATTTGAAGTTGCTTTAATGTATTCTAACAGATTGGAATAAGATATTTCACTTTTTGAAATGGATGATCTAAAATTTATAGAGGCATTGCTAGATGTTGACTTCGATGACCATTTATATTTCGTCATGTGGTATTAGTAAATCAACTCTTGCTAGCATTATCGGCTGAAATGTGTTATCAAGGTCGATTTCCGTAAAGCCTATGGTATGGTCCACTGGAACTTTATTGAGTTAACCATGCAAGCCTTTGGTTTTCCCACTGGGATGATTGACCAGATTATGGTGTGTATCTGCTCCCCTAAATTCTCTATCTCTTTGAATGGTGATTTGCATGGTTTTTTCTCTAGTGGCAGGGGTATACGGCAAGGAGATCCTATGTCTTCTTACATCTTCATGCTTATTATGGAAGTATTCTCGGGCATCTTGAATCCAAACCCATCAACCGAATTTTCACTTCTTTTGGAGATGTAAATCTACTAGGCTTTCTCACATCTTCTTTGTAGACGATGTGCTTCCTTTTGCAGAAGCCAATATGGCGTCTGTTGGCCTTTTTAAGGCCGAGATTGACATGTTTTCCCGTTGGAGTGGCCTTAGTCCAAACCAAGGAAAGAGTGAAATTTTTTTATCGAGAGTACCCCATTTTCTTCGAGATAGTATTTTGGAAACCTAAGGGTTCCATATGGGGTCATTACATTTTCATTACCTCAGAGATCCGTCATTTCCACTAGATTGGGAAAGTCTGATTGTATGTCCCTGGTAAATGCTATCACTGCTAGAGTTCAGTCTTGGATGCAGCGTTTCCTCTCCTTTGCAGGAAGATTACAACTTATCAGGTCGGTGCTCCATTCCATTCAGGTTTTCTAGGCTACTGTCTTCATTCTTCCTTGCTCGGTCCTTAATCGTATTGAGTAGATACTCCAATAATTCCTTTGGAAGGGCCCGAAATTAGGTGTTGGGGGAGCAAAAGTTGCTTGGATTGATGTTTGCATACCTAAAGAAGAGGGAGGCCTTGGTATCCGCACTCTTTGGGAAAGCAACAAGGCATCTATGCTCAAACATATATGGCTCCCGTTTACGGATAAGGAGTTTCTTTGGTGCAAGTGGATCCATTCCACTTTCTTAAAGCTGAAAAACTTTTGGCTTGTCACACGTCCTATATTTTGTTCTTGGACGTGGAAGAAGATTCTTGACTTTCGTCAATATTTTCAGTAGTACTTTCTCTGGAATATCGATGATGGTCAATCGATCTCTTTTTGGTTTGATCCCTAGCATCCGCGAGATCCCCTTAACAGAGCTTTCTCGAATCTGGACATATATCACTCGGGTATTTCTCGCTTGGCTATGGTTGCCGAGGGCTTGTCTTTTTCTGACCCTTCTTCTTTTGTTCCTTCCACCCTTATATGTTGGGGTGACTCTCTACTGGTGTTTAACCAAGCAAATGACCGTCTTCAATGGCTTGGTCATCCCTCAGGTAAATTTACTTCGGCATCGGCGTGGAACCTTATCCGCCCCAGAGGTCATTTGATGCCCTGGTTTTCTTTTGTATGGAATTCTTCGATGCCTCCGCACTACCAATCTCACCTCTGGTTGATTGCTTGTAATCACTTACCTACCCAGGTATCTTTACTTACATATGGCAGAATCCCCTTTGCGGTGTGTGTTTTCTGCTCGTGCCATCCGACTCTATCAACCACCTATTTTTTGGTTGTCTTATTACTGATAGCCTTGCATGCTATTGGGCTTTCAAATGCAATCTTGCTTGGCGAAACAAATCTTGGGTGGAAAATCTTGATTAGGCTGCAAACCATATTGCGAATGGTTCCTTTCACCAATCTTTGGCTTGGTTTGGTTTTGGTGCCCTATGTTATCTCACTGGATAGAGAGAAACAATATCATATTCCGCAACCAAAGTCTCTACATTCCTTCATTGAAGATGCATCTCCACAAGGCTATTAAGGATAAGGCTTTGACCTTCAAGCATGTCCCTAACATTCCCAGAAATATAAGACTACAACAAAGTTGGGGTCTTCACCCTTCTATTTTTGATTGACGGTTGTTAGTTTATCATTTGGGGGATTCTTCCCCTTCTTGTGCATATGTTTCCGTTTTGCTTCCTCGGAACCACGGCACCCTCACACTCTTTTTGACCTTGTCTTCTTGAGTGTTTGACGTTGTTGGTGCCGGGCCTCCATCTTTGTTCTTTTTTCGGTAAAATCTATTCAATACTTACCTTTACAAAAAAAAAAAAAAAATCACCTTGTTCACTGTGCGAATTGTACCAAGGCAAAATTGATGTGTGATAAGGTGAGTGATTCTAGTACATAATTTTTTTAAAGAGGAATTTTGTGGTTAAGTGTATGGAGTAGTGTATACGGTAAAGAAACAAAAAGGAATATGCAAAAATAGAATGATCTCCTTCCAAGGTATAAAGGCCACGCCACCAACCAAGGATGAGGATCGAGATCTACGAAGTTCACCACCAAGGCCTAAAGCTTCCACCAGCCAAGGATAAAATGACTTCGGGATAGGAGAAGCTCACCATCAAGGCCTAAGATTCCACCAGCCAAGAATAAAGGGCTTCTTGGCTCACCACCAAGGAGTGATCTACACTCCAAGGATAAAGAAACCAAAATGAGTTATCCACTCTCCGAAGGAGTTCACTCAAGCAGAGGAAAGCTCACCATTTCATTCATAAAATTCGTATCTCCCATACATTGGATAGTTTTCCCCTGTTTATAGGAGGATTTTAGCATTAGGAAATATTAAAAACATACTTTAATGACCTAGGAACTTAAACCTTTGACTCTTGAACTGCATAACAATAAATACACCTAGGAACTTATGAAATGCAATTAGTAGTATGGGAACTTGCATTCTTGAACTTTTAGCTTTCCGTATTCTTGAACCGTTGGCCTTCTGCGTTCTTGAACCACATTCGTGAACCTTTAGCCTTCCCAAAATTCGTGCTCCTCCATTGACCAGAAATTAATCCTCCTGTAACTTCATTAGTTGGTCCTGCAAGACATCTAAAATAGCCTCCCATTGCTAGTTATCGACATACCACCAAATATCGATAAGTAATTAATATTATTCATTCAAAATGATCCATCGAAGTACATAATGCCCAATTTCTTTATTGGCTTGGATAAGCATCGATGGTTCTGAGTTGGTCGATGGACCGACGTTGGATGCTCCCGCATCAAAAACTATGCTTTTGTCTTGCCCATTTTGTAATCTCTGACAAATGGGCCTACAAGAACCTCAAGGAAGACAGGATATGGTAGGCCATCGAGTGTTTTGGTGCTTTTACCTACTAGGGAATTGGCCAAGCAGGTATTGCAACCAAGTTTATTTCTCTAAACTCTTTCATTCCCTTTGACTTTTGAACAATGTAAGAACCTTTCACAAGGTGTCTCTCCGACTCATTTCCACATTTGTTTTGTGCAGCTTGTCATAGTGGATGAAAATGGGGTTGAAATTGAAAGCGAGTGTAGTGGATACCTGTGCAATAAAAGTTCCTAGCTTGGGGCATTTCATACACTCTATGGTGATCATGAGCGATATGAAACAACATAGTTCAAACCATTCCCAAGATACTATTTTACTAGTGATGGCTGCAGTAGGTTAGTTGATACAACTGTTAAATTATTGCTTGAGTTACTTGCATTATGCCTAGGTTCTTACTAGGGATGTTTATACAATCCTTAACTTAAACGATAATCTTGCGCTTATATATTTTTGGAAGGTATAGTTATGGTTATATTTATTGCAGCATAAGCTGTACAATTTGATTTCCTTATTTTTTAATTCGCTCAACCCATTCAAGGACAAGGATGGTTGCCATTAGCTGACTGATAGAGTTGATGATGTCATCAATGTCAGGTACTACATGAATTTCTCAAGATCTTCTCTTTTGGTACCTTCATTCAAACATTTTTTATGTGCTCATACAATGTGGCTTTGTTTTTGTTGAGAAACTTCCATAGACCAATTCTTTTCCTTCTTAAAGCACCCAGTGCCTTGAATTCTGGACTAGTTATCTGATGATGCTTCACTTGCCTCTGCAGTGGACACCGGATTGGAACAGCAGAAGTCAAATCTACTCTTGTCTCACATCCCAAATGTGCGGAAGCTATAGTTGTTGGTGTTGAGCATGATGTACTTTAGAGAGAAGTAAATTGATGATAAAATTTTCATTGCACTTGCTTTAAATGCTAACAAGTCAACAAATCATGTTTTTGTCTCTAGGTGAAAGGACAAGGCATTTATGCCTTTGTCACTCTAGTGGAAGGTGAACCTTACAGCGAAGAACTGAGAAAAGGCCTCATACTCATCGTGAGGAAACATGTTTGCATCCCATCAATAGTCATTTCTTTATTTGAAAACTAATTGCTCTTGCTTTCTTAAATTCCCCGAAGTGACTTAAATTTGTCATTTGACAACATGCAAGTTCTTGATAGAGTAACCTCTTAATGTGATTACTTACAACCCCCGAGAATATGACACATGTACAAAGTGCTACGGTAGCAAGCTAACATAGAATGAAAATTAAAAATCCCCTTTTTTCTCTTACTCCTCCACCCATGACTAGCCATCTCCTTCCTCGTGTTTGAGACTCGACTAGGAGAGACTCGGCCATGGACAGGAGTAATTTTTTTGTCGACCTTCTAGAGTTACTCTCTCTAGTCTTCTTCACCTTCTTTCATGGTATAAGAGCTTTGGCTTCTGATCTTTCCTCACTTCCGCTCCTAATGGCCCACCAAAGGAGATCTGAACCACATAACGGACCTACTATCTTGGTATAGGAATCATTCTCGAAGAAGAAGACAAGAGCTTCTGTTTTTTTACCTCTAATGGCTGACGACTAGTCCATCGTAGAAGCTTCACCACCGTCGCAAATCCAAAATTTCCCTGCAACGACACAACAGCAAACACTCTAGGCGCAGCCTGTTCAATGAAGACCCACACAGGCTCAGTTTGGTCTGGGGCAACCCTTTGCGGGTCAACCTTTCCAGTGAGTACCTTACCCATTGTATCTTGGGACAAACCCGAATACATCATCGCCCGTTTATGTAGGCCACCAGGGAGCCCATGTCCAATCCAAGGGGAGCTCACCAGCCGTGAATGGGGCAAGCTCGACCCCCGGACTAGAGCAAGTAAGCGGGTCTAGAGAACCGGGTATGAGAAGGAATCCCTACTCGGGATTTTCAAATGCGGGTTATCATTTCGGGTTGAACGAATCGGGTCAAGGGACAAATCCCTATCCGAACCTTGCACCCGGGTTCATGCCATTCCCCGTCGTTGCCGTCACCGGGCGACCGGAGCCTGGTGATCCCTTGCATGTCTCAACAGCCGACGGCCCTGAGTTGAAACTGATCAACCTACAGTTAATCGAACGGGATAATTACACCAGGTGGTCCCAAGACTTCCGGAGCGCCCTTGTGACGAAGGACAAGGATGGATTCCTCGACGGGGCGGTTCCGATTCTTGTCGATGAGCGACTAGCCCGATTTTGGAGGAAATGCAACCAACTCATGAGGACGTGGATCGGCAATTGCATCTCCCCAAAGGTCGCGGCTAGCCTTCCACCAACAGAAGACTCAAAGACCATGTGGGAAAACATCAAACAGATGTACGGCAAATTAGATTAGGCACTAATTTTTTCCCTTTTGTAGGAACTTAGTGAATTAAAACAAGGGAACATGACCATCACGGCCTGTTATAACAAACTGTCGTCCTTATGGAACGACCTCGAAGCCGTGGAAGAGAAGCTCGAGGGACCAGAGGAGACACTCACACAGTACCGGTCAATGAAAGAAAGGGAAAAGGCAACCCGATTCCTATTAATCTTGAACGACTCTTACCTAACGTTTCGCTCGCAGATATTGGCCATGGAACCGGTGCCACCCCTTGGCCGGATCTTTCAATTAGCCGTCCAGGAAGAAAGCCAGAGGCTTGCTTCGTCAGAGATTCGGAGGAGAGAGCTTCGCCCTAGCCAATCGCGGCGAGCGACGAAATTGGGAATCGAAAACCCTAGTGCACGAAAAAGGGGCGCAAGGAGGAGAGCTAGGGTTTCGGTCGCCCGAAGATCCTCACCTCCTTAAAAGAGGAGGAATGGACGGCTCAGATCCATCGCACCGATCGGACGGTCCAAAGGGACCTATCTACTTGACTGGATCCAACGGTGGAGATGGAGCAACTAGGAAGACATCTGATGGTGGTGGTTTTTTCTCAGCATCTGATGATGGAGGAATTTTTTCGGCATTTGTGAAAAAATTTAATCCAAGAAAGGGTAAATTATATTGTGAATTTTGCAGAATGCCACATCATACAATGGAAAATTGCTAGAAATTGCACGGTAAACCCTAAGAAAAAGGAAGAAGGAAGGAAATTTTTGCGGCTTATCAGGTTGGTGGTTTTATTGCTGATCGGTCCATAACAAATGATCAATACCAACAACTGATGCAGGCAATACAAAAATTGGACACCTCAAGCAAAGGAGGAAATTTCTTAGGTATTTCTCGCTGCCTAATTAATAATATTTCCAAAAAATCCTGGATAATTGATTATGGGGCAAGTGATCACATTGTTTGCGAAAGGGCATTATTTTCAGATATACATGAGAACCTGGAATTTCCTATTACTGTCCAATTACCAAATGGGAATGTTACTCATGTCAAAATCACTGGATCAGTCAAACTTAGCCTAGAAATCATAATCCAAAATGTCTTTTACCTCCTAGAATTTTGATTCAATCTTATTTCTGTATCCAAAGTCTACAAAGAAAATTCCTGTCATGTATTGTTTGACTCTGACACTTGCTTCTTTCAGGCCCTTTCGACTGGTAGAGTGATGGGCTTGGGTAGTCTTTCTAAAGGATTGTTTCTATGGAGAAATTTTCCAAGTAATTTTGATTTGTCCTCATTTCCTTCAAATAAAATATCATTGTGTAACACGACTACCAATGATAAAGACTACCTTTTGCATTCACGATTGGGTCATAGTGCTTCATTTCCTTACTCTAAATATCAAATATGTTCCCTTGCAAAGCAATCACACATTCTTTTTGCTCTTAGTAAAAATCGTGCAACGCACATTTTTTCTTTAATTCACATGGATGTATGGGGTCCTTACCATACCCAACATCATGATGGATCACGCTATTTCTTGACAATTGTGGACGATTATTCTCGTGCCACCTGGGTTTTTTTTATGCAGTCAAAGGGACAAGTTTTCTCACATTTGAAAACTTTCATTGCTCTATCCAATAACCAATTTGGAAGATCTATTCAACGAGTTAGGACAAACAATGGGAAGGAGTTCTTCGATAATGATTGCAATTTTCTCCTATCATCTCATGGGATTCTCCATGAAAGTTCTTGCATCTATACTCCACAACAGAATGGAGTAGTGGAGTGTAAGCATCGTCACCTATTGGAAGTTGCACGTGCATTAAAATTTCAGGCGTCTATTCCAGAAAATTATTGAGGCGAATGCATAATTACTGCAGCATATCTCATCAACCGTATGCCAACTCGGGTACTCAATGGAAAAACTCCATTTGAGTTACTTTTCAAGAAGAAACCAGAATTGGGGCATTTAAGGATATTCGGATGCCAGTGCTTTGCTACCGTTTTGGGTCCTCGAGACAAAATGGGCCCTCGAGCTCGACGTTGCATCTTCATGGGTTATCCGAATTTACAAAAGGGGTATCGAGTCCTAGATCAATCAACATTGGAATTCTTCATCAGCAGAGATGTCATTTTTCACGAAGATGTTTTTCCTTTCAAGGAAAAAGATTCTTCAAGAGAGACACCAAACACTTCTGGTAAGTATGGAGGAATTTTCAAATACCGAATATTTTGTGACAAGAACTCTAGAACAAATTATTCCAATGATGACTCCAATCTCTCCTGAGATTTCTACACTAGAAATTGCTAAAATGTCATTCAAGAAAATTCCTCAATGATGGAAGAATCTTCCAATGAAATTGGCAATACGAAAATATCCTCAACTCCAGCTCGAGCGAATCCTCCTCGACGATCTGGTCACTCTACACGACCGCCAGCTTGGACAAAAACTATGTTTGTGCATCGCTCAACTCACTAGGTATTAACTACCCAATATCATCTTATGTTTCGTTTCATAGACTTTCACCGGAACATAGATGCTACGTGAGTCAAATATCAGAGGACATCGAGCCATCTACTTATGAAGAAGCAGCTAGAGACCTAAGATGGCAGGAAGCTATGGGAGCTGAATTGCAGGCACTAACTGCAAATAAGACCTGGGATTTGGTCAATCTACCACCAAATAGGATACCTATTGGATGCAAATGGGTATACAAGATTAAATACCGCGCTAATGGGTCCATTGAGCATTACAAAGCTCGGTTGGTGGCCAAAGGATTTACTCAACGGGAAGGTTTTGACTACCATGAAACCTTTTCCCCCGTTGCCAAAGATGTAACCGTAAGATCCCATCCTATATGTTGCAACTATTAATGATTGGCCTTTACATCAAATGGACGTACATAACGCTTTTCTGCATGGGGACTTAGATGAGGAAATCTACATGGATATTCCTCAAGGATTACGGAGACAGGGGAGAATAGAGTATGTTGTCTCCTTAAATCCCTTTATGGTCTCAAGCAAGCTTCCAAGCAATGGTATGCCAAATTTGCCGATGCTCTCACTTTTGTAGGTTTCAAATAGTCTAGATATGATTACGCCTTGTTCACATGGACTCAAGGTACGTCATTTATTTATCTGATGATATATGTTGACGATATCCTCATCATGGGAAATGATAGAACTGCAATAGAGAGATTCAAGAAGTATCTGCACCTTACTTTTCACATTAAAGACTTGGGAGCACCCAAATACTTCCTTGGAATCGAGATTGCTCGATCTGATCGTGGGATTTCCCTTAGTCAACGGAAGTTTGTGCTGGAGATTATATCAGAGGTAGGTCTGTCGGGATGCAAACCATCGGTCATTCCAATTGAGCAAAATATAAAATTGACCACCAAGGATTATGATGCTGGGACATATGAGAATCATGATCTTGTTCTCAATGATCCTTCAGGTTATCAGAAGCTTGTTGGGAAACTCATATACTTAACTATGACCAGACCCAACATATCATATGCAATGTAGACTCTCAGCTAGTTCATGCACAGTCCCAAGTTGTCTCACTTGAATGCTGCCTTAAAAGTCGTGAAATACTTGAAGAAGTGCCCATGACTAGGGATTCTTTTGTCCAGAGAATGCAATATGAAAATGTCGGCATACTGTGATGCAGATTATGCGACTTGTCCTATGAGTCGACAATCCATTACAGGTTTTTGCATTAAACTTGGAGATTCTCTTCTTTCGTGGAAAACCAAGAAGCAGGCAATCGTATCATTGTCCTCAGCCGAAGCAGAATATCGAGTTATGGCAAAAACTACCTATGAGATCATATGGATATGGGGACTACTTGGGGATCTTGGGATAAATTTGAAGGGTCTGACTAGGTTGTTCTGTGACAACGATGCGGCACTCAAACTTGCAGCAAATCCCATAGTACATGAAAGAACGAAGCATATAAAAGTGGATTGTCACTTTACTCGAGAAAAGATTCAAGAATGGATAATTGAGACTAGAGGAATTGGAACGGCAAAGCAACTGGCCGATATCTTCACTAAGCCTCTATGTCAAAGACAGCATGCATATCTGTTGAGCAAGTTAGGCGTTTTGGATATCTACCAACCACCAGCTTGAGGGGGAGTGTTGGAAGATATGCTCGAACCCGATCCTGGGAGATACGCTCGGAATCTCAATTGATCTTAATTGTACATAAATTAATTAGGATCTTTAGATTGAGATTAGATTCTGATTACACAAATATTTCTTTGCCTTTTATTATTTCATCTCTGTACTATAATTACAGAAGAATTGTACATCATAATACATATTGAACATACAAAATTTCCAGATCTCTCTAGTCTTCTTCACCTTCTTTCAATAGTCGAAGGCTTCCTTTGACTTTGGAAATCGCAGGTTCTTTTTTTGCTCGCAATGGTAAACCGAAGTAGAAGGAGATATTGAGGGACTTTGCAAGTCCCTTGTGGGGAAGTCCGAGAAATATTAATGATAAGTTTGAACAAATTGGACCGTAGGCAAAAAGTCATATTGCTAGAGATGGCATGATATTGCATTTAGGAGGATGAGATGAATGCCTATTACATAGGGATGATTGCAGATATTCTCTACGCAACGCAATTCTCCTCATGTCGTTGATAGAGATCGATACAAATAATAAGTTTTGGATGCATGATGAACTTCAAGATCTAGGAAAGTATATTGTCAAGGAAGCGAATTCCGAAAGCACCTGAAAGTGCCCTTGGGTGTGGATTGATGAGAATACTTTAGACATATTTAGGAGCAACAAGATAAAAGTGATTAAGAGTAGTAGATATGAGGAATAGTGACCCAAATTTAAAATTATAAATCTCTTGCATAACTTTGTAAATAACATCTAAATTCATCTCGAATCGAGCACATGCATTACTTGTACGAACGGAAAAACTAATTCTACATTAAGGCCTATAACTAGTTACAAAACTGCACTTCATGGATATTGCACGTGTTAAGAAGTTAATGAAAAATGCACGTGAAGTAAGTGTGGAGATTCGAAGTTTCTTCAATGTATTCCAATGGTAAGGAATTGGATATTTCACTTTTTATATTAAAAGAGTTTCCATTTTTTATCTATTCTTCTTAAAGCATGTTTGTTTCAAATTAAATACACTATACTTTGAAAATGTATGAAAAATAACTACATAATCTAATTATATTCTATACCGACTAAAAAAATCTAGCTATATTCTATATAAGTTCTATTATTTAATTACTCGATTTATACTTTTAGGTTTTTGAGATTTTCTTTTTCAATGCTTTACTTTGTTTACGTAATTTTTGTTCCAATGGCAAAGCTAAATTTCAAGACCATCTCTCTTCATCCATTACGTAAATTTACCCCATTTATTCAAGTTTACACCTCAACAAGTGTCGCGACCTAATTTTTTCAGGTTCACTACCTAAAACTAGGTTAATGGACTGCTAAGTTTTTTAAACTTAGCTCGGTCTCTCCCAAACCCATACCAAATCGCGACTTGAGTCTAAACTTTTTAAACATGCAAAATACTATCTAGGAGTCGCCACTAATCAGTTTAGGGTAGGTCGATTAGACACCTAAGTAAAATAAATGGAGATTTATTTTACTCCTACGAACCAGAGACTAAGGGTACGAGGACTTGATTACACTAGACTATCCTAGTGCCATTTCAGTACCATTTCTTTTTAATTTTCAAAAATATTTTGCAAGCAGCTTGATTTGATTTTAATTCATTTTCTTATCGTGTGAGGCGATCATGCGAATGCACAAACCACCAATTTAACACCCGAAAAAGCGAATAAAATAATGTAGGACTTACCTCAAAGCAATGAAAGCAACTGCGTTGTTAGGTCAAAAATCATATCAATAATCCTAGATATGATTTTTAATTAATAAGCAATCACTCAATTTTTTTTTTCAAATTATTTAATGAAAGTCGTGCAATGCATGCTACTAATTTAACATGAAATGATATGACGTGGCAATATGACCTAAACTATATAACATGAATAAGCATGCAATCCATCTTAAAGCATGAAATGAATTTATTCTAATTTTTGTATTTTCCATGAAATTCGAAATTAAAGAAATGCAACAATTAAATATGCAATTTAATCAAATGACCTAGTTCTAATGACGGGCAATGAACTTAGCAACAATCACTAGATGACGAAAATTTCATAAACCTAATCCTACATGTCTCGATTTACTAAACCTATATGCTCGGGCAGAATTTTGATTTTTTTAAATAATTAATTATTAAATAAATATTAAATCTAAACTATCAACAAAATAAAGCAAGAAATGATTAAAATAATCGAAAAAAAATAACATATTGTCTCACGGGTCAAATTAACGGTTATTCTAACCTTAATTATCACAACAAGGAGATCAAAACAATTACAAATTGATCCGAAGTCCTACGGACCAAATTAAATAATTATTGTGATTTAACAATTAAAATTTCACCAAAAAGCCCAAACATTAATATAATAAAAAAATGATCCGATGTCTCTCGGATCAAATTAATAATTACATTAATTTCGGACAAAATCCCTACGGATAATGCATACAAAATGCACAAATATTAACATTGACAAACCATATTCTAACTTTAAAACACAATAATATAACATAAAATAAGCAAAATAAAGAAATAAAAATAAAACTAAAGGAGGGGAATTGCAGCGGCGTTGGTGGGCATATGGCTAGTTCTTGATTTGATCATTTGCTAGTCTCCTCCGAGAACTTTTTGAGTGGATGCCCCCTTCTCTTGTCGTCTCTCTCTTGTCAATTATGGTGGAATATGGAATTGTGTGGCCTTTTGTTCGGCATTGAATTGCCCGTGACCACAACATCGAACAAAACAAAGTAAATTAGGTGAAAATATGGGGTGAACAACTTTAATAGGGAGAGAAACAACCCGGGTTTTATCACGGTGAAATCAATGGATGATAATCGGCGCTTAGGTACGTTGGCCACTTCGATGTTTCGCTGCTGGAATTATCGTCGAAGATGTAGGAGTTTAATCTAGGCAAGAAAAAATAAAATCACCTTAGTGCGAATAGCAAATTGGAATTGCACACAATCGAATTTAAAAAAAAAAAAAAAAAAGAAGCTCGACTTAGCTTTATGCTTGTCGTCAATATCCATGAAGCATGATGAACATGGGGCATCGTCAAGAAGACTACACCATCGTTCGAGATCCCTGAAGGTGTGTGCCTCTCCCCAAAGAAAATTGAACTCGAAAGAAATGAGGAGAAAACCTTCCCTCACTTTTGCTCAATTTTTCGAAAATCCCCCTCCCGGTTTCTCACGAACCATTGCCTTTTTATAGTGAAAATCTCTATTGTCTTTTAGAAAGTTATGCTTCCTTGATTGCGAGAATTACAGAATTTCAGCCCCGATTTGCCATCGCAAATTAACATTTCGGTTTTTCACTCATGTTACCAGAAACGCATCCAAGTTCGTTTTGATTTTTGCAAGCAGTTCACCTAATGAATATAATCCTTTGATACTTTCCCTTTGATTTATCAATCTGGCCATTATCCCCAACAATTTTGGGTTTGGTTTCCATTTTGACTTTTATTCTCTTGATTTCTTGAAGATCTAATTGAAGCAAGAATAATTAGTCGAATTCCCACCTTCCATGCATAATTCAATCAAATCAATTTCCCCCATTTTCATTTTTTTCTTTTATTTGTTCAAAATGCAATTTTATTTTTCCAAAATTAGGTGTCAACAACAAGATATAAAATTTCTTAGGATGACAAGTTCATACGTAGTAGCAAATATATTCCAAGAAATCACACGTGCAAAATCATGCATGACGGGGCAAGTACAGGCATAAACATTCTTCAAGTTTGGCCCCGATGGATAATAGATTAGGGGTTCTAGGGCTATACTAATTCCATCCCACTTTAATTGCTTCAAGAAAACACGATTTGTCGACAAGACAACGAATTCCACTTTTAATTCTAACTTATACTTTTCAGAATACGGTGCGCTCTTGTAATGTAGCTTTTATTTAAAGAGGAGCATCTAACTTCAAATACGCTAATCCGGATTTTCCTATTTTTGTTAAAGTTAAATCATTTTGTTTTTCCCATTTTCAACTTTCCCAAGGGAAAACCTGGCTCGGGCCCATTCTCATCTCTCCCATCAAGAAAAGCCCTTGTGGATGGGCCCGAGCATAGGCAGGCCCATACTGGGGCCCATGTGACCCTTACTGCCTAAGGAAGCTTGAGCGAGCAAGCAAGCTCTGGTTCTTGCCTCCTTACTTCCCGGCTCTCAAGAAGCTTAAAAATCCAATCTTTAACAGGTAAGTCAGCTTAAATGGCATGGTTTGATTTCCGCATTTACCAAGAAAAATCGTAGAATTCCTGGAACAGGACGACCGACCACCCTTTACGTATTTCTTCGCTTGAAAGCTCTGAACTTTTTCTCTAATGTCCGTCTTCAAACGCTGAATTCACGTTCTCTCGCGTCCTTCCAGTTTCCACTGCTGAGAAGCCCCTCGGGCACTGGTCTCCCGCCATTGCAGGTTTAAGTGATCGAAGCCGTGGCTTCTCCCTCCCTCCTCATGGAAACCCAGGAAGCAAGCCCTGCCAAGTCCCTTGCCGCAAGGTTTCTTCTCTCTCGCCCTCTGTTTCTGTCTGGCTGCGCTGGTTCTTCTGTGCGGTTGCTTTGGTAATGCAGGAAATAGCACGTGGGTCGTGTCCGATAATCGGAGTTCCCTTCTGGGTTCGCTGCTCTTTTGTCGCTCTTTGTACTTGATCGCTAGTGAGCCCTGTTTATGTATGATTTCGACCCTTTTCTTGGACTGAGTTTTCAAATCGAAAGCACGTAGCTTTGGCTCTCGAGGACGACCTCCCCCCCCAAAAAAGAAAAGAAAAAACAATCAGTAATTTTGATACCAAGCTTGTCCAAACAATTTGAACCAGCGGACAAGCTTGCAAATTGGCAATGCGAGGCTACACGATGCGCTTCTGTGAATAATGAATCGATTTACGGCAAAACACACTCACAAGAGCAAGAGTTTGTGGGAAGAAAATGAACAGTAACTAAATGCCATTGCCTGTGCGTGCCTTCTTCTGAGTCTCGAGCTACTTTTATACTTCCAAGCCTTTGCTCCCCACATCTCGAGTCATTAACCACGGCTTCTAGGACCCTTTGGACAGTAGTCTCCCCAGGTTTAACCATTCAGGCCTACCTCATATTTTTCCAGATTATGGTTTCACCCGTTTCCATATCTCCAGAGTTGGTGCCTTCATGATTTGGCATTGTCCGTTAGCCACCGTTTTTCTCGTCCGAGAATCTAGTACCATCACGTGACCGTTTCTGTATATCAGTTTGACATCATAATGGTCTGGTATCACTCAGTTTCAGATGCCAATTCTTTTGTGCTGATTCATCCTGCTGTTTGTCACTGATGCTGATGCCAAATCGTCAATATTGTACCTATGTCAATTGTGTCAAATTCTGTTGCCAACACGACTATATATTTTACGTGTCGAATGGCATGATTAGGCAATTTTAGTGGCTCTGTCAATGTCTAGAAGTGGAGTTAAATCAACTCCCTTCAACCCTTTAAGCGAAATGCGGCAAAAGGAAAGAAAATCAATGGATGTAGAAGAGTGAAGAAAAAAAAAAAAACTTTCTTTTGTCCCCTAGTTGACTTGCTGTTAAGTGATAAATAATTAAATATTGCCTGCCGCCGCTATTAAATTATATAAGGAAGGAACTAATAAATACAGCTTCTAGCTTGATTTCCTTTTTGGTTTTGCTGGTTTGCTTTGCTTTCGGTTGAGTTGAGGTCTTTTAGTTTCCCAGATCAATGTTAAAACTCGAGGAATAAAGAAGCATTTCATTGTCATGGTTCAACTCTTGACACGATGACATCTGCATTTATGGACACTGCTCATTCTTTGGGCTGGAATTTCCATACATTGTCCTGATCTTTATATAAGTTTCCGCATATCGTCAGTGCAAAGCAAGCTCTCCTCCTGTTTCTGTCTACCACCTAGGCTATTCCGTACTGGATTACTTATAGCACGACGAGTTATAATGAGTTCATGTGTTGACATTGTTAAATCCTCTCATCACTTGAGTTAATACACAATTATCTTGAAGGGAGCTGCACTCATTTCTCATTGTGTCATTATGCCACTAGGATTATCGAAGTTAAAATCCACAACAAGCAAATTCTTTAACTATTACACCCTGAAAATTAATCTCTCTTTACTGACAATGGTTTTAGTTGCTAAATTCTTGACAGACACAGGTGCTCTGCATGCTACAAGCAATACAATAAAAAGGAGCATCTTATTGCCCACATGAAGGTCTCCTACCACTCTGTTCATCAGCCCAAATGTGACGTTTGCTATAAGCACTGCAAATCTCTAGAGTCATTAAGGGAACATCTCACTGGTGAATATCATTTCTCACTTTCCATGGTCCAGCTGTGAAGGATTCTTTATCTTCTAATTGCTGTATCATTTTATATCATTTGTGGCACAGGTCCTCTGCCCAAAGCAAATTGTTCGAACATTTTCTCTGAACGAGGATGTGATCTTTGTCTGAAACTTTTTGATAGTCAGAGTGCTCTTACGGAACATAGAGAAACATGTTGTCTTCCTGCACCTTGTCCATTTGTAAGCAATATTATTAGCAAGTAAACTTTGAAACTTAGAATGAGGGTGGCTTTAGTAGTTATGATTTTTCTACAAATTATGTCAAATGTAGGTAGTCCATTAATAATTAACTTTGTTCACCATCTGCAGGAAATGATTTCTGCATCTTCTATAGACTCCCAAGTCCATATTTCTGATCCAGTTGATGGATGCAACTATGATGATTGGCAACAAGGAAGACCTAAGGCAATTGCCCTGGATTGTGAGATGGTGGGTGGTGGAAGCGATGGATCTCTTGACCTTTGTGCTCGGGTATGCCTTGTTGATGAAGATGAAAATTTGACATTCCACAGTTATGTACAGCCCCAAATTCCTGTTACTGATTATAGGTACATCTGCACTTGAGATCTTGTGATTTTTCTGATTTGGTTTACTGAGACTTTACTAGGGAAATGGGGGAGGTGAGGGAAATGGGAGGTGGGTGCAGAAAATGGAGAAGAATTTCATAATTTTGTGTGAGAGGAAAAGAGAGGGAAAATTTTAAAATTTTCTCTCTCCCCTTAAGTTTCCCAATCCTAAACAAAAAATGAGTGTCTAATCCTCTGGATATTATGTGTTTTCAGGTACGAAGTAACTGGGTTAACAGAAGAGCAACTTAGAGATGCCATGCCACTAAAGGAAGTCCAAGAAAGAATATTGGAAATTTTGTACAATGGTGAGTCCATTGGGAAAGTAAGGTTAGATGGAGGAAAGGCCAGGCTACTGGTAGGTCATGACATAGAGCATGACCTGGACTGCTTGAGAATGAACTACCCAGATCACTTGGTGAGGTATGAGGTGTTCTTTATTGTTCAAGTGATAAAAAAAAAAAAAAAAAAAAAAAAAAGAGCATCAGTTTCCATATGGAGGACGATGCAGGGTAAACATAAACAAAATGTGGTGAAATATGCATCTTGTTACCTTTACTTTTCTTAATTTTAGGAATTGCTTGGATGTCTCTTGAATGAAAATTATGTTTGTGGTCCTTGTGCTGATATTATCTTTCTGTCACAACTACTAGTTACCTACTATGGACCAAGTGTGATGCTGTTCATTGTTTTTATAGCCTTTCTTTATAAAGAAATTGAGTTCAATTTTGCATGTTAGCTGCTAATCAAGTATCTTATGTTTGGTATTATGCAAGTGCAGTTTTCTTTTGGATTGTGTTTTTGATTCAAGCATTTGCAGTGCTGGGTCATTTTATGGGACAATTTTAAAGAGAGAATTTCCTAACCATTTCAGCCAAAATTTTTTTACTTTAATGTGTCTGCTGACATGCTGGACTGCAGAATTGTATGTGGAGACTATTGCAGAAATCATTACTATATTTGAAACAGAATCGTGTGACATGCCAGTCTTATGGGGATTTAGACCAGATTCTTAGCTGAATTGTCTAAAGATAATCCAATCATTCTCAATTCAAGTTGGATGAACTGAACTGTTCCCTGCATATATTTGAATCTGATTGTTAAAAAAAAAAAAAAGCAAATCGTTGACTTGTTAATCAACCCTGTTTCGCTGAAGCCAGTTTATCTTGTTGCTGCTGTTTCTGTTTTTATTACAAGTATAATGCATAATATAATATTGACTTTCATACTAGTAACTTATATGTCTGTTTATAGTCTACATTATCTGGTATTTTGTGATATAATAGCTTTTGTTAAATCAACCAGCATTGTGCTGCATGTATTTGTTTGGACACATGCATTTGCAGCGCAGGTGATTTCATGGAATCAATTTTTAAAGAGAGAATTTCCTAACCCTTTTAGCCAAAAAATGTTAACTTTAGTGTGTCTGCTGACATACTGGACTGCGGAATTGTATGTGTGGAGACTATTGCAGAATTCATTTCTCTATTTGAAAGAGAATTGTTTGATATGCCAGGCTCATGGAAATTTAGACCAGATTCTTAGCTGGACTGTATAAAGATAATCAATTGTTGTCTTTTCAAGATGGATGGATTTACCTATTACCTGCATCTATTTAAATCTAATAATTGAAATACAATCCCCAAAGCAGATTGTTGACTTTGTAGTGAACCCTGTGGAGTAGAAGCCACAGGATATCTTGTTGCTGCTGTTTCTGTATTTGTTAACAATTGCGATGTGTAATCTACTCGACTTCCATACTAGTAACTTATATTTGTGTTCTATAATCTATATTACATAGCACTTTGTGATATGACAACTTTTCTCAAATCAATCAGGGGGTGTGCTGCATGTACTTTACATGCTGGGCCATCTGAAGAATTCAAAATATTATTATTATGGTTCTCATGTTATGAGCATTCTGATGCTTTTTTTGTTTATCAATGAAAAATTATTCCAAAAGGTTTCAAATATCTTAGTTAAGTCAACAAGCGAGCGCACTTGCATCACTTGTTTTCCGATTAAGTTTCCAGTGCTTCAGACTGCCTAAGTGGTACTTTGTATTTCAGTTATTTCAACTAATTCTAAAACACCGTAAATCGCTTGAGAAGCCAGAGGAACATATCTGGAACTTGTGTCAATTTTTGGGTGATCTGAGGGTTATTTTTCTTCACTCATCTGGCAGTTATGATTTTTTGGTCTAGCAATCAGGATGACCCTATGCCTCAATAACAAGTAATGGGATCTTATTCATTGATGTTGTGCAGTTAAGAGAAAATAGAAAGTAATATGTTTATCAAACAGTGTTAGCAACCTGGTGACTGTTTTAGAGCGTCTGTTTTTCTGCCTGAAAAACAAACTGAGCCCCATTTTTTGGCTTTCTCTTAACTACACTATGATAAACAAACGCACTTTATTTCAATTTAACAGAAGCTATGTTGGGGCCTCTTCCCCTCCAAAGGGGAGAATAAAAGACACCATGTACCTGATTATATGGATGTCTCTTTCCTTGCAAAGTGAAATTTGCAATTCCTTTCTTGTTGTGCCTTTCTTATCTTACGTTTACTTCTTCAAAATGCAGGGATACTGCCAAATATCGTCCATTAATGAAAACTAATTTGGTTAGCCACTCGCTCAAGTACCTCACCAGGAAATATCTGGGGTAGGTTTTTCTTTTTCTTTCTTTTTTTGTTTTTGCTTATGCTGGTTTTGGAACCTGCAAATGCCCCTGAACCCACTCCACCCTTACCATCAGAACCAAATGCCTGCTGCCAGTATCTAGGGTGACTTCTTTATTTAGCTGCACTTGTTGTGGTGGTGTTGAATCTTATGTTCAGAATGGTCTGTAGACACTAACAAATAATCCTTTTCCTAAACTTGGTGATATATTTGGCTTTCCTGTTATCTTGCTTTCTATGTAAAATTTGCAATTACCTCTTTGAGTTATAACCTCATCACTGAGGAAATTATAGTACAATCTTTTCTGTGAATTTAACCATGGATGATGAATATGATAACGGGAGTATTCTATACCTAGAAGCTGATAAGTATCAAAAGTTGCTTTGTCATATTGTTTTAGGGTTTATCCTCTCCAGAATGTGTTCTGATTATACTGCTTGTGCTTTTTTCCACGATTATCTTACTTCGTGCTTGACAGGTATGACATTCAGTGTGGTTTTCATGATCCATATGAAGATTGTGTCTCTGTGATGAGGATTTACAAGAGAATGCGTGCTCAAGACCATCAATTGGAAGGAGCTAAAGTATCTGCTTTGCTTGATGATAGGCAAAACTTACTCAGAAACTTTGAATTTTCAAGTAAGGAACTTGAGAAGATGTCACCAGATGAGCTTTATGAGATATCAAGATCTAATTATAGATGTTGGTGTCTGGATTTGAAACGTGCGCTATGACAAAAAGCTAATGCCCCGTAGTTCATTGGCATCATCCAAATATAGTTTTTTGCCTTATGGATTCCTTCTCAAGGGGATTGAATCCATGCAGTTTAGTATATACGTATTCACTATAGGCTTAAGGCTTCAAGTAGGAACCAGTTTCAAAGTGCTTTTTTTGTGTGTGTTTTTTAATGATCTTTAGTAGTAGGAGTGTAAAAAGTTACATTTTTTTTTACAGTTCGTGCTTTTTATCCCTTCTTTCTAACAGTAAACACTGTAAACTGTAATTAACCGTGGTCCGAGACCTGTGACCATTCACTCACTAAGAACGGGAAGGGAGAAAGCGAATCGGGAAAAAAAATGCATCATGAGCCTCGTCCATGTCCCAACCTGTGTCGCTTATGGAAGGATATTGTTTTTGGTCACTGCTTATGGAATTAATGAGATGAAATACATGGAGGGTGTTATAATCTTTTCCTCTGTCCTGTTTGGTTTCTTGCCATTGCAATCGCAAGTTGTACCATCATGCGAGTGAAAGGTCTCAAAGTAGTTTTCCTCATGCCATGGCCACCTTTCCACCAAGGAAAGTTGACAGAAAAGAATCATCTGCACAACTTGCAATTTCATAGCAGGCCCTGAGGAATCCGAGTTGAAGTCCCAATCCTGTTGTTCGGTCGCCTTTTATGTCCTGTTGGCGATGAACTTATGCGGAATGCTCTCAGCTTGCGCGACCGGCTAATTGAGGGAGTAAGCCTTCTGATATGCAGATGTCATGGACGACGGTATCTGAATGTTTTCGAGGGTGAAAGATCACATTTACGGCTTCCCAATTGAGTATAGTACAGCAAGCGATCTCGGGTTCTAGAATCTAAGTAGGGATGGTAGTGTCTAGATTAGAATGTAGAGTTGCTCCATGGTTGAAATAGAGATTCAATCCCTTTGTAGAGTTCTACTTGCTATATGAAGGTTTCTTCTAGCTTTAGCAACGGGGGTTACAAGATTGTCAAACAAGCGAGTAATTTCCATTGGCCATGGCAATTTTTTCCGTCCTATACACGCTGGATAATTATGTCGTGGACAAGTATTTAGAAAAGTTTCCACCCATTAATTTTACCGATTCCGTGTTATTAAAAAACCCTTTCTTGTTCACTTCATAAATTAATTACTTCGCCAATTTGGTAACAAAAAGAATGGAAAAAGGAAGGGTATAGACGAAATCCGTGAGTTTCAATGGGGACCAGAAAATAGTGTACGGCATTTATTGATTTTGGTGCACGGCGTGTTGATTTTGTTGTGTGATGATACGACGAATAGGAGGTTGGCATTTATAGCCGTAGGCTGACCGAAAACCCTAAGGAAAAAGACGTTCGGTTTAGACTTTAGAGTAAGGCTCTTTCCGAATAAGACAAAATAATTAAACTTTACCCTTGATTTTTGCTCAACCCCATTGGCGCTAGTGACATTTACCCTTTTTTTTATCCTTTTAAATTACCAAATTAGTGATGTAATCCGTTAATAAAGTGAACAAGATAGACTTTTTTTTCGGATAATACCATTAATGAGAGCAAACTTTTTCGAAGAGTTTTTGAAGTATTACACACCAAAATGAGCTTGCATCTACCTTCCGCAATCTTTAAACAGAATGGATTATCCTTGAGTTCACTGCTTTATAAAGTAAGGTATCATTCAAATCATTCATCCTCCATAAAATGAATAGACCTAGAACTCAAAGAAAATGCGTAGAGTCCGATTTACTGTAACATCTTAACTGTGTATTTACTTAGATCAAGCAAAAATACTTATTTGGATGTGGGTCCAGCGGATCAAATGAACCACGATCATTTACTTTGTGAGATCAACGGGTAAGCTTGCGTGGAATTCACAAAATCGACGGTGGCGATGCACCGAAGAAATGCAGAGGACCCGGGGAGGTACCAAAAAGTTCAAGCCGCGTGGGGAAGGTCAGAGGATAAGGAGAAAGCACAGGATCGAAGGTTCTAATTAAGTCCGTGTGCCTTCTTCATGATGAGTTCTCTGTTGCCTTTCTTGCAAGTTTCTCTCAACTTCTGATTTTTCCTTTTCTCAACTTCTCAAGTTTTCCCTTTTTCAACTTCTTAAGTTTTGGTGTCACCATTATTTCTTCTAGAAAGCACATCAAAACATTGAATTCGATTCCATTTTGCCCATTCGGATCATTCCTTCCCTCACAAAATTTTTCCTTCTCATTCCGTCACACCAATCACAATCAGCTTAGTTGAAAAAAATACGTATCATCATCCACGGTCCTTTCAAATTGGTATTTTTGTAGCATATATATTCCGACCCCTTTAAAGCCGGAACATTCGAATTATTGATGCGTCTATCTAAGCATAGAGTTTCATGCACTTTTTTTGAATAATTGATGTATGGAAATTTTGAAAGGAAGGACTTGCTTAAAACTCAAGGCAAAGTCTTCAGGTCGATCCAAATTTAATCCTGATGAAGCTGTAGAACTGTGAAACGGGGAGCTGAAACTTTGACCAAAAGATGTCAAACTTCCATCTCTTCGAAAGGCACGATGTAATGAAAGCTAAGAAAAGCAAAGCAGTAGGGCCAAAGTGGAAAGAGACATCCCCCCATTGATGACCAGTCAAACCATCACCAGAAACAACACCGAAGAACACCGAAAATAAAAATAAAAATAAAAATAGGAAAAAATCAAAGAAATAAATAAAAAAAATAAGAATAAATTCCCCCCGCGCCCCTCAAGACTGACCTTCTTGTCTCCTTTCTCTCTCTCTTACTTCCGAACGCTAAAGATTCACTCTTTACCCATTCTCTCTCTCTCTCTCTCTCATGGTTTCTCTCTCCTCCTCCCTCCTCCTCCGCCGCAGCTCATCCCTCGCCTGAAGAAAGTAGAAGGAGAACAAGGAAGGAAGGAAGGAAGGAGACGATCGCCGCCGCCGCCGCCGCCGCCGCCGACGACGAGATGGCCGCCGCCGCCGGGCAGGGGCAGCGCCCGCGGGAGGAGCTGTGGGGGCGCTGCTGGAGATGACGAGGACGGCGCAGGAGAAGAACAGCGACCCGATCCAGTGGGCGATCCGGCTCAGCTCCAGCCTCGGCTCCGCCGGCGTCCCGCTCCCCTCCCTCGACCTCGCCCACCTCCTCGTCTCCCACATATGCTGGGACAACCACGTACCCACCGCCTGGAAGTTCCTCGACAAGGCCCTCGCCGTCGGGATCGTCCCCCCCATGCTCGTCCTCGCCGTCCTCTCCACCAGGTCTCCTCTCCTTTCCTCCTCCGTCGTTTTTCTCTGTTCTGGAATCCGCGAGCGTCACGTGCTCGGTTAGCTGTTCCGGCTAGAGCTTAGAGTAGGTCGTCGGCGCGCGGTTGTAGGGGAAAGTCGGTGATTTTTCGATAGTTTCGCCTTTCACTTCTTCTTCATCTTCTCTTCTTCTAGCGATAGGTAGAGTTTCTTGTGTAGCAACGGATGATAGTTTTAGGGCATGTCCCGCGCGGGGACTTTTTCGAGTAGCAGTTGAGGCTCGGCGTAGTGATGAGCTCTGTTCTCTCTTTAGCAGCTTTAGGCATATCATTTCCCGAAGTGGGTCCTCGTGGGTCGAGGATGGGTAACGCTAAAAATAGAAACTTGAAGCTTGTTTGCGTATTTGAGGAATTGTTATTACGAGAGACGCGATAGTGGTTCGTCCCGATAAAAAAGAAAAAAAAATCCGCAAACTTGATAGTCAAAGTTCTTGATTTTCCATCTCTTGCATTTCGTTTTTGGAAATTTAGAGGATGCAACAGTGGAAACAAGTAGTAAAAAAGAGTATTTGGTGTTCCTTGAATTCAAGAAGAGTCATTAAACGCAACCGACGAGTTTTCGCTCCTCTGTGATGTTAAGAGCTTGGAAAGCATTTCTAGAAGGCCTTCAGGTTACTGAGTATTGTGGTTGAAGGCTAAGCCTTATGGTTTTGTTAATTCACGCGCTTATTGTGTAGGAGCGTAAGTGAAATTCTGCTTGTGGGCATAACAGTCTACATGAACGACCTGCAACTCCTTCTCATATTTCCTTGATGAGTTTTTCTGTGTTACGGTTATATGTCTGGACAGATCATACTAAGTGACATTATTTCCTTAATTATTCTTTTTTTTTCTTCCATAACTACAGGGTGATTCCCAGTCGGCACACCTATCCTACAGCTTATAGGCTCTATATGGAGCTCCTTAAGAGGCATGCCTTCTCATTTGGCGCTCTTATAAATGGGCCAGATTATCAGAAGTAAGCGAATGCTATCTTACGCAGGTTCTATATTACATCTAATTTGACATATTTCTGGTACACTGTAGTTGAGGTCACTGAAAAGTTCTTGTCTTCTCTTCTTACTGTGGCAATTAACTATGCTTTGAATGGAAAAATAAAATTGAATGATTGCATTCATGATTAAATACTAACATCGACTGGGTTGTATTGAAATGATAATGACTTTTAAGTTCAGCATTTCTAAAAATATAATGAGCATCCTGTTGACCTAGGAAGAAAAAGGATAAAAAATGGGAACTCTCTTCAAAGGTTATATGCAGATGATCTGCCTCCTCCTCCACGTTCCATTGCAGAAAGTATAGACACCTTTGTTTGCAATCTTGTCATCGTGCATTTTGTTTGTTCAACATGTTATCTCGGGGTTTGCTCACGTTACGGTTTTTCCTCTGGAAAATTTTCTTTTCTTTCAATAGCTCATATTTTTCAGGGAGGAAGACAGTTTGACATTTCTTGATTACTTTTTGTCTGACATTTTCACAAGAAATGGCCCTTCATGTCAATCCAATTCCTGGGGACCAAATAACACCTGTTTTTTCTCGAAATCTTTGGCAGTCTTTGAAATTGAAAAAATAGGGATTTCCCCTTCGAGTTTCATACTGACTTAAGTACCCAATGTGAAGCTTTATGTGCGTAAATGTGGTAGTGATTGTCAGCACAACTTTATAACGTGATAATGTTCACGTCCTTGGCACAACTATATAATTTGATATTGTTTGTATCTTCATGGATTAGGCTTCCTTGAACTTGTGAGGATTCTTGCTGTTTGTATTGTCATGGGCCTTCATCCACTCTCTATTAGATGATAACTTAAATGGATAATGACACAAATGGTCAATGAACTTTGGCCTAATGTACAATTTGGTTTGTGTACTTTGAATTTGTTCAATGTGGTCCTAGATCTTTAGCCCAATGTGCAATGTGGTCATTAAACTTTTGATCTGTCGAATGCAATCCCTAGACTTTTGGTATATGTTCAATGTAGTCCCTAAACTCTATGAAAATATTCATGTTGTCTTTCCATTAATTCAATACTAAGGACGGCATTGAATATTTTCATATAGTTCAGGGATTGAATTGAACATATATTCAGGGACAACATTGCACATTGGGCTAAAGTTCAAGGATTACATTAATAGGTTATAAGTTCAGGGATCACATTGCATATTGGACCAAAGTTAAGGGACCGTTTTTTTCATTTCCCCTAACGTAAATGTAGGACTAGGTTTGAGAGTGATACTACAAGAATACATTGTCTTAGGGAAGGTTTCTATCTTTGCTTCAATCTAGTTATTGGCTCCCTAACTAAGAAAATGTTGAAAGAAATATGTTGTATGCAAATTTCCAGTTAATGTGGTTGTCAAGGTGAGTTAGGTTCTACACAATTGGCAAATTAAGGGTGTTATCTACATGTTTAAGAGGGTAGAATTCTTGCACTACAATTTTGGAGTTATTAAAATTTGCTGGGTCTCAAATTTGTGCAAGAGGTTTCTTTTTATATGCTAGTCTTGTTCCTATATATGAAGAAGTGATTGAGTGTTAATATGTTGTGATCCTGTAGTTTACTCCAAATTCATGGTTGATAATTTTCCCTCTTACATTGTTTCTTATGTGTTATTTCAGGGTCATGAAATCAATTGACAACGTTCTTAATCTTTCCCAGATATTTGGTCTTGACGCATGTGAACCTGGGATCCTGGTTATGGAATTCGTTTTTTCACTTGTATGGCAGTTACTTGATGCATCATTAGATGATGAAGGATTGATTGAAATGACTCCAGAAAAGAAGTCTAGATGGGCAACCAAACCATCAGATATGGATATCGATGGTCAAGATACCTTTAGTGGAAAGGAAACAGAACGGCAGGAGATGTTGCACAAGGCAAATACTTCAATGGCTATTGAGGTGATTGTAGCGTTTCTCCAGAACACAGTAACTGCAAGGATACTTTTCTTGGCCCGACGGAACATGTACTGGTTCTATTAGTGCAACTCATCTATTTCTTGTGCATCACAATTCTGTTCACTATAAAATGAAAGTTATTATCATGTGATGTTAGAATAATATTTTGTCAGAAGTGAGCTGTGATGATTAAATCAGAAGTAATTCTTCACGTGTTCTGTCTGTGTAGGCCACCACAACATTGGGTTGGTTTTATTCAACGCTTGCGACTACTAGCAGCAAATTCAGTAGTGCTCAGGAGTTTGAAACACATAACTCCAGAAGCACTTTTGCAATTGACATCTGATAACCGTAACGTCTTAACTCGGGAAGGCAAGACCGTATCACAGCAAGAATTTCATGCAGTTATTGCTTCTGGTTCTCTGATATCTTCTGCAGGACAATGCCATGGGGCTAGCCAATCTGCTCTTTGGCTTACTATTGATCTTTTTTTGGAAGATGCCATGGATGGTTCACAAGTTACAGCTACTAGTGCTGTTGAAACGCTTACAGGTGCAAATCGCTTATTTACTGTTAGCATTACTAATTATATTTGGAATTCAGTCATCTTAGAGCCTTTATCAGTATTTTACTTATATGGAGTTGTCTTTTTGCAGTTTTGGCAAAGGCTCTTCGGTCAGCTAACGATACTACGTGGCATGATACATTTCTAGGATTGTGGATTTCAGCATTGCGCCTTGTTCAAAGGGTAGGTATTTGGTGCCTTTTCATTATTTTGCTGCTGTGATATTCTGGCAGAAATTGTGTTGAAGGGAAAACTAACATTTAAGCCCTACCTTTATACTGAGTGTCACTTTGGCCTACTGTTTCATTTCTTCTTATTTTGCTTGGAGCTGATCAAGTCTACAAGCTGTTTGGAGGGTATAATCTGATTTTGCAGCATTATTGTTGCTTGAGGGGATCTTTTGGTGGCAGGCATCTCCATTATCTATATGATTTGTGCAAATTCCCACCATCATTTACAATTCTATGGAGCCAAGTTGGGCTCTTTGGTCTATCCATGCGGAACAATATGCTACTGCTGAAACACAGAAGACTTGAAATCTTAGATCAAAACACTATGTATGGATGGTATGGACTGCCTAAACAAGAATTTTTTAACAGCGAATAACCAGAGCTATTACTCACTACATCAAAAAATTTCCATTAATGAAAGATGTAAATCCATTGGAAAATCAAAACTACACATGTTGGATGAAATGGTTGTTGCTATCTGCTCCAATAACAAATCATTGGTTTAAGTTTAACTGAATAACTAAATAAAATAGATAGACAATTTAAATAAGTTGATGCTTTCAACATTTTATGTCCTTTCTGATTTACATATCTGGGGGAAGCATAGGCTTTACTGTGAAATAAGCGAACGAAGCATCATTCACAAGTTATTAAGAACTTCATGTGCCTAGTATGAAAAATATGCTCATTCAGTTCTCTAGTTTGATTTTTCCTTACAACTATTCTTTTTCAGGAAAGGGATTCCAATGAGGGTCCTGTACCTCGCGTGGACACCTGTTTGTGCATGTTATTGTCTGTCACAACGCTAGCAATTGCTAGTATCATTGAGGAAGAGGAAAGCACTATGGAACAAACTGATGTTGTAGTTAGTTATCAAAGGAAAGAGAGGCATTCTCAGGGAAAGCGTCGTAAAGATTTGATTTCAAGTTTACAACAGTTGGGTGACTATGAGGGATTGATAACACCTCCTCAGTCTGTTTGTTCTGTAGCCAATCAGGCTGCTGCCAAAGCGATGATGTATATTTCAGGTCTTACTGCAGGGAATGGATTCTATGAATGCATGAGCATGAATGAGATGGCAATGAACTGTTGTAAGTATTAGAGTTTCTTTCTCTAATATATTGGTGTCATTAGTAGGTTTATACTTTTTGGTATTTGGTCAAAATGAATTTAGCAGACATCAATGGACGAGATCGAATAATTGATGATATAGCTTCATTTTCTGAATTAACACCTTACAGAGATCACAATGGGCAGTATCATAATCCTTGGTGTCTGCGGCTGACCATTTCTTAGTATTATCCATTGTGGCGCACTGAGATATCTATGTTTCATGGCTGATTAGCTTCCCTCCTTGGTTTACTTCTCCTGAAATTCATATTGCTTGCAGCTGGAAACATGCGGCATCTGATTGTTGAGGCTTGTATAGCAAGAAATCTACTCGACACATCTGCATATCTCTGGTCAGGTTATGTGAATACTCGCAGCAGTCAAATACCTCGAAATATTCCAAGTCAAACGCCTGGCTGGTCATCATTGATGAAGGGGTCACCTCTGTCTCCCTCATTGACAAGTACTTTGGTTTCAGTTCCTGCTTCAAGGTATGCTACTGCTACATTTATATACCTTTTCATGTTGACTTTATATTATTTTTATTGTTTCAAATGTGTGTATGTACATAGGCTGTCTGATTTAGTCTTCTATAGTGTTCGTATAGTTCCAAATGAACTAACAGTTTCCCTTTTGGCAGAAGAAACTGTGCAGTTCTCCATTATCAAAAATTAAGTCACCAATTGCAGTTAACTCGGTTTAGGTTGATGATCCCCTATTTCATGTTAAGTTTCAATTTGCATGCTTTTGCACAGATGCTTGATGAAATCGATATATTTCTAGGGCAGAAGTAGGATTTAAAAGTATTGTCTTATACTCAAAATACACCTATAAATAGGTTTTGCTCTTTCTAGTTGTCTTTGTCCATGTCAACTCAGTGGTCCAGTTAGTTTCTGTTTACTTGAGAAACTCATGAAAATTGAATTGAGGATGTGGAAAAATTTTTATGGGAGGGTGGCAGGTGTTTCTTTCTTTTTTCTGTGCTTCCTTCTTTGATACAAGTTGATTTATGAAATGTAATAGCAACTAGAAAGAAAGGAGGGTGTGTGTCATGTGTGAGTGGTTGGCATGAGGAAGCAATATGAAATTAACCACGAGATGCAACGAGATGTAATAGTCATACCGCGGTTTCCATTATGATGTGGTCTTCAGTCAAGCCCTTATTTTTGTTAAGCTGATTTATAAGTTATTATCCAGAGGTATGGATTATGGAAACTGATATTAGCTCATGGATTTGATGGAAGCTTAGCAGAGATTGAGAAAATATATGAGATTGCTTTCAATGGCTCTGATGAGGAGAAGATATCTGCTGCTACCATTCTCTGTGGAGCATCTCTCGTTCGTGGTTGGAATATACAGGTATATGCTGGCAGGATTTTTATTTTTTAATTTTTTATATTATCAGAGAATTACACTAGAGCACATAATGACGTACTTTTATGAGCTAAATCAAGGTTAATGTCTGTCCTTGTTGCCTGCAGGAACACATTGTTGTTCTAATTACGAGATTGCTGTCGCCTCCTGTTCCTCCAGATTATTCAGGACCTGAGAGCCATTTAATTCGTTATGCTCCTTTTCTTAATGTTCTTCTTCTCGGAGTATCATCAGTGGATTGCGTTCAGATATTCTCTCTGCATGGTTTGGTAGGTTGAACAAGAGACTTGCATTCTTTTATGCTACTATGTGAAGAAGAAAATTAAGTTGAAATCGAATATTTAAATGGATGATTCTTATTTGGACTTGAAAAGGTAATATCATGTCTGAAAATGACCCAAGGATTGTGAGGTTGAATGATTGAAAACTTGAAGCTGGGTTTGTGTAGTGTGCATTTAGTTGGGAAGTGAGCCACTTTTAGCTTTCTTGATATAAGATTCGGCCCATTACTCCATGTGCCAAGAGGCATATTCCAGTTGGTAAAGGGTACTTTGAGTAGCTTCATGATTTGTGATATTTGATGTTGAAAGCACAGTACTTGCATGTACTTGGGAAGCATCTGCTTTCTTACGGTATCAGGAACTCATGTTTTTTACATTTGCTTCTCTTGCAACAATGCATAGAAGTTAGGAGTTGGCATCTTATGTATATTTTGTGCAATTCCCATTTGTGATCAAGTAGTTTATTTTCACATTCATTCAGGTTCCACAGCTTGCTGCCGCATTGATGCCGATCTGTGAAATTTTTGGGTCAACTGTTCCGAATGTCTTGTGGGCTGGTACGTCAGGGGAGGAACTGTCCTCTCATGCGGTGTTCTCAAATGCATTTACACTTCTGCTGAGGCTGTGGAGATTTGATCACCCACCACTTGAGCATGTGATGGGAGATGTGCCACCTGTAGGAACCCATTTAAGTCCCGAATTTCTCCTATTAGTTCGAAACTCCCAATTAGCATGTTCTGGAAATTCCACCAATAATCGGTTTAGTAGTGAAAGCCTCTCTGGCACTCTGGTCCCATCACCTGCAGAACCTCTTTTTATAGATTCCTTTCCAAAACTTAAACGCTGGTATAGGCAGCATCAAACATGTATTACATCCACCTTATCTGGTCTTCTACAAGGCACCAACGTACATCAGATTGTAGATGCCCTCCTCAGTATGATGTTCAGAAAGATTGGTAGAGGTGGTCCTGTGGCGGCTACAACTTCGGGAAGTAGTAATTCATCTGGGTCTGTAGCAGCAGAGGAATTAGCGATCAGACTTAAAATTCCTGCTTGGGATATTCTGGAGGCAACTCCATTCGTCCTTGATGCTGCTCTGGCAGCCTGTGCCCATAAGAGGGTCTCCCCTCGTGAGATGGCTACAGGTTTGTCTTCAACTTGTACAACATCTTTTCTACACTTCCTTATTTGATATCCATGCACCAAGTTAAATTTGCAATACACATGCTCAGATGTAATGTAGTCACTGTATGAAAGAGTGTGATATGTCAATGCCTCGATAATGGCAAAGCATATGGGAACGTGACTCTGTAGCCTCTTCTTCGTGAGATCTCTAGATTATCTCAGCCACATGTAGTGGTGAAGTCAAGTCTATCTTCATGTTCTTGAGATATGGTCTCTTTTCCAGCTAATCTTGGATCTTTTATTCACGTTCCTTAACTGAGACTCCTTTTTCTGGATGTTCACTCTTGTTCACCACTGGTTTACATGATTTAATATAATCTCTCTATCTGTGCTTTCATGATTGAAGGTCCTCAAGTTAAACTCTAGTCTCATTATGTTTGCCTCCTCTTGGGCTAGCTCAATCAAGCAGTGTTGATGCAAGAGCAGAATATGGAAGAAATCTATATCCTTTTCTCTTGCTAATGTTCTCACTTCTCTGTTTCAGGTCTAAAGGATCTTGCTGATTTTCTTCCAGCCTCCTTGGCAACAATAGTGAGCTACTTTTCTGCAGAAGTGACCAGGGGTATATGGAAACCAGTTTTTATGAATGGAAGTGATTGGCCTAGCCCTGCTGCAAATTTATCAACGGTTGAGCAGCAAATAAAAAAAAATATTGCTGCTATTGGTGTTGATGTTCCGAGTCTAGCTGTGGGTATGCATTCATACTTAATGTCATTGGTCCTTGTGCATTAGCTAATCTACTTTTTTGTACTTTTGACTCTTTTCTTCCAGCAACTTTAATCTGAAGTGTGAAGGTAAAAACTGAAGCTATTCGAGTAACCATTAAACCTTTTTGAACGAGTTAATAGTTAGTCAGGCTAAGACATAAATTCTTCATGGATAAATAATGTATCAGCCGCTAAACAAATTCTTCATTGCCTGAGGCTGACTATAAATTTGCAGGGGGAAGTGCTCCAGCTACACTACCTTTGCCGTTGGCTGCACTGGTGAGCCTTACAATAACATACAAGCTTGATAAAGCCTCTGAACGTCTCCTCACATTTATTGGTCCGGCCTTGAATTCCCTGGCTGCTGGCTGCCCCTGGCCATGCATGCCCATCATAGCCTCCTTGTGGGCCCAAAAGGTGAAGCGCTGGAGTGACTTCCTAATCTTTCGAGCTTCTCAAACTGTCTTCCACCATAATAGCGATGCTGTTGTGCACCTCCTTAAAAGCTGCTTCTCATCGACTCTAGGACTGAGCTCCTCACAAATCTCTAGCAACGGTGGTGTTGGTGCTCTTCTTGGCCAAGGACTTGGTTCCCTCTTTGCTGGGGGAATTTCCCCTGTTGCCCCAGGAATCCTTTATTTAAGAGTACATCGGTACGTCAGAGATGTCATGTTCATGTCCGAAGTGATTCTCTCTCTTCTGATGCACTTTGTCAGGGAGATTGCAAATAGTGGGTTGCCAAGAGAGAGAGCAGAGAAACTGAGGAAGACCAAGTATGGAATGAGATATGGGCAAGTCTCTCTTGCTGCAGCAATGACACGTGTCAGGGTCGCTGCTTCCTTGGGGGCTTCATTCGTGTGGATCTCTGGTGGGGTGAGTTTGGTACAGTCCTTGATCAAAGAAACTTTACCCTCTTGGTTTATATCGGGTCACAAGTCGGAGCAGGAAGGAGGTGATATGGGCGGTATGGTTGCCATGCTCAGAGGTTATGCTCTTGCATACTTTGCCCTTCTTTGTGGAGCATTCGCTTGGGGTACAGATTCGGCATCGCCGGTATCGAGGCGGCGACCGAAGGTCCTAGGAGACCACTTGGAATTCCTTGCTAGCGCATTAGATGGTAAAATTTCGCTTGGCTGTGATTCGGCCACTTGGCATGCTTATGTGTCCGGTTTTGTGGGCTTGATGGTGACCTGTGCGCCTAAATGGGTGCTAGAGGTTGATGTGGATGTCTTGAAGAGGCTGAGCAATGGGTTGAGGCACTGGAATGAAGAAGAATTGGCGGTAGCCCTGCTGGGACAGGGTGGGATTAATGCAGTGGGCTCGGCTGCTGAACTGATAATCGAAATTGGCTGCTAATTCTTGGGACAGCCAGGGGGACTCGTTGTCTATAGTACGGCTGTTTCTGTTAATTTGTAGAGATGGCAATTTTGCATCAATTTGCAGTTTCTATAGCTTCCTTAGAGAAAAATCTGTTGTATAGTTTAAAGTAGGGAGTAGAGGAAGATTGTAATCTTCCGTATCTTGTATCATATGTATGTTACAGTAAATCAGATTGTATTCTTCTGCATCTTGTAACTATAGATATTTCACAGTTCATTAACTAATTTTAGACCATCAGTTTGGATTATTGTGCTAATTCTTGGGTAAATGTATCGAGTGGAGTTCTTCATTGGATAAGCTAGCCTCGTCATTGCACGTAGAGAAGCAGCAAGATGGGTTATGTACCTGTTAAAAGGTATGGAATGAGGTAATGACATGAGTTTATTTATCTTTCCGGTTGGGAGACGTGTTCCTGTCAATCTCAAGAAAGCTACTTCGGCTTGATTACTTCTTGTGCTAGAATTGTATAGGCCAAGTGAAGGAAAAAGAGCCGCAACATCCAGTCTTAGTTATTAGGGCATCAAACCCTATAGTTTCATATTCGTTACGATCACTGAGTGATAGCACCGGTGGAAACTCCTGCTGAACCAAGATCAGCAGTCGTGCCAAGAACCGACACTTTCGTCAACCGGCTCCGAATCAAGCAAGGCATTTACATCAAATAAACCAAATGCTCGAGAAGAAACGATCTGTCAGCACAAGAAACAGGCTTCAGGAGCGCGGCTGAAGAACAAGACATCCCCAATAATAGAATAGGTTGCCCGACGAACGACTTTTGAGATTGCCGCAATATCTTGTTCGATGTCTAGGATTTTACTTCAGAAGTTCACTTTCCACGACTCCGTCCTTCATGTTCAGCTAAATCCACTGAAATTGAGGCAGCAACAACTTCTGTAATCAGTGCAGAGATGCACTAAAACTTGCTTTCTCTGGCTTTAGAATCACCAGAAGTGTTCCTCAGAGGCAGCTCCAGCTGGTAGCGTCCTTGGCTTTAATTTTTCAGAAAGGAATGCCGCGTGGAGTGCTAGAGATTCAACAAATCGGTCTCCGTAATGTATGCAATGAGGAGCGACAGATCAGAAATGCATCCCAGTGATCAACAAAAGAGGCATTGATTCCTAGCTGTCTAGTGCCTAGACGGCTCAAGAACCTCCACTGCTTGGTAGATAAAGATCATTTGGAATCACTACTTGGCGAGCAAAAGTCCGAAGTTCCTGCGGTTGTGCAAACGAACCGATCAGTTCCAACACGGTATTTGCAGATGAACTTTCAGATCAATTAGGCTTCACTCAAGCATTTTCACTTTTGCATTTTCTACTTCCGCAAGGCACTTCAATGCAGCAGCGTAATGACGTTTCCACTACATTGTGCGCATGCTAAAGAAGAGACCGGATTGCAAACGTGGTAAAGAAGAGACTGAGGAGTTGACCCAAAGTTCCTTATGTCGACACTTCCGTGGAGCGCTAAAGATGGAGAATCAAGAAATCAAACGCACCAGAACTTCATCTCTGAACAATAATTTTTGACCATTATCTTCTTTGTCAAGAGAGCGTCCAGAAATAGCTGCAAATCAGGGACCTTTTCGCTGCTGTCCCTTCTCGAGAAGTTACTAGATACGCCAGGAAGTTAAGCTGGAAAAACGAGGAACAATAGAATTGGAATCACCATTCACAGCATAAGAGGCCCTAAAGGTGGAGGATGGATTACTGCTCGTAGGAGCAGAAATAGGACAGAGCAGCTAGCTTGATATTGGTGGAGCAATCTATTGGCATTGCAACAAGTGGAGCATGTCAGATGTGATTGTCTCAAGCTGACCTGAAAAGGTAAGGGAATTAGAGTTGGATTTACAAATGATGTTGCAGTTGTAACTTATTGTGATTCAGATAGTACTAGCTATGCCTTATTTGTCACTGAAGAGCGGTTCAACGGAGGCTATTAAATTTTAATTGTTTGTTTTGACTTTTTATACTGAACAAAAACTGGTTTATTACTTAATAATGCACTAACGGTAGTAAAGTGCTACTGTGGAACAATGCTAGGTATGATGCTTTAGGTGTTGGCAATCGCAAAATCAGAATGCATGACACTATAGTGAGGAGATTAACTAATGTAAGGCATGTTCTTGAGTCGAAGAAGACAAATATCCTTGAGTGCTCTAGATTTTATTAAGTGTTGGTTGAGTTCATATAGTAGAGTTATGAAGGTGGTCGGAGACTCGGAGGCACACTTGTGATAGTAAAAGCAATTAGGTACGATGGCTTGTATGCACTCCAAAGAAGATAGTGATAGAATTCGCTGCTGAGATGTCGGATGTGCATTCCCTTGAAAGTTAGAATGTGGCATATGCCTTTACAATACATTGGTGAAAGAAGTTAAGAGATACATAGCAAAAGGAATTTGTTGTGTGCTTATGTGACTAAGGATTTGAATGTATGCAAATGCAATAATCCTAGGAAATAGTGGAATTTGTTATCGCGCCTTTCTTTGAGGAAGAGTACTAGACTTATGTTAACGGTAATGCTTGACTACTCAAGCAGAAAACAGTTGTTTGTACAAAGACACAAGTTAGATGTTGTTATTACAATTAGGCAATTAAGAGCTTTGATCCAAATGAAGACGATCAAGTATGTGCAAATTAACAATAACATCAAGTTTAGCTCAGAGCTATTTAATGAATCATGCAACGAGGTCGAGACAACGCACTAGCACTAATGAACCATAGCATGTTGTAGAGTTGATCAGTAAAACGTTACCAAAGATGGTTCATGGATGCTCTTTAGTTTTGGTATGGCTACAAAATTCATAGTGACACTTGGTAACATGATCAACTTGGTGAATAGATTCCCATCATCAATATTGTTGACTCCTAAGAAAGTTTGTTAATATAGCTTTGCTGATTATTCGGTTCTTATAAAATTTGATTACTTAGTTTATGTTGAAGTGAGTGATGGTACATTCGATGGGAGACAAAAAGTAGTGAAGGTTCATAGGTTAGGAATAAGGTGAATGGGGCTATTCATTATGACAATCGGAAATAAATTCACATGAAGTAACAGAGAAGTTACATTGACGAGTTTTCGGCACTTCTAGATAAAAATGGTTGCATCGGGAATTATACGGATAGCGAAGGTTTTAGTTCAAGGTTGAGTTTTAACTAGAAAACCTCAATATTGTGGATGCTAATGCCGTAATTGACATGTATGGTGCTCATAAAGGGCGGATCCTGAAGAACCAACAATTATTAAAGTTGTTGACTTTTTTTTTTTTTTTTTTTTATCGGTCTTATTCTACTCATATTCTAACTCACTCTGAGACTTTTGCCCTGCCTCCTTGCAGGGCGTGGGAGTCAAAACCCACTCTTGAAATTAATTTGTCTCCACCCCAACCCCCTGAGAATGTGGGGATTCGAACCCCCCCTCCCCCTCTATGTTGGAAGGGTGGCCACCGGAGTAAACCCCAGTTGAGTTTAACAAGGCATGAATTTCATCTCTTAATCAATATGAATGTAAAAATGGTTTTACCTTATCTTGATGGAGGAGATTATGTCTGAAAATCTTATTGAGTAATTAAAGGTGTCGGTGAAATTGGCTTTCTATTAAGGTCCATAATTACAACAAATTTCGAGAGCAGCTTAGAAATTTGAAACTTATGCTTCATTTATTTCAAGAAAAAATATTTTCTACAAAAATATTCTCCCCATTTTGGATATTTAGATCACTTAGGAAAATGAGTTAACGAAAAGCCTATACCTTATAAATCGAAAATCATTTTTATAATATATGACTTGATATCGGCACCTAAACTACAAAATTTGTGCTTGGCCATTGGAATCCCAACTCTCCTTCCTAGTCTCTCACCAGCAAACTCGGCTCTAAATGCCACGGCTAAGTCCTTCGGGATCCATCAAGGCCATGCTTGGATTCAAAGAGGCTAGGCCCAAAACCTTAGTGTTCAGGTCTAGGGGTTTCAGGCTCGAGTCCGACAGAGGCTAGGCCAGAGACCTCAATGATCGTGCCTAGAACTCAGGTCCACAAAAGTTAGGCCTAGATCCATCGATACCAAGCTCGAGACTCAATGTCCGTACTCGGGTCCACTGAGGCCGACCAGGTTCCATAATGTCGGGCACTACGAACTTGGCTTCGGTCGACATCCATGGCGTCCCGTCCAGGTGTAACATCTCTCTATCTCGCCGCACACGAAATCGAACTACTGAAGGCTCTGGGGAACGCAGACACCATTCCAGCTGCCATTTACCGGGGTCGAGGTGACGGACGGTACGCGTTTTCCGACACGCTATTCGGTCGAATGCTAAGCCGGAGTCGGGCCGTGAATTCGAGCTGATTTTTCAGCTTCGCTAATAAATTTCGTAGTCATCGTGAGCAGGAGCGCGGCCGTGATGATGAAACGGACCAAAAAGTTTATTAAAATACATGTCCCCCGGGAGGTTGTAACGCTATATGAAACCTCATTGGTCGAGCCCAACGCTTACAAGAGGAAATCGTGGCCGTACGATCTAATGAGATCGAAAATCAATACGGCGGTCGCTACCTCACAGAACCGCTCCCACCTACACAGTCGCGGAGCAGAGCACTCGACCTTCGGGAAGCTCGCACCCGAGAAAAAGGTCCGAGACTAATAATGATGATAAGAATAATTCGCCACGCAAGCGGGGCGCTCCACCAATCAGCGGCCGAGAAAATCAACCTCCGTCACTCCGCGGGCCCCCACTCCCCGACAATCTCTTCCCCCGTGGAGCTCGTGCTGCCATCCGTGGCCGCCCGATCGTCACCCTCGTTGTCCGCATCCTGACCGCTCCGGCCTCCCTCCTTGTCGTCGTCTCCTCCGTCCTCGTCGTCGTCGTAGTCGTCGTCGAACTCGCCGCCGCCGCCGTCGTCCTCCTCCTCGTCCGACGAGAGCGGGGCCAGCCAGCACGCGCCGTGCAGGTGCCCGTTCACGCACACGAAGTACTCGAGCCGCCCGTTCCGCGAGCCGAGCCGCCGCGCCGCGCTCCGGGGCACGAGCCGCGCCGTCGTCATGCTCCACACCCGGGCGCCGCAGTAGGGGCACGCCCGGTCCTCGAGCCCGACCCGGCGCCCGATCAGGCAGGCGCGCGTCCGGGAGCCGCTGAACTCCTTGAACACCCCGCGGTACACCCCGAGGTCGTCCTGGTGCCCCGCCTTCTTCATCTCGTGCTCGCACGGGTCGCTCACGTACAGCACGTCGCCGCGGCACCGCCGCGGCAGGAAGCTCCGCCCGGACGTCTTCGAGAACCGCGACGTGCTCGCGAAGTGCCCCGGCAGCTGCTGCCCCATCCGGAAGTTCCGGCTCGGCTCCGCGCCGCAGCAGAAGAACATGAGCTTCGCCACCGCCGGCCACCCCCCGCCGATCCGGGCCCCCCCGGCGGTCAATGTCGCCACCATGCGGGGAGCGCGGTAGGCGCAGAGCTCCCGCCACAGCAGCCGCTTCGCGATGGCCCGGAGCTTCCGGTTCACCGAGGACAGGAGGCAGAGCACGCGGAGGTCCCACTGGATCGACTCGAAGACCAGCAGCAGCACGCGCTCGTTGAGGATGCCGGGCTCCGGCGAGTCGGCGCCGCCTCCTCCGTGGCTGGGCCTGAGTCGCTGGTTCGCATTCATTATCTGGTGGGCTGGGGGTGAAGTCGTCTACCGGCGACGGTGGCGCCTTCTGCGCCCCGCGGGGGTCGTTATATACATTGGAAGCAGGGGAGATCTCTGATGGGGAACACGTGTCCCGTACGGAATGGGGCGAAAGAACTGCCGGGGATACTCTCGGGAAAATGGTGGGGGGCACGTGGACAGCGGATATTAGGCGGGGGGACACGTGTAGGGTGGGCATTGCGGTGGTGCCGTGAGGGGGGAATCAAGGCGATGCAATCACCGGGGCGGGGGAGCGGGGGGATGCATCGGCCGCCACGTGTCCGCGGATCCAGATTCGGACACATCCCTTTCCGCGGCACCAAAAATATCTGAGGTCCGATGTGTCGGATTCCGACGGTGCCCAGGGGGCGCTCTAGAAATATCTGCGACTCCTTTTTTCTTTTTTTTTTATGGTTTTTCCCCCACTCTAATAAAAGTTCGAAATTCCGCACGGGAAAAATTTATAAAAATGGGGAACAATAATTCCTGTCCCCCTCCGACAAAGCTGAGGGGTACGTGGAAGGAGCCCAGCAGGGACACGCGTGCTCCTGGTGGAATTTGATGGTGGGTACGTCGCCGGAGGCGCCTCCACGTGGTGACCGGAAGGGTTGCGGAAGTAGCCGAAGCTTTTGCTTTGTTTTTAGGGGGTGGGATTGGGATGGGGACATGCGGCTTTGTGACCCGGAAAAGCGTCGATCGTGGGGGGGTTTTCGGTTATTTATTTTTCAGTTATTTTCTATCTATTTTTGGATGGGGTGGGACAAGAACCGACCCAACTAACATGATGAAATCAGAACTTTATTTATTTTAATTATTTTAATTTGTATCTAATGCTAGAGATTTTGTCAGAAATTTGCCATTTTGGCATTCACATTGTCCACACTGAATTCGATCTCGTTATCAAATTTAGGAATGACAAGTTCCAGATTATGAAATTGGTATATGTTTTGTTGGGATCGGTTCCTAATTTTTTGTACTAAGAATTGAATTGGTCAAGCTTGAAACCTAACAAGTTGGAAATGGGCCTACATTTTTTCTTGTTTTGTGTTTTGTTTTGTTTAAATTATCTTAAGACCTTTCGAAGATGAGAAAGCTCATGATCTATAAAATAAAAAATAAAAAATGGTCCCTGATTGCAATAGAGAATCGCATGGTACACTGAAGTCTTTCAAACCTAAATTCTATAATTTGTCCTTAGTTGTTGACCTTTTAAGCCATTGTTAACTGAAAAATTCCAGCGTAGTTGCAATGGCAAATTCCAACAATTTCGCACACAATAGAATCTAATGTGTTTGCGTTCCAGCTAATTCTAATTTAACAAAGTATCAACACTAAATTACGATGCAAACAAACAATCGAAGGGATAGGCCATAGGATTAGTCATCCCTAAAATCAGAAACAAAGGCTATCCTTTTGACCAAAGTCCACTCTTGGTTGGTGACATATAAAGTTAACAGGTAAAAATGCGTTTTGAAAGAGATAAAGTATCTAGAGAGAGAGAATGTGAGAGACTAGGAAATCCATTGTATTGTAATTGTAACTTCCACACCCATAATTTCAAAATTAGAAACTTTTATCACTTTAAGTTTTATGATGCCATCTAATTTTGTAAAAGACACAGAGCCTACAAACAATTTGTTAAAGGATCTTTACTTTTGATAATCTTAACCCAAAAAACGTTCACCAATAAAAATTATCATATAAATATTTTCTTAACATATCATTTTGTCTATATCACAGACAGCAGTAGGAAGTGAATTAATCAAGACTTTATCACCAAATTGAGTGTTCACACACGCTTAAGAGCAACGCTGATTTGTAGAATTTGAAGAACGGTAGTTTATACACAAGCTTGTATCGCACCGATGAAAAAATATCTACAGAGTCAGGATGAGTATGTATCAGATTCTCGATACAGAAAACATTTTTAACTCGACACGAATTGAAGTGATTGAAATGTTAGTCCGGGAGATGCCCCCCCGGAAGATTCCTCCGCAGCTCGTCGACACCCGTGATTTTTTTTCCCGCTTGATGTTGACCCTGACCAAAGTTTTCTAGGATGAGGAATCGAAGGGGACAGGTCGGTCAGTCAATCGATGCTCTCGGTCAACTTTCGGGAGACTTAAGGACACGCGTCGAGCGACGGGCCCCTCGTCGCGTAACCGTTCGTGCATCCTTCGATACCAACATAGGCGCCCCCGCCCCATCAGGAGCCGCCGCGTGTCCCGATCGGGAGCCGACATCCGGAAGTGCCGGTGGCGGCCCATCCTTTCGATTGGGGGGGAGCGTGGCTCGAATGATTGCTGCTTGGAAAAATTGGGGGACGGATTCCGGGGGAGGATTTTTCGCTTTGGTTTTTCTGGGATTCACACGTGGCGCCCGATTAGGGCCGGACGGGTCCCCTCCTCGAGGACACGTGGTCGTTCAGAATTCGATTGGTTCCTTTGTCGTTTATCGTCTTGTCTTGTTGCGTTTCGTTGCGGGTGCTGCGGCTGCGGAGAAGTTATCAGCTGCTGCTAAGTCTACGTGAGCCCGATCGACTCGAGTTGCCCGACTCGCCTCATCCATCGGTCGATGTCGATTTGGCTCACTCGCATCCGATTTTACGCACGTACGGCTCGTGATTGCGGGAAAGCGATCGTCAGCTTCGCACACAGAAACGCCCGTCGGTCAAAAAAAAAAAAAATTGTACTGCACACATTTGGCTATTTAGCTCGGAATCACGACTTTTATGCTCAATGCACGTAAGCCCCGATTGACTTGAGTTGCGCCGATCGCACACCTAATCCATTAGGCATCGATTTTGACTTGTGTACATCCAATTCGCGCATGTGTGGTTATAGGAAAACGATCGTTGCCTTTGCACACCTAAAAACACGCCAATCAGATGTAATGTACATGTGGCTGTTTGGCTCGAAATCACGTAGGGATGACATATTTCGAGTGTCGACTTTTTGGTCAATGCGCGTAAGCCCAGTTGACTTGAGTTGCCCGATCATATGAGATCCATATGGGATTTACCTGATTCGTCGATTAGTCGGTTTGGTTTAGTCACATAAGATTTACGCATGTGTGATTATAGGGAAATGATTGTTGCCTTTCGTACACGAAAAAACACGTGTCGACTTTGTGGTCAATGCACGTACACCCAATTAACTCGAGTTGCCCAAATCATATGAGATCCATATCGGATTCACCTAATTCGTCGGTAGGTGTCAATTTGGCTCATTTACATCCGGTTTAGGCATATGTGATCGTAGGAAAAGGAGTGCCACCTGCGAACAAAAAACAAAAAAAAGGGCAATAATCAACCGTCATGTGCGCGTGGCAGTGTAGCTCAAATCACATAGGGACAAAGTATTTTAGGTGTCGAATTTATGGCTGAGGCACTGCAGTTATATGGGGATTCTGTCACTGCACAACATTATTTTTGACTATTCTATATTAAATTTGTCCAGCAGGTACTCCATAGGGCGGTCGTCATAAAGACTCGTCATATAATTACCATTCCATTGAATTTCGAAAATGGGAAGATCCACGCCACTTAAATACGTTCGTATCGCTGGAAAAGCAAAAGGGTCAATAGATCAAGTTTTACTACAATTTCTTGAAATGCGTTTGGATAACATCCTTTTCCGATTGGGTATGGCTTCCACTATTCCTCGACCCTGGCAATTAGTTAACCATAGACATATTTTAGCTAATGGCTGTTTAGTAGATATACCAAATTATCGCCGCAAACCACGAGATATTATTACGGCGAGGGATGATAAAGAATCGAGAGCTATGATTCAAAATTATCTCGATTCATCCCCCATGAGGACACGCTCATCCCGGGTTTTCATCCCAATTTTGCACACTTCGATTTTAGAAATTCATTTTGGCACTCTCCATTCTTGCATTCATGGACCAAATTCCATCTCAACACAACACAACCCTGTGGGTTTTAATTACCAAATTGACACTTTATTTTTTCTAGAATAGACCTGCCACCCTTTCTACCGACCACCTAGAAATGACAGACCCACTTTTCAAACCTTAGTGCAGCCGATCCCCCACTTCCCGATTGTTGCCATCATGTCCTGCCAAAATTCCATCTCAGCGATGTCATCTAGAGATCAATCGATGCATAACTGGTCAATTTTGAAAAGAAGGTCCCGTGCACTTTCAACTCGCGATAAATTGAGAGATGGAAAGCCCCTGGAAGGAGATAGAGAGAGAGAGCTCTACCGACAATAATTTCCTAAATTGACTGATCAGTTTGATATTATAGCCTCTCTCCAGGATTCTAGAATAATTTATCTTTAGACTTTAGTTGAAATTACCCAACGACAGGCAGCGCAGTTGGTGTGAGTTCTCTCCCCTCATCGCAGAGGTCGATGGTTCAAACCTTCTCGTTGCTAAAGTGTATAATAGGGGGTCCTGGTATTGGGGTCCTGGGCTAGGCTCCCCCGAGGTTTACGTCTAAATAGTGGTCATGTGATTCTCAAAGGGTGATCTCCGGCGGTTCCTCGGTTAACAAAAAAAGAAAAGAAAAAAGACTTTAGTTGAAATTTGTTCAGAGGTTCCACTGTGAATGGCATCTTTGAAATGCCTCGTCACAAATCCAACCTCTAGAGGCCTGAAGAATTGGGTGCGGTACCTGAGAGGATGTTCCCTCATGTGCTCGAGCATGCGACACTTTCTTTTTGTCCTTTTTATTGCCATGCGTTAGGCACATGTCATAGTGCTGCCATGTGATTGTGGCCTACATTCGATGATTTAGTTTCGATTTTTTAATTTGTTATACATTAACTTATATTGAGTTCAAATTTTAAAAAGGGATGAAAGAGAAAATACCTCTTACTGAGGGTTTTGTCTCGATTATATATTCTTGAATAGCATAGAAGTTTTAGTTGGACAAGTTATTTCAAATAGTATTATTTGTTTAATTCAGTCGTAACGATTTAACTACATATGAGTTTAAAAGATTATAAGATTTATGTAAAATTTATTTATGACTTGGAGTGTGGCTACTAAGACTAAAATCAAACGATTGTTTAACAGATCCCGTCAAAACAAAATAATTAAATTGAAAAATAATTGTATAAAGAAATTAAGTGAACGGGAAAAAAAATCCAGTTTGTTTCCTAAAAAACTTCCCGAGAGTTTCGGTGACTGCCTAGAGGAAGAAGATAAAAAAAAAGAAAGAGAAATAAAAGAAGGGAAAAAGAAAAGAAAAGAAAAGAATAAATAAGCAAATAAATAATTTGAAAAATATTAAAAATATCATTAAAAGTAATTATTGTCGGCGTCGACCGTACCATATAGGATGCCCAATGTCCATGCTAGAAAGTTACGGAGGAAAATGATATCAAGTACCATCTTTGCTTGGACGAATGTTTGGAGAATTTATGGACCGAACCAAAAGCTTTATATAAAGTTATGAGAAAGTGAAACTTGAAATTGCACTCTTAACTTGACTAGTTCTATTCATCATGGGATTTTTTTTGCTCGTGATTTGATATAATTTTACTCGTGTCTTATGTTGCTTGGATTAGCTTATGCTATAATACTATGTTATGTTTTCTTGATTTGTGTTGAGGCTTATGAGATGAAATCAAATAGTCGGACAATCCTAATCCCGCACTTAAAAAGACAAAAAAAGATAAATGTTTCTACAGTTCCCCCACATGAATTAGAAGTGACCCGTTTGGTCTAATTTAGACCTCTCGGGCTTTTCCTATTTCGGGATTTTCGAGTTCGGCTCGCATTATTATCAGAAAAGTGACCTCACATGACGTTACAGTCGAGCTTACCCGAACTGTTACTATCAATGATTTGAAATCCAATTCATGAGAGCTCTCGGGAAGTTTTCCCGGAAACGAACCGGGAAAAAAAAAATGTTGGCTTCAAATCAAAGAAACAGTAAATCTGGAGTTTCTGAAGATTTTGGTGAACAAACAATAATGCATCTATCGTGCGAAGTGCTGTTGGAGAGAAATACTCGCAGGATGCAAGATTTTGGTGAACTTCGTTCAAACGGGTCTTCGGGCCTTTTCAAAATTTGGTCCGGGCCGATCCGATGTGTCGGCCCGCGATGCTGAAGTTCAACTTAGCCTAGCCCACCGAAATGATTTTTCAGTTTTTGGTCGAATGACTGAAATGATTTAAAACATAATAAAATATGCCTAGCAAATACAAAATTTTAAAAATTAGCGTTCCAATACTAATCATATAAGTCGAAAGTTTAATCTTATCTGGTCGCATGTGAAAACTATTTCACCTGGCACTGACAAAGCACAAACACATAAAAATAAAGTGAAGTGCCGCATGACCAGCAAAAAGCCGAGCAATCTTCATTTATTTCTTTTCTCTTTAAATTAAAAAATAATTGAAGTTATGAGAATAATGAATTAATAAATTAAAACCTATGAATTGATATCATCGACATCATCCTTTCTCTCTGCATATAGGAATTTATATATATATTTTACTAATTCATTATTTTTGTGACATCAGTTACTACTAAATTTATGAATTTTAGTGCATCCGTTCAATGGTTCTAGCAGCCGCCACTATATCTGGCGGCGACCAAAAGAAAAATTATTTGTTGGGTCTCCGATTCAAAATATTATTTGTTCGGTCTCCAATTCAAATTTCGTCGACCAATCCTTCCAAATTCACATCTTTTTTGTGGAGAGAATTTATTTCCTAACTATTTTGTAGTGTTATGAAACCGCACGTGGCGGGTCGTGATCTGGTAAGAGGAGATCATGCAATCAAACATCGAAAGTTCGAATTCCGACGTGGCACGAAGGCCACCCTTTCCGCGCGCTCGTTTATCTCCATCGCCGCCGCCGCCGCCGCCGCCGCCGTCGAGCCCATGCGGTTTCGGTTCTCGATAACCAGACGCGAACCCCTCCTTCCCATTTGCGAAACGGGCAAGAAAAGGCAGCGGAGAAAATGGGTGCCGCCCAATCCGCCGACGAGAAATCCCTCCACGAGTTCGTCGTCAAGGTGGGCGTGTCGCTGCGCGAATCGTTCGCGCATCTCTCGTTCTCGCGCTCGAAATTTACAAGGAATAGCGACGTTTTGATGTTGATGATGATGATGATGATGATGCAGGACAGCAAGGGCAACGAGGTGAATCTCAGTGCTTACGAAGGGAAGATCCTTCTCGTCGTTAACGTTGCTTCCAAATGGTCTCTCTTAGCCCCTCTCTCTTCTCATCAATTTTCTGCCTTTTTTTTTTTTTTTTTGTTTTGATGCACTCGCTCTCAAACTAACGAGATTGATCTCTGGGTGTTTGTGGGTTTGGCACAGTGGGTTCACCGAACAGAACTACACGCAGCTCACTGAACTTCACGACAGGTACAAGGATAAAGGTCGGTTCTTTCGCCATTTTCTGTTCGGTTGCATTTTGTTGCATTCATGGATGTCGTATTTTGTTATAATGGGTATGTTTCCGTGGTGATTATCATGGCAATTCCTACATTTTTCGACCGTGCAATGTAAGTAAGTACGGCGATGGGTGATTAGCACTATCAGTTGAGCTTGTAAGTGGGGAAAGAAAACCATAGAAAAAAAAGACTGTATGTTTATGAGAAATAGGAATACTGTAAAATCAACCAGTGTTGGGGTACTCAAACATCTTCATGAGAAGCTAAATAGCCTGGTGCTGTAAATGTTGGCCAAGTGATGCATAACTTTTCTTTATACTGCTTTTGTCCCAGGAATACTGTCCGACGAGATCACGAGGATGAATCGAGTCGAACCGAATTTTATCTACTACATTTATTAACCTACTGCTTTTTCCAATTTCTTTTTGTAATTGATCCAATGCTTGATGATGCTTTACTCTGCCTCGGCATCTTTGCTGGGGTTGCAGTCACTTCTAGGAGGTTGGCCATGCATGCAAGTAAGAATCAGATAACTTGGGATGATCAAGTCAATTCAAATGATTGCAGATGCCAATTTTGAGCTTCATTTCCTTCTGGAAATCCCTATTCATTGTCAATCTGCAGAGCACTTGTTCTTCGTCTGATGTTGCAATAATCTCTTTTGCTTTGTTCATCGTCTGTTTGGAAATTCGTGAACATTTGCAATAATTTGTCCCTCATGCTGTGCATTGCCATGGAAAGTTCTTTCCACTGGAAATTTTTAAATAGAGAGTAGTCATTTTCTATATCGATTATTCCAAAGATTATAACATGCACTGCCGACCTTTCCTTCTTAGCCCCTCCCAAGATGAGTTTAATGAGTTTGAAATTGAAGGGAATGGCTGCTCCGGGTTTTTCTCAGGATTCGAAATCTTGGCATTTCCATGCAACCAATTTTTCAGACAAGAGCCAGACACTAGCCAGGAGGTGAAAGAATTTGCTTGTAACAGATACAGAGTGGAATTTCCAATTTTCCAGAAGGTATGCTTTTTAGCTGTTCTCTCGCAACTGTTTAGCTTTTTAGATTGATTATTTGAATTATTATTTCCTCAAATAGGTCCATTTCTTTGCATGTTCCCCTCCTCTTGTATGTTTCTGCCAGGCAGTTATATAGGTTTCCAAGATCTCTTCTTTTCGGCTAATAGGTTGCTGTGGCCTATGACTGAACTGATGCTTTTTGTCTCTGAATAATTACTTCTTTTTGTTGATTCTTCACAGGGTGCAAACTCTGCGAAATCATGACTTATCTATTGTGATCTTTGATGTTTATCAATGGTTAATAAGTGGGTCGAAATGTTTGTTGTCATAGGACTTGTGGCCATTTCAGTTGGAATTCTGGATACCATTGTTCCCTGCTCATTTCTTTATCCCATTTGGGTTTTTTTGGTTATATAACATCATCAAGACTTGTGGGAATATGTTCCATTGAAACAACCACACCCCCCCCCCCCAACCAAGAAATTAGAAAATGGTCGCTCCAAACCTGTGAAGCATACCTGCTTCGAAGTTCGCACTTGGTTCATGTTACTGAGGTTGTGTGAGACAGTTTGGTAGCCTTTTAATACTTGCTGGATAGTTCTCTCCTCTGAGTTCCCTGAATTATATAAACATGAGCTATGCAGTAGCATTATTAATTTGCCTGGAAGTGTACATGCTCCGATCTCGTTCTTTTGTCACATCGTATCAAGACTGGTTAAAATGTTGAACAAGCTTTATCTAATAGGTCTGGCCATTTTCCAAGTTGATTCAACTGTCATTTTAGTAGTCAAGAGTTTTGTCTTACATTTTGCAATCAGCTGTGAAAAATGTTTAAAGAAGTAATTACAGAAGGATTCTTTTTCTTGGACTCTTTAAGGAAAATCTCTACGTAGAAGGTTAAGAGGTTTTATACCTTGACTGGAGGTTTGGATCACGAGTTACGTAGAAAATCGAATTGTTAAGAGTTCTTAAACCTTTACTGGAGATTATGATAACGAGAATCATAGAAGATTCGATTGTTCTATAACTTTGAATTTCTTTTGACTTACTGAAAATCGTCAAGCCTTACCAATGTACTGGGACGTTGCACATATGCTTGTTATTCTTGTCTTTCATCAGTACTGTCTCTACACTGGGCAAATCATGTGGAGGGAGGAAATAAGGATCAAACCCAAGACATAATTCTTGATACGAGTTGGTCACCGCTGGCTGGAAAATTTGTTCCGCATCTTGTATCTGTAATTTTTAGCCAGAATTAACATCGAAATGGCAGAAAGAAAAGGTGAAAGACAAACTGCCAGAGAGGATAAGGAACAATTAGATTTACCAAAATATAGAAGGTTTCTGGCTAGAAAGTATTGAGGAGAAGTTGCAATACTGGTGTCCTTTCTGTAACTCATCCAAAACCGTCTGGCTTCACAACTAAATTTAGAGGATTACCCAAATGCATTACCCAAACTTGAAGTAAACATATCCAAAATTGAGTAAACACATTATTAACACATTCTTCTTCGAAAAGATCCGTTGTGTAAGCTCCATAGCTTGTACATTGATTTACACAGCTTTTCTTCATTTGTTTCCATATCCACATTTTATTCCATCTGGTGGTATGGTCAAGTCGACCGAGGATTCAGATGACATTTTAGAAAGTCTCTAGGAGAAATACTGAAATTTTTTGCTGGGACTGCAAGTTTTCAATGATTACAATTTTCCTTGTTGGTGAAGTTATTTACAAAGAAGTCTGTAACCTGAAATCCACCAGGATAGTCCATCTGTTTTCTTTGTTTATTCAGCAATTATTTTTTAGTTGAGAATACTACCCAAACACATCATCAGTCTTCTGTCACTACCAGTAAAACTTAGACGATCTTTTGGAAAATTATTAGAGAAGAATAATTCGAAAACATTTCATAGGTTTGCAATTCTTAGATTCTTTTCAGGATATGTTCTGTACAAAAAGATCATAACTTGATCTCTCAGATAAATTCAGCCAGTACTTGACTTCTCACATGAAGAGCGTGGTTTGTTAGTATGTTTGGCAAAGTAGTTGTAATGAGAAAAATGCTTCACACGTTGTGGCTTCTCATATTATTAAAGGCCGTACAACTCCCGGTGGTATAAGATTCACAATCTGCCTCTTAAGGATTGTGGCTGCTGGGCCTACCCTTATCTTGGGACAAGTCACATCTGATCGCATTATGACTGTTTGTCGGGAGATTTTTCTAGTTGTTGATAGTAAACTCAAAATTACCCATTTTTAAGAACTATATCAACTTAGAGACATATTTACTACTTTATGATTTCTTGGACACTTTTCCTTGTACTCCACACTGCACAGCTCATGATAGATGTAATAGTTCTGTAGGTTTATATACCATAAATATTGGTTATCTCATACAACTTGTTTGCTCATTTGGTATGACCAGTCGATTTATTTGAAGTTTTCATTAGTTGCCTATGGTTGTAGGTTTGCGTCAATGGGCAAGAAACAGCGCCCCTCTACAAATACCTCAAAGCACGTAAAACTGGATTTTTGGGTTCAAGAATAAAATGGAACTTCACCAAGTTTTTAGTAGACAAGGAAGGGCGAGTCATCAGCCGCTATGGAACAATCACACCTCCACTAGCCATCGAGGTAGCCGACAGTCTGTTCTGGCCCTCAAGTGCTCACTTCTCTGAACCACCCATTTCACTTAGCTTTGCAAGATACTTTTCCTACTTGTTCATTGACATTCATGGATATTTTCTATGCAGGAAGACATCCAGAAAGCATTGGGAATGGCATGATTGTCACTCTGTGGCCTATCGAAGTTATATAAGTCGGCTTAACTTGTCATGACTAGGAGACAGAATAAAGTATATGAAAGTGACAGAGGTTTCTGTTGCTGTGACTGATTATCTTTATACCAAGTACTTATTTTCTAAGTTGATTCTCACAATGCTTTATTCTGTTAACATTACCTGGCCGGGGTTGATTGGGAATTTTTGGTTAAACACGTTTTAGATGTGTAAAGAAGACCCTGTTGCTAGACATTTTTCTTCGAGGTTCCATAGATCTGGATTCTGAATATGGTTGAAGCAGATCAAGATATTTTATAGCTCATTCTTGTTGAAATGCACATTGTGGCTTGCAGTTCAATATGCTAGGCACACAAAAGTCAGGACGTTCATAATGATAAATTCCTTTAATGCGTTGAGCTCTTGTACTGTTTTAGATTTTGCTAGGAGTGGGACATTGTGTTTGCAAATGGTTGATATAATGGGGGACAGTATTTGTGCTGTGATGGTCCCATTCTTTAAAGAACTTTAGAAAATTTAGTCATCGTAACATCATGAGTAAGCCGAGTTAATACGTGCTGTTTCATGCACATACATGTGCTGGACAGCATCCTGGTAGGATTTTAGCCCCTGCAAGTAATTACTGAATTGAATATCGTTTGGATCTTGTCCTTCTCAAGTTCACAGGGACATGGCTTCTGAGTTTGATCCTGCAATAGGGGCTCGACCAACTCATGAGTCGGGACTTGGAACCTTGCTTAATTGTATCGCTATGCGGCACCAGCGGTGAAGTTCAGCCTGCTCTTTCCTATGCAGTCAACAAATGCTCGAATTTGCTCATACATGCATGCGAAAGCTCTGTGTTCATTCATTTCTAGATTTATCAGCTCTCAGGGTTTATCGCCTCATTTTTCAGGCGTAACAGAAATAACAAAGCATGTCTTGTGAAGTAGAATAAATGAAACTAGCGATGAAGCTCCGCTAATGCGGAGGTGCAGATCTGGTTAGTTCTAATTACAGTGATTTTGCTTGTTCTTTTTCATCTTTTGCATGCTCATGAGGCATGAAATTTTGGATGCTTCTGAAACTCCAGCCAGAAGGAGCAATGACATAGGCAAGATTAATAAAGATTTAGGGGCTCTTTTCCGATTTGGTTAAGCTTTTGCTTAAGTAAAACTTGACTCAGGAATCATATTAAACTGGAAGAACCTGATTCTGCCAAGATTTGCGTTCTCTTGACCATTCATGCTGATGTTAACAGATACAGCAAGGCCAGGAACGTACCATGCAAATAGAACAAAGGTCGGGTGGTATGTCGGATCAATTTTGCACACCAATCTAATACGACCTCTCTAATCCGGTTAAAGGCATGCCATCATGCTAAATAGGAAATTGATAAAGAGGTAATCCTTTATGACCTCGATCAAAGGGATTGCACCGAGTAAGAATTGAATTTTAAATCTCAAGATGGATTTAATTGTACACTATATCTACTTTGCATGTTGAACTAATTGTTCGAAAGAAAAGCATTTCGCTTTTGAAAGATTTGAGTACACAGGTATCAAACATCTTGGCAAAAATGAAATGATTGGGTTTTAAAGGAAGAAAGATGCATGAAGTTGATTACTTACATATGATTTTGTCAAAGATTTCTAGTCATGCACTTATCCTCATTTTTTGCAATTTGAGAATCTCTTACAAGGATATTGGGGGAAGAGGAAAAATATCTCATCAAGAAAAAAAATAAAAATAAAAATGTATATATATGTAATACACCGAGATTTTGATTGGATGATTTTGTGAAGATAAATAAGGAAATATCCCCTAAATATGTCATGATATTTGTTAAAATAAATTTAAAAAGAAAAATAGAACAAATAAAGAAACGGGATAGTTGTTCAAAATCCTCTTGACAGCCCTCGCATAAAAGCCCCCTAATTTTGACAACCTACAATTTACCCTCCTAAACTTTGGCATTGGTGCATAGTGGCCCTTGAATTTTGAAACATTACATATTATTCCCTTTTGAACTTAGATTTTTTGTGTGCAGCTGCTAGTTTTCTATGAGGTAACTGTTAAAGTGTTAAACTCTCTAACACATTTTTAATGATATTCAAATAGAAATGAAGACATGGTTAATGAAATTTAGACTTGTTACATGGGTCGGTCGGGTCGGGTCATAAATGATCGACCCAAATCAACCCATTTAACTCGTTTATGATTCATTTATTGTAGTACAAAATTTTTGACCCATACCCAACTCGACACATATTTGACTCATGCCTGACTTATTTAACTAAACCTAAAAAGCTTATTTCTTATGATTTTTTAAATGGTATTACTAAAATACTTTTATACAATATAAATTTAATGGACAATTTTTATAATTTTTTAAAAATCTAATTTTTAATTATTATTTTTTATTTTAAAAAATCTATTTTTTTCATTATTTTTACTTTTTAAGAATATAATTTTTCTTTTCCTTTCTCTTCTTCTTCTTCAATCTACCGCCGGCCACAACAACGGCCGGTGACTAGCCACAGTCGAGCCTTCACTCATCGGGCTTGCTAGATTAGCGAGGCCTTCGCCTTGCCAATTCGGCAAGCTCGAGCTCGCTCAACGCCGATGAGACTCAAGCTCACCAAATTGGAGAGCTTGAGCCTCGCCGATGCCTGGTGAGGCCTCTTCCTCGCCAAATCCGGCTAGCTCGAGCGAGCTCGATGCCGGCAAGCTCGAGCCTCCCCTAGTCGATCACTAGTCGTCGTTGTATCGGCCACTGGCTAAGGAAGAAGAAAGGAAAAAAGAAAAAGGAAAGAAAAGAAAAGAAAAAAGAAAAATAAAATTGAAATATAAAAAATAAATATAATTTTGATTTTTATAAAGTTAAAGAGGGAAGAGAGAGATTGTGAGGCTTTAGTTGAAAATGGATTCTAAGTTCAACCCATTTATTTTAAACCTTTAATTTTTAAACCCATTCAACTAATTTCTTTAAAAAATAAGTAACTCATATATAACTCATTTATGATTTAAATGGGTTATCTATGGGTCTAAGACCCATTTTGCCACATCTAATGAAATTACAAATTTAATTAAAACTCCCTGCTATGGGAGAAATCCACTCCTATGGTTGGACGGAGACATGGCAACGGTAGTTGTTGGACCACCAGCGAATTTATTGAGCACATATGCCCCTAAACTTTTAGAATCTAAGGCCAGGTGGTTCCTCCCCGCATTCTGGTAGTCGAGAGGCCCCTCTTGTTTAGGTTGTTCCTATTACTTCGGTATGTCTTACCGCAGCAGGAGTCACCGTCTGCAGAATCAACAGAATCGATTGAACCCAACTGACTCAACATCTTCTGGGTCTACTAGTTCCGGATCATGTTTGTGTAATACTTAATGATTATACAGACGGAAAAAAAAATTAGGGAATGTAACAAAAATCAAAGTGTCGGGTAATGAGTAACGTTTCAAGGTGTAAGACTACTGCGTACGATGCCAAAATTTATGAGAGTAATTTATAATCATTCGCCGTTCGAAAGCAGTGACACATGTACAATACCGAAGTCTATGAAAATAATTTGTAGTTTTTCGAAGTTCAAAAGCTAAAAGATCTCGAATGATCACCCAAGAAAACCAGACCGGTGCCAGCACCCACCGTGCAGTGAAATCGACGATCAATCTCTCTCATTCTCTCTCTCTCTCAAGGGCCACACGTGCACGAGGATCATGAGACAGATATAAAGGAAAAGTTTTAATGAGATGGGGCATTATGTCTTGTTCTCTTCTGGTTCCCTACTCTCACCAGAAGAGAACAACATTCCCACCCGACAGCATGGATTTTTCTCTACATTTCTTCCCCTTCTTTTGTTCTTTTTTTTTTTTTTTTCTTTTCCCAAGAATTTCGTCGCATTGAGTGACCAAGACCCACGACATTCTCAACTCTTCTCACAAGCATACAAAGCCAACAGTCAGCAGCATCATTGAAATCCTTTTTGGAAAAGTATTCAAGCCACAGACACCCATAGACTAGAAGATAATGTTTCTTTTTTCTAACCTACTTTGCTGACTTCATCACATCAATATTTACAATTTAGGCACTGTTTGGTAACTATCTAAATAGTTTGTAACTATCTAAACAGTGCATGATTTTTTTTTTGTTAAGTCGGTTTGGGAACGTAATCGCGTTGATAAAATTTTTGTTGGCGGATTCCGAAACAATTTGTTCCTGAATCGGTTTTGGACAAGACCGGGATAATATATATATATATATATATATATATATGATTCTCGGTCTGAGAATCAAAAAAAGAATCAAGTCTTATTCTTCTCTTCCGCCATCCTACGATTGCCGTTCACCACCGCCCGCCGCCGTCCGCCGGTTCGGCGAGCTCGTTAGGCTAGGGCGAGGTCCGGCGAGGCTTGGCCTCGCCAGATCTGGCGAGGCTGAGCCTCACCGGGCCGGGCAAGCTTAGCGACGTCCGGCCCCCACCGTTGGCCGGGCGAGCCTCGCCCGGCTACCGGTGAGGCTCGGCCGACGAGGGTCGGTCTCGTCGAGGGCCGCCGACGCTCCGTGAGGTCGCCGGCCCTCGTTTGGCGATCGCGGACGGACCGCAACCGGCCACAAGAAGAAGAAGAAGAATAGGAGAAAAAGGAAAAAAAAAGGAAAGGAAAAACAAAAAGAAAAAAAGGAAAAATGAAAGAAAAAAAATTATTTAAAAATTAAAAGAAATTGATTTGGAATGAATCAATTAGACGGTACCAAATGCAATTACATTCTATAATAAGAAATTTTGGACGATTCTGCAAACGCGTTAACTTTTATTTAGAATCGGTTTTCGGGAATGAGAATAAAAAAAATAATAATTTTTTATCAGAATCTACTCCCGAGAACAAAATCGTTACCAAACACACCCTTATCATCCAAACTAGACGACGTTCCTTCTTAAACTAACCTCAAAACAGAACCACACGAACCCAATATACCGGTACGGCGACCTTCCATGGATAAACGATAGGCGCTTCGAGCTCACGTGTCGTGTCGCAGGAGCCGTCCATCCTGAAAAGCTTTCTTTCAAAGCAAGCGATTCCAAGCGATGAGAAAATGAATGAGACTGGCCGATTCCCGCGTATGATTTTCCATTTTCTTGGCCCCCCCTCAACTTGTGATAGAGATGTGAGCTGAGGGAACTTTCCCTCTTGCCAATATTCACCGTAGCAAATGGGCCAGGCTGAGCACATGGGCTTTGGGCCCACATGGTGAAAGATACTCATTCCCTAGACCCGCTTGTCCCCCCAAAGGTAGGCCACTTTGGTGGACTGTGTTGGGTTGAAAGCTGTTGAGGGTTAGGGTTAGGGTTTCCGATCTTCACCGTCAGCATTACGCGACCCGTCGTGATGATATTGATCTATCTGATGTCCCCTCGATTGTACGTCGGATGGGACTAACTAACTACGTGCCCCTCGAGAATGATGGCACTTGATAGGTTTTCCCGACGACCTTTTTCGGTGCGCTTGAATGGAGGATAAGGAGAGAAATGGAAGGGGCCCCCGACAAATTTGAGTTAAGAGGAGAGTAATGGAAGTGGCCCTTGACAAATTTGAGCTAAACCTAAATATTGTATCGTTTATTTTCGTGGTACACATTATATAATGTTGGATTTTGTGATTAGATGGTGCTATTCTAATCCATACCTTATGAGATAATTGGGTTTGATGTTTGAGGATTTTTCTTTCGTATACTTGAAAAAGAGATGAGGATGTTGAAAGATTAGAATCTGCCTAAATGACTATTAGAATAAGTCGATTCATGTTGTAAAATCTTTGATTCAATTCTAAATCTAAGCGAGACATTTTAATTAGATGTATCGATAATCTCTTGAATAACAAACAAATCTATTGATTCATTAGTGAATTTATGGTCTGATATGTATCTATCGATTTGGCAATTCACATTTTTTTTAAGAGTTTACCTATATAATGATGTAACGTTGGTCATACGTTATGACAGACGTCATATTTTGATGGTTACAAGATAGTTGATACACAATAGTAATAAAACAACAAAAAAATTATGTCTATTTATGCATAGGAATCATCATATGTACCTGAATCATACATTAAAAATCCTACTCATGTCTTTATAAACTATATAAATGGCTACACACAAAATGCTAATTTTAGCTACTTAATCTTTACAATTTGAATAATATATTGTAGGGTTTAAGGCACCAAAAATCCTAAATCATGTCCACTTTAACACATTCACCCCAAACTTTTTTTTTTTTTTTGGTGACGTAAAAAACCCAAACTTATATTCATGTGACCTCAAAAATTTAGTATTATAGAAAAAAGTTTGGAATAAATGTGTTACATGGATATAAGTTTGGTATTTATGGTATCACGAAAAAATGTTTAAAGTAAGGGTGCGCATGATAAAATTTATATTTCTCGATTTCTCTGTTTCTCTATTCTCCAAAACAAGTTTGGAACAGAAATCCGTTTGGTAACGCAATTTGATTTCTCTATTTCTTAAATAGATTTATATTCCAAAAATAGAGAAATCAAATAAATCAGAAACTGAAATTTTTAACTTCTCGGTTTACGAAATAGAAATCGAAATTGAAATCAAACCATATAAAATAACCTGGCGCTTTCTTGCTAACTTAATTCACTCATAACCACAACTTCACAAATTATTACTAATTTTCTTTTTCTTATATTTGCTCGTGTTTTTTTTCGTTTTTTTTTTCAATTTTTTTTTTATAACTTCCTCTTTAGGATGAAAGGCAATCGAATGGGTCCTCAATTTTCAAAAATGACCAAAGTTCTTAAATGCTTACTTAAAAACAATGGGGCTCTTTCCTCCTAGAAAGGGCACACGCATGGCTAATTGAAGAAAAAGTTATTACGCAATAGATGAATAAAAAACGAGCCTAGAAATTTAACCTTGTTTCTTTACGAATTCAAAATTCTTGCAAAATCAAAATAATTAGATTGTTACACAATCTTGAATTTTAATTCAAAGGCAAGAGATTCAAGAGAATCTCTCTCTTTGCTATGCAAGGGCCATTAAAGGTTCATTGAGCAACAATAAAGAAATTATGGATGAGCAACTGGACTGATTCAATTCGAAAAAAAAATAAACCAACCTTCTCCCGATTGGTTCCTAACCATAAACGTTATTTCAAGGTAGAATTCTCATATATTCCTTTACACCATCAATTTTATTTTGTTGATAATCTTGTATAATACTAGTCTTTGATAAAATGACATGGATGTATATGCGCCATTGATGGCACCCATATTCATGCTTTTGTACCCGTGTCGATGCAAATCCCATTTAGAGGTAGGAAAAGAATCACCACTCAGGATGTGATGTGTATTTGTTCATTTGATATGAAATTTACTTTTGTATATGTTGGTTGGGAAAGCTCTGCCAACGATTGTTGAGTGCTTGTAGCAGCACTGTAGACTCATCGCTTGGAGTTTCCTAGGCCGCCACTAGGTATTTGCTTGTCCTTTAAGGAGTAATTTTATTTATGATCATATTTATAGTTACAAATTATGACCAATGTATGAATACATTGTTGTAAGCAAATACTATGTTGCAGATTCTGGTTATGCAGCAACTCCTGCATTCTCTAAGGAATGTCATTGAAAGATCATTTGCTGCATTGAAGAATCATTTTTTTCATATTGAGGCACATGCTCTCATTTGCAATTCGAAAGCAAGCACATATTGTAATTGTATGTTGTGCCATCCATAATTACATCTGTGATCAAGACAAGATGGATAAAAACTTTTCCCTATATAGAGATCCGCAGTACTTGTCTGAACCTACACAGGATGAACTTGCAAACGATACATTGACCAAGGAGAGAAACCAAATAAATACGTTTAGGAAAACCATTGCCAATAAAATGGCAGGGGATAATAATATGCCGGAAATTCCATGAAATAATTATTTTGTATTTGAGGATTTCCTATGTTGTTTTAGTATTATTTCGACTATTATTTTATATTTGAGGATTCCTATGTTGTTATCTAATCAATTTCTATTCCTAGAAATATAAATTTTATTTTGTTATTAAACGGATTTATATTCTAGAAATAGAAATTTTGAGTTGTTATCAAACGGGTTTCTTTGCTTAGAAACTTGTCCGGGGAACAGAAATTGAGAAATCAATTTCTAGCCAGAAATCAATTTCTGAAACAGAAATTTTGTCATACACGCCCTAAATGTGTCAAAGTTGACAAAGTTTTAGTTTTTTTTTTTTTTTTTTGTGACTTTTTCCCTATATTATAAATGCAAATTTTTTTATATAACAATGACATACTCTTTTCTATCCAAGCATCATAAGAATTAAATCATCTCAAATAGTGCATGATTCTGATTTTTTGTTCCCGAGATCAGTTTGGGAATAGAATCGCGTTTGGTAAAATTTTTGTTCCCGGGAACAGATTTGGAGTAGAATTAAGAATAAAAAAAAAATTGATTCTTGCTCTGGAAACAAAAAAAAAGAATAAAAAAAGTGGAACCCTTCTCTCCCTCTTCTGTTGCCGTTCGCCACTATCCGCCGCTGCTCGTCGTTGCCGTTCGCTATTGTCCGTTGCCATCATTTCGCCGTCTGCCGTCATCCACCGCCTTCCGCCGCCGCCATCTGCCGTCCGTCCGCGTCCGCCGTCCCGCCGGTCGCTGGCAACCAGTTCGGCGAGCTTGCCGATGGCCAAGTGAGCCTCGCCCAGCCTCGCCGGTGGCCAAGCAATAGGGGTGATCGGGTCCAGGGTGGGTAGGGTCTAGACCGAGACTCTATCTCGACCCTATTATAACCGGTCCCCATTTTCTGGACCTATACCCGACCCTGTTTATATTGGACCATGTACCCGACCCATAATGTTTTTCCGATTCGGTTCCAAAGTCAACCCTATTTCCACTGGAATTTGTTTTGCAATCTCCCAATATCATATATGATTTCAATTTTATATTAATAAACGAGAAAATAATGTAATCCTCCTAATTTATATTGAAACATTAAGCACTGGTAATAAATTAATACATTAAATTTTTTACTAAATGAAAAATTAAGAATCCATAGGGCTAATTATAATAAATAAAATCATAAGGCAAAGAATTAGCAACAAACATAAGTCTAATATTAGTCTTATTCTCACAACTACTACATGAAGCTACTCATTATGCAAGTATAGCTCCTCCTACAAAAGAAAAATTAGGTGGGCCAATTCATGTGATACACAAGAATTTGGCGGCGACGAACCGTCCGTCCATCAAACGGTGTGAGAGGGAGCCGGTGAGGGAGGGAAGCAAGTGATGAAGAGGAATGACAAATGAGAAGTGTCGTGCGTGTTTGAGAGAGCCAAGAGGAAAAATATCGTGTAATTGCGAAAGTAATAATAGAAATCGGGAGAAAAAAAGGATTTTTGATCTCCACTTACAAAACCGGTCCGGGAACCGCCTCCAAAATCGGTCCAGGAACCGGTTTCTGGGTGGGTAATCACTCGGAACCTGTTCCCGGACCGGTTTAAACCGGTTTCGACTTTTGGGAACCAGTTTCAATGGGAACCAGTTCCTGACCCTGTTTTCTGGGTGGGCCGGTTCGGGAACCGGGTTACCCGATCCGGTTGTACACCCCTACCAAGCAAGCCTCACCCAATTGCTCGGCCGACGAGGGCCGGCCTGTCGAGGGCCGGCTCCGGTGAGGTCGTCGGCCCTCGTTTGGCCGATCGCTGAAGAAGAAGAAGAAGAATAGGAAGGAAAAAAAAAGGAAAAAAAGGAAAAAAAGGAAAAAAGTATAAAAATTTAAAAAAAAATGATTTGAAACAAAATCAATGAGTACGGTACCAAACACAATTCTATTTCAGAATAAAAAAATTTGGACAGCGTTGCAAGATTTTTTGTTGCCGTTGAAAAAAAGTAGAAGTCCCACTCCTATTAACATAGGAACTGGAAGTGGAATGAAGGGGATAATCCATGAATATTGATATGTATATTCCATAAAAAAAATTGTGCATTTAACATTTGCTTGAAACAATTCACAAATAACTGTTTTACAAACATATATGCCATGGTTTCTTACCTCGACAGTGTACAAATATCTAAATTGGATATTTTTAGATACTTTTTCAGACCTATTGCCGATACTAAGTAGCAATAAAAAATTTGTATCCATTTTTCATGATATTATGCATGGATTAGATATATCATGGCAAATTCTTCAGAAAAAATTATGTTACCAAACGGCTTAAAATACTTCGAATCTGTTTCCGGGAACAGAATAAAAAAGAATCATTTCTAATTAGAATCTACTTTCGGGAATAGAATCGTTACCAAACATGCCATAATTGACGGGAGATAGGTTGTCATGTCAGTTAAAAGGGAGAGAAAAGGTGGCTGGTATCGACGACCTATTAAGAGTTACCATAAGAGTCCCACACCAGCAACCGAATGTTCGGTCTGAATCACATGTACCGTTCATTTGGAGCAAGCCCGTCACTACCATCCCACTAAGGCGCCAATAGGAGTAGAGCTGAGATTATCATACGCAACAACACGGTCGAATCTGCACCACAAGCGAACTGAGGTTTTCCGAGACCGACGAGCGACCGGAGGATTCGAACCTGCGACGATGACCGACCACACACGCCTCTACTCAGCTGCTGCCACAGTGAGAGAGAATAGACACAACACGACAACCCCATTTAGAATCCTCTCATCCTAGAAAGAAAGCATTTGTTTTTCTTTTTCCCTACACTTAGTGGATAACAGCAACCGTGGTGCCAATCCTGGAAACGGAAATGACAGCGCCAACCGTAATGACGATGATGGAGCGCGAGGCTTATTGGAGTTTTGGGGGGAGAGACAGAGGGAGGGCCCGTCGACAGAGAGGAGCCTATTGGAGAAGATGACCCGTCCCTTTCATGTGGACATGACCAAGCAGACAGAAAATCAAAGCTCGAGAGCCACCTCCAACAGTGCCATCTCCATCTGCCCGCTTAAGCTCATTGCAAATTTTCCCTGACTCGGACCACCCGGCTCGCCGGTCCGACTCGGCGGGCCCTCTTTCATTACCCACCACAGGGTCTCTTCATTCATATCTCCTCCCTCCTCTACTCTCTTTCTCTATCTCGCGCTCCCGCTCTATATATTAACCCGGAAGCCTCCATTGCTCGCTGCCTCAGCTCAAGAAGAGCAAACAACTCTTACTCAGAAAAGAATCCAAACCCGTCTTCTTTTTCCCTTTGTTTTCTGTGGGTTTTGGGCTTCTGGCGTATGAGAGAGGGAGGGAGAATGGGAGGGGCTAACTCAAGCACAAGCGCAGTGAGGACGAGCTTGAAGATGCGTTCATGGCAGCGGTGCTGCTCGAAGCACATCAGGGAGCAGAGGGCCCGCCTCTACCTCATCTGGAGGTGCACGGTCATGCTTATCTGCTGGCAAGACTGATCGAGAACACAGAAGAGGAAAAGAGAGAGAGAAAGAGAAAGGATCGTAGGTCGAGAGAGATCAAGATTGCAGCGTACGAAGTGGAAGCTGTTGAGCCGGGGAAGCATTTTTCTTCTCAAGTGCAGAAAGCTCTGAAAGTTTGCATGAATGTACAGCCTCTTTTTTTTTTTCCCTTGTTTTGCCCTTTTTAATGTAGTTGGTTAAGGTTTTTTTTTTTGACAAGTAGTTGGTTAAGGTTGACTCAATGGAAAATAAATAAATAGATAAATTATGCAAAGCTAAATAGAGAGGTCCGACTCATAGCTTCTTTCTTTTCTTTCTCTCCTTTCCTCATTTTCCACTTTCGATGTATTTTGCTGATATAGAGTCGATCTTGCCTTTTGAGAAAGAAAGGAATTTTTTTTTCTTAAATATCTTCACAGAGATTTGAAAAATAAATGACGAGCACATTAAATCTTAGAAGATTGTGAGAGGAATCATGACTTTATATCTCGATATATTTACATATAATTGTAGTTCGATGGAAAGTCGAATTAGTAGCCATGACTCATGAAGTTCTAATTTGGATGGTATCGAGCGCTTGACATAAAATAAAAGCCAAAATTCAAATGTCATAAAAACATTAAAAACCGATTACTTGTGGAGATTGTGAGCATACCACATATATTTTATTTTTTTCACTCCCCCATACGTGAACAAGCTCTATATAAATGATATATAGAACAACTCACTCGGTGGATCTATCCTCGTTCCCATCTTGGACGCGCCAACGTTTGATGCGTGCTAAAATTTATTTGTGCAATTTAATGAATTTACTGTTTTTATATAATGGAAATTTTGATCATTATTTACCATCCTTTCCCATCTTAGACATACTCTTTGAGATCAATGGGGGCATTTTATTATTCAGTTCGGGCCATAATCAAAGGGCTAGTGAGCTTTCAAAACCTAATCCGGGTTCCCCACCAAAAAAATACTATTAAAACCTAACAAAACAGATAAAATTAGGCTTGGTTAATTCATCCCACAATTACGCCTTGTTTATTTCACGGAAATTGAATAATTTAGAAAAATCGTTTGTATTACTTGAAATAATTAATTAATTAAAAATATTTTCATTACCGGATTCATGTCTGATTATTTTCATGATCAATATGAGTATTTTTTGTCGTACAACTTTGTAAGTAATACAAGCGTTAATTTTTAGCGCTAAGCAAATGCACCCTTTAAGACCATGTTCAAAGACTAGTGCTCCAGTGTCATGAAAACCATACCGAACTAGCCACCGATTAGATCAGATATGGCTGGCCAAAAGAGGAAGTCCGACTTCTATCCCGACCTTTAGGCTGATCCGACAAATCCAATTCGAGTACAACATAGACGGTCACCACCTATTTTGGTCATCAAATGGCCAACCATCTTGTATTTTAGCAGATTTCAATGCAGACAGCTAAGGAGGGAAAAAGATGAGCCGAACAACTCGCGCTTTTGCTGCTCTAGAGAGCTTACTTTGCGCTGGCCCAGCACGCCCGAGTTACAGCCTACACGCAGGTACATGAAAAGAGAATTATGCAGCATCATAGGCTTGTTTCATTCTGAATCTTATGACATCCTAAGTTGCTTGCTATTGTTCACTTCAAACTTCATGTCTTGGCGTTCCTCAAGGATCTACTCTGCTTTGCCTTATGAAGAGGACTCCTGCTGCCCCCAAAAAGGAACAAATTCGCACTGATCCATCCAACCCAAAAGAACCTCTTTCTGGCTTTCAACTTGGGTTTTGCGTGTAGTGAGAACATAGCTTTTCTGGCTTCAATATATTCCCTACGCTCGGCATGGCAGACATGAATAGCACTTGTATTGATTTGAACATACTCTGACTAGTACAGACGTTATGATCATAAGGAAATATTAGTGGGGGAGAGAGTAGACTATTAAAACTACCAAAAAGCATGAGGAGAAGATGGAGCACCATGTTAGGTTTGCCAAAAGTTCAAGCCGTGCTAAGATGGTGAAAAGTAACTATAGGAATGCTGTACAGCAATATTCAAAGTATTATTCTTCCTTATTTAAGCTATACATAGAGGAAAAGAGCTTGCACCTAAAAAGTCTAAAACATGGTTTCTCGCAGGGTGCTAACTGCTAAGATTTCTACCAGGATATTCAAAACAACCAGATTCTCCAATTACTCAGCAAAAGGGCCCTGAAAAATAAACAACATAAAAAGCTCCCCGTGTTTCATCAATGGCCACCATGGATGTCGGGTTCGGAGCCCCTAAATTCTCTGTTAGCAGTGGGGCTCAGATTCCCATTGCTGAATAGAGTGTCCTCATCGAAGAACTCCCACCCTAAATCTGTAAGCTCTTTCAGATCGACTCTGCTTTTTTCCTCTTCGAAAGTTGTCTCGGGATATATATCCTTGATCATGGCTGTCTCAGCAATCTTCTTTGGTGTCTCGCATGTTTCAGCTTCGTTGAGAATTGGGTTGTTCGATGTGCTTTTCCGAGAAGAGCTTGATGAGGCCAAAAGGCAACTAGTTTGACTAGAGGAAAGAGACTTACTCAGAGGCACCCGCTCATCAAACTTCTCCTTAAGGAACTTCACGTCCAGACATATAACCGATATTTCGCCTCTGCAGATTTGACTCAATGAGTTTCTTCAAAACTCCAAATCTTTGGTATATGATGATGATCACAGCATGAGGAGATGCAGGCAACTAAGGAATGTGTGGCTAGTAATATTATATGCATATCAACATCCTAATTCCCAAGCCCAACTCAATCCTTCAAATGAGCACATGAAATTTGAGTATGACTTGAGTCCCCCACTAAGGCAAAATAAGTAAATGTAAAAACAAAGAAACAAGCAACACATGACTTAGTGAACTGAAAAAACATAAATTTAAAGATGGACAGAGACTTGGAAGCAATATCATCACAGGCACTCACCAAAAGTGCCCATTAACAGTCACTTTTTCACAGATAGCATCAACCATTAAGATTTCCATGCTCAAGAAGTACGCTATTCACATATTTTGTTTATACTTCATAGTCAATATCAGAAGATAGGCACAGCACTTAACAACCAGGAATGTTAAGCTGGCACCTAATTATGAGTACTCATGACTCAGCTTATGCCTGTAGGATACCAAGACAGAAAGTGAAAGATGTAAAAAAACCCAAAATCAACTGTAAGCCTATAACAGTTTTAACTCTTATAATCAAGGACAGAACAACCTCCAGATAACGCCCACAGAAATTCACAAGTACTCATGTACAGCAGTTTTAGAAAATTAACTTCAAGTCCAAATTCTCAATCCGTATTCACAAATTCACGTGTATAAGGGGTTGATTCAAGGCAAGAGATTTAATTGAGGGATGTATACAAGTATTGGCCTATCGAACCGACAGCTGATAAGAGTCCAGATATCAGTTGACATCAATGAGAAAACGACACCCACATTCACACGCAAATTCCACTTAAGATCTGTATGTGTGCGAGATTAAGTATTAAATGCTTACTGCAATATATCAACAATTTGCCCCTTCTCCATAAGAAACTCCCTTAGCTGCAGTGATGAGAAGTAATAGGTGCCAGTCAGTAGGTTATTTATTGGTCAAATATTAAAATTCAGAATTCAATCAACAGTTGGTTAAAAGAATATACTTTAGAATTCTCCTCTGCCTCTTCTTGTAGTACTTTTGATTCTTGAACCACCTTCTCCATTATGGCTTCTTGTTCAGCTAGAGCACTGCGTGCCAAATCTTCTTTTTCCAGTTTTTCATCCTCAGCAGCTTTCATCACCTCCTCTGCAGCAGCAAGTCTAGATTCAAGAGCTTCATGCATCTTCCAGTACAAAGAAAACAAAACAAATTAGGGCAGCAGACATGCCAATATGAAGCCCATAATATGAAAAACATCAGGATTGCATGCATATGAAAACCATAAACTGATAGGCAGAATATGTTATCCTTGTATAAACATCTACTACGACTATGTGGCTAGATTATAGCACTTCGTATGCCAAAGACCAGCAAGTTACATACAATTGTCCAAAAACCTGTTTTGCATAACTGTGGCTATATTGTAACTGTATTATATTATAACTATGCTATGAAACACTAAATGTTTGGTAGTAATATTTACAGCTACAAAACCTTAGAGCTAAGTGAGGAGTTTTCTCAAACTGTTGTTGAACTATCGGAATTTTAGAGAGATTGCAGATATGAGATGTTTCCCGAACACCCTAGTAAAGCTACAACAGCCATGTTCACAATCAAAACTGTTGCTGAAAACCTATACCAAACAGTTTCTAAATCTACCATGATAGTCAACCAAATTTATATATACAAAATCAAATTTATGGTGTCTCCTGCATTGTTATGATCCAGAACGAGATCTTATAATCTTCACATCCCAAAATTTGAATCTCTAAGAATTTCTAATTTTAAGCAAGATAACTGCTTTAAGAAGCATATTCACTGGTCAAGTGCTCCACAAAACCAATGAGAGGCATACATGAATTTCTCTAAAACACACCAATCTGTATGCAGAGATATTAATTTCATTTTTTGGCAGAAAGTGTGCTAAAAATTCTCATTTTCCAATTCATCCATTAGCTTCTGCAACAGGAGCTTCACTTCACAAGACATGGCAGTGTGGTAAACTTGGATCCATTAATTCCCAATAGATGATTAGTTTTACGCACAATGAATCTAATAGAAGATATAGGAAGTACCTCATCAAGAATAGCAAGAGACTTATCTCTTTCATCTGACAAGCTGCGCAAACGAGACTGTAGCTCCCCAACTTCAGTTGCTAAAACTGCCTTCTCCCCATACACTTCTCCAGCATGCTGCAAATATAAAATATAATAAGCTATTCTATTCACTCTGAAGATAATCCCCTCACATACTGCAATTTAAAGAAGGCACAACCATATCGTTAGCTTCCTTGGCATGTGCCAGCATCCGTTTCAGTTCTTCAACCCTGTTAAAAATATCAAGACCTCCCCTAGCAGCCTCCTCTTTGGCTACTTCTGCAGCTTTCTCTTGCTCTTCAACTTCCTTCATCATGTCCATAACCGATTCCATTACTGAAAACAAAGTTTTCTGCAACAGCAATACAGCTCCCGGTTAGTGCTTTCAAATAACATAGAGCAAATACTATCAATTTGGTTTTAGATAATGTTAAGTACCTTATTATTCTTTGCATCCTCGATGATCTCTTCAAGAAGTTCAACGCTGCAAATCTGTCCAGAACGAGTCATGTTCAGTGGAGGATCATCATCCACATCGACAGTGCCAGTGCTATTGAGGTCCAGTTCCTGAGCAACAGCACTAGATTCTAATTCTACATTCCCATCAGCATACTTATTCTCGTGAGCGTGAGTATCAACTTCAGATGCACAGCTTGCAGCCTCCAAGGAATGCTCTTGAGGAGACAACAAAGCCAGTTCAACATCAGCATTCTCATCCTCAGATAAAGGTGTGTCCAAGATTGAGCTCTTTTCACCAACACCAGCACCAGCATCAGAATAACTAGAACCTTTCGAACCAATATGCAAACTGCTGCCCAAACTGCCATTTTCACGGTTTGAAGTGAGCACCAGATGAAAACTTGAAGTGGTACCATGAAAAGGGCCAGGCTCCTGAACTTTCTCAGACACTGGCATAGGCTCCTGAGCTTTCTCCATCCCTAACAAAATTAACTCTTCCCCATCCACATTTCCATGTACCACATTGTCATGAATAGCATCACATGGATGCAAACCAGAATGTTTCCAGACTTCAGAATTTTTATCTGCTTGAACGACAGTCGTTTCTTGACTATTTTCAGATACAATAATGGCTTCATTATCAACAGCTCTAAATGGATGATCATTCCCATCATTTGCATCATAGAAAGGACCCTCATCACCGAGTGTCGAATCAGCATTCACAGAATTGCCTGCAGTGTTAGAAGCATCGCCACCTCCACTAAATGCCTCTTTTGTCACCAAAGAACTGACAGCTTCCCTCTTAGACTTACGTCGGCGGCGTGATAATGAAGTTTGCTCGTCAGATTCAACTTCACCAATATAAGCACAGAAGTAGGAAAAGTTAGGCACAATATTAAAACGCACATAAAGGTTGGAAAAGCGAGGACTGGACAATTGCTTTACGACATTTTAGTGACAACAGAATGCTGTGGCGGAAAGGAAATTGTGTCACCTTCTCCAACTGATTGGCCAAGTGAACCAGTATTCTCAGAGCAAGAATCAGCAATTTTTTCCTTTTGCAGCATATGAGGAAGAACTTCAGAAAGAACAACTTCCACAGCTGCATCAGCATCTTTAGGATGCTCAATAGCAACAGCTTTTAGCAAGCGTGCATCAAGCTGCGGATTGAAGAATGAAAAAGATCATAATTTGATTGCACAAAAATTTCAATGCATAAGGAAAACATAGACATCCAAAAAAATCAAGAAAATCGACATTCGAGCTGATGAATATTTTCAATGAACACATCCAAAACCTGTTTGCAGCAAATAACAGAGGACTCTACTGATTTCTAAAAGTATAAATGCTCCTAACTACGTAAACGCACTACGCACCTGTGGGAATAGTTCCTGTAGGCATTGGTAGACAGCAGCAAAACCCATCTTCAAAAGCTACTGCCTGCATTATACGAAATTGAGATCACAATGAGAATTGACAAACAAAAGATTGAGAAAGATATAGCAAGCAACAAGCTGAAAGTGCTTAACTATTGCAACAAAACAATTTTAAAAAGAAAATTCCAAGGGTCTGATCCCCTCACCCCCCCAAAAAAAAAAATAAATAAATAAATAAAGAATTACAAGTGCAAAAGGCAAAAATAAGCACAAAGGAGAGCAAGGCAATTCAAGAATTTCTAGTCGTTCTTCGTACACACAAGAACAACATCTACATAGGTATTACACACAACCCATAAGGGAAAAGCAACATAATTTTTACGCCCCATAATTTCCAACGACAAGAAATTCCATTCAAAACATAAAACTCAACAAAACTCCAAGCCTCTCCGTGGCAAACCAAAAAAAAGACTCCAAATTGAAGAAAACTACATACGAATCTACCAAGCCCAGATCACCAAAAGCAGCAAACTCGAGCAGAACCGCATCGGAGAAACAAATCGACCCCCGAAACACCGAAATCTCACTCGCCCCACACTAGCGGCCATAATCACAAGGAAGGAAAGAAAGAAAGAAAACCCGAAACGATCAAGACCCAAAACAACCTCCCGACGGAACCAGAAAACAGGGCACCGACAATCAAAAAGCAAAATTCTCCCGCAAGATCGAACCCCGGGACGCGAAAAGAGGGCGATCGTCATTACCCACGAGAGCGGAAAGCTCGGGAAAAAAAAAGCGCAAACGAATTTCCAGTCGCAAAGTTTCGGCCTTTCACACTCGAAATTCTACACCGCCGCGTGCCTCTCTGCCCCCGTCTGGATCATCGCCAGTTCACAGAAAAGGGACGATGGGGGGGAAAGCGAAGCTACATGGAAAGCGAGAGAGAGAAAGTACAGACCTTTCAAGAGCCACACACACACACCCCGCACCAAAGTCCGGAAGAGAGAGAAGGAAGGGAGGATAGAGAGAGAGAGAGAGAGAGAGAGAGAGGGAGAGAGAGGGAGGGAATTTGTATCGTAGTGGTGCGGGCCGAGGGCTGTAGCTTTCGTCTTGCGCAGGAGAGTTACGCGGCTAAGCAATTCGGTTCGTCCTGTTATTTCGGGGTCTCGCCGAGGGCACGTTCGTCCGAGGGAATGTACTGAGTCCACCGACTATGGATGATCAGTTTGAGTAATGTGCCAATGGATCGGGTTGGGTTGGATTGGATTTCCGTGCTACCCGATCTGAACCACAAGAGATGTGTGCGCTCTCTGATTCGAACCCAACCCGAATTGTGCATGACCGAACTGAAAATATGATTTTGGTCGGGTGGGTTTTTTTGTTTGTTTTTTATTCATGCCATTAGAAGCTTGTATTTACAATTCAGGCTTTTTCATGGACTATAATGAATACAGTGACCGACATATGAAAAGAACCTAAATTTAACCGCGCACATCGGGAACAAATAACTTCTAGTTGTTAGGGCTGGACAAAAAGGACGAGTCAATGCTGCGCGACTCCGGATCGTTCCTCGGCGGCTCTGTTTCGTGAACTCATATGTCTATGTCTGTCGACTTGAGAGACTATCGTTATCTGATGAAGATGATGGGCAATCAGACATGGGTGAACTGGGGAAGCTTTCCGCATCATCAATTTATAAGGCCCTATTTGGTAACCATCCCAACAGTGACTGATTTTGATTTTTTGTTCCCGGAAACAGTTTGGGAACAGAATCGCATTTGGTAAAAGTTTTGTTTCCGGGAACAAATTTGGAATAGAATCAATAATAAAAAAAAAGTTGATTCTTATTCCGGGAACAAATTTGAAAATAAAAAAACCAACTCTTCTTCTTCTTCCTTCCACCATCCCGCGATCGCCATCTACCACCGCCCGCCGCCGCGTCGCCATAAAGCCACAAGAAGAAGAAGGAGAAAAAGGGAAAAAAAAAAAAGGAAAAAGGAAAAAATAAAAAATTTATTTAAAAATTAAAAAGAAATTGATTTGGAACAGAATCAATGAGACGCATCCAAACACAATTTGATTCCAGAATCGAAATTTTGGACGATTCTGCCAAACGCATTCTTTTTGCTCGAATCGGTTAGGGAGCCCTAATAAAAAATAATCATTTTTTATCATAATTTGTTTCTGGGAACAAAATCGTTACCAAACGCATCCTAAGCTGAGAAAACAAAGCAACAATCGAAAAACTGAGAAAGGAAACCAAAAAAAGAAGAAGGCAGATTTCCATATAAGCGACGTATTTATTAATATAATCAAGAAATCATTAATGACGCCTTCAAATAGTTGTCAATACTAATAATCATGTTGTCATTAGGTACTACATCAATTTTCCCTAGAAATCGCCTACCGATAAATATTTTCTTCACCAATCCCAAACATTCACTCAAAGTGCAGAACGTCAGGACATCATAAAACTTCACAAGCGAACATAATGATAATCGCCAGACCTCCCCCGTTAGCCACCTATGCTCACCACTGAAGCGTTGCCAAATTTGCGGGTCACTGTCCACAACAACAGAACAATGAAATTCGAACAAACAAGATGTCCGTATCCTATGTAAATCTAAAAATCAGACGATCCCCCATCTGTCAACATCAACTACTAGGACATCATCTTCGGCTATCACCAAATCACCGCCACCTCCACCCGTTGGCCTTCCGGTACCGGAGTCTCAAAATCACTGTACTTTCGCAGAATGCTAGGAACTACCGAGGAAACTCCAAGCATTTCAAGAGCTTCATATATCACCCACCGTTCTTTCTATGACGATGAAAATTATATTTTTAAAAATTGGATCAAAATCTTTACGGCCTTTCTGAATTTTTTTTTTTTTGAATTTAGAATTTTTACGATTTCTCTTCTCATACGCGCTATTTTCTTCTCTTCGTGGATTCAACTCTTGAACGCACGCATATGGTGTTGTCCATTCCTTTTTTTCCCTTACATCGGCAATTGAGCTAATAAACTTCGATCCTGCAGTAACTGTAAAATCTTAATCTTTGGATTGATATGTGGTTTAATTTTAAAATACTCTAACACATCTTGTCAGGGAGAAGTGCCAAAAAGTCCTAAACCTTTTGCTTTGTGCCAAATTAGTCCTAAACCTTTTTTGGTGCCGATTCGATTCTAAACCTTTTTATGTGGTGCCGATTTAGTCCTTTCCGGCCAATTTGGCCGGATTTTGCCGACTGGACGCCGGCCGGCCGACGTGGCCGGCCGGAAGAAAATTTTAATATTTTTTTAATATTTTTTATTTTTTTTAATTTTTTAATTTTTAATTTTTAATTTTTTAATTTTTTTAATTTTTTTGGTCTTTTCCTCCGGCCGGTCACCGAGGTCCGGCCACCGGCCCAGAGCCGAAGGCCGGCGAGGGCGAGGCCGACCTCGCCGGCCACCTCGCGGCAAGGCCGACCTCGCCGCCATGGGCGAGGGCCTCGCTCGCCCATGGCCGGCGAGGCTCGACCTCGCCGGATCCGGCCATGGGCGAGGCTTGCCCTCGCCGGATCCGGGCGAGGTCGAGCCTCGCCATGGCGGCGAGGCTCCCCCTCGCCGGATCCGACGAGGCGAGCCTCGCACATGGCGGCGAGGCTCGACCTCGCCCAGATCCGGCGAGGGCAAGCCTCGCCCATGGCCGGGGATCTGGCGAGGTCGAGCCTCGCCGCCATGGGGCGAGGTCGGCCTCGCCGCCATGGGCGAGGGCCTCACTTGCCCATGGCCGCGAGGCTCGACCTCGCCCGGATCCGGCCATGGGCGAGGCTTGCCCTCGCCGAATCTGGCGAGGTCGAGCCTCGCCATGGCGGGCGAGGTCGAGCCTCGCCATGGCGGCGAGGCTCCCTCGTCGGATCCCTCGCCGACCATGGGCGAGGCTTGCCCTCGCCGGCCATGGGCGAGCGAGGCCCTCGCCCATGGCCGAGGTCGGCCTTGCCCGCGAGGTGGCCGGCGAGGTCGGCCTCGCCCTCGCCGGCCTTCGGCTCGGCGTCGCGCGGACCTCGGTGACCAGGCGGAGGAAAAAGACCAAAAAATAAAATAAAATAAAAATATTAAAATATTAAAATATTAAAAAAAATATATTAAAATAATATTAAAATTTTCTTCCGGCCGGCCGGCCCAAGAAAATCCGGCCAAATTGGCCGGAAAGGACCGAATCGGCACCACATAAAAAGGTTTAGGACCGAATCGGCACCAAAAAAAGGTTTAGGACTACTTTGCACAAAGGCAAAAGGTTTGTGACTTTTTTTGGCACTTCTCCCCATCTTGTCACATATAGCTTGTGGAAACATATATATATATATATAGGAGGGACGTATAAAATTTGGAAAAACATGAGCTCATGACCCCAAATTTGATATTATTAAAAAATTTGTGAGCGATGACTATTGCTCTAAAATTTAAAATTTTTACCTATTGGATGAATGCATGATTTAATATTTAACTAAGAGCAAGTGAGAGAAAGACAGAGCCAACGGCGTCACTTGCAAAACAAGTTGTTCTCCGTTGGCGCCAAGCACTGTTTGCACTCCGTTGTCCACATCAATAGCCACATGGGACTTTTAAGATTAATTTTTGAGATGGTTTTTTCAAAAAAAAAAAAAAAAGAGAGACAGAGAAAAGCATCCTCTTTTTTTTTGGTGACCCATGAAGTGTTGCAAATCTTGGCTTGGGACGTGCTTTCAGTTTAGCATCCTTGATGAGTTTTGGATTTCTTGTATGGCCTATGCAAGTCTCAGGATGTGGTTCTAGTTCTAGCATTCTTGATGATCCATGGAGTTTTGCATTTCTTGGCTTATTTGGCATTTGCAAGTCTTGGATGTGGATTCAGTTCTAGCATCGACCCATAAGGTTTTGGATTTTTTTGGCTTGTTTGGTTTTGTGAAGACAAAAAGAACGAGAAATGCTTGCTGATTTTTCAGGAGTTGCTATAAGAACGAAATTCATCGAGCTCTTCTCGGTCGTTAAGAAGCTAAGGCAAACCGTCAAAGCATTTGGTCCCCAGCTCAAGAAGATCAATCTACCTTGAGCAAAATAGACCCAATCATCAAAGAATGTGACGTCTGATCAAGCACGTATTTATTAAAGGTAAAAGATTGGTTGAAAAGTGCTCAAGGATCCACTAACTCAACAATGGGCTAGCCCGAAATGGGCTACTCCAAATTCGACTGAGTCTGGAAGGGCTACCAATGCACGTGCTGGGCCTGGATGAGTTGTTCTTGAGTCTCAGGAATCACAACATATAGGATCAGGTCCTGAGTTTCTAAGATTTGTGACGTAACTTCTTCTGAGGGATGCTCGTCAAAGGCTGATGGCAGATTTTGGGTCAGGGTGGTGGTATAGAAAAAAATCCTTTCTTTGCTTGCTTCTTTTTCCTTTTCAAAAAACTAATTCCTACACTAGAGATTAACTCTGTTTTGCAGGTTCAGAGCTCCTTATTAGGTAACAGGTTGACGTGGGCAAAAGCTAAATCAAGAGCTTGACTCAGCTTCGATACCATGAAAGAAAGCAAGAAGAATAAGGAAGACAAGAAGAAATCGAGACTTAAGAGGATAGTACAAGATGTACATAACAAATGGAAAGAATATATTTTATGAATCAATCACAATCTCAATTTAATCCCTAATTGATTTAGTGGACAATCATAATCCAAATGGATTGTGTATCTCAGATTGTATATCTCCAGCATACCTTCCAACAGTGATGAAACTTGAAAAACCTAAATCTAATCATACACATCAAGAACAAAGAACGTCCGATTATTAGCGCTTGACAGGAAAGGACAAGCCAACGTTGCGCGACTCTGCATTGTTGTCCGGTGGCTCTGTCTCGTGGACTCATACGTCTATTTCTGGACTTGAGAGCTGGTAATTACCTGATGAAGATGATGAGTAATCAGACATTGGTGAATTGGGGGAGGCATTCCACGTTATGGGCTAAGAAAACAGAGCAACAACCGAAATTTTGAGAAAGGAAACAAACAAAAGGAGATAGATTTCCACGTAAGCGACATATTTATCGTCGAGAAATCATGAATGACGCTTTCAAATAGTTGTCTGACGCTAATAAAACAAAAAAAAAAAAAAAAAAAATCATTACGGACTGCATCAAATTTCCCTGGAAATTGCCAATTGATTAAGATTCCCTGCACTAGTCCCAAACTTCAATCCCTGCACTCGTATATTACGTTTTCCAAACATAGGAAACAATCGGGATTTTATCTCCATTTTTATACCTCCAAGATGAACCAAAACATTCATTATTGTCATTGTGGCCTTTAATATAGCATAGTAAAAGGACCTTGAAATAAAATGAAATGGTTTCTTTTCTATATAGTTTATTTTGAAATGGAATTCTAAAATCAATGGGAAGATTAACTTTTCCAGGGTTTTATAAAAGAACTAAAGAAAATTATTAGAAACATCAGACTTAAAAAATGTAGATGGAAGTTTCCAATTTATGTGCTGACTCTTAATAATCTAGAAAATTGAAAAATTTTATTGACCCCAGCCAACGATTGGAAAATCTTAATCTTTGGACTGATCTATGGTTTTACATCGAAGATACTCTAATACTTCCTATCATGTGTAGCTTAGATTTTGGCTTAGAATTAAAGCGTGGAAACATTTACATAGGAGGGACATATAAGGTTTGGAAAAGAATGAGCTCATGACCCCAACTCTGATACTACGAAAAACTTTGTGAATCACGACCAATTGCTCTAAAAGTTTAACTCATTTAAATATGCTAACACTCTTACTTATGCTCGGGCAGACTTTGGCCTATGCTCTAATACCATAAAAAGTTTTGCGGGATCATAATTAAAGGTTTTAAAAGTTTTAGTTTTTAGACTATAGTAATGATATTCATCAAAAATTTATTAATACATACTTTATCAAAATTTTACTCTTTGGAATATGCTTTTGTACTATAAGGTAAGAAGAAGTATATCTTTACATACTCGCCAAATCCGAGCAAGGGTGACCTCGCCTAAGGCCCTTTGGCTGGTTGCTGCTCATCACCAAGGCTCGGCGACTGGCGGAGGAAAGAGGAAAAAAAGAAACTAAAAATTAATAAAAGCTTGCTAAAATTTAAAAAAAAAAAAAAAAAACTATCTTGTTAGTATCAACGTCAATGATTTCCGAACAAAATTGGTATGATGGATTATGTTAGCAAAATTTTAAAATTGTAGGATAAATTAATATAAGTGCAATAGGCTCAGAATTTTATTATAATTTTCCATGAAACTTAAGGGGAAGTGTGTTAATAGTTAAAGAATTTAGTTGAAGTGTATATGGGACCAAACAATCCCGTTTAAATTAATATTGTCCACAAGAATTTGTATTTTTCATGAGAATTTCAAGACTCTCCTCCTCCTCCGCGTCCTTTGACTTTTATTCGCCTTCGTCTTTCACTTCCTTTAAAAACATTATCGGTATGATTGTGGTCGGTTCGTGGCGGTGGAGGATAAGCATAACAGCAAAAGGGTGAAGACGTGGTCGGTGCAATTAAGACGGGGATAAAAAAAGAAGCGTTTAATATCTCAAACTATTGAGGATTCCTAAGCTCTAATATAAAAATTTAGCAAGTAACAATCCCAAAAATGTATTAAAACAGAGGGAAACCAAGGAAGAAAGGATGTGGTATGATGGAACAATAATAGAAAAATGAGACTTTCATTAAATCTCGCCATGACATTTTCCATTAATCATGGGGATTCCCTATGGAGATAATGACAACCTGACTCAGCAGGAAAAAAATATATAAAAAAATAAAAATAAGACCAAGAATTACCAACTTGATCAAGCTCCAAAACACTCCTAAACTCCTTTTCTGGGGCACCACCCCAATACAAAACTTAAAACTACCACCGGTCGATCATCGTATCTACAATAGAAATCGGTTGCTCGAGGCAGTGCGAAGATTTTGGAGCCTTTCTTTCGAGATCTCTCTTGTTCAGTCGCACGTAATGGCCTTTGACTTGTCGAGGATCGACCACATCACTTGAACATCCTCGTAAGCGCAGGCCATCACCTCGCCCTGCAAGTTCATCATGTTCACTCGCTTCCCGTGCTCTGCAAGACAAACGAAATGCCCCGAGAAACGTATCAGTATACAGACCATACGAAAGCGCAGAGTCTTTTCTCATTTCTAGGGCGTATGGATTTAGATGAGATGGGGGATCGAGATGGTGTGAAAACGGGCAGACCTTGGCGGGGCTTCTTGTCTCGGGAGGGGCTCTGGTTGAAGAAAGTGCGGGCTCTCCGGAATGGGGACGAGATGGTTTTCTTCCATGAAGCCATTTTTAGGGTTTCTGAGGCTGGTGCTGTCGTCTGCTGCTGCTGCTGCTGCTTCCATGCTTGAGCTCTCTTGGGTTCTCTGTTTGGTGATTTCTGCGGCAAGTCGCGAAGGCTGAAGTCCCAAGGCTTGGTCTAGCAGTAGTTTATATAAGAGCACAGCACAAGCGAAAGATAGAGAGAGACAAGATCCGTGAGACGAGCTAATCAATAGGCACTTGCTTTCCAATAAAAAAGTTGGGTCAACCGCAGATGGCACATGGTGCACGCTTCCACACACAGCCCTACACGTGAATCCCTCCTATCTTCGTCTTGAATGTGAAGTTTTCTGATGAATTAAAGAAAGAGAAATGAAGATACGTGAAGCATGTTATTCTGTGTCATGAAAGATACATGTAGAATTGACAATGGAGGTTGTTTCTACTTTTAAACATTTAAAATGGGGATTTCATTTTTTTTTTTTTTTTTTTGTTTTGGGGGGTGGGGGTGCTTGTGATGTCGTCGATCCTGGACAATTTGATCAATTAACAACATCACATCAATTGACGCTCGAGATAATCATAAAGTGCTTTCATCCTTCAAATACTCTCTCATAAAGATGAATATTTTCTTTGTACTTGATTTGCACTTCAATTGTATTAGAATCATCTCTATTGTTATCGAAAAATTTCATCAATGAGCCTTCTAAATTGGAATAATTGGAGAACGACTATTTTATTGTATTTAAGTCCGCTTAAATCTATGTTGTTTCATAGAAAAATAAAATAATTTTTATGCCAACAGAAAACTAGATGTATGTTTGAAACAAGAACAATTCTACATTGTGCTAGACAAATGCAATCATTCAGTTGAAAAGTCGTAAGTATGTACAAACATGACATTCCGATCAATGCCAAGTCAATTGCTATGTGCTAAGATTACATACTCATGTGAACTACATTTGACAAATTTCTTTAAACGAGGTTATATGATATTAGACGGTTTCTTTCCCATTTTAGTTAATTGTCAACGAGTTGAAACTGCACATATAAACAAAGTTTGCAGATAAATGAATTGATGAAACAATCTTCACAACCTAATTTTTATCCTTGTTAAACCTCTCTCTTTCAAGTGTCAAGTGTTCCATGATAAAATTGCCTTTTCAACCGATAACTTGTCTCATGCGTGAAAGTTAAATTGTACTTCTCTCCCTGAAGTGATGAAATGAGCAATTTCTTGACTCGGTATAATTGAGATTTGTTAGCTGAAGTTGACTTCTAGCTTGTAATTATTCTAAGACTCACGGCATGAAAAGTCTATGCTGGACCGAGAGTACACTAGGAAGTTTAGTAGCCTCGTCACTCCCTTTTAATTCAATCTCCATTAACCAAGCAGAAAAATCTTGTGGGGGAACATTTATGTTGTAGAAGCACCAAGAGCTACTGCACTACACGCACGACCGATAACATGACTTCATATGCCTCTCAACTCGTATGTCCTAGCTCAATCGTATCCGTTTTCATAAAAGAATTCTTGTAAAACTAGACATACAATGGCCTAATGAAGAATAAGATTTTACTCACAGCTTATATGCTTGGTCTCTATTAATAATGCCATATATATTACTTCGAATTTCGAATCAATAATTTACATGAGTCATGTGATGCGCCCATGATTTACAGCCATTTCAATAAGGGGGACGTGTGTACGTTGCTCCCCCCAAAAAAGGGGAGGGAGCCGAATATTTGATTTAAGACCATGACTTAACTATGGAACGTCAAATAAAATAATAACAAAGTGAACCTCTCGCTTCGTGGGCGGGAAATTATTTAAATAAAATTCTGAAAGACACAAAAAAAAAGGAAAATAAATTAGCACTAAGATCGAGAAGAAATACTTAATGGTGCGGTGATTTTAATCATAAGCTCGACAATAAAATAACGAAGCAAGAATAAAGTCTGAGTCAGCGTCTTGCATCCGGAGTTTTTCTTTTTTTCTTTTTTTATTAAAGAATATTTCTTTATTTTTATTTTTTTTGGGGGGTTCGGGGTTGGTTCCTCAGAAAACGAAATTGGATAGGTTTGAACACATCGAAAGAAGTGAGGTTTAATCAATATGGAAAAACAGTGCATCCCCCCTTATCCTAATTTTCGTAATTTAATTATTTTATCCAAAATTTATGATGCCATTTCGCGTCCAGAGAGAAGTATCTGACATAGGGTCAGTGATAAATGATTATGGTTCCCGTCTTCTAGAGAATAATTCGTATTTTTTAAATGACCATAGGATATGAACACGATAATTATGACTAGGGTTTTCACACGTAGTCAAATTTGGATGCTGTGGACGGTTGAATTGAATGGTCGGTTTGGTTGGTTAGCTTGTGGAGATATTCGTCCATTTTATTTATTTGTTCACATGTGACAACTTCGAACAAATAAATAGAAATTCTTTCATAGGTTTAAAATTAAATAAATAAAACCCCACTTGCTACTTAATTTTGAGGGTTTGTTGTATTAGGATTATTCGATGCATCCGACATTTCTTTCCTATGTTCGTCGAAGTGAGACTTTTGCTTCATTTCTCCACGTGGTTGTGGCTGAATTTGATTAATAATTTATGTATAGATTTTTTTTTTTTTTTTTTGGTCAAAGTATAGATTTTTGTTAATGAGCTGGTGCTTGCTAGCTGTTTTGTATTTGTCAAGAATATGTTGAGGACTAAATTACTAATTGTAATGATAATTTGCAGGTTCTAAGAGTATCGCAGATAAAAGGGTTGCTAATGTCTTCAACAAGTAATTATATTGTTATAGAAAGAAGAACAAGATCTATAGTGAGGATTTCTAGTTAAGAAAATGCTGAATGTTTATATTGTGGGGATCATATTGGTTGTGTTAGTGATCAAGGGAGTAGTTCGATACATCATCATTTAGCTATATCTAAGGAATGCCCATATGCAAACGTCGAGAAAAGATTAAAAAGTGCCTCCGGTCAACTTGTTGGGGGTCAAAAAGGCCTAGCCGCCATGTTTATTATTAGTGAATTACCTTTCAATTTCGTAGAATAATGAGAATTTCAACAATTCATGAATGGAATCTAATTTAAGTTTTTAATCCCATCATGTAACACACTAAGGCATGTCTGCTATGAGTTATAAAGCAAATTGAAATTTTTTTTTCCCAATACATCTCCAAGAGTCTATCTTACAATTGACACATGGACCTCTTATGCAAATCGAGTCAGAGTGAGCACACATCTTTTATGGTTTGGGTCAGGTTGAGTAAAGTGGAAAGCCGACCCTACCCAAGCAAATGACACCCCTATCATGCACTGTAAAAATGTGAGTCATCACTTGCTCACTGACAAATTAGAGAAATGGAGAAGACTCCCGACTAATCCAGCCTCTCCCGATTGAAGATGTGCGACTATTGAGTATGAGTGGCTACTTCTGGTGACTTGGGCATTCACACGGTTAGGGATGGAGCGGACGGCGCCGTGTTCAGGGTTTGTGGAGGAGACGATAGAAATTGAGAAGTGTGGGGAGATGAGTGACGATTGAGGGGGTCTTCCAATGGGTAGGGTTATCACCCAAACCTAACCGAATTTGGCATTACCCACACACTTGAACACTCACCCAAAGTGAACTAAGGCCCGACCCGAAAATATCCCATATTTTCAGGCAGGTTGGTTCGGGCTAGGGTGGGGCGGATTGGGCTTTTTTCAGAGCTCTAATTATAAGGTAGGTTGGTTCCCACCCTGAAACTTGGAATCGGATTGAACAAGGTTAATTCTATATTTGTGAACTAGCTCACCACAGTTTGGTCAAGTCTCGAAATTGGTGATTCTTTTTTGGTTTCTTCTATTCTCTACAAGTAGGAGTTTCTCGACATTAAAAGAAAAAATAGTTTACTAATTAGGGTTTGCCTCCAAAAAAAACATAAAAAGAAGATATCTTGGTTAGTTTGGGCAATCCAATTCACTTGAGAGATACCTGGTTCGGCCCATTTTCCGGATAGAACCAAAACTTGGGAACCAAACCAATGCACGCCCCAATGTATGACTGAGATGAGCTTTCATTTTCAATGGCTTTTGCTTCCGGCATAAGGTTTGCGAGATTTCACGTCTCCCGGGTCTCGTTGACCTCGTAATCGATTTCCTGGTCAATGCAAATGAAAATATACTAAGATGGCATGCCGGTCTTAGCTGTTAATTATGCAATGTTTGTAATTTACCTCGCTTTCGACTGTAGTTTCCACACTGTGATGGTGTAATAAATTCATATGACACCGATGGTCAATTTATAATGACATGATATCGATCGAGGCACGATATCGTAATTTAAGATACACCGAATCTCCAACACTTCATATCGCAATTTCTTAGATCTCCATCACTTCCTAAACTTGAATTTGAACTAGTCAGGTTGCTCGCATTTTGTGTGAGCATATATTGATAAACGTGTTCTGATATGTGTCGTTTCTCTTCTTTGCTACTAGCATCGGTAGGATTTTATAATGTGTTATGTGAGGTCGTTATACATTGAACGTAGGACATGCAAAATAAAACATGAAAATTACCTAAAAAGTTATAAACTTATTGTGATTGTGCTAATTCAATCATAAATATTTTGCATTTATGCCAATTTAGTCTATCCGGCTATATTTAGCCGGCCGGTGCTAACGTAGACGCTAGTTAGTGTCAATTGTCCAGCTAACGCTGACGTGGCAATTTTTTTATAATATTTTAATTTTTTACAAATTTTTTATTAATATTTTCCTTTTTTCTTTTTTTTTTTCCTATTGTTCTTCTTCTTCCCCCCTAGTGGCTGGTGAGGCTCCGACAAGGGTTGCAAAGCCCTTGCTCGACCTCACCCAGATCTAGGTGAGGCTTGGGGGCTGCGAGCAATAGGGGTGAGTATGGTCCGGTTTGGGCCGGTCCACCCCCTAACCTTAGGACCAACCTGCACAGTGCTGGTCCTCAATTTTTGGGACCGAGGACTGATCCTATTGAGCTTGGGACTGAGGACCAGACTGACCCAATAGGTTCGATCCGGTTCCAAAGTCAACCCGGAACCAATCGATAATTTTTTATTTCATTTTTTGTACTCCTTAAAAAATGATTAAGGATCGGATTGACCCAATGGGTTTGGTCCGATTTCCAAGTCAACCCAAGACCAACCAATAATTTTTATTTTCATTTTTTGTACTCCTTGAAAGGGCAACCGAGAACTGTGCCGACCTAATGGGTTCGATTATGAGTGAGGCCAGCTAAGAAAAGCAAGCGGTGAGGGTCAAGTGGGGTGAGTGTCGAACAAAATAAGCATCGAATGTCAAGCGGGGAGCAACAAGCTAAGCGAGCATCGAGCGGCGAGCGGCAAGCGGCACGAATGACCCAAAGCGAGCGAGGCAAGTGTCGAGTGGCGAGCGGAAAAGTTGTTTCTTTCGATTTTGGCAAATTTAATAGTAAGAGGACAAATAAGACAAAAGAGAACGAATACTAGAGGAGGATGCTATAAGAAACTGTTTATGCTTTTTGGATGCCGAGAGAACTCCTCACAAAAACATTTTTCCTCTTTTGTAAATTATGACTATTGACACTGTAAAAGACATTAAAAATCTAAGTTATTAAAGAATAATGTAAAATTACTTGAACTCCTCACTAAAGAGCTATTTAATGTTGTTGATGCTATTTATTTTAAGATTTTCTCTATATAAAAAAATTACAAATAATATATTATATATATATATATAGTTAGGGTTGGTCCAGGGTTGGACTAACCTAGAACTTTTAGACCAAAGACCAACCCGCACTGTGCTGGTCCAGGAATTCTAGGACCAATGACCGACCTAGTCTCCTTGGGAATCGGACCAGGACCGGTAGGGTTGGGTTGGTCCAGGGTCGGTCTAGGGTTGACCCTGAACCAATGCTCACCCCTGCGAGCAAGGCGGCTTCACTCAAATCTGGGTGAGGGCAACCTCACCATGGCCTTGCGTGTCGCGAGCGAAGGTAGCCTAGCCCATGGCCTCTAGGCCTTCAAGAGGCATGGCTGCATTAGATCGAGGTTGAAGTGCAATAGCGAAGCTCAATTGGGCCCAACAACCATTGGTAGAGGGGGGAGGACCATAAGGCAGAAGGGGAGTACCATGAGGCACCTTACGAAGCCTAGGGGCCATGAGGGCCTCACTAGCCATGGGCGAAGGTGGCCATGGCCTCCTTAGTCGCCGACAAGATTGCCTTCACTGTGGTTGGCGAGGTCACCTCGCCGGCAGCCCTCAAGCTTCACCTAGATCTAGGAGTGGCTAGGTGAGGGCCTACAACCCTCGCTAAAGTCACACTGGTCATTGCAAGGGGCGGGGGAGAGGGGAAGAAGAAGAATGGTAGGAAGAATAGAAAAGAAAAAGAAAAATATTAATAAAAATTCAAAAAATAAAATATTATCTTAAAAATTATAATGTTAGCGTTAGCTGGACGATCAATGGCGATTAGTGTTCACATTAGCACCGGCCGGCAAAATTTTGCCAAATGGATTGAATTTTTACGAATAGAAAATGTTTAAAATTGAATTGACAAAAAAAAAAAAGAGTTTAAGACTAAATTGACATAATTGTAATAGGTTTATGAGTTTTTTGGTAATTTTTCCCAAGTAAAAGTATTTGTCAATTTAGACACAAAAGGCATTGCCTTCATGATTAAACTTTAAATTTTGATAAATTAGATGGGTAACATAATTTTTTTTTTTGGGTACTTGTGTTGTAGAATTATTATAAAAGAGGGTTTTGTATACTATTAGCTTCATCAAAACCACAATTTTTGTTTTCTTCTATATGGATAGGTTTATTCTCAGTTGTACTCTTTAGACGATGTTATGATTCCATATTAATGGTTAAGATAAAACTCGAGCTCATCTCTCCCATTCCAATTTTACTCGACGATATTTATTAAAAAAAAAAAAAGTTAAACAATAAGATAATAAATTAAAATTTCGAGCTTTGAGCTTCTCTCTTATCTATTTTTCAAAATCACTTTCAAATTAAGCCGAGATTTTTTGATCTTGGTTTAATATTATTATCATTTTTATTGTTGTTGTTGTTATTATTATTATTCTTCTTCATCTCCATCTTTATTCATTTTAAGTGTACTGGTTTTGAAATACATGTAGTTAGATAACGACCCATTGGTTTAATTGCCTACCAACAATCTTTCAATTTTTTTACAATCGCCTAATAAATAACAATCTTTCACATCATTGTAATATACCAATTTTTATATATTGACATTAGTATAACTGCATTATTTAATCAACTTTCTCCACTCTTTCATGACGCAAAAGATGGGCATCACAGGTTAATTCAACAACCATCCGAGTGCACGTTAGAATCATGCGGCGGCTTCTTTTGGGACCTCGTCACGCATGATGGCCGGTCGTGAAGTTGAAATTAGCACAGTTGGTCCCCCGCACCAGCACCGAGGAGCTGAACCCCAGCCTCATCTTCCCGAGGTCGAACTGCAGCAGGTTGTCCTCCATCTGGTGCCCTCCGATCAAGATCGCCACCCGGAACTCGGCCCCGCCGTCCACGAGCCCCAGGCACCACGCGTCTGTCCCGTTCCTCTGGATCCTCACCATCGAATTCGCCCCGAACAGCCTCCAGGCCGCGTCCGCGCCATGCATCACCAGGTCGATCGCCGGCACGGCTGGGCCTGCGCGGGTGATATTCACGTGTCTGGCGGAGTAACACAAGCCGAACGGCTTCACCGGCTGTGTCGCAGTGAGGTTGAATGCAGCGGAGGCCTCCCGCGCAAACGCCCTGGTGACCGCCCCGTAGATGGAGGTCTGGAGCGTGGTGTAAGGCACGAGGGTGGTGATCATGGTCCCGCCGTGACCGCTCTTATGGTCGATCGCCAGCAGAGTGGCGTTCAGAGATACGGCCTTCCGTTGACCTTGATAGCCGTCGCGTTGACGTAGTACTCAGCCGACGGTTTCGGCGTGTATACGACATAGGTGTCTTCATGTGGGTTCAGGAGGATCGGCGTATAAGAGAGATTCTTGGAGAGGTCTATTCCGGGGAGGAACTTGTAGGGCCCAACCGTGCCCACAAACGTGACGCCCGCCGCTGACCGCGACCCGGACAGGCACAACGCGAAGCACCGTGGCAGGGACCGGGCCTTAGCGACCTGCACGGGAAGAGAGACGTTGGAGAACCCGAGGGCGGCGAGGCCGGAGGTCCCATTTGGGAATTCGGCGAGCAGGTCCGGCCCGGCGCAGGAGAAGAGGAAGTTGGGCAGGACCTCCACCCGCCCCGCGCTCGACCCGTCCGTGGAAGGGAGGCCGAGGACGTCAACGAGGGCGTCCTCAAGGCCGACATTCAGGATGAGGGGGTTCTCCGGTGAGTACAGGCAGGAGTTGTTGGAGCAGGTGGGGCTGGGCGGGGGGCCGGAGCAGTAGCCGCAGCCGATGGCGTCGCCCTCGACGCACATGGAGGAGTTGCAGTGGATGTGGTGGTAGGTGGAGGAGGAGTAGTAGTTTCTGTAGCAGTCGACCCAGAAGAAGCGGCCGCCGAGGTGGAGGAGGAGGTCGAGGCGCTGGGGAGGGGTCTTGAGGTAAACGGAGACGGTGTATCGGAGGGTCGTGTTGTCCTTCCGGATCGGCGCAAGTAAGGGCAAGGACCGCGGTGGCGGCTGCGGTGGCGGTGGCGAGGTCGAGAGTGAGAGCGTCGGAGGAGGAGCGAGAGAGATGGTGGTGACGAGGAAAAGGAAGAGGACGAGGACGTGGAGTGGCATCGTATTCGTGAGGTTGGAATGGGTTCGGTGCCTTCGAGTTTGGTCACTGAGAGAAAAGGGTTTGGACGAGTTTCTATTAAGAGAGCACGGGCGGAATATGCCAAAATCCAATTCATCGGGTGCCTTTTGAACTACAAAGTTAATTTCCTTTCTAATAGGCAATTATATTGCAAATACTCAATGATGTTTTATTTTTAAACATGCTACGGGAGTGTGATTTATTTTTAATTTTAGTGTTGCCATATATGTGCACCGTATAAGTACAACAAATTTAGGGACTTGAAATGTCGATTTTCAAATATCATAGATATTTTACAAAATTAACCGAAATTTGATATGGTGTAACTATGGACATAATTTCATTCATAGATCACAACATGTTTGTATAACATAGGTAACCATCTTTGAAATTTGGTTTTATGAATTTTTTCAACGAGTTAGGCTTGATAAGTTCTTTTCAAATCAAAATTATCGTCCAACTTATGGGCAACCGTTATTTTGAGTAGCATAGATCTTATCAGGCCTGATATGTTACACAAACATGTTGTGATTCATCAAGCCTAAGTTACTGAAAAAAAAATTATAAAACCAAATTCTGATTTTAACAATAGTTTTACGAAATTATTGTAAAACTGTTTGGAATTTGGTTTTGACAATAATAATTTAACAGTAATTCTGTTAAAATCGGAATTATTGTTCAGCTTATTACAGCCGATTGCCTATTAGGAAAAGAAAGTGACCTTGTGGTTCAAAAGGAACTGTTTCGACATGAATTCTACAACAAAAGCATTACGAAGTCACTCGCTTGACTTGCCAGCCCCTCATGCACCAGGCGCGATAACTTCGTTTTCAACGCTCATGCCCAATTGTTTACGTGCTGTATTCAATTTATTACAGCCGGTTGCCTGTTAGAAAAAAAGAATGACTTTGTGGTTCAAAAGATGCTTTATCCTTGAGGAATAATCGTGCCGTTATCTCAGTATTGTCCTAGACTCCTAGTTTCGACATGAATCTTTGACCTTACAAAGTCACTCTCGCTTGACTCGCCACCCCCACAGGCACCGGGCAGGATAGCTTCGTTTTCGACGCCCATGCCCGATCGCTCGACGTGCTGTGTTCGCGAAGAATTGAGTCGGCGTGCGGGATGAGGAGGGAGTTACGTAAACAGGAGGAGGACAATCGCACATTTCCGATGGGAATTCTTTTTTGTATGATGCGATATAAGCGCGGTAAAGACAAAAGGTGTGTGCATAAACTAGTGGGCACTAATGCCCAAGCTTTTTTGTACTGTTTCTGCGGGGACATTTGATCATATAATGATTAAAGGGTTTTGACTTAATATAAGGACTTGTTTGGTAACCATTATGTTCCTAGGAACAATTTCTAATCGAAAATGATTCTTTTTTATTCTCGTTCTCGAAACAATTTCTAAAGAAAAGAACGTGTTTAATAACTCGTACAAAATTTCGATTCTAGAATTAAAAAAAAAAAAAAAACAAAAATGTGTTTGCTAACTACATAAAATTTATATTTCAATTATTTTTATATTCCAATTATTTTCAATTACCTTTTTAGATGAGTGTAAATTTGATATTGAATCCTCATGGACCACTCACCAATATAATTATATTCTTATGAGCGAAGAAATCATATTATAGTTTATTATATTTTCAATTTCAAAAGAAATCGAATTTAGAATTCTATCCATTCTAAAATTTTATCAAATCATAGAAATTCTATTGATTAATTATATTTATACAAAATAATAAAAACATTAACTAATCAATTTTTTATTAAATAGTAAATAATAAACTATAAATATAAATAATAAATAATTAATTAAATACAAAATTAAATATGTATTCTATATATATCAAAATTTCAATTCCTAATTCAAATATATTTTTTTTATAAATAATTTTATTAATTTTTTTTTCCTTTCTTTCTCCCCTTATTCTTCTTCTTCAAGGTGGCCGGTCACCGGCCTTGGGATGACCAACGACTAGCCGACGAGGGCCGGCGACCTCACCGGAGCGTTCTCGGCCTCGCCGAGGCCATGCCTCGTCAACCGAGCCTCGTCGGCAACTGGGTGAGCTCGCTCAACCTTGCCGATGGCTGGGCGAGCCTCCGACGAGCTCACCGACGACTGGCGACGGTGGGCAGGGGACGGAGGCGTTCGGCGGGGGGCGGCGGCGGACGATAATGGTGGCGGCAACAGCACTTGAAGAACAAGAGAGAGGGAAGAAGAACAAGAAGAAAGAGGAGGAAAAAGAAAAAAAATAGGTAGACTTGATTCTAGAATTGGTCCTAGGAAAAAAGAATCAACTTTTTTTTCATTCTTGATTCTACTCCAAATATGTTTCTGAGAACAAAAATTTTACCAAATGCGATTCTGTTTTAAAACTACTATTGGGAACAAAAGAATAGAAATAAAAATTGTTTTGCCGGTTACCAAACAGGCCCTAAGAATAACCGTTTGTTGGAGTGGGTTTCACAAAAATTTATAATTTTTTGTAATTTAATTTTTTGTTGTTTAGAATAATTTATTACTCTAACTAGTAAATTAAAAACTGTCATGTAATCATTTCTCATAATTAAATTACTCATGCTTTTGAATGTATGGGAATCTTAAATATTCATAATTGCTGCCGGACACCACATATTTTTCTATTTCACCGACTAATGGTGCTAGCGTTCTTTTTTATTTGTCTTTCTTTTAAGTTTTGGAAAGTTACATATGGGTGCTGTTAATTAGGGTGTAGATGGACAATCAAAATTGGAGAGCATAAAGTCTCCTCCAATTTGAGTATGGGGAACGATTGCCCTCTTTTATTTTTCAAGCCATGTTTCCCGTGATTCTTGGTTGGAGGAAATTTCTTCTACCCGATTTCTGAGAGTTAATAACATGTACACCATTCATACTATGTCTTGCTTAATTAGTTTACGGTCCCATTTGGTTCAGCATTCCCAAGGGGTTTTCAGCCTCGAAAGCCCATTGAGAAAAAATTTAGGTGTTTGGTTCAGTATTTGGAGGTGTCATTGGCCAAATGCTGGCCTTTGAAATGCTGAAACCCAAAGCAGGTGGGGACTTGCTTTGGACTTTCAACGTTTCGGAAATGCAAGTCCACATCTACTATTCATCCGTTGACTTCTTCTTCTTCTTCTTCTTCTTCTTTTTTTTAAACCGACCATCTTCCACACACACCAACCACCGTTGATCGGCGGCGAAGATTTTCATCGGATTTTATTTTTTTTTAAAAAAATAATAATAAAAACCCTTTGCAAATGTTGGGTTCACCTTTTTTTTTTTTGTCATTTTTATCTTTTGACAATCAATAGTCCAACTTTTTGGTTGCACATGGTAACCTTCCCTAGCCCAAGAATTTTTATTCTTTTCTTCCCCGGAACAAAAAAGGAATAGAAACCCGTTTGATGACAGCACATTATTTTTTTGTTCCCGAATAGAAACTTGGCCCGGGAATGGTTTTGGAAACAGAAACGAAGTAAAAAAAAGTTACTTCTCGTTCTCGGCCAAGAATTCCTGTGAACAAAAATAAGAAACAAATCGGGCTAAACCTAATTTCAGTTTTCACGAGCTTCCACTTTCACCTCTCCCTTCGTCCGCTTGCCCTCACCTTGATCTCATCTTCGATCGCCTCTCTCCGGTCTAGTCGCCGCCGCTGGTCTCGTCCGAGCCGGTCCGGTTCTCGGCCACCGGTCTCAGCGCTCTCCAAGCCGATTGCGTCCAGTCCCGTCGCCTCCGCCTCTCTTCGGTGCCATCAATCCCGTCGTCGGCGGTCTCGTACATCACCCACTCCACCGCCCGGAACCGCCTCTTGATTTCCGTGAGTCTCGTCGCCTCCTCCTCCTCCTCCTCCCCTCATTCCCCTACCTCCTCTCCTTCGCCCTCACTTCGTCCGCGATGGTAATGGCAATCCTCGGGTTTCCGTACGTCGCCCTCGCTCTTCGCCCTCTGCATTTCGCGTCGCTACGAAGAACGAAGCGAGAGAGCAGAGATCTGGTGCCGCCACGGTTTTGGTCTTGTACTCCGGCTAGATTTTCGTCTCTCGCAAATGGATTTTCGTCCTAGGTTGTTCGGTGCGCACTCTCCGAGTGCCGTCGCGGAGCGTGTTGCGCAAAGGCGAAGCGTTGTTTTAGCATACGTTAGGTTAGGTCAATGAGATTTGAGCCTACCGAATCGGCGGATAGGAGATGTTGAAGAGGTTTTTCTGAATCACATCTACTAATTAGAGCTTTTCCTATTGTCTGTTTGTGGTATTAGCAGTGGAGGATTACGACGCGACACTCCGGTTGGGTCGCCTCTCTTCGAGCTGGTTGCGTCCAGTCCCATCGCCTCTGGTCACCTTTATTTGGCTCGCATCGCCTCTGGTCGCATCGCCTCGTGGTCGCCTTGCCCTAAATCAGGTTTGTTGCTTTGATTACTTCTCATTGTACACGTTCTAGTTTTTCTATGCTTTGATGACTGATTGAACTAATTTATTTAACATCTTCACTTGAGTTGAAGATGACATCGATTGTCCTTGATACCTTATAATGATTTGTAGATGAATTAAACAGGTTTCTGTAGACATCTTGTTTGTTAGATTTGGATATCGTTTTCTAGGTCAAATAATTTTTACAAAAACGAAGTTAGATATGTAAAGTTGACATGCTTCGTTTTAGTGCTATGTTTCTATGACCTTTCCTATTTGTCAATTTCCTGTAATTTTTTGTGCATAGATTCTTAAGTCGTACCTTAATAAAAGTTGTTCATTAGGTTCATATCTACATCATATAAATTTCCATGATGATTGAAGCTCATTTACTTAGGTCGATTGCCTTTAGAACATATGCACACATTGTTGTGATTTTGCTTTGTTGATTGACCTATTTGGAGTCGAAATTTGTGATTGAATCTTCTTGGAAGTTGTTCATTACCTCCTTGTTTACAAAACATAAAATTTTATAATGATTGGACATAATTAGGTCAGGTTGATCATGCTTAAACTAAACCTATTTGTTGCTGGAAATTGGTCGTTCTGATTTATATGCACGCAATCAATATTTTTTGTAAATTCATATGTTTTGAATCTAGATGTGATGTCTTCATGAAAATTATAGGACACTTCTTGATGTACTTCTGTGTTGATGGTTCTGCTGAATGAGTAATGCTTGTTCATTGATTTTTACAAATTCATGTGTTGATAATTGAACGATAATGTCTACATGAGATATGTTTGGGCCATGCTCAATTTTATTATTAAAAATATCTAGAAAATAAAAACTTGATTTACTATTTTTGCCAACCCTCTCAAGGTTGCTGGGCTCATTGCAATTCATTTTACAGAATTGATTTGTGTGCATTATTGAGTTTTATAAATGCATATAGTCTAAATCTCTAGAAGCAAGACCAGAGTCAGAGGAGGATTGCTGAGTTGGGAGTTCACTTTTCCTTGATATTGAGTTATATGTTTCAAGTGATGCATTGTGTCATGCTGGTGATTGTGTTGATTTTCTCTTCCTTGTGTGTATCATGAACTTGAGGTTGATTGAGCTTGATTTGTATTAATCTGCAATTTCGTATCTTTGTGATGGACATACTATTTTGGCTGAAACGAAGTGCAAGATGAATTTTTTTGACCTCGAGCCCTTCTAGACATAAAAATACACTTCTAGAGCTTCGATTTAATATATCGTACGCCCATAATGGATGTCGTTTGGCTGCCGAGAAACACATTTGAAATCACAATTCTACGAGTTTCAGCTTGATTTGTGTTTACCGATTTTGCTGTTTTCCCTGTTTTGCTAGTTCCGTTTTGCTTATTTTGTTGGTTCTTTATTTACTAATCTTGCTGGTTCTTTGTGGAGCATTGAGCTTGTGTGTATCATGAACTTGAGGTTGATTGAGCTTGATTTGTATTAATCTGCAATTTCGTATCTTTGTAATGGACTTACTGTTTTTGCTGAAACGAAGTGCAAGACGAATTTTTTTGACCTCGAGCCCTTCTAAACATAAAAAATACACTTCTAGAGCTTCGATTTGATATATCGTACGCCCATAATGGATGTCGTTTGGCTACCGAGAAACACATTTGAAATCTGTCAATTCGTAGTAGTTTCAGCTTGATTTGTATTTATTGATTTTGTTGTTTTCCTGTTTTGCTAGTTCCGTTTTGCTGATTTTGTTGGTTCTTTGTTTACTAATCTTGCTGGTTCTTTGTTTTGAGGAGCATTGAGCTTGTGTGTATCATGAACTTGAGGTTGATTGAGCTTAATTTGTATTAATCTGCAATTTCGTATCTTTGTGATGGACTTACTGTTTTGGCTGAAACGAAGTGCAAGATGAATTTTTTTGACCTCGAGCCCTTCTAGACATAAAAAATACACTTCTAGAACTTCGATTTGATATATCGTACGCCCATAATGGATGTCGTTTGGCTGCTGAGAAACACATTTGAAATCTGTCAATTCTGCAGTAGTTTCAGCTTAATTTGTGTTTACTGATTTTGCTGTTTTGCTAGTTCCGTTTTGCTGATTTTGTTGGTTCTTTGTTTACTAATCTTGCTGGTTCTTTGTTTTGAGGAGCATTGAGCTTGTGTGTATCATGAACTTGAGGTTGATTGAGCTTGATTTGTATTAATCTGCAATTTCGTATCTTTGTGATGGACTTACTTTTTTTGCTGAAACGAAGTGCAAGACGAATTTTTTGACCTCGAGCCCTTCTAAACATAAAAATACACTTCTAGAGCTTCGATTTGATATATCGTACGCCCATAATGGATGTCGTTTGGCTGCTGAGAAACACATTTGAAATCTGTCAATTCTGTAGTAGTTTCAGCTTGATTTGTATTTATTGATTTTGTTGTTTTCCTGTTTTGCTAGTTCCGTTTTGCTGATTTTGTTGGTTCTTTGTTTACTAATCTTGCTGGTTCTTTGTTTTGAGGAGCATTGAGCTTGTGTGTATCATGAACTTGAGGTTGATTGAGCTTGATTTGTATTAATCTGCAATTTCGTATCTTTGTGATGGACTTATTGTTTTGGCTGAAACGAATTGCAAGATGAATTTTTTTGACCTCGAGCCCTTCTAGACATAAAAATACACTTCTAGAGCTTCGATTTGATATATCGTACGCCCATAATGGATGTCGTTTGGCTGCCGAGAAACACATTTGAAATCACAGTGCAAAGTAGTTTCAGCTTGATTTGTGTTTACTGATTTTGCTGTTTTCCTGTTTTGCTAGTTCTGTTTTGCTGATTTTGTTGGTTCTTTGTTTACTAATCTTGCTGGTTCTTTGTTTTGAGGAGCATTGAGCTTGTGTGTATCATGAACTTGAGGTTGATTGAGCTTGATTTGTATTAATCTGCAATTTTATATCTTTGTGATGGACTTACTGTTTTGGCTGAAACGAAGTGCAAGATGAATTTTTTTGACCTCGAGCCCTTCTAGACATAAAAAAATACACTTCTAGAGCTTCGATTTGATATATCGTACGCCCATAATGGATGTCGTTTGGCTGCCGAGAAACACATTTGAAATCACACCCCGCAAAGAGTTTCAGCTTGATTTGCGTTTACTCGATTTTGCTGTTTTCCCCGTTTTGCTAGTTCTGTTTTTGCTGATTTTGTTGGTTCTTTGTTTACTAATCTTGCCGGTTCTTTGTTTTGAGGAGCATTGAGCTTGTGTGTATCATGAACTTGAGGTTGATTGAGCTTGATTTGTATTAATCTGAATTCCATATCTTTGTGATGGACTTACTGTTTTGGCTTAAACGAAGTGCAAGATGAATTTTTTTGACCTCGAGCCCTTCTAGACATAAAAAATACACTTCTAGAGCTTCGATTTGATATATCGTATGTCCATAATGGATGTCGTTTGGCTACTGAGAAACACATTTTAAATCTGTCAATTCTATAGTAGTTTCAGCTTGATTTGTGTTTATTGATTTTGTTGTTTTCCTGTTTTGCTAGTTCCGTTTTGCTGATTTTTCTGGTTCTTTGTTTACTAATCTTGCTGGTTCTTTGTTTTGAGGAGCATTGAGCTTGTGTGTATCATGAACTTGAGGTTGATTGAGCTTAATTTGTATTAATCTGCAATTTCGTATCTTTGTGATGAACTTACTGTTTTGGCTGAAACGAAGTGCAAGATGAATTTTTTGACCTCGAGCCCTTCTAGACATAAAAATACACTTCTAGAGCTTCGATTTGATATATCGTACGCCCATAATGGATGTCGTTTGGCTGCTGAGAAACACATTTGAAATCTGTCAATTCTCGTAGTAGTTTCAGCTTGATTTGTGTTTACCGATTTTGCTGTTTTCCTGTTTTGCTAGTTCTGTTTTGCTGATTTTGTTGGTTCTTTGTTTACTAATCTTGCTGGTTCTTTGTTTTGAGGAGCATTGAGCTTGTGTGTATCATGAACTTGAGGTTGATTGAGCTTGATTTGTATTAATCTGCAATTTCGTATCTTTGTGATGGACTTACTGTTTTGGCTTAAACGAAGTGCAAGATGAATTTTTTTGACCTCGAGCCCTTCTAGACATAAAAAAATACACTTCTAGAGCTTCGATTTGATATATCGTACGCCCATAATGGATGTCGTTTGGCTGCTAAGAAACACATTTGAAATCACAATTCTGCAGTAGTTTCAGCTTGATTTGTGTTTACTAATTTTGCTGTTTTCCCGGTTTGCTAGTTCTGTTTTGCTGATTTTGTTGGTTCTTTGTTTACTAATCTTGCCGGTTCTTGTTTTTGAGGAGCAAATTGTCTTGAAAAAATATACATTAATGGAATGAAACATTTGAGAATTCAAACATTGCACTAAATAGCTACCCAATGTTTATGCACTGAATAACTATCCAATGTTTAGAGCTATAAATATATTTTGATGCTTGTGTCTTTCTTTAGTCTAAAAGATGGTGATGAGAAAAGAAGGTAGCAGCATGTTGCACTTTCTTTTTAATTGTCTTGAACTCATATGATGTTCAATTAGTGAAGGTTACATGGCATCCCAAAAAGAGGCATTCATCGCAAAATGGATCGAGCCTTTAACGAACTTGTTCGTTAGTTTGTTGGTAGAAGAGGTCAGAAAAGGAAATCGCACCTCTTCTACTTTCAACAAAGCAGGGTGGAATAACATACTGATAGAATTTAACAAACGAGTAGAACTTCAATATACTGCAGTACAATTGAAGAATAAGGTGAACAAATTGAAAAGGCAATATGCTAGTTTCAAGAAGCTTCTTTCGCAATCTGGATTTGGCTGGGATAATGTGAACAAGAAAGTTGTTGATGATCCAAGCATATGGGAATCTCATATCAAGGTATGATTTAACCTTTGATCATTTTCATAGCACTATATATGTACATCCAATATGTTTAATTGTATTGTTGATATATGTCATCATTATGAAAATTGCAGGATAATATTGAGTGGGTGAAATTCAAGAATGATGGGTTTCCTCAATATCCTGATTTGTGTATTGTATTTGGTGATGCATATGCTAGTGGGGACTATGCAGTAGGGAATGCCGAAGATTTGGTAATGTCAGATGAACTTAACATTGGTGGTGATAATGGAGACAATGAACCGAGGACTTGGGTGCACAAAGCATGTTAATGAGGAAGATTTTATGTCCGACAAAACTCCTACTCCAGTTCATGACAAACATAGGATGGATAAAACTCCAAATACTAAGAGGAGAAGGAAGAGTCAATCAGTTGATGTTGCTAGCACTTGCAAAGCCTTGCAAGAGATGATCAAAAGTAGAGTTAATCAATCTGTGAGTGGTTTTGTCAACTCACAAGTGACATCACAACCTACAGACCCATTCTCCATATATGTGGTGATTGATGCCCTACTTGCCATGCCTGCGTTGGACCTAGATCTCTATAGCAAAGCAGTGGAGCAAGCCTGCGATAATGCCACATGGAGGGAGGCTTTTATCAAAACCTCAACTAAAATGAGATATTGTCTTCTCCAACATCCTTAGTGGATGTTAGGAAATGTGTCGTGGATTGCATGGAGTTTTATTAGACTATGTTTTTTATGTTGTTGGTTAATATTTTGTTGTTCAAGATATTGATGTTGAGACTTTTGCATTTGTGTTATGGTTTGGATATGATGGATTGTGCTGAGTTTTTATATTTGATTTGCATTTTCACTCTATTACTTATGTTATTGGTTTCTATTGTTTTTTTATTTTAATTTTATTTTTACATATATCTATATTGATTTTCTTATATTTGTGTAATGGCATAGGTACTATGGAAGATGAATCAAATAGTGTGTCTAATGAAGAGGTAGCAATGAGTTGAATGGTATTTGGATGACTTTGATATTGACATAATAATAGCATGGTTAACTCTTGTTAATTTGGACATGTCTTTGCATACGAAAGAGCCTATTAGGGACAGTAAATTATTAGGAGTCGAATGGGTAAGGGAAATTGTTTATGGACATTCAGATATGATATATGAAGCATTCAGGTTAGAGAGACATGTTTTTCTTAACCTATGTGATCTAATGAAGGCAAAAGGTTGGCTGAAAGATACTCGATATGTAAAGGTAGATGAACAAGTTGGGATTTTCTTATCTATGGTTGGTCACAAAACCACAAATAGAGATTTATGTGAGAGATTTCAACATTCGGGACAGACAATCGCAAGTTATTCACTCGGTATTAAAAGCGTTTCTCAAATTATCAAAAGAGATTATCAGGCCGCCTTCTTTTGATCTTGTTCCAGAGGAGATTCTTGTCGATCCTAACCATGCACGTTACTTCAAGGTATGATTTTAATATCAATTGTACATTATTAAAATATATATAGTTGATAATATTGTCTAACGCTATAATTTTATAAAATCACAGGGCTGCATTGGTGCTATTGATGGCACCCACATTAATGCATCCGTCCCTTTAGTAAAACAAATCCCATTTAGAGGCAGAAAATGGACTACCACTCAAAATGTGTTGTGTGCTTGTTCATTTGATATGAAATTTACTTTCGTATATGCTGGGTGGGAAGGATCCGCCAATGATTGTCGGGTTCTCTCGGCAAAGACTCGAGACTCCTCAATTGCAATTTCCTCGATCACCACCGGGTATTTGTTTTGTCTATATTAAGTGATTTTCTTTATGATTGTATAGCTATTGCATATCATAACAAATTTATGTATATATTATTGTAGGGAAATAATATGTAGTAGATTCTGGTTATGCATCACTTCCAGGATTTTTAACTCCATTTAAAGGTGAACAGTATCATTTGAATGAGTATAGGGATAGAACGAGATGGCCCAGGACAACAAAAGAATTGTTCAACTATAAGCATTCTTCATTGAGAAATGTTATCGAGAGGTCATTTGGGGTATTAAAAAATCGTTTCTCCATTTTGAGACACATGCCTCCATTTTCAATTCGAAAGCAAGCATATATTGTAATCGCATGTTGTACTCTTCATAATTATATTCGCGACCAAGAGAAGATGGACAGGAACTTTGCCCTTTATGGAGATCCGGATTATCCACTTGGATCTACAGAAAACGAGGTTGTAGATGATGCATCAGGTGATGAGGTGGCTGAGATAAACATGATCAGGAAAAATATTGCAAATATGATGGCAAGGGATCACAATATGCAAGAGATTCCATGACTTTTTATTTCTGACTTTTGCGACGTGTTTTTTGTTTTTTGGGGAAAACTTTTGCGATGTATTTATAAACTATTATGAATACATTTATATTAATAGTATTAAGGTCATCCAATTCTATCTCCATGAGCATAAATGCCATTGAATGTATCATAAATGTGGACAAATAGAAGAGAAGCAAATGGTAAGCTATTGTATAGTTGACACTTCAAGACCTACAAACCGTCCGTTGGAAACTTGTATGCTAGTCAAGAAAGAAAAAAAGCAAAAGAGGAGAAGAAAAACACCTCCCTTTATCAAAATTAGCCAAAACTAAGAGTAAAAACTTAGTCCCAACAAAATGAGCATAAATTAATTTGGCTGACAATATCACGTGTGCTTTTTTTGCAATATTTGCTATACAAAACATTAAAATTCGGAAAAAGAAAATATATTATTAAGAATTATAGTTCAAAACATCAGTTTGTGAATACTGATTCCAACAAAGCGCTACATAAATTCAATACTCTATAAAACATAAGTAAAGATCCTCACACATAGATATAAAATAATAGCTCACGTTCCATTACAATACCACCTATGTTACAAGCATATTCGACTAGAATGCTTACACCTAATCAAATGTATTATTAATCTAATAATATTTTGATCTTGTCAATTTTTATGTAATATCTAATTTATTCTTTTTCTTATTTTTATTTTTTTTTTAAAATAAAATTTGGAATAGAAATTTTGTGCGCTACCAAACGTGTTTATGTTCTTTTTCTATTTCGTAAGTAGAAATTTTGTGCAGCTTATTAAACGTGTTTCTGTTATTTTTTGTTCCGTAAATAGAAATTTTGTACGCTTATCAAACGGGTTTTTTTGCTCGAAATTGTTTCCCGGAATAGAAATAGAAAAGAACTATTTCTGAAAAAAAAACTTTTCCCCAGCCGAGAAATGTTGTCATGCGCAGCCTTTATCAATACACTAGAATGATCATTAATTAACAAAGATGATTAATACCAAAATAATTTTTAAAAAATATTTAAAGTTGAAAACAAACTTTAAAGAACCCTAGGTCAAAGGTTGAGCTTTCCATATAATCCATAATCAAATTCTTTTAATATAATTTTTAAAAAAAAATTATTAATATATATCTTTTACATTACTCTCAACATGAAAATGTAAAAGGTTATATAGTCATTGTTTCTTTTTTGCAATTTTAAAAATACTAAAACTAAAAAACTTAATTTGGTTAGACTAAAGGACTTTTCAAATATATATTTACCAAACAGTCTTGTATTTCCCTAAAGCACTTTTCAGTTATAGTTTACTTATGAGTGATATCCAATCAATTAGATACACGGATCGAGAGGAATATAGCCCTTTTATTTTTCAATTGTAACCCTAAGTATGATATATTTTGTGCTTTCTTCTATCTCTAGTTAGAGGGAAGATTTTTTTTTTATCAGTGAATTATGTGTATTGACGTGATCGAAGTGTAAACTTAACAAAACATAGATCTAATGATATCCATATATGTTTCATCAATTGTCACAACGCTTTCTCCAATCCAAGCTGGGAAAACATTTGATGTTCCAATCCAAGATTTGCTTGTACTTTTTTACTAGGGTTAATGTTTTCTCCAACTACCATTCTATTGATGAGTTACAGATTGTCAATATCACCCACAAGGATTATATTTTCCTCCAACTGCACCCTTTTGATTAATGTGTTACAAGTTATGGATTTCACTCATAAACAGAATGAACTAAATATAAATTTAGGTGATACTCATGGCTATAACCAACAATCAAAGGGGTGATCGGAGGAATTTTCAAAATCAGTTCCAAATTAAGATAATAAATTAAAGCTTCAAACTTCTCTATTCTCTATTTTTCAAAATCAGTTTCAAATTAAGCTGGTTTTAGATAAAATGACTTTGATCTTCTTTTGATATTATTATAATTATAATTTTATCAAGTGCACTTCTTTTGATATACATATACTTAAATAACGACCCATCGGTTTAATTGCCTACTAACAATCTTTCACGTTTTTAAAATTGCCTAATAAATAAAAATCTTTCATATCATTATAATGCATTAATTTTATATATTAATTAAAGTATAACTGCATTATTTCATCAACTTTCTCCCCTCTTTCATGCTGCCAACGATGGGTATCACATGTTATTTCAAAACCAACCATCCACCATCATCGTTTAGGATTGAGGTTGGCGTTCCGACCAGCCAAAGTGCACGTTCGAATCACGTATGATTGTCGGCCGTGAAGTTGAAATCGGCACAAGTGGTCCCCCGCACCAGCACCGAGGAGCTGAAACCCAACCTCATCGACCCGAGGTCGAACTGCAGCAGGTTGTCCTCCACCTGGTGCCCTCCGATCACGATCGCGGCCCACGCCTCGGCCCCGCCGTCCACAAGCCCCAGGCACCACGCGTCCGTCCCGTTCCTCTGGATCCTCACCATCGAATTCGCCCCGAACACCCTCCAGATCACGTCCTCGCTCTGCATCACCAGGTCGATCGCCGGCACGGCTGGGCCCGCGCGGGTGACGCCCACATCTCTGGCGGAGTAACACAAGCTGAACGGCTTCACCGACCGTGTTGCAGTGAGGTTGAACGTGGCGGAGGCCTCCCGCGTGAACGCCTCGGCGACCGCCCTGTAGATGGAGGTCTGGAGTGCGGTGTAAGGCACGACGGTGCTGATGAAGGTCCCGCCGCGACCGCTCTCCTCGTCAATCGCCAGCAGAGTGGCGTTCAGTGGCACAGCCTTCCCGTTGACCCTGACAGCCGTCACGCCAACGTAGTACTCCGCCGCCGGTTCCCGCGCGTATGTGATCACGGTGTCTCCCTGTGGGTTCAGGAGGATCGGCGTATAAGTGAGGCCCTTGGAGAGGTCTACACCGGGGAGGAAGTTGTAGGGCCCGGCCGAGCCCACGAAGGTCACGCCCGCGGCCGACCGCGACCCGGACAGGCACAACGCGAAGCACCGCGGCAGGGACCGGGCCTCAGCGACCTGCACGGGAAGAGAGACGTTGGAGAAACCGAGTGCGGCGAGGCCGGAGGTCCCCTTTGGGAATTCGGCGAGCAGGTCGGGCTTGGCGCAGGAGAAGAGGAAGTCGGGCACGACGTCCACCCGCCCCGCGCTCGACCCGTCGGTGGAAGGGAGGCCGAGGGCGTCGAGGAGGGCGTCCTCAAGGCCGACCTTCCGGGTGAGGGGGTTCTCGGGGAAGTACTCGCAGGTGTCGTTGGAGCAGGTGGGGCCGGGCGGGCGGTCGTAGCAGTAGCCGCAGGCGAGCGAGTCGAGGGGGACGCAGACGGAGAAGTTGCAGGGGATGTGGCGGTAGGTGGCGGAGGAGTAGTCGCCGGAGTAGCAGTCGACCCAGGAGAATCGGCCGCTGAGATGGAGGAGCAGGTCGAGGCGCTGGGGAGGGGTCTTGAGGTAAACGGAGAGGGTGTACCGGAGGGTCGTGTGGTCCTTCTGGATCGGCGCGAGTAAGGGCGAGGACGGCGGCGGCGGCGGCGGCGACGGCGGCGGGGAGGTTGAGAGTGAGAGCGTTGGAGGAGGGGCAAGAGTGATGATGGCGGCGGCGAGGAAGATGAGATGGATTGGCATTGTATTCGTGAGGTTGGGGATGAGTTTTGTCGGTGAGAGATGAAGAGTTTGGACAAGTTTCCATTAAAATAGCAAGAGCGAAATACGCTAAAAAAATCCAATCCATCGTGCACTGACCCACTGGATTAGGCCACATGCTCGGGATCTTGTCTCCAGCTTTGGACTTTCGGGATCGAATCGCCTTGGTTTCGGCACGAATTCTTTGACCTAGCACTGGAGATTACGAGCATTACAAAGTCACTCACTCTCACTCACTTGACTCTCGCCAGCCCCGCATGCACCGGGCGCGATAGCTGCGCTCGAGGCTCATGCCCGATCGCTCGACGCGCCGTGTTCGCGAAGAATCGAGTCCGCGGGCGGGATGAGGAGGGAGATTGCGTAAACAAGAGGATGATGATCGGACGCATCCGATGGGAACTCTTATCCAGAATGATGCAGTGCACGTTTGGTAAAGACAAAAAGGTGTGCGCATAAACTAATTGGGGCACTAATGCACAAGCTTTTTTATACTGTTTCCGCCGGGTACGATTGACCATATAATGATTAAAATACTCATATTTTTAATATTCATAATTGCTGCCGGACACCACATATTTTTCTATTTCACCGACTAATGGCACTGGGATTCTTTTGTATTTGTCTTTCGATTAAGTTTGGAAATTTACATATGGGTGATGTTAATTAGGGTATAGATGGACAATCGAAAATTGGAGAGCATAAAGTCTCCTCCAATTTGAGTGTGGGGGAAAAAAGATTGTCCTGTTTTATTTTCAAGCCATATTTCTCAGATTCTTAGTTGGAGGAAATTTTTCTTACCCGATTTTAGTGGGTTAATAGCATGTACAATATTCATATCATATTTGTTTAGTTAGTTTGCATGTGGGCGATATCCAACCAATTAGATACATGAATTGAGGGAAATATAGCCCTTAAACCCTAAGTACAATAGAGGTTGTGCTTTCTTCTATCTCTAGTTAGAGGGGAGATTTTTTTTTATTAGTGCATTACGTGTATTCACATGGTTGAAACGTAAAACTTAAAAAAAAAAAAAAAAAAAACATAAATCTAATGATATCTATTTTTATGACTCGCCAACCATCACAAGCCTTTCTCCAATCTGATGGGAAAAAAGCCATGTAATAGTTGAAGTTCCAATCCAAGATTTGCTTGTACATTTTTACTAGGGTTAATGAAATAATAAGTCATATCATTGTTCTAATTGGTGAGTTACAAGTTGTGGACATCACCAACACAAATTATATTTTTCTCAATCATATCTTTTTAAATAGTGTGTTATAAGTTATGGATATCATTCACATGCAAAGTTAATTAAATATAAGTATAAGTGATATTTGTGGCTAAAATCAATAATCAAAAGTGATCGGGGGAATTTTCTCTAACCAAAGTTCGAGGGAAACATGAACCGTTGCAAAAGTCAATTAAATATAAATTCGAGGGATGTTAATGATTGTAATCTCCTGATCAAGGGGGCCGGGGATGGGGGAAAGAATGGCTATATGAAAACCTGACAGCAAGTCTCTTTGTTCGAGGCATGCATTATTTATTCATCTGGCTCAAACCGACCACGAGCATCGACATTTAATGAGGTGATTGCGGAAATTGTACTGAACCATTGACCTTGTAATAAATGACCCCAAAACAGAACACACTTACGCGAGGAAAACTATAAACTCGAAGACGTGAAATTGAAGTTAGAGCACGTGGTCTGACGGGACAGCAGCGACGAGCTAAACCCTAGCTTTTGCCCAACCAGATCAAACGACAAGAAGTTGTTCTCCATCTGATACGACCCGACCACCACCGCTTGTTCCGCCTTCTCCCCGCCGTTGACGAACGCGAGGCAAGCCACGTCGTTGCTCACTTGCTTCATCGAGTTTGCCCCGACGATCGTCCAGTTTTTCCCGTTCCCGAGCACAAGATCGATCCAGGGCACTGGCAAGCCAACCCTCGTTGACCCTAGCCTGCTCGTGTTGAGGCACAGGTCGAAGGGCTTCACCTTCTTCGCACGCGGGATCCCTCTCGTCAACCGTGCGAAGAGCTCGAGGAAAGGCCGGTACACGTGGCTCCGGAGCGTCGTGTACGGAACCACCGTGCTCATCTTGACCCCGCCGTGGCCCAGAGAGTCGAACTCGAGCATGCGCCGCAAGAACGAAGCCGGCTCACCGTTGATGCAGATGGATCGGACGTCGATGTAGTAGTCGAGATTGTGCTTCATCACGGGGTTCTTAAGCAATGGAGTGAACGTGAGGACCTGTGTGACATCGATACCTGGTGGTGGAAGCAAGTAAAACGGCCCATTTCCGAAGAAGCTCACTCCAGGGGATGAAGAACTGCCCGGCAAGCAAATTGCGAACTGCTTGTTGACCACCGTGGCTCCGATAGCCTTCTTGAACAGTGAGGGGAGAGATAAGGGACTGGGTGAGAGGCTTGCCATTCCTGAAGATCCAGACGGGAGAGCATGAAACAGCGATTCTGGAGCGCAAGCGAACGGGACGCCATTCACGGTAATATTTGCTTTCGGGACGTGGCCATCCGTCGAAGGAATCACTACGTTGTGGGCCGCCAGCTCCGACGACGCACATGACTTGGCGACGGGGTTCGATGCTGTCACTGCACACAAGCAAAATTGATGACCGGAGCTCGAGTCATTCTTACCACCGATTTGGACCCTACTCTGATGAGGACAAGACTTGGGATTGGGCTGGTAGCGTCTCGCGGCGACGCATTGCTGGGAGCCACAGGGAAGGATGGTATCATGTGGGTCGCAGCGACGCCATGAAAACGGGGACGAGAGGTCGATGATGTAGCCGCCGTCCTTCGGACCGAGGGTGATGGAGTAGAGAGAAGTGGATGAGTCTTTGGTGATGGGCGAAACTAGGGCACGGTAGGGTTGGGCTGAAGAGGCAATAGGGCTGATAGCGAGCAGCAGAATGAGGGTGATGGTGAGAGGAGAGGGAGGAGGAAGAAGCATCATTGTGTTAGCTTGAGGGTCAAACGGGTGATGTTGGTGCTTTGATGGAGTAGAGGATGAGCTCATTAAGTAGGGGTTTCGAGCGGCAGCGATGGAGCGTTGACATTAAATTTGGGTGAATTTGAATTTTGTCCGAGGAGCCATGATTCATTTTAGTGTAGTCTATCACGAACAGGATCTGAAAATTTAAACGAATTTACTTTACAAAAATCCCACGTTGTCCGTCGTTTGCATTAAAAGTGAGCAATTTAAGGTTTCGTATAAGTTACATCTAAAACCTGAAACCTATGTTAGAACATGTTTTTCATTTTTTGGAAACTTGAAACTTACCCTATCATAGATTTTAGGATCTACATAGGTTCTTCCTGTATTATTAATCAAATGATTGCAGTAAATTATCACATTTAATGACCTCTCACTTATTACTATAATTCACTAACCATTACTTATTTTTAGACATACGGAAAAACATGAAATATTAACAAAATAAAAGTTTCAGTCATAAAATGAAAACTCAAACTAATGGTTCCAAATTATACACTAACTATTAAACGTCATGGAATATCACAGTATTGCGCAAAAATGTATATACCAAAAAAAAAAATTACTTTAAGTTTTAGGTTTCAAGTTCCACCAACTTAGAACTTGGAACCTACCCATCAAAATAGATTCTTCAATTTTTAGAACTCGAAACCTATCTTACATACTTTAAAACTTGGAACCGAAGAGGTTCCAATGGTATGATTTTTAGGTTCCACGAGACCAACTACCTCCTCTCATCCTCTAAACACTATCAATTTTTTTCCTTCTTTTAACTTGACGGTTCTCCCTGATAATCATTGTTATTTCTAATTTTTTGTCTTCTTGGTTGGAATCATAAATGGTGAAGGTACTAGATGCGTTGATCCTTTTGATTCTTCTCTTCATAGTAAACTGATGGGGGGCTGCGGAGCAATGGGTCGAATTACTATATAAAGAAGAGTTGTAAACTAAAGTACTTCTTCTTCGAGTAGGAAGATATCGATTTGGGTAAAACCTGGAACCACGCTCATGCCTAATTTGCATGGGCAGTTTATTCTGCCCATATTCATTGTATTAGACATGGGACGTATAGAATTTAGATTACACAGCTTTGATAGCCAATATTTAACCTTAGCTAGCAATGGTGCTTAGGGATACTAGTATTTGACAGCCATCGGTCTACTAAAATAATATTATTAGGTACCCGAATTGAGGGCGACGTAATGTTTTTGAATGTTTGACGTGGCCCTACTTGCAGTTTATCGGACCAATTAACTACCAATTTTATAGACCGTTCCCACCATACATAAAATCGCCCCTAGAAATTTTTAATTTTTTTTTATTTAGATATGACGATAAATCAGGAGGTACTTCCTTGACCAGTAATCACTGTTCAGTTTATTAATTCACCGGAGAAAACTTAAAGTTTAGTACACAAGATTTAATAGACCTAGCTTTTTTTTTTTTTTTTTAATATAGTCCGATCTGCTGGCATCTGAATACAGTTAATAATTCCACGCAACAAAGTCAAAGTTGGGAGGAGTAAGTTGCAATTTTCAGCTTTGAATGTCTCGTTTGGACTGCCCTAGCTGGCATTACTCCAAAGTCAGTACCCTGCCGCCCAACCCTTAAACTCCTCCTGCTTGGGAGACCATTCCATGCGCCATCAATCGAGAAAGAACCCTAAAAAATCAGTCTTCCACGAGATCCATGGCAACAGACGAAGCACTTGCCTCAAAGGAATCCTCCCTCCATGAATAGTTTCATGATCATGTTTCTCATCAGGCTAACCCTGGCGGCAAGTTGATTGCCAGTTCTCTAATATTAGATCTCATTGATAAACCGGATACAATTATCTTTAACCAAATGATCATATAAGGAAGCTACCATGAAGATCCAACTTTAGCATGGGGAAGCCATGATCTTACCATGATACCATCGCTTGCGTGAAACGCCATAGATGGGATGCTACAAGAGTTTAAAGTGTAGGCGGAAGGGAAATGATCACCCGTGGATTGAGACGTCGGCGGAGGCGAAGCTTGCCATCCTAGGAGCCGAAGAGCGCGAACTAGTTGTCGAAGGAGAGGACGATGGCCTAAACGAAGTGGGAGTGGCCGGTGAGGCGGTGGCGTCAAACACCGTAGACCTTGTCCTCCTTGAAGGTGTTGGGAAACAATTACCATAAAAAGTCCTAAACCTATTATATGATACTTGTACCAAATTGTATTAATTGCTCGAAAGAATACATTTTTTTTTTTTTTTTCAGTCCTACTCTATTTCTATTTTACACTCACTCTCGGACTTTTGCCCTCGCTCTTGCAAGGCGTGGGAGTCGAAACCCACTCTCAAACTTACGCGTCCCCACCCCATCCCCCCTGAGAAGGTGGGGATTTGAACCCCTCACCTCCCCCTTCCATAATAGAAGGGTGGCCACTAGGGCGAATCCCAGTGGTTCTCGAAAGAATACATAAAAAGTGGTTTTTATGACAAAACAAATCTAAACAAAGCAAGAATACTTAAAAGCATAATCAAATCCAGAAAATAAGGAGGATTAATGGAGCACCAACAAAGTTAAACACACACATTTCACAAGAATAGATCTGTCAAGTAAAATAATTAATGATCGATCATTAGATCATATGTCCTTTGTCAGTAATGAGTATACGTTGAAAATTCTTTCTCCAATAATTATGATATTGTTAGTTGATGGTGTGTGCCTAGGTTTAGCTTTTTCTACAGCATCGCTATACAGAGATAATCAAACTAGGCTGTTGAACAAACTTAGATTTAATATGTGGAGAAGCAAATCTTCATAATCCAAAGCTTATAGAGAACTCATACACGAAAGAGTAGAAGGATATCGAATCTCCAAAAGTATATTTATTAAACTTTCAAATCTAGTTTGGGAGAATATATCACTCAAATCTAGAATTAGATCAGAAAAGTTCACTCTCTCAAATTGACAACTAGACGGGAGAAGAGAGTTCCCTAATCTAAATCAAGAGAGAGAAAAAAAAGTAAGAAAAGAGCGATAAAACACAAACAAAATTAAGAAGTAGAACGGGAGAAGAGAGCTCCTCAATCTAAATTGAGAGGGAGAGAAAAAAATGCAGATAAAATTGTATCAATTGAGTCCTTCGTGGCATGACCGACCATTACGTCGAAATTTTTTAAAAATAATATTTTAATACTTTTATTTTCTCTCTCTAATACTTTGCAGGAATACAGGACTTTTTCCAATAGCAAATTAAGATCCGAAAGGGGCATGCTGCTATGCAGAATGAATTTCATGATCGGTTTTTAATAATCACACTCGAAATCTTTTCCGCGCCCATCACGCTACTGGTCGTAATTGGTGGATCGAATCAAACAAGAATGCTGATGGTTCGATCGATGTGGACACACGCAAGCGATAAGATATAATGGCACTGAAGACGTGAAGCCCCAATCCAAGCCCAAGAAGAAGCCCAAGACCAATCTCAAAGCCCAAGCCCAATCTTAAAGCCCAAACCTTAACTAAGTTTGGCCCTCTCTCTCGGCTAGTTAAGTAGAGAAACTAGCGAGGAAAGCCCTAGTCATCGTCTTCCTCGCGAACAGGCGACGATGAAGCTCGTCAGGTTTTTGATGAAGCTGAACAACGAGACCGTCTCCATCGAGCTCAAGAACGGGACCGTCGTTCATGGCACCATCACAGGTCCCTCTTTCCCTCCCCCTCTCTGGGTCGGCTTTTTTTTCCCTGTATAGTTCGAGATATATCTCTGCATTCGGAGATAATGCCTAGAGAAGTTTCAAACTTGCTTCGCTAGATGGTTGGGTGATCCTTTGGGCGGGGCGGGAGTTGAGAAAAGAGAATGTGATTCGCATTAGCTTTGGACGTCTTTTGGAGTTCTGCTCAATCTATGACTTTCAGTTGCTCTAGATGTTGGACTCGTTGGATGGACTTTGAGCCCGTGGACGTGTCGGCAAGTGTGTTCGGGCACTTCCCAGGAACGGTGTGCTGGTGCTGTGGAATGGGTGAGGGTGGCTTTTTAAAGTTGCGGGATTTAGTCCTTCCTTCTGCGAAAGAGGTCCTGAGTGGCCTCTGAATTGCATCGACGAGCGACTAGTTCGTGTCTTTACGTTTGGAGGGAGTGTGATGGGTAGGTTGAGTTGTTTTTTCAATTTCCTACCAACAAGATATAGTACGTGCTTTTTCTTTTTTAGCTTGTCAGATGCTACTTATTCCGGGAAATGGGAAAATTCTGTATTTTTTCATGTTCTTTATGTCGTTTTGCTCATCTTGTTGTCCGTTTTTCCTTCCTCTTGCAACAAATTGCTCATTAGTAAAGACCCGCGAATGTGTGGTGTCGTGTTTAGTGTTAGGAGAATGTATGCAAATGTTGTCCATCTAAGATTTTTGAGCCTTATGGAACACCTTGTGTAAGTGTTACATTTAAGGGTTATCCTCTTCCTTCAGACGTTTGTGAGTGAGTTGCTTTTGTGTAAAGTTCTTTTGATTTCTAGTGCTAGTTGTTGTCATCCTGGATTCTGTACATTGGTTTGTATGAGGATTGGTTCAAAAGGTATGCTTATGTTAGATTGGTCGACGTAGTAGTTCCAGTTTATTAGCCGAATACATAAATAATAAAATTAACAGCTTATTGTCATATTTCAGCACGATTACCCTGGATGCACTGGCTGAAACTCTTTTGCTGCATGACTTTGTGAACCAGAAAAGTCCCTCTCTGTGATGTTGGTCATGAATGACGGTATGTCTTTATGGAACTTTTGGAAGCACGATAAACATAGCGACAGTTGGGAGTATAGGAACATGTCCATACCTTTTATGAGAATCCCGCTAGTGAGGATGCACATGTCCATACATGAATTATTATTTTTCAAATTCAGGTCTGCCAAATAAAATGGACCGCCATTTGTTTGCTTTAGTGATGGGTTGAGTTGAAGATGCTAGAATACTGCTCCTCAGTAATGGGACTTGAAGTTATACTGCTTCTTTGGCCTTGGGATCATATTATATCAAAAGTTGTTTGAGTTGAGTAAATATGATCTCTAAAATACGTAATTAATATCTGTGGAACCTGGAAGAAATTTTACTGGGGTGATTATATTATCTCAGACTAAGAGACATTCCCGTTCTGATGATAAAATCGATTGTGGTAGTGTCATTCATTGAATGGCTAGGTGGATGTTCGATGGAAGATACAATTTTGATGACCTCTACTTTTCCTAAGTTAAGTTGTTGCTCTTTTCTTGCAGGAACTTTTTCCTAATTATTAAAACCTCAGTATCAAACGGGGTGATTGAAACATGGGTAAATTGAAGTTAAATCCTCCATGTTTTTATGGAACAAAAAATTGACATGCTGGAAAGTGAAAGGACCATAATTGAAATGGGATGGAAGTTAGAGGTTGTAGTATTTATTTGGCTAAAGAACTTGTTCATTTGGGTGATTATGGTCTTTGTTTCATATCTTTTCTTTTTTTTTATAAGGAGGAGTTATGCTGAGTGGTATTGGCTTAATTCACTCAAGCATATTGAACTTCTGGCATTTGTTTGATGTACTATTGTTTCTGCTCCTCTTGATTGAAGAAGTTGATGAAATTTTGTAATGGATGGTACTGTCATGTCCTAACCTCCACTTGTTATTAAATGATATTTTGATTTAATTTCCTGTAGTTAAGACTATTTGTATTAATTTGTAGTAGTTAACACTATTTACTACAAGAAGGATGCAACTTCTGTGTACTTATGGTTTGATGATGTTTTATTTGTGGATATTACTCATAAAAAGCACTTGCTTCTAAAGTTATGAGATGCATGACTGATCTGATCAGAGTACAGTGTTGGGTCATTACAGGTGTTGATATCAGCATGAACACGCATCTGAAGACTGTGAAACTTACCCTGAAGGGGAAAAATCCTGTGACTCTTGATCACTTGAGCGTGAGGGGTAACAACATTCGCTACTACATCCTTCCTGACAGTTTGAATCTAGAGACCCTGTTGGTTGAAGAGACACCAAGGGTCAAGCCCAAGAAGCCAACTGCAGGTATGTGAACTTCATACATAATTTGTCGAAATCATTCTTAACTTTAACTGCCTTGATCCTCATTTCCTTTTACATTCTGCTATGTCATGAACAATTGTGCTACTTGCTATGTTAGGGAGGGCTGTGGGACGTGGTCGTGGCCGAGGCCGAGGCCGTGGACGGGGGCGTGGACGTTAACTTGCCCATTCCAACTTACATTGTTCCTTTGGGAACTAGTCTTGTGAACAACAAGCAAATGCTGGTTATATTGCCTTTGTGGTTCGGAGGTATATTCGATGTTGATTTAGGCGTGAAAACTTTGGAGTTGCAATTCATTTCATTGATCTACTTCATGGAAACTGTAGTCTCACTTGAGTTGGATCTTAATATCCTTAAGTTTGTAATATAGAGTACAACTGAGCCTCTTTGGCACAACAATTAGCTATGATAGACAAGGATTCTAAGTCTGTGGCAGCTCATTCTCCTGTGGCCATGCCTCTCTTCCTCGCCAGAACAAAGTTTCCATAACTAGGGTATGGTGACGACAATTGCCTTAATTGTTGCTTGATTATGTTGCTGAAACTGATAACAACAACGGTCTACAGGTCAATCATTTAGTCGATAAAGAAGGCAGTGGGCATTCTTCAGTTGAATATTGAACTCATGAATCGATGAGGCGCGATACTATAGCCACTGGTGAGGAATTTCAAAATTCTCCTTTTGTTTTCCACAGCCAGATTTGCAAGCAGCCTTACTGACTTAGATCCTTGCTTGTATAGATTAGGCTAGATATCTCAGGCCTTATCAATGTGAACTTGCCATGGGGTTCAAAACAATTCTTACCTGAATTCAGTGCACATGGACCCAACGCATTTGGATCATCGAACACAGAGAAGTCGGTTGATTTCCAATAGGTCCAGTGGCTTGTTTTCTAATTCTTACCAGGCCGCATGTTAGTAGCTTCTGTGGACTTGTATCATTTTTATTCAGGATGCAATCAAGGGCAATGAAATGAATCGTAGCTCAAGGTGCAATGAGTTTATTAGACGAATCCAACAGATTATGGCCTCGCCAAAGTTTCCACTTTTACTAGACTGGTGTGAAAATTTTCTACATCAGAAGGCACATAGTCGCCCCCCCACTCCATCATTTTCATAATTTGCATGTGTACACAAGAGCTGTTGATGTAGATGCAAAGCAACCTAGAAACGACCAAAGGAGGAATATCATTCATGAGCAGGTTGTTGGTGAGGAGTCTGTTTTAAGTGTCATGGTCGAAACGATGTTGAACCGTACAGATGATGCTTTGGTTAGGTAGAGTGTCTCTTGCACGAAGTCAGAAGATTTTGAGGGACCTCCTCCTTAGATCTCCTCTCAAGTGTGGTTCTCAAGGTGTGTTGTGCTTGTGGATCCAGTGTTAGCCAAAAACAAAGAAAGACCCAGAAAATGAAAAATCTCCAATTCTCTACATGACCTACAGGAGCAAAATAAATGCTAAAGAATGAATGGCTGCGTCTATAGGATGTATCAGTTTCTTTCAATCTTGAAAACTTGACTAACATCTTTATGATCTTGAGAATTTGGCTAAAATTTTTAGGACAAGATCCTTTAAATTGAAGCCTTAAAGGAAAGCACATCTGAATTATTGAATGCTCAATGGCCCAGATATGTTCTACTTTTTTCCTTTTTCCCTTTTATATTTTCCATATTTCCCCTACTCTCCTCTTTCCCCCTTCTAGACCATACAACCGAATCATTGGCCGGCCAGCCGGCCGCAAAGCAGCCATCGTTATGCCCATTTGGTCTCCGTTTCCTCATGCATTTTAGGGCTTGTATGATAGGTTGGTATATTTAGAGAGAAGGGCTTAAATTTCTTCCCTGTGAGAAAGATTTAACTTACCAAAGATAAACAACAATTTCCAATTTCTAAATTTGGAAATTGTTAAGAGATTTAAGTTGTGCACGTTACAGAAGATTGTGAGAGAAGAGAAAGGTTCTCAAAGAATGGATTGGAAAGGATTGATGTAACTAATGGTATGTGTTTCTTTTGAATCCCTCCAAATATAATAAATAAATAATTTTTTATTCTTTCTCACCTATCTGCATCCTGATATTATTTTACACTTCCCAAGTACAAAAAAGGGTCGATTAATTCATACTGCGTTCCATTTTATTCTTTTCACTTGTAACATTCAATCGACTTTTTAATTTAAATTCCTCCATTTCGTTTCTCTTCTTCTCTCGCGTAATTATTTGACCTCTTCTTTTCTTTCTTTAATCACCTCTACCAAACATTGAGTTAAAGGAACCATGATTTGAAGTGTTGAATATCTGGTTTACTTTTGAATTACGATTTCATTCTTTGTTAGCAATCATAAATATAATCATGGAATTTATTGGGAATTTTTTTTTTTTTTTGAGGATACACCATCTATAAAGTTTGCTATATTATGTCGGGAGATTTTTTCTCCTCAAAATTTCTAACCCATTTTGGGCGACATCTTTTCTTAACTTCGACCTTTCCTTGTAAATTTTGCAAACTCACTATTTTCATTAAATGTGAGACAGTCTAAACATCCGGCATTATTCAAAGTTGAATCATATAGGATTTTCATATGACTACTTTCGTAACAAAAAAAATGTACTTAGGTTCCATTTGCTTGGCGAAAAATATACCATTTCTGAAAAATATTTTCCAAGAAGTCATTTTACGAAAAAAATGACTTTATTTTTCGGTATTTAGCTAAAAACTGAAAATGATTTAGAAAGTATTTGCTATTGTTTCATAAGAAAAAATTGATGGGGAAAATTATAAAAGAAAATTTGTTTTGTTAAGTGTTATATATTTTTCTTTTCTTTTTGCTTCTTTCTTAGCCAGTCATCAACCATAGCAACGGCCACAGGCGAGATCGAGGCTTCCCACCATAGGTTATGAGCTCATTTGATCTGGTAAGGCTAAGTTCATGGGTTTTGGGCAAGCTCGCTTGATTTGGTGAGGCTTGAGCTTATCACTGAGGCCACGAGCTCACCCAACCTCGTTGTGAGCTCACTCAATCTAGCGAGGCTCTAGCCTTATTGCTAGAGGCAACAAGCTCACCAACTATTGTTGTGGCTAGTGACCAGCAAGGAAGAAGCAAATAGAAAAAGGAAGAAAATAAAATAAAATAAAAAATAATTAAAAACTTGATTTTTTAAAATATTTTTATAATAACAAATGTTTCATTAATAAGGACCCGAACTTGAGCACTAAGGTTGCACATAGCCTTTAAGGACTTGTTCTTAATGCTTAGGACCAAAGCTCGACTATCGAGGACTCGAGCATAGTCTTTATAGACTTGAGTTCGAGTGCTAGAGCCTTGAGTACAGGGACTAGTGGTTTGAACCCAATATTGATGGACTTGGGTGTGTGGCACTAAGGCCTGGGCTTGAGTATCACGATCCTAGGCTCAATCTCGATGGACCCACGTCTAGTCGCTAGGACCTGGTCTTGAATGTGGGGACTCAGTAACCAACGTTGAGGTTTATGTGCCCAAGTATAGAGTTTTTGGTTTAAAACGTCAATATGTTGTCATATTTTGGAAAATGTTTTCTAGTACTTTTAGAATGGAAATTATTTTCCTGATTTTAAGCTTGATAAGAAAATGTTTTTTATGAAACAAATGGATCCTTAGAGAAAATATTAGTCAAAGAGGGAGAAATCATTGCTAATAATTACAAGCGGCATACACCAATTTATCATTCATTAAACTACCTGCTCGTTCCATCCTAAACCATTTCTCTAGGAAAACTTGCAATATGGAAAAGCCCGACGATTATACTGGATCGGGTCGGGAGGATTCGGTGCTTTGACCGGGAGCCCAGACCAGTGCGCACGTCGGGCGTCGTCCCGGAAATCGCGCACTGATTACTCCGCCGTCGCAATCAAACGGACGATTTCTTCTTTGTCCATTCACAATAATGTAATCACGACCATTCTACTATAATCTTCTTGTCTCTCTCAATAATGTAATCACGACCATTTTACTATAATCTTCTTGTCTCTCTCTCTCTCTCTCTCTCGTATACTCAACTCTACCCCATTTTCTACGCAAAGAAGCAAAAAATCAGGAAAGGGGAAACGAATTCAAGAACGCACGACCGAGGAACGAGTCATTGGATTCTGCAAGTCGTGGTCGTCGCGGTGGCGCTGTCGAGCAGGCTTGCACGCATTACGAGACCCACGTCGGCACGAGCAACGCGACCTCCACTAATAAAATCCTGTTCTTGAATTTGCCCAGACCTAGTCTAACGTTATGGTCGGAGAAAGTATTCTTTTTATTTTTTATTTTTTTCGGGGTTTGGGTTTTGGTCGATGAATCCGTTCATTGGGGTAGTTTCGTTTTTCTGTCTTTTTTTCTAGTCCGTGAATATTCGCTTCGAATCCCCACTGCAAGATTTTGGTGACGAACTCGACTTTTGGGCTTGGTGGGTTCTTGCATTTTCTCTCTTTCCGCCGCCAGATTTGGAATTCGGTTTCGTTTTCTTTCTTGTTCTTCCCAAATTTTCCTGGAGGACAAACTCTCTCTCCGTGTCTCCCTCTCTGACTCACTGACAGAAGGAGTAAAGAATCGGCAAGAAAAGAAGGTTAAATACCCGAATCAGACAAGCAAATAATTCCCATAATTTTACTTAGCATCCTCCAATTAAATGCTCTTACTGGTCGCAGTTGTTTGTGAGACCCACCACTCGAGGAGAAGAAGGAAGAAGAAGAAGAAGAAGAAGAAGAAGCTGCAAGCACGTTCACACGCACAGCCACCTCTCTCTCTCTCTCCATCTGAACCCACTTTTTAGGCCTGTCTTTGCACCTCGTCTTTTCCCAGCTCCCATGAACCTTCATCTCTCTCCCCCGAAATGTCCAAGAATAAACCAACAGGGTGCTCAGAAATGGTGACCCACTTGAGCGTGCTGAACAAATTTAAGCGCCTGAAGAGCCCTCTTGAGCCTTCTTTCGGAATAGTTGGGTTCCTCTTTGTCGCCGCCGTCTTCATCGGCTCTTGCTTTTACTTGGACTACAGGGCAGTGACTCAGAGGCTACGGAGCACTGGGCAGTCCTGGCTCCGTGGCGGCCGGGTGCCGCTGGATGAGGCGGCGGCTGGGCGGCCCAGGTTTCTTGACGAGAGCGGTGGCGGGTGTGACGTGTTTGATGGGAATTGGGTGTGGGATGAGAGGTATCCTCTGTATGAGAGCAGAGATTGTGCCTTGATAGATGATGGTTTCAGATGTTCTGAGAATGGTAGGCCTGATAGTTTCTACACCAAGTGGAGATGGCAACCCAAGATGTGTGACTTGCCCAGGTTTCTTCACTCGCACCTTTTGTTGTTGTTGTGTCAATTTTTGAATAATTTTGTAAAATTTGCTTTGCCAAGTTCCCATTTTATTGCTATTAATTTTTCGCCTTAATTGTTGGAGGAGTTTGTATTATGACTAGCTGTTTCTGAGACATCTGTCTCACGCTGGGTGTTGCTTGTTGAAGGATGATTGCATTTATTGTTCATGTGTTGGTTTTCTTGATTGGTGCGTTTGTCTCCATTTGGGGTTGTTCGGAATTTAATACGGTAAGGCAGGTTTGGATGCTCACCGTCCAGTCAATTGATAGGTTGTGAACTCGTGGGTATGGATGTTCTCGTGAAGGACCAATCTGATGAAATTTCTGTTCATGCTTTGTTGTTTCTAGCTTCATAGGAACTCTAGCTCGGTGCTTTACTCTCGGCCAATGATGTGTCAAACTTAACTTTTTCACTGTCGTATTGAAATTTATTCAATCCTAATCTGGAAGAAGAGAAATGATTCAATCCCCTTTTTTCAAATAGTTTGTCCATATGCGATGGTTACAAGGAAAAACTATGAGCAAAATTTAATTGAGGAGCAAATAACAGAGAAAAAGATCAACTTTCTTCCAAATAATTTACATGGTGTCGGAAAGGGAGGGCTTCATGCTAGAGCTTGAGGAAATGAAGATCGATGTTCAACTTGTCTGGTGATTAGGGGGGACCTTCTAGGTGATGACATGGGTTCGATATAGAATGCTAGCACTCACCCCATGTGCGGTTGAAGGGTTTGTCCTAAGACTTCTCTTCTTTTTGGGTCTGTTGTCTGTTTGTCCTAAGATTGAAACGTGAAAGTGATCATACTGAGGGGTCTGGGGAGGTTTGAGCATAAGACTTATGTTTTGATACTATGCAGAGTTATAGAAGACCATCAGACATAAGTGTAGTTTACAAGTAAATACTATGCTTAAGTTCTGTATTATGTAAAGAATAAAGATTTTAAGTTGAATTGCTGCTGCGGAGGTTCAGTGCATATAGAGTCTTGCTAGTAATCAAATTTACTGTTATTGGACAAATAACACAATCCAGTTTAGATGTTGAAACTTGATGAAGGTGTCTCCAGCATGTGGTTAGGTATGTCATTGTCGTGCTCTGTTTGTTCCTTTTCCACTATCTTTTGGATGACCTGGTGGATGTATATATGGATGATATCCAATAGCCAAATTTATCTCCATGCCTTAGCAAGGCCTTAACAAGCATCTGATAGGAGATTCTCTTTTGCCCTTGAATTTCCTTGATCTGTCTGTCAACTGCAGAGCCTGTAACGGATCTACTTTACTCATGCTGCATAATTCCAATTCAACCAATGTTATAGATAAGTGCACAATTAATTGTTCCAATAGGAAAGTTGAGACTGACAGAAGGCCTTCAAATTAGCTTTAGCAGTAGGGGGTCAATCTAAGTCTTATGATGATTGAACCTGTAATTCATTTGGTGATATGATATCATCTTTTATTAAATTCTGTACGTTCAGAATCACCTTGGATTAATTGTTTTTCCTTATTCTAATTAGATGGCGATGGATCAAATATTTAATTGGTATTTTGTTTGGCAGTATCGTCTGAGGATAATTTTACATGATCAGAGCCATCTTCGATTAATTCTTTTTTCTTGTTTTAATTAGGTGGTGATGAACCAAACATCCAATGTCAGAGCATTTCTTACATGAATCCTGTCCTCAATTTCCCACAAGAAAACAAATATACTGACATTTCTCTCTGTCTAATCGAGTACAGATTTGATGCAAAGATGATGCTGGAAAGGTTGCGCAACCAAAGGGTCGTGTTTGTTGGTGACTCAATTGGCCGTAACCAATGGGAATCCCTCCTCTGCATGCTCTCCTCTGCTCTTTCGGATAAGGCCGCAGTCTACGAAGTGAATGGTAGACCAATCACTAAGCACACTGGGTTCTTGGTATACAAGTTCAGAGACTTCAACTGCACAGTTGAATATTACAGATCCCCATTTCTAGTGGCGCAAGGCCGAGCTCCGGCTGGATCTCCAGAAGACGTGAAGATTACCCTGAAGTTGGATCAGATTGACTGGACTTCTAAACAGTGGGCAGATGCTGATTTGCTGGTTCTCAATACAGGGCATTGGTGGAATTATGAGAAGACTGTACGCATGTAAGTATGTTATATCATCCCGTTGTCATATTTTGTCCCGTTAAGTTGTTGACCCCTAAAAAATACAGGGACTTTGTTCCAAGCAATACTCCTGGATTGCAAACTGCAAAATAACACTTCACTTGCTACTTTAGGTAGTTTGATCATATGGCTGAATGATACATTGGTCTAGATTGCACACTGGCAAGTTTCCCTTCGATGTCTCCCTCTGTACCACCTTTACAAGTGTGGCCTCTGATTCAGATGGGAAGTCATTGCTTTGGCTCATTATATATTAGGTCGTTTGGCCATGTTTTTATTAAGGAGATGGTGTGTGAATGTACTAATTCCCTCCAGATCTGGATTGTCGGTTATGAGTGCAATATAGGAAGTTAAAGGGCTTTTCATAGTTAATGTTGCTATGCTTGCCGGACGTTTCTCCTGTATCCTTGGCAGACCATGTTTTCTTAGTTCTTTTACAATCAGTCATAAGACTCGTTATCCAGCCATTGACTAAGGAAGCCCCTCTCTCCCTGAAATACAAAATTCCGTTTGCTTTGGTCACCTTTGTTGGATGCAACCTTGGGCCTTTAGCCTTAATCTTGCCCTATGTTTCTTTGAGAAATGGTTCCATTTTCCACAATAAATGTTAAGAACTTAGATCTGATTCCTCTGAATGTCTATGGCAGGGGCTCTTACTTCCAGGTTGGAAATGAGGTTAAGATGAATATGACTGTTGAAGATGCATATCAGAGATCGCTAGAGACAGTACTTGACTGGATCAGTGCTCATGTGAATATGAGCAAAAGTCAGGTCTACTTTCGATCCTATGCACCTGTACATTTTAGGTAAGCTGATTTCTGTTGACCTCAGTGAATTCACTCATCTTCTTCGCATCAGAAGAACGCGATTTTCTTTCATGTTGACATTGGATATTTATTTCCCTCTTTTCTGTTGCTTGGAAGCAGCATTTAAGCTGATGACCACTAAACCACTGATACCGGATTCTTTGACTAAAATTTCAACCGTATATAGTTCTATGATATTTTTTTCTTGAAAGATGAAGCAACCTGTTTTTGTCTCGTGATATTTTTCTCTTGTTGACTATTTTTATCCTTTCAAATTTAGTATGAGCAATGTGGTCCTGACCCATTGTATTTAATCCCATCAGGCTAGATGAAAATGAGGTCGTGTGGATCCATGCAAGTACTATGACATTGTCTTTCTCTTGGATGTGACATGTCTATTTTGGATCATGGCTTATCAGCGGCTTTCCTCCTTATGTTTGACATAGCACTGCAGATTCTCTATAATTAACAGCATTTTCTTTTCTTAAAACTTTAACAAATAATCGAGGACTTGTTTTAAGCGTCAGAAAGAAGTGGTGATTGGGTTTAAAATCTTTTTGTAATTTTGATATCATGCCCCTAGAACACTGCATCGCTGTAAAGAGTGGTTGAGATGCAAGTCACTTGGTTTGGAAGATGAGGGAGATAATTTTGACACTCTTGAGCATATTGAGCTTCATTTTATAGTCAGTTATATGATATTGCTCATCTGTTGTTACCACTTTTTTTATTATTCAAAGTAACTATGGCATGTATGTTCTTAACAGAGGTGGAGACTGGAAGTCTGGAGGAACATGTCACTTGGAGACTCTACCCGACTTGGGCTCCTCCCCAGTTTCGTTGGTCCATCTGAAAATTCTTACCGATTTGTTAAGGTCCAACCAAACAGTAAAGAATAACGTTCACGTGCTGAATATCACAGCTATGACAGCGCGCAGAAAAGATGGCCATGCCTCTTTGTATTACCTGGGGCCTAAGTTGGGTCCTGCTTCGCTCCATAGGCAGGATTGTAGCCATTGGTGCTTGCCTGGTGTTCCGGACGTGTGGAATGAGCTTCTTTATGCTTTTTTCCTCAAGCGTGACTCCGTGCGGTCACGGGATTTGACCAATGCCTCATGATTTTCGTGCTGAACGAGTATAACACGGCGCTGTTTATACCTACATGAAGAGCTTTACATTGTAGGAGTTGCAACGGCAAATTGATCACATAGCTTTTGGTTCACTCTTTGTTCTCAATTACCCGCGCCCATCAGAATTTTGGGAAGTCGTTGAGAAGCTCGCGATTGGACAGGATTCAGCCACAGGTGGAAAGTTCTTACTCTTCTTCTTCTTCTTCGTTTTTCTTTTTTTGGGTGTATGGATATGACCCCATGGATGTCAAAAAGCACGACAGGGGCTACAAAGAAAGTATATACACACATTTTCATTGTACATGCCATAGTTATACACAATTGAAAGGAAAATGTCTAAAGGAGTGCTTCTGTTGGAGATTTTGGGATATCAACTGTGCTCTAATCTTTTCTGTACTCTGCTGGTCGTCAAATACCCACACGCGTTTCACATCTATAAGAGTATGTATCGAGCAGAGGGGCGATGGCGTAAAATACGGATCGTGGAAGAACGGCCTAAGATATTCTTGTTTTGTCTCCCTCTTAATTTTCTATCGAATTTGATGCACTCGGAATCCCAAATTCTAACGGCTATAAGTAGGCAGTTTCCTCCTTTGGATTCTCCTGTCTTCAACTAGACCGTTTTCATGTTATGTTCTTAATTTTTGTTTGCTTGAAGCCACCGTACTCTGTCATTTGCTCGTTTCTTCCTTTTCCACTTGTATTTTGAGGTTAACTCCATAGAGAAAATGTTTTGCACTGCTGATCATGACACTAGGTGTAGAATGGAACTTGAGCTTCTTAACTGAGTTAACTCACTTGGTTTTGGGTCATTTGACTGTTGGCCTAGCTCTGCAGGCCTCAAGGGAAGACACTGGCCAATCAGTCATAAATTGGTAAAAGTACACCCTAATTGCTAAAATTTAGCATGAGCAGACATTTAAGTATCAAAAGTTAGGAAATTGATACTTAAGTGTCACTTTTTTAAAAAAAAATAGGACACTTGATTGTCACCTCGCCAAAAATCTTATATGGCAATTTTTTTATTAATTTTGCTTGCCTACATGGCTCACCGGATATTTGACTTAGTGTTTTGGTGTAGATTTGAATTTTAATATTAAAAATTAATTAAATTATTATTTTTTTAAAAAAAATGAAGAAAAGAAGATGAACAGTTGTAGGCGGTTGAGGGCTTAGCCCTTGCCATCGCCACCTTCCTACCGGCCCCTAGCCACCATCGCCAACCCTTTCCGATGACGGTGGGGAGGCTATGATGGCGAGGGTTGAGCCCTCAGTCGCTTGCAACTATTCATCATCTTCTTCTTTTAAAAAAAAAATTGTATTAAATTAAATTAAATTAATTTTTATATTAATTAATTTTTTTTTACGTCGGCAACAAAATAACATTGATTTTGCATTTGTCTAGCCACGTTAGCATGCAAAACGACATCATTTTGCACTTGCCTCACCGAAAAATCACAATGTCAGCATTTTGGCTGAATTTTCTCGCTATTGGCACTAACTAATCCATTTTGCTCCGATTTTGGCACCTAAGTATCACTTTCTTAACTTTTGATACTTAAGTGTCCTCCGTACTAAGTTTTGGCACTTTAAATATCCAGCACTCATCATAAATCTATTGCATGGATGCCAATTTATTCCTAAACTTTCTAACTTTATCAATTTAGTCCCAAATCTTTATATAAAATTTTAATATAGTCCTTTTAGTCGATTTTCAATGGGACTCATAGATGTGATAGGCATGCTGCATAGGATAGCTAGTGATGACAAAACTGCTATGCCAGCGATTTTTTTACGAAAATTGATTAGAAAGTCTGCATTGGAATTTCAGGCAAAGGTTTATGATTATATTGACAAAATTGAAAAATTTATGATTAAATTAGCATCCGCACACTAAATTTATGACTGATTGAGTATTTTTTCGATCATATAGGTCTCTTGTAGGTTCCAAATTCAATATGGTATATTTATCAGTTCTTTGAATAATTGCTCATGGTTCATTTGTTTCAGGTGTCACCTAGTTCCATGTCAAAAAGATTTAGATTTTTTTTTTTTCGTGCTACTGAATTTCAATAAGCATTGATAAGCGTAAAAAAACCATTATAAAAATAATATCAACAACTTTTTATTTTTCATGTAATTAGTTGGCAACTTACCAACACTCCTTCGAGATTATTGACTTTTATTATAGTTCACAAATTTTTACCAATTTTTATACTAATTCATCAACTTTTATTTGCATAATTTACCAATGTTTGAACCTACTAACTCATATATGAAACTATCGACTTAAGTCAGATTGATTTATCAAACTTTGTCTCACGAATTTTCCAGTTTCAAGTTCGAATCCTGCTTTATCTTTCTGTTGCTTAGAAGCAGCATTCAAGCCGATTCCCACTTGACCACTAGTACAGGATTCTTTGACGAAATTTTCGACAAAGTATGGTTCTATGATGGAGCAACCTGTTTTTCTCTTGTGATATTTTGTCAACTTTCATCATTTAGAGCACAAAACTGTGCTCCAGAATACTCTTCTGTTGAACATATTTATATCCTTTCAATTTTACTTTTTTAGGAGCAATTTGATCCTTTTTCTTGGCATAGTTCCCATCATGCTAGATGGAAACGAGGTGCTGTGGTTCCCTGTAAGTACCTAGCGTAGTGATGAGTGCCATATGGGTCTTTCGCAGGTTCGTGTGTATGGCCGTCTAGATTCATTCGATACATGTGCTAGGTTCATTGAATAATCGTTCGTGCTTCATTGGTTTTGGGTCATTGTGCATTGGTCACCTAGTTCCACGAGTCTTACAAGGAAGAATTCTATTTTTTCCATGTCAATAACTGCAGATTTTGTTTCGTGCTAGCAAATTTTCGATAAATGTCAGCAAGTATCAAAAAGTTGTTGGTGAAATTAGTTAGTAACTTACTTTTGAAATTACCAATTTTTATGAGATCTTGGAGATACAAATTACACAGCTAAATATGCAATTTATTTCCGGCATGCGTTTTTATTACATCCATTACTTAAATTGACTTGATCCATAAGCGTGCTCCATCACTTTCAAGGGTACTGTACAATTTCTTTATAAATATATTATCGAATATCCTTTTCATAAATAAATTGTAATTAAGCACATCAAGATTTTTTCAAAGAAATAATCAACTTCGAATAAAAGTAATGTCGAGGCTTATGATCGACCAAGAATAAACTATGACCAAAAATGTTGAGGCTCCCATCCAAGAGAAGTAAATGGTAGACCTCTTTCGTTAATCCAGAAGGATTAGCAATATAATCCAATTAGCAAATGAGTGGCTCGGGCATTAGTTCTGTTTTGCCTAAACTTCGAAAAAGGAAAACAGGAGCAATCAGTTGGTTGAGAGACTTGAGCGAAGCTCAGCCTGTCTTGCAACGCTTTTGAAGCCGCACATTCTCAATCTAGACACGGGAAGTTACTATACTGCCTAGTCGGAAGTAGCCAAGATTGGAATTTTGACATGATGTCTACCTTCACCACCCAAGTTCCCCCAATTTCCTATGGGAAAGTTACCATAATAGTCCTAAACTTTATTACAAATATATTGATTCAATTCTAAATTTATTTTTTAAGCCAATTGAGTATTAAACCTTTTGCAATTGTGTCAATTCAGTCCACTCAGTCAAATTTAGTCGGCCGGTGCTGCGTGAACACCAACCAATGCCAAAAGATAATTTTTTTAATAATTTTTTTTTTGAAATTTTTGATTTTTGATTTTTATCTTTTTATCTTTTCTTTTTCCCTTTCTTTTTCTCATCTTTTTCCTTCCTCCCCTCCTTTGTCCTTCTTTCAATGACCGGCCAAAGGGGAGGGCTGATCACCGAACTAAGGCGGTCGGCCAATGGCAAGCTCGCCTCGCCATCGCTGGCAAGGCACGAGCAAGACACGAGGAAGACAAAGGAGCAAGGATTACCCATTAATAGATCTGTGCACAATGTTGCCAAACATGGACAGCCCTGAACTCATTGCAATGAAGAAGCCCTTGCCATGATTCTTCTTCGAACTCCCATCCTTATCTCTTTGGTGGCTCATCTCGCCGGCGGTTAGGCAAGGTCACGTCTAGCTAGCCACCTCAATTCGGCGACTGGCCTTCTCCACTTAGCCGATTGCCAAAAGGAGGAGAAAGGAAGGGGGAGGAAGAAGAAAAAAAGAAAAAGAAAATAAAAAAGGAAAACAAAGATAAGATAAAATATTAATTAGACATTCCAAAAAATAATAAAAATTATTAACAATTGTCCGCTGATGTCCATGTCAATGTTGACCAGTCAAATTTTGGTTGAATGAACTAAATTGACACAATTGCAAAAAGTTTAGGACTCAATTTGCCAAAAAAATAACTTTAGCATTGAATCGACACAATTACAATAGATTTTATGACTTTTTGGGTAATTTTCCCAAATTCCCATCATATATTTTTATTCTCTGGTGAGTGGGAATACGAAAGGTGACATTACAGAATCTCTCACCCTACGACGAATCAACCGCCTATTTCTTCTTCCTTGAGGCTTTTAAAGACTTGCTCCGATCTATGATAAGTGAGTTTGCATAAAAAGTAAAAAGTGATCATTAGATATGCCCTAATTTGTTTCTCGTTTCACCTTATAAGAAGTACAATTTAAGAGGCTAGGCTAGCCACTAGAAACACGGCCTAGATGGGTCAGGACATTAGTATCACATGTGTGAAATTCAACTCTCACGCTTTATAAAGAGGCAGAATAAAAGTCGGAAAGAGAGAGAGTTAGAGATAGGACAAAAAGAGGGGGAAAATGCGCTGGGCTGAGCTATCTAGCTAAATAGACTTGCCCAAACCCATCCAAAATTGCTCTCGTGGCACTATCTTTCTATAGAGAAGATTTAGTGACAATGCAAACATCTAATTTAAAGTTAAGTTTCAGAGAGGATATCATCCTTAAGAGCAAAACGAAGCTTCCGAAAGAATCCATGCTTATCTTGAAGTGAATTCCAGAAGATCTATAGTAACCTCGCCTCGGGTATCAAAATTGCACGATTAGCAAATCTGGCCAGAGCATTTCACCACCATTTCTCATCAAGTGTAGTAATGTAGCAGAAAACAAAGAAGACCTATTTACATAATGAAGAATGATTGAATCCCATTAGGTAATGTAGGGAATGAACAGACCAAAAGATGCTTGAATGAAAGTCTCATGACGGCTTACTAAAATGATGTTGGTTTATTGAGAAATAAGCAATAGAGAAATGCTTCTCTATTCCTCCCGATGCTGTTTATGCTGGAGACAGAGCACATAACCAAGATCTTTTCAAGTAGTGCAACTTTATTTGAATAGCCAAAAAACAGATGAAGATTGAAATATTCAACTCAGTGTGATGCTTTGTATGATGCTGAGAAGGAAAAGAATTTACATACATGATAGAAGCACCAATCAACCGGAAAGTCACTTCCTTCCAACCACACGGCTGAAAGAACTTGCATGGAGCTCAATTCAAAGCAACAAGCACATAAAAATATCAATCTTAAACCATCACAATCTTGCACTCACAATTTGGGTACGTGTCATTACTGTCATTCGAAATTTTCCAGGGCCTCAGGACAAGTAACAATGATGGAGAAGCACGTCCATTGACCAGCCGTGCTTCTGGAAAAAAAAGATCCAGGGATATATCAAGCTAATGGATAAATTAATCTCCATGAAATATTCCCAAGTAAGATTTAAGAGCATAAAGGAACTTGTTTATGAAGCACCAGTTGCATTGGATAACAAAGAAAGATATAGATGTAAGGACAAAGTGCCAAGTTTCCTAAAAACTAAAGTATAGTTAGACCAATTAGCAGTCACAAAATTCCTCATGAAATTGGGTGAAGCAACCGCATATGAGCAAGCTACAGCCTCTCCAGCCAAACTGTTGGACAGCATCTTTATGGGATTTTGAGTGATAAGGATGTTGACAAAAAAGTTCATCGCCGCTGCAATATCACTCTCAGATGACTCCTTACACCAAGGATGCCTCTTTAAATTTAAAACAGATTTTGCCCCGGAACAACTGACTTGCAGCATGCATTGATTTGCCCCGTCTCAAGTCAGTCGTTGCCCTAATTATACTGAAATCCATGATTAAAACCCATCAGAGGCTCAAAACACAGTTGCCTTTTATACTGGTAAGTTTGGAATCTAACTCCTCCATGGGAACATATCCACTTCATATTTGAGTCTAGACAAAACTGTAAACAAGTAATTTTTGTCATTATCTATGAAAGTACAAATTACTAATCAGAGCATTTCATCACGATATCTCCAAACCTGGCAAAAATAAAGAATATTTATCTGAACATGAAGAACTACTAGCATGGCACCAGATGACAGGGAACAAAGCTAAGTTAATAGTAAAATAAAGTAAACCTAATTAGGAGTTGCCTTAAGTCAGTTCAGTACCTTAGGTTCAAGCACAGCCAATAGTTTCATTATTACAGGGACACATTGCAAGAATAATTATGAGGGGAACACAGATAGGCAAAGAGAATTTACAGGAAGGAAAATTAATATTGTCAAAAGAAGGAAGAACCACTATTGTTCAATTTTTCCTCAAGTTCCAATTTAGTTTTGGTATTGGAGATATTGCACAGAAGATAGGAGGATTAAATATTAAACATGAAGGGATGAAACAATAACCTCACAAATGGAGAATTTAAATTTATCAAGTAGCACGGAGACAAAAGACAAAAAGAAGAGCCGAATTTTTGTTCGGTTTTACTAGCATCCTATCCTAGATTAACCCGAGCAAGTACCAAAAATTCCAAACTAGCATGCAAGACCCATCTTCTCATTATAGAGAGCCAACAACTGTGGCGCTTCCCGCAAATAAGCAGTCACATACTTCTCCAGGAACTTCTGCTCTGGAATAGTTAACAATGTAGACAGGCTACAGGGTTTAACCAAACCTTTAGACAGTAGAACTCGAAAGACTGAACCCCGAGGAACGATTCTCTTCTCTAAGCTAAATGTGATGGCTAGTGGACGTTGGGAGATAACCAAAGGATCAAGCCCCACAACATTGACAAAGAAGTCCATTGTGGCAGTAATTTTGCTCTCCGACAACATCATACACAATGGACACCTCCTGAAAGCTAAAATAACCACCTCCTCGGACCAACCCCACTTGCCATACACATCAATTTTCCTCCTCCACACCGACTCACTCATGCCCATAAGCACACTTAGAGCCATGACAAAACTCACTTTGGAAGGGTCAAAACCCATTGCCTTCACCCTATTCACGTTCTCCTCAAATTGGAAGGACTGGCGCCAAAACACATGCGCGTGGTACAGGACTAAATGCCGGATGTTCCCCTCCGGCACTCCGGCATTCCTCAAAGCCGTGACTTCAGGAACAAGTTCAACTTGAGGATTATCATACAATAGTCGAGGAGCACGTTTGATGGCTGCGATGGCCTTCTCATCGGATTGTAACAAATTACTAAAGTAACGAAAAGTGGGTACCAAATGATACTCTAGGCTCCTGCCCAAAATCCACGGGATCACAACCACGAGCTTGGCTAATTCGAGGTCGGAGATCCCTCTGGAGCGCAAAAAATCGAGTTTTGGCGAGAGAATCTTATCTGGGTCCGCCGAAAGCAACTTGGGGAACCTCGCGATGATCCGTGAGATTTGAGCCGGAGTGAAACCTCGGTTCTTGAAGACGCCGATGACTGCTTCCGGTCTTGCTGGGGTTTGGAATTTGAGGAGCTTGGAAGAGGAGAGAGCCGATTCTGGAGACAACCCACAAGAATTGACGAGGTAGGAGACTCTGAACGCTCGAGATTTCGACAAGGTCGAGGAAAATCTGGGCAGCAGGCGGAGTGAATCGGCTTGTGGAGCGAGTTGAAGAACCCTAACGTGAAGCAGGGCTTCGCGAGACAAATGGAACATGGGTGTCTCCGAATCTGATGAACTTCAAGGAACTCCGGTTTCTTCCTTCTGCTACAAAACTGGAGGTTTCAATTCATGAGGTTTTGTCCGACCGGAAAAACTAAAACATTCATGGGGTTTTGCTTTCTTCCCCCGCCCTATCTTCTTCAAATTCGAGATGGTCTTTAAAGGAAATTTGTAACTAGGATATAGCTTAACGGTAGCCCGTGTTGGGAGCGGCCCAACATGCTTCGAGGTTGATTTGAAATATTCTGACAATTGCTTATTAAGAATGCCTAATAAGGAGTCGTCCTATTATGATAGGACGCTGCAATGGATAAGTCTAAATAAGAAGGCTTAATTAGGAAGAATATCAAAATTGAATCAATTTTGATGATTACTCAATTAGAGAAATCTTTATCGATTGGGGAGATTTCTAATTAGTATGTGATTGTCAATCAATTAAGGAGGATTCCTAACTTGGGTGTAGGTCTACTACTATAGACATAAGGGCTTAAGTGGAGATTTCTGTGTGCACCGAAAAAAAACTACAGAGAGATTACAAGAGTTTCCAACAATATGTATATAAAGACGAGAGATCTTGAGAATTCATCAAGTGATTATGCGTTTTGTGACAATTGTGAAAATCTATTATGAGAAAAACAATGTTAGAGTGTTAATTATAATCATTTGATGATAGTGTAGCAGTTCTTGAATAAGCATTTTGTGATTTTTCCCTCATTGGGTTTCTACGTAAAAATTCTAGTATATTGTTCGTTTTGTCTCTTGTTAGTTGTGCTATTTACGTCTTCTTCTTTTTTGCAAAGAGAATATACGGTCGCATGTTGCACAATTTTGACATTAGAATTCCATTGTAATTGGTTGCGATTCGACTTAATTTACAACAAAGTGGTATTAGAGCAAGATGTCCAAAAACAAGGCCAACATGATCCGACTTATTTTACAATAAAATGGAATCAGAGCAAGATGTCAGAAGACAAGGCCAACGTGATCAAGCTCACGGCTACGAATTATGCAATAAGGAGGTGCAAGATGGAGGATCATCTTTACGTTAAAGGCTTGTGAAAGCCAGTCAAGACAAGAATACCTCCAAAGAGCTTGGCAAAGACTCTAGCACTACTAAATCAGCAATAGTTGGAGAGGGAGGAGAAGACTCCTCAAAAGCTCTTAAACTAGCAATAGAAGAAGAGGAGGAGGAGGAGCATTAGAAGACTATTTTTAATAAAAGAAGAGTTGGCACCACTATAAAGTGGCTCGATTAAAGTATTTTTGAGAACTTCACCCAAGAAGACAATGCTTATGATTTGTGGAGAAATTTGGACCGGACATATGCAATAAATACATCTTAAAACATAGCAAGCATTTTGATAAAGAATGTGTCACGTATGGAGTACAAAAATGAAACAATTGTAAGTAAATACATAGGCACTATGGGAGGTCTAGTGAATCAAATCGATGCAATCCAAACTTGCATGCAGACTTCCTAACAATTTTTATGCCAAAAATTAGCAACCCATTAGTTGCGTCGATTCACAATTCCACACCTGATGGAGCATTGATCGTACAGTCAGTGAAGGACAAATTGCTGAGTGAAAAGCATAAGTACAAAGATGATGGTTACAACAACCATGGTGATAGAATTCTTGTAATCAATGAACAAGAGAAGAAAGTAGATTGTGGGAGAAGCAAAGACCATGGATCTAAACGTCGTTCAACCTCAAGGCCAAAGACCGAAAAGAAAGCTTGTTTTTGTTGTGGAAAAACCAAGCATCCCATCAGAGATTGTCAAGAGGCAGCCAAGAAGCAAGTTGAAGCACTAGTTGTAAATGTCACTATAATTTTTGGAAGACATGATAGTTATTGGCTAAGTAGCACCAACACGTGACACGACACGACACGACGACACGTTATTTTTTCAAAAATATATAATTCCGACACGTTGGGACACGTTTATATTAAATGAATATTTTTTATTTTTAATTAATGTGATTCGAATTCATAAATAAATAAATAATTAAAAAAAGAGCTTATAATGAATTTACACTAGTAATATTAATAAATCTATTTATAGGAAATTCGAAAGATATATCTAGAGTTAATGTGTACCATATTTGAAAACACATTTCTAACTTTAAAAAAAATTATTAATGAAACTAGGGTTAATACCTTAAAAAACCCCAAACTGGTACACTTGTGACAAATTTACCCCAAACTATTTTTTTGACCACAAAAAACCCCAAACTGGTACATATGTGACAGATTTACCCTCCGTTAGCTTCCGTTCGATTTTTCCGTTAATTTTGCTGACGTGGCAAGCCATATGAAAATTCATAAGTTTAATACCATTAAAAACCCCAAACTGGTATATGTTTACCCCAAGTTGATATATTTACGACAAATTTACTCTAAATTAATTTTTTCGATCATAAAAAACCTAAATTGATACACGTGCGGCACATTTACCATCTTTCAATTTTCCCAAATTTGACTGAGTTGTGATGTCCAATAATGATTCCAATAAAAAGAAAAAAAAATCAAGTATTAATGATATGGAGGCAATGTTAGAGTAATCCATAAAATAAAATTGATTGGGCATCACAACTCGATCAAATTTAGGAAAATTGAAAGAGGGTAAATGTGCCGCACGTGTACCAATTTAGGATTTTTATGATCGAAAAAATTAATTTAGAGTAAATTTGTCGTAAATACATCAACTTGGGGTAAATTTGTCATAAATATACCAGTTTGAGACAAATTTGTCATAAATATACTAGTTTGGGGTTTTTAATGGTATTAAACTTATGAATTTCCACATGGCTTGCCACGTCAGCAACCACGTCAACAAAATTAACGGAAAAATCGAACGGAAGCTAACGGAGGGTAGATCTGTCACATATGTACCGGTTGGGGTTTTTGGTGGTCAAAAAATAGTTTGGGGTAAATTTGTCACAAGTGTACCAGTTTGGGGTTTTTTAGGGTATTAACCCATGAAACTAATGACTAACAAAAAAATTAGAATCAATTTATTCATATAAATCTATTATATTCTATAACGATTAAAATTTATTATTATTTAATATTCAGTATTTTAATTTTTTGAAATCACTTTTTTTAACAAAAGGAAATCGTTCCCCCACCCCCTCCCTAGAAAAAGAATCGTTCCCCCACTTCCCCCAAAAAAAACTGCCGCCCCCAAACTCCTCCTCTCCCCCCCCTCGCGGCTTCCTCTTCCTCCTCCTTGCTCGATTCTCTTCATCTTTGGTTACCTCGTCGCAATCGATTGCCGCCGTGCCTGCGGCCCTCCCTCCTTCGCAGCCGCAGCCGCAGCCTTCGGTCCTCCATCACGCATCGCAGTTGCGGCCCTCCTCCTTGCAGTCGTGGCCACGCCGTCGCCTCCGCAGCCTTGCCTATGCTCCCTCGCTCTTGCATCCACCTTCCATCGCCTTCTTTAACAATTTTCTTTACCTTCGCACTTGCAGACCCGCCCCTGAAAATACCACCATGCTTCTCACAATTTCCGGACACGCGAGTCGAAACGTGTCGGAAAGAGTTGATCACGTATCGAAAAATCCGACACGCGTTGACCGCGTGTCCGAGTGTGTCCAAACGTGTCCGAGCGTGTCGGACACATGTCGGGGTGTCCGACACGACACGGAAGCTCCTAGAACGTCTCCGTGCATCATAGGTTATCGGCACTAATGAAAGCATTAACTTTATATGCTAGGACACCATTTTGCTAGTTGATTTTGGATTTCGTGTAGTCCCCAAAAGAGAATTTTTCTCTTTATATATAGTCAGAGACTTTGGTCTTGTGAGGATGAGAATTAATAGCTCATAAAAATGGTTGGCATAAGAAGGTGGAGATCAAGACCAATAATGGATGCAAGTTGACCTTGAAATAGGTGAGGTGTGTCCCAAATATTCGCTTTAACCTGATCTCCACAGGAAAGCTAAATGATGATGGTTATGTGAGTTACTTCGGTGAAAAAAAGTTGAAGTTAATCAAGTGCAGCTTGGCGGTAGTGAGAGGAGTGAAAAACATCTTGCTCTATACCACACAAGCAAAATTATGCGGCGGAGATGTTAATGCAGCAAGGGAGGTATCTACCGAGCTTTGACACAAAATGCTTGGACATATGAGTGAGAATTGAATGAAGGTAGTGAACAAATTACTTTCAAACATAAAAAGTACCTCTAAAACCCGTGCAAAGACTCCATTGTAGGAAAAAAATAATAGAGCTTCCTTTAAATCTATTCCACCATTGAAAAGGACTAATCGATTTGATTTATTACATACAGTTGTTTGTGCTATGACTTCAAGAATTACCGATGGTACTTCCTATTATGTTACTTTCATAAGTGATTTTTTAAGGAAGGTATGGAGTATTGCATTAAAGGCGAAAATCAAGTTCTTGATATCTTCAAGGATTTGCATGTGAAATTAGAAAGGGAGATCAATAGAAAAATGAAGCGAGTGAGGATTGACAATGGCTGGGAATATCGATGGCCATTTAAGGATTACTACAAAGCTCATTGCATAAGGCTTCACAGCACAATGGTGTTGCTGAGAGAATGAATCAAACAATAACTGAGAGAATAAGGTTTATGTTCTCACATGCGAAGTTGTCAAACTCTTTTTGGAGAGATAATAAGGATGGTAGTGGTTTTGTTAATTCTATCACATTCGATTCCACTCTAAGACGAGACTTTATAAGTGTATGGAATGGTAAGAATTCAACCTATAGTCACTTGGGAATGTTTGGTTGTAGGGCATTTGCACACATACTAAGAGATGAACGAGCCAAGCTAGATGGAAATGCAAAGGAGTGCATATTCTTAGTATATGCTCACGAGGATTTTGGCTATAGATTGTAGGATCCCGAAGCAAGAAGATATTTCGAAGTAGAGATGTGGTGTTCTTTGAGAATCACACTATCAAAGACTTCAAGAAGCACGGGAAACTTCAAATGTGGAGGAAGAGTTAGTAGAGTTGGAGTCCTTAGACTAATCAAAAATTCTGTTGATGGAGGAGCATGAGAAGAAGCCGAGAATGATCCAATGATGAGGTTGCCGAAAGAGTCGATGTCGAGACTGATAATGGAGACAGTGGAAATGATCAAACGGAAGCTCAAAAAGAAGTAGAAGTCGATGATGAGGTTGAGGAGGAATGCATGATAATCACTACGATGTCCTATATGATTTGCGGGACAAGATGGCGACTTCGGGATTCAACTAGTACAGTCAATCTACCATGGACGATGGTTCATGCTACGGATTGCGGTGCTTGCTTGAAAGAGACTTTTGACTAATATTGTGAAGCTATGTGAACGGAGTACCGGGGTTCGGCTTCAACTTAAGGATGGCCGGACCAGATACGAGGATTATCCATTCTCGGAATAAGCGCGCGACTTTCTAACGTCGGATCTGATTTCGAAGTGTGTCCGTGGACGTGCATGTGCTGCCGGCCATGGATAACGTGAGTTGAGTTGTAGACAAGACATGTTTATGTTTCTCTTGATCGCAGTAATTCAGTCGTGTTTCTCTAATGAACATAGGAATGCACTGAGAAAATAAAAGCATACCATCTCAGCCCGGGTGTAAAATTTAGGAATTTAAACCAATTGATTGCAGGAGGCCTAACCTCCTAAGCCAGCTCAAAACTTGTGTCCATGTTATACTAAAACTGAGGATACACCCATGTGATGAATCGATCTTCATCAACCTTTGGGACTTCGTCCCGCATCTTTTGAGTGTGCACAAGCGGTGCTATTTGCACGTTTGATTTTGTGAAATGAGAGGCTGTCTAAATCTCCTCTCTTGGCCAAAACATGCTAATGTAGTGGTTTAGCCAACATTGGGCGTCTTATGTGAAGCGGCAGTCATTAACATTGATAATTTTTAAATATTTATAATTTTTAAAAAATTTAATTTCTTTTTAATTTTTCTTTTCCTTTTTTTTTTTTTAAACCAACTCCTTGCCCGCCAAGAGTTGAAAAAGAAAAAAAGTTAAAAAAAATAAAAAGAACAGAAATAAAAAAAAAAAATCTGAAAAATTAATTTTTTTAAAAAAATTTACAAAATTTATCCATATTATCACCTTTTAATCGTGTCATGTAAGATGGTTGGTGCTAATTAAACTACCACATTAGTATTTTCAGATCAAAATTGGTTCAAAGAACTAAATTGGCAAATTGTTAAAAAATTTAGGACTAAATTGGTAAATTATCAAAACGCTTAGAGTTAATTTGACACAATTGAAATGTTTAGAATTAAATTGACATATTGTCAAAAGTTTTAGGACCAAATTAACCAAATCGAAAAGTTTATATTTGAATTGGCACAAGCATAATATGTTTGGAAACTTTTTGATAATTTTCCCTGCATTGGAGCCGTCTTTGGACGAAGACTTCCTTATCAAGTATCCGTTTGTTAACGTTTCTTTTTTTTTTAAAAAAAAAAAACAGATTTTGTGTTTTTTTGTTCTAGGGAACAAAAAAGAACAAAACGCGTTTGTTTGCGTTTTGTTCCAAATCTATTTTTTGTTTCCGGGAACACTTTTGGAATGAAAACAAAAAACAAAAAAACTTATTTCTTGTTTACGAACAAAAATTTAGAACACATTTTCTCTCTCTCTCTTTTTCTTCTCTTTTTTTTTTTTTTTTTTCTTTCTCTTTTTTCTTTGGCTGGTCACCGGCCTCGGCCATGGCCGGCGACCGGCCAAAGAGGGCCCAGCGACGCCGTCGAGGGTCGGCGACCTTGCCGGGGCATCGCCGGCCCCAAGCGAGCTAAGCGTCGCCGGCCCCTAGCGAGGCTCGGCCTCACCTTGGCCGGACGAGCTCGGCTCGCCCCGATCCGGCGAGCTCGAGCTCGCCTAGCCACCGGCGAGGCTCGGCATCGTCGGGCCACCTCCAGCCCGGCGTCGCCGGGCGGTGGTCCGCGAGGCCGAGCCTCGCCGGTCGGTGGGCTGGGCGAGCTTAGGCTCGCCGGATTTGGGCAAGCTCGAGCTTGCCCGGCCAAGGCGAGGGTTGAGCCTCGCCGAGGGCCGGCGAGCCTCGCCGTGGCTTGGCGAGGCCGCCGGCCCTCGTCGGCTGGTCGCCGACCATGACCGAGGGCCGGCGACCGGCCTAAAGAAGAAAAAAAAAAAAAAGAAAATAAAAATTTAAAAATTTAAAAAATTTAAAAAAAAAAAAAAAGAATACAAATTTACCAAACGTGTTTCTATTCATTTTTATTCCCGAAACAAGTTTACCAAACGCGTTTTTTTGTTCAAAAATTGTTCCCTAGGAACATAAACATTTTTTTCATTTCTGCTCTCAGAACAATTTTTAAACAAGTGTTACTAAACGCACCTTTTTGTAAGATCCCAGGAGGAAATCTTTTAACAACGCGTACAATTTGTAATGTCGGGGAAAAGCATTCCGGATGCGAATTCGGTGCGCCCACGAAGAATCTCTAGGATGCTCGGGACAAAGCATTTCCAGGTGCGAACCCGGTGCGCCGGCCAGGATCCTCCTCGATGCTCCTCCTGATTTGGAGGACAGAACAAAGACAAGACCAGCAGATCAAGGTTCGACAACGACAGCGTCTGTACTAGCACACGCCCGTTGATTCTGATCCTTTCGGGGACTCTAAGCAAATGGAACCTGTTCAGCATCCGTGAATGTGCAGCCTCCTTTGGATAAATGCGATTTGCTGCTGACTTGTTTCCCATTTTGAACTTTAGAATCCGTGTGCCCGCGAAGCTATGCAATTTTAAATGCGTAGTAGTAGTTATTATATACTTGATTATTTTCAAGTAGGTTTGATCCACGTCCCTTTTTGCATGCGGGAGGATTAGCGTCCGACACAAGTTTTAATAGAGCGTATCTTTTCAAATTCACAGAAAAAAAATCAATCAATTTAGGGGAAATTCTAAATAAGCCTTATGCACTATTATTTTCTTAAATAAGGGTCTGAAGTAAATTTTGTGTTAAATAAAAAGCTGAAATGACTATGTCGGTTTCAAATAAAAACCTTAAATGGCTATAATAATTTAAAATAAAGGTCTGACCTCGCCAATCACCGGTCGGCTAGATTTTCTGGTTGATCAATGGCATTTTCGTCAAAAGACAATTTTAATCTTTAAATTATTTTTCTTTTACTTTACTTTTTTTTCTTTTCTTTTGCTTTTTTTTCTTTTCTGGCGAGCGCCGCCTAGGGCTTGCAAGCCCTTGCTAGCCACTAGCAAGGTCGCCTCATCCACACCTTTATCGACTGTGGGTGAGGGTCTCGCCCAACCCTCTCTAGGCATTGCTGGTGGCTGGCTATCACTTGAGACTAGCCATCGGCAAAGAAGAAAAAGTAAACCAGAAAAAAGGAAAGAAAGAAAAAAGAAAGAAAGAAATTAAAAAAGGTAAATGATAAAGATTCCATTGATCAATTAGAAAATTAGGCCCCTTTTTTATATTAACATAATCGTTTCATGCCCTTATTTGGAGCAAAATCTACTTTAGGTTTTTATTTGAAAAAATAAGAGCACTTCAAGTTCCTATTCGAAATAAAGTTCACTTCAAGTTTTATTTGAGAAAATAAAGATACTTTAAATCCTTATTTGGAATTTTTCAATCAATTTATGCACTATGGCAAAGATTAGTTTACAAATTAATTCAAGTGAAAAAGCAGAAAAACATCGCGAGACATTTTATAGAATATCTATTAAGGTGCATGTATTTTAGAATCTATCATGACTTATATTCTTTGTCGAACTGTAATGACTCATCACTTGAATTGCAACTAAGTATCCAATCTCTTTTTTCCTTCTTGAAGAATTTAATTAAAGGGCTCTTATGGCACGATCTCCAACTCTATTTGGCATGGAAATTTATGAGACTTTTAAGGTACATTTGGTTCAACATTCTTAATGGACTTTGAGTCTTTAAGATTTGTTTAGAAAAGTTAAGATGTCTGGCAATAATTTATTTGGCCACTTTGGAAAAATGCTAGCATTGTCAAAGCTTAAAGCGCAAGGTAAGGACTTTAGCATTTCCAAAAGGCACATTTTAGCATTGCCAAAAACTTAAGGTGTTGGACGAAGTTCTAGGCCTTCTAAAAATGCTAAAAGTCTATGTTAGGTTTCAGATTAAATGTAAAATTTTATCCAAATTACCTCCGCTGATAATTTTATATTTCGATTTTACTCTCACGACTATTCCTATTCTCTTTGCGGATCTGAAGTTTTTGGAGATGGAGGAGTTGGACAGATGCTGGAAATGGGTCGACTTGGGTCGCGCAACACTAGTGTTGCGTTGTGGTCGGGGTTGTACAGCCTTGGCGACCTGTCACCTCACTTGTGCAACGTCAGAGTCCCAAATCTGTTGTCTAGTCTGCTCGATGCTAGAGTCTAGATTTGGCTGCCGCTTGTCTAAAGGGTTATGCCGATCGTTGTGGCCCTTTGACGGCGGTTGTGGAGGTTTGAGGACCTCCTCCGGCACAGATCTAGCCCTTGTACGGCATCAACTTGGTCTCCAAGCGCGCATCCTATTTCGCGACCCAAATTTGGCTTTTCAGCCGCGGTTGCCGAGGTCCGACGACATCCTCCGACATCCTCCGACATCCTCCGACAGAACTCTGGACCTCGTACGACTTGGACTTCATCTCAGGCACAGGATCTGGGTTGAAGCCTTCGGCTGCGGGACGTGGTGTTGCTCTGCTCATCGGCGCTCTCCTCGGCCCCTCCTTGCTTAGTTCATCGACATTTCTGCTAAAAGGTAAGCCGACCTGGGGGCTACTGCTAGTGGTGATTAGCCCATGGAATTGGTGAAGCTAAAGCAATCAAACTGTATTTGCTTTAATCAAGTAAACCTTGAGCCAAAGATGTTTGGAAAATGGCTTTGCATTTTCTCTGAGTTCAACCCAAACGCAAATTTCAATGAAATATTTTGTGTTCCTAAGCTCATGTGTTGTTCAAATACCGTTAATTAATGAACGAAAATGTTTCTTTGCGATCCAAAAAAATTAAGGGAATATTTTAAATAAAAGCTTGAAGTGCCATAATTTTTTTCAAGTAAGGGTCTCAAGTGGATCTTATGTTAATGGAGACGTAAAGTGGTTATGTTAGTCTTAAATAATGACTTGAAATAGCTATGATAGTTTTAAAAAAGGCCTAACTTTGGCGGTCGCGCAGCCAATTGAATTTTCAGGTTGGATAAAGGCATTTTCATTAAAAGACAATTTTATTTTTAAATAATTTACATTTACATTTTTTTCTAGTGACCTCATTGGCTGCTGGATGAGGGTCTGCAAGCCCTCACCATTCATTGGCGAGAGTCACCTTGTTCAGACCCTCATTGATAGTTGGCCATCGGTGAATAGGAAAGGGATAACCAGAAAAAGTTAGGAAAGAGAAAGGAATAAAAGAAAAAAAAAAAAAAAAAACTCAAAAAAGGTAAAGGATGAAATTGTCTTAACCAACTGAAAAGTTAAGTCCTTTAAAATTAACATAACCCTAATTTAATAATGAAATTACTTTAGGCCTTTATTTGGAATAAAATTCACTTCAAGTTTTTATTTAAAATTTTCTCAAAAATAAATTGGAGAAATTAAGTTTTGGCCGAAAATAAAAAAGAAATTTGAAGGAACAAAATGGAAATAAAATAAAAGTTTTTGGGGATAAAAAACATGTTAATACCTTGAAAAACCTCAAACAAGTATAATATAATAAATTTACGCGAAATTAATTTTTTGGTTATGAAAAATCCTAAACTATTACACTTGTGACAAATTTACCCAATTGATCATACAAATATACCTTCCATTAAATTGGATTAATATCATAAAAAATCATAAAAATTGTATTACTGTAACAAATGAGAATAAAATAGTAAATTTGTACGCCAATCAACTATCACGTATCATTTAATTTTGTAATTGACAGTAAAATTTAATGAAAATTAACATAGGGTAAATTTGTCATAAATGTACCAGTTTGGGGTAAATTTATTAAATGTTTATTAGTTTAAGATTTTCGATGATTAAAAAATTAATTTAAAGTAAATTTACCATAAGCGTGAAAGCTCCAAACCAATGGGCCGTCCAATCTGCAGCGTCCACCCCGGCACCGTCCCCCGCGTTCTACCAGCCGTCGGATCGGGTTCGATTCCAGCCCGCAGGGTTTCCTCTTTCTCGCAGCATTCCCGTCCTCTATAGCTGTCTCCTCGGCCGTTCGCTTAACGCAAAAAAAATCTTCATCGGCATCTCGCTCCCGATTTCTCCCGCTCCGCCGCCCGTCCTTCCTCCCGCTCCGCCGCCGCCGCCGCCGCCGCCGCCGACCGAGCGGCAGACGAGCGGGCGAGGTCGCCGGTAGGTCCTCCCCCGGTTTTCGCTCCCCCTTTCGGGTTAAGCGTCGAGCTGTGGCTCGAGATTGACCTGGCTTCCCGCCGTTCTTGGGTGTAGGGGAAGAAGCCGCGGCCGGTCGAAGAATCTTCAGCGTCGTCGGGAAGGCGCGAGGCTGGTGCCGCCGCGAGGTGCGTGGAGCCTGTCGCTGTAGAGGGCTGTCAGGTAAAAGTTGAATTGCTATCCCTCTGCAAAATCTGCCGTTCGAGCTTACTGCCGTTAGAGGTAGAGTGTTAGGCGGCGAGCGGAAGGAATTGTTAATGCCGTTCGATTTGCGGTTCGGTCTGAGACGAGCTACTGCCGGTAGTTCTGGTCGGAAACGGGTTTGGTTGAAACGGAGCCGTTCGATTCGAGATCGAGTGAAGCTGTAGTGAGTGGCTTAGGAACGGTCGAATGTATTTGTGGGTTATCGCTACGATAGATGTTCATATGTGGAAGAAAATTCGAAAGTGGTTTGTGTTCTTGGGCTTTTTGCGGCTGCGGTTATGTCAAAAAAATTTGAATTTTGCTGTGAATTAGAAAAGCTGAGTCACTTTTGCAAATTCCCATACTTTTTGTAAATTTTATCACAGGGTTTGTTAAGTGTTATATTGGAGTCACCTTGCTCTGTTGAGGCAGCATTTTGTCCTCATTCATACTGTCTTTTCAGTTCAATAACCGGTTCAATTTTCAGATCATTGGTTTTTTATTTTTTCCTGCTGATCTATTTATCAAGTTCAATTTTTCTGCTTCTAAATCCTTGAGCCGGCTGGAAGAAGTTCGGCATTTTCATAACCGAATGAGTGGGTTTGTCTGACTGTTCAAACCTTTTTCAGTAAAATATTTAGCCACTATGCATGGATATTTGATGTGTAGATACTATGTACCCAACTCATTCGTTGTAGCATAATTTGTTCTTCTTTTGGCACTCATGGGAATTGTTCATTCCTAACGTGATAGAGTGCTTTTTCTTATATAAGGTTGTCTAGTGGATCTCATATAGAGCTTGATACACTGGCTATTTGGTACTGGTCAAAATACTCCACTGAAGGGAATATAATCTTTTTCAGATGCAAAGTTTTCAATCTTTACACTTTTCGTCGAACCTCTGAGAAGTGCTATATTTTTTTCCCTGGCATCAATGCCTCCCAGCCGTTGCTAGTCTAAGCAACTCATTGAGATGCTGCAAGATGCTTCCATAGAGTTTACTTTTTTCCAAGTTGTTGTCAAGTCTTCATACGAGGCTTGAGTAATTAATCATAGTGATTGCCAAATTATCTGTTCATTCTCCAATACAATTTCTACTTTAGAGAATTTCTTGTTTTCTTCATCAACTGCGGTAAATCTCTCTTTCAATTATTGATAATCTGCGTTCCTTAGCTTCAAGCCACTCTCTTCACTCAAGATCGAGGTTGATTGTTGACGATGAGTTGATTTTGTGCTTCGGCAATTGTTTTTTCGTTCATTCTATAATAGTCATATAAGACGTTTTTCCTTCCTTCATTTTTGTTATTCTAGGAGAAGATGGTAGAGTGGGTTTGGGAATTACATGCATTATAAAAGGACCCCTATCGTTTTGTCTCCTCGTATATATTTTCGGTGAGTTGTTTCATGTTCTTTTCTTTTCTTTTTCTTTCTTTCTTTTGCATCTGATTGTATGGTTTTGGATGATGATACATTTACTCTTTATGAATGCTCATATCATGGTACGAGATGTAATCTTGTTGGCTAAGATTAATAATGAATTTGCTGAATAACAACACTACATGATATCAAACCCCATGTAAAAGTCATCAAAGCCCATTAGACGTAGCTGCAGTCTGCCTTCCACAAGTATTCATCTTTAAAGGAAACAAAATTGGAGGGCCACTACAAAATAAATGAGCATCAAACTGAAGATGCCTTAACAAAAGATGACTAAGCTGTTATGGAGACCTATAAAGGTTATCTTTCCTTCCCGTATATCTACTCATCGTCTTCCTTCCCTTACTACTTTCCTTATATTTCTCTGCATTTTTCACCTAAGAGATGGACTTTCTTGACTCACCATCTTCTATTGTATCTTCAGTCTGTCTTTTGTTTTAAGCTTTTAATATTGAGGAATTGAGTGGTGATGATGATATGTGTGGTGTTTTCTTAAAGGATATTAATCTCTAAATGTATTTCCAAGTCGATATGTCTTATCTGGTACAGAATAGGTTGACAGGAAAGTGCAAAGCTCTTTTAGCTTTAGCTCTTTGGCAATGTTTCTTTTTTATTTTTTTATGTTGTGTATTTTGAAAATCACTCTCATGGTTAATAATGCTAAATTAATTGTGTCGCTTTTTCGATTTTGTTTGTCCAATCTGTGTAATATTATTCCTTTTATTTTTTATGTTGTATAGTTTGAAAATCACCCAATGGTTTCTGATGCCAAATTGTTTGTCACATTTTCTCTTTGGTTTATCCAGTCTGTAATGGATCTCTCTCTCTCTCTCTCTCTCTCTCTCTCAGGCACAAATATAGTCGCATTACTAGAGCACCATGTACTAGCCACTGTTCTTTTCTAATTATCAATTGTCTCTCTTTCTTCTTTTCATGTTGCCGTGTTTTTTCTGTTTCTACATTATGCCTTGATTCTTGTGGACTACCAGGCTACCTTGTGTTTGCCATTGGTAGTTGCACTTTAGAACCTGAAGTACTTAATCTAGTTGCACATTTAAACTCTGTAGGTTCTCTCGTTTTATTGGGATGACAACTGAGGGAGGGAAAAGCTTCGCAAGACGGGATCGTCTGTTGGAGATTGAAGCTACAGTGCGAACCTGGTGGACAGAAAAAGACATTTTCAATGCTGAATCTTGTGAAAAACCTCCTGAACAGGGTGAAAAGTTTTTTGGCAACTTTCCATTTCCATATATGAATGGGTTTTTGCATCTTGGACATGCATTTTCGCTTTCCAAGCTTGAATTTGCCGCAGCCTATCACAGACTAAGAGGGGCAAATGTGCTTTTGCCATTTGCTTTTCACTGCACTGGTATGCCCATCAAGGCATCAGCTGACAAACTGGCCAGGGAGATCCAACGGTTTGGTGATCCTCCAGCATTTCCAAGTGAAGAGGAGAATCAGGTAAATCAAGAATCGGAACCAAAGGACCAAAATGCATCTGAACCAGCCATGAAAGACAAGTTCAAGGGGAAGAAATCTAAGGCTGCTTCAAAATCAGGTGGGCAGATGTATCAGTGGGAGATTATGCGCAGTCTTGGCCTCTCGGATGGTGAAATATCAAAATTTCAGGATCCTTACAACTGGTTGAGTTTCTTTCCTCCATTGGCGATGGATGATCTCAAGGCTTTTGGGTTGGGTTGTGACTGGAGACGTTCCTTCATTACCACTGAAATGAACCCATTTTTTGACTCCTTTGTGAGGTGGCAAATGAGGAAGCTGAAGTCCATGGGTAAAATTGTGAAAGATCTGCGGTACACAATTTACTCTCCTCTAGATGGCCAACCATGTGCAGATCATGACCGGGCAAGTGGTGAAGGAGTTCAGTCTCAGGATTACACTCTCATAAAGATGGAGGTAGTTTCACCATTTCCACCAAAAATGGGAGTTTTGGAAGGGAAGAGAGTGTTCTTGGCTGCTGCAACTTTGAGACCTGAGACCATGTACGGGCAAACGAATGCATGGGTGTTGCCAGATGGCAAATATGGAGCTTTTGAGATCAATGATACCGATGTGTTCATTATTGCTCACAGGGCAGCCCTCAACCTGGCCTACCAGAGATTCTCGAAGATACCAGAGAAGCCTACTTGCTTGGTGGAGCTGACTGGTCATGATCTTATTGGTCTTCCCTTGAAGTCACCACTTTCATTTAATGAGATTATTTATGCTCTACCCATGTTGACCATCCTTATGGACAAAGGAACTGGGATTGTGACTAGTGTACCCAGCGATGCTCCTGATGACTACATGGCATTGCATGATTTGAAAGCAAAGCCAGGTCTCAGGGAAAAGTTTCGTGTGAAGGATGACTGGGTATTGCCCTTCGAGATTCTGCCAATCATTAATATTCCGGAATTTGGAGATAAAGCTGCGGAAAAAGTCTGCAAAGATATGAAAATTAAGAGTCAGAATGAAAAAGATAAGCTTGCAGAAGCAAAGCAGAAGACATACTTGAAAGGATTTACTGAGGGAACTATGCTCGTGGGGGAATTTGCAGGGATGAAAGTGCAAGAAGCGAAGCCATTGATCAGAAGCATGCTTATAGAGACTGGACAGGCTATTATGTACAGTGAACCTGAAAAAAGGGTTATGTCAAGGTCAGGTGATGAATGTGTTGTTGCTCTTACAGATCAGTGGTACATCACTTATGGGGAATCTGAATGGAAGAAGCTGGCTGAGGAATGCCTAACTAACATGAATCTGTATTCTGATGAGACACGACACGGCTTTGAGCATACATTGAGCTGGCTTAACCAGTGGGCTTGCTCACGATCATTTGGCCTTGGCACTCGCATCCCTTGGGACGAGCAATTCCTTGTGGAGTCATTATCCGACTCTACTATTTACATGGCTTACTACACGATAGCCCACCTCTTGCATAAAAATGACATGTATGGTTCTAGCAGTTCGATGAAACCTGAACAAATGACCGATGAGGTGTGGGATTTTGTTTTCTGTGGTGGTCCCTATCCTCAGTCATCTGATATTCCATCATCTGTGCTTAACCACATGAAGCAGGAGTTTGAATATTGGTATCCTTTTGATCTAAGAGTATCTGGCAAGGACCTCATCCAGAATCATTTGACATTCTCCATTTACAATCACACGGCAATCATGGCTAAGCGACATTGGCCTCGTGGATTCAGGTGCAACGGCCACCTCATGCTCAATTCTGAAAAGATGTCGAAGTCTACTGGGAATTTCAAAACATTGCGCCAGTCCATTGAGGAATTTTCTGCAGATGCCACACGATTTTCTCTGGCTGATGCTGGTGACGGTGTTGATGATGCCAACTTTGTAGTTGATACTGCAAATGCTGCAATTTTGAGGCTCACGAAGGAACTTTCATGGATGGAAGAAGTTCTGGAAGCAGAGTCCTCTTTGAGAACTGGTCTGCCGTCTATTTATGCAGATAGAGTGTTTGCTAATGAAATCAATTTTGCTGTCAAACTGACTGAACAGAATTACCAGGATTGTATGTTCCGTGAAGCTCTCAAGACTGGCTTTTATGATCTTCAGGCTGCTAGAGATGAATACAGACTGTCGTGTGGTACTGGTGGCATGAACCGAGATCTGCTGTGGAGGTTTATGGATGTGCAAACAAGGCTTATTGCTCCTATTTGTCCTCATTATGCAGAGTATGTGTGGAGGGTACTTTTCAAAAAGGATGGTTTCGTGATAAAAGCAGGTTGGCCTTTATCTGAGTCTCCAGATCTAACCCTCAAGAGTGCCAATAAGTATTTGCAAGATTCAATTGTCTTGATGAGGAAGCTACTTCAGAAACAGATTTTTGGCTCGAAGAAGGCAAATAAGGGAGCCCCAGTTACCTCACTGAGTGAGGAAAAGCTGAGAGGTTTGGTTTATGTAAACGAACAATATGATGGATGGAAAGCTGAGTGTTTAAGGATACTGCAGAACAAGTACAACAGGACAACGCGTTCCTTTGCACCCGATAGCGAGATAATGGAAGCTTTGAAGCAGAGCATTGTAGGCCAGTCCAGCGATTTCAAGAAAATCCAAAAGCTTTGCATGCCCTTTTTGAAGTTCAAGAAAGATGAAGCAATGACTCTTGGGGCTCAAGCTCTGGATCTGAAGCTCCCCTTTGGAGAGATTGAAGTTCTTCAAGAAAACCTGGACTTAATTAGAAGGCAGCTCGGTCTTGAAGAAGTGGAAGTTTTGTCGGCGATGGACCCCAATGCTCTAACAATGGCTGGTAATTTTGCCAAGCTACTGCAACAGAATCCGCCATCTCCTGGAAATCCTACCGCCATCTTTTTGGCTAGGTAAAGCTGTGCTTTGAATACTTTGATGCCGTGTTAGCTTGAGCAATTCCAATTTGTTTCAAAGTAATGATGCATTGGGATTTTGAAGTTTTGTTTTTTATGCATTTACAAGAGAAAACCATAGGTTCTGAACCTTCCCCCTTCCTTTTTCTTTGTTGGGTTTTTTATTATCCCTTGGTATAAACTATAAACTTATAGTTCTGAGTTTGAGGGGCGATGATGATGCAGTACTATGCTAGCGGTGTCACTCATCAGTTGTAGATAGGACTCGTTGCCACGCCATTGTTGTCCTTATCATCAGGATGATAATGCAACTGAAATTTCTTAACGATTGTAATTTGCCATCTCTCTCTCTGTGTGCAAACACACAAACCTAACTCACAAGTTTATTGACATCGCTGGTGAAGCGATAGATTTTCCCAAGCTCTCTGTATTTGAGTCCTCTTTGTCACACGGGGCAACCGGTTGTCTTATTTACAGGGATTGGGCATCACCCGAGTTATTTCTGTTCTCCTGAATAAACGAATTTCAAATAGCCAAAGCGACCTCACAGCAAGTAACGAGTTGCAGACTTCGGGCCTGATCCTTTTCATTTCTCTCTTTTCCTTGCCAAGTGTTAAGGTGGGAGGTTACCTTTTCGGGTCTTGTCGAAACGGTCTCGCGCCTGTCACGACATGTCTAGATTTAGTTCGCCGATCTGAGGCTGATGAGCTCGATTATCGTTGTGTTAGAAGTGGGGAAGTCTTGAAGCGGGGAATTCTTTTCGCTAGTGGTTCAAATGTCAAAGGCACATGGTGGTGAGAAAAAGAGTTATTAGAGGGTTCTATTTTTCTAGAATGATGAGTTGCGCTTGCGATGGGTATGATGTTATTGGAATTGACGTTCGTGGTTTAACGAGACAAACGACAGAGTTGTCGATGCTTCTTCGCTCTTGTATTGATAGAACGAATGAAGAAGAGATGACATTGGGATGCACTTCAATAAACGATCCTACAAAATCGTAAAAGAGCTGGTCAGACTATCCATGACATGCGTAATTGTGGGGTACTTAGAGACTCGACCGATCTATTATTCAACGTTTCCAATTCTTGACTCTTATGTAAATTTTGTGGAGCTCACTTTTTCGACTTTTATTTGGTTCCAAATACTAAATGAAACCACTCAAAATATTCAAATTTGGGCATGTAGAACGATATATAGTTTCTATTCATTTGTTGAAACCTAGATAAGATAAACAATTTTTTCTATTGTTAGACAATTCTGTAATCAGAAGTGAAAATAAGTTGAAGAATGCGCTCTAACAAAAATATTTTACAGACATTTAATTGAACAAGCAAAGATGTGGATCCAAGAAGTACATAATGCTCAAGATTCTCGATTTTGAATTACAGATTCATACGGAATTTTACTATTTTCACTATTGTGTTATTAGACACAATTTCTCGGATGAGGTCAAATCCATGGAGAGATAGCACGATTGATTTCTCAAGCATCAAATCACGAAGAAGACGATGAATAATATCAAACAGAAAAAAGAAATAAAAGAAAATCAGAAAATCAAGTAAAATAGTGCCGTTTCGAGTAAAGTTATCCACATCATAACGCTAGTGATGATATATAGGATGGTTGACCATCATGTTAATAATTTCAAGTGAGATTTGGTTGGGAGGACTTGATTTTATTTTCATTCAATAGTGTCGAAAGTACATCAATTTTTTGAAAGGTTTAATGACTGAATTAGAATTTGTACAACAAGTTTATAATTGAAATTGCAGAATTTTCCTATTCTTCACAATTGCCCATACCGACTTTAGTCTTTCATTAAGAAGTCTTTCTCAAGGGGCTAGACATTCATTGCATAAAGTTTCTGGCAAAATCAATTTTCTTCCTCATGGATTTTTGTTTTAACACTTGGGACATTTTCTGGTATCAACATCCTAGCTTGTTTTTCATCAGTGAATACGTTTGATATTGACCAAAAATCAATTTTAATAAATCTAGCATTATTGTATTCATAATTGAATATTTATTCGATTCTAAAAGTTGAAGTGTTAAGAGTTTTATACTGAAAGTATTTGAATATCAGAAAATTCTTGATATGCTAGTAAGGTGGGAAAACATATGTAAGAAACATAAATATTGATTCAATATTTTTTTTGTTCCAAGAAAGTATATACCGATTTAATATTTTCTTTTTGTTTCAATAAAGTATATCTGTTCATATGCGACTTAGTAGTTAAGACATTCAAATGGACTGATGGAGTGTTAAAAATCAAACAGAAGACTCTAACGTAGCCTTATGGAAGCCACGTTGTAGAAAGACCATTGAACTTGCAATTATTAATCAACTTTTACTTCTAGAGGGATCCAAGATGAAGAACACTAAATAGAACAACAAACAATAATAATTCCTAGGTGATTTGAGTGCATGTCAATTCAATGCATCCGACTCTTCGATGTAGATGAGTCTTATATGGGAATTAGGTGATCTAAAAGCTGGCATGCCACTATATTCACATGCATCTTTTAGACTCCAAGACCCAGTTGATCGAGTCCTTGAATCCTTTGCTGGTCAATGTCAAAGTCAGTCTCCCATGCAGACGTTCAGACTAAAACTTAATTGAAGATGGACTTTTGTCTTTACATGAGAATGAATGTACGTCGTGAGACGGATTTTATAAAGTTTCTAGCAAAATTCATTTTCTTTATTTTACCCCCTCACAAAGCGAAAGTTTAAAAAGGAAAAAAAAAAAAGAAAAGGAAACAAGAGGAGCATCCCGATCATTTCAAATATGTTTTTTTTGGCCGACATATTACAATTTTTGTTTTTTTATTAAATCAAGATGTTAAATTCAGAAGATACGCAGTCGGTGTTTTATTAATTGGATATGTTTTTGATATGCCAATCGCTTCTTTTAGCCAAAAAAGAAAAAAAAAATTGCCGTTCAATGAACATGTTCTTTTCTAAGTACCAAAAACCCTCTTCGACCTTCACTCACGTTATACTCTTAGAGGAGGCAAAGTCATCACTCCCTATGTAGCATCAATATGGACACGCGACAAGCGACGACACGACACAATACGCCGACATGCCATTTCTAAAAAAATAGAGAATTCCAACACGTTTCGACATGTTATATAATAAATATATATTTTTATATATAAATGAAAAAAAAATAATAATAAAAAGAGGATATAATTAATTTATACTAAAAATATTAATCAAACATTTGTTGATATCATTCATTGTTTTAATTTGATAGAAATTGAGAGAGAAATTTAAAAATTGCAAACATGAAATAGTAAACTTGAAAGAACATATCCTATTTTCTTATACTTGTCGGAGATTAGTGAGATTTCTTATAGTTCTAGACAGAGTTCAAAGTTCATGATATAGACTAGCTTGGAGCTCCTCTGCAAAACAAGGTTTGAGAAAATTGAAAATTCAGGACAAGAACTCTCGAAGTATGACCAAAAGAAAAGGAAATCACTAGATTTGCCATGGAAAATGTGAGAGATAACTCACTAGCCAATAACATAGACCAAAAGGATAATTCGCAAGCGATGCTTGTGAGAGATGGAAAGAAGCAAAAAAAATTATAACTTTAAGTATGACGAGAAGAGGGGCGTTCCATTGTCACTCACGGGAAGATCGGGATTTTAAGTGATAAACTTGAGAGTAAGAATTTTCTTCTTTCCCCTTTATTTTTGTTATTTTCATTATTTTTTCATTATTTACATTCTGACCCCTCAAGTATTGAAAATTTTTAAAATTGACCCCGTGCGTGTCGGAATCGCGTGTCGGAATTTCAGACTCGCGTGTCGGAGCGTGTCGAAAAAAGTTGACCACGTGTCGGATTTTCCAACACTCGTTAACTGTGTGTCGGAACGTGTTGGAGTGTGTCGAAGCGTGTTGGACATGTGTCGGAGTGTTGGACATGACACGAAGGCTTCCGGAGAGTGTCGGTGCTTCTTAGATCACTCTTTCCTATATCTTTCCCCATGAGGGCTGCAATCCGTGCCGATGACGATGGTCATCGTCAATCCCTTCCCCCGTTATCTCGTCCTCCTCTCTCTCTCACCCACAACCCCGATTGAGGTCGTCTAACTTGGACTCCAGGTGCTTCAAGACCTCTTGATTAAGGTTTCACGGGTTGGGTTTCGCCGAGTTTTCGGGTTGCCGAGAGGTAGAGGAGGGGCCGAAAGTTAGTGACGGCACTAACACAGTGGTGGAGGGAGCCGTGAGTTCCGTTGGGTGGGCACGCGACAGGGCTTGTGGCGGCTGCGAACATAGGGAAGGAAGGAAAGCTGCTAAGTAATAAGATGTTGTGAGTTAGGATGGTTGGGAATTAAAATGGTGGTAGAGGTATATTCAAAGAAAAACAAAAATGCGAAAATGAAACAACAGTGCCAACTTATTTCCGAGTGTAATTTTTACGTTTGACAATGAATTCAACATATGAAGTATTGGGTTTTAACTGGTAAATAAGAAGCAATGATTTTAAATGTAAAGGATGCAAAATCGTTTTGATGCAACTGATTTGATTAATGGGGAGGTAGAGTGGCATGCACCCGACACATGTGAATCCAATACTAGTCGCATTATAACAATCTGAGACCGACCACATCTAGTGTTGTAGTTGCTACATGTATTGCTGGATGAAGATTTTTTCACCAGTAAAGAACCTCCTATAGCATCTCATGAATCTCGGGCTTTAATGCATCGAGGTATAAGGTTTCAAACTGAATTTTTTTTCATGTGGATTAGCGATTGGAATGTTTGGGGTGCCGAATGAGAGAGAAAGAGGTTAAAGCTTCTTTGTCTGCTATTCATATTAGATGCTCCTCTCAAGGCGTGACTTCACCGGTCTAAAAGGCATGAGAGCCTTAAGAAAAAGAAGGATTAGTAGTATTTCCATCTAACGGAAGGATGCAATGTCAAAGAGTTGCCCCATTTATGAAGAAGAGCCACAACATAATTAGATCCGTCAAATGATTGGGGTCAAGTTGGATTTAGATTGGTCCAAAATGAGTTTGATGTAAGTTGAATTATTTAATCCATATTGACTCATTAATATGTAATATCATTAAGCAATTCATATCCGATCTAACATGGACGTAACCCATGCCCAACTTGACTTGTACTCTAATTCTTAGCAATTTTTTCCTTGCAATATGAAAAATAGTATACATGAAAAACTAACCAATTAAAAACATAGGTAAAATGTGAAAAAGTTAGCAATAAGAAATAACTAAAGAATTTGACGAATCAAGCTACTATAACATATCCTCTATTGTTTCTCTTGCTGCTAGAAATTTGATCTAATTTAGTAAAAGAAACCATGTCTGGAAAGATATATATGACATAAACTTCTATTCTCACAAGCATAAACTTTTTTTCTTTTTTTGGAAAATACTCAGGCCTATCAAGATTTTTGACATCAAGAGGGAAAATTAGGAAATGCACCAAATGCCAACAAAGGACCAGATGGAGCATGTAAATGCTGATCACTTATAATGTCACTTGATATCTTGTCATTCAGATAAGATGAGTTGCTATTTCTAAAAGACGGTTAAAATTGACTCAAAAGAGATTTTTGTTGGAACATTATTATAGGTTTACTACTTGTCGAGGGTATAGGTGATTTAAGTTCCTGCTACATCATCCAACGTGATTGTAGATAAATTAGCTACATTTGTTTAGATTTACTTACATTTTCTTGTCTTATTTTCTTATTTCCTGAAAAAAAAAGGATTTAAATACCTAATTGTCACTCTATGGATGGATGAAATTTTGCCCGTCATGTGTAACTCTCTTCAAGGAGATTAAAATATAATTTTTGAAATTTTACCTATATTTCTACCTAGTAGTGATTTGCAAAATTCTCAATAAAAACTCTATTATTTGGTTATGATGTAATCATAAGCCGTTTGATATATGTTATCCTGAATTCCAAATTTGGGACTCGCTTATCTTAAATTTCAAATGGTAATAAGAGAGGGTGATGAATACTCATATCCAAATTAGTCCTGAGTTATTAATGATCTGGAAAGCACACAAAGTACATATCATGATTATTAGAAGGTGCAAGATAACCGTGCATATCAGCGAACAGTGAGAAGTACAGGTAGAAGAAATAAATGGAGCGCGTTTTAATATAGAGTGAACTTGCTGGGAACAAGCCTAACTTTTGACTCTTATCAATTCACGATCCTTTGAATTCTTAGCACGACCCCTATTAGCCAACGGATATGTTTTAGACACTAGGATACACGGAATCAAAAAAAGCAAAGGTGACAGACAAATCGTTGTTACTTTTTTGACTGGGTCATTCCTTTTTCTTTTTATTTCTTGTCTAAAATTCCTCAGGAGCATTTTCCTTATCCCACGTAAGAAAAATGGAAGGACATAGGTCAATTAATAAGTATTGGGTTTCCTTTGTATACCAAAAAGAAATGGGCCAATTGATAGAGCTTTGATATACTTGCACTAAGTAAATGTTTAACTCGAAAGAGACCTTTATGTATGTATATTAATCTTATAGAAATTTTGGCTGTATATTTTTAAAATTTTAATTTTTTGAAATCTTTGTTTTACATTTCAAACAAAGATTTGGGACAAGGCACCTCTTCATTTGTTTTATAAACAAACTACCAACAATCTCCCACTTTTGTTTATAAAACAAAAACAAGAAATAAAACGTTAGAAATTTACATACTTTTCTTTCATTTCCAGAAAGAACGAAACTCTATGATTGTTCTATGTAAATTGATTAAGTCTTTTTATGGACTTAAGCAAGCTCCTAAGCAGTGGCATGAAAAGTTTAATTCAAGATTTATTTTGTATGGTTATCTTATTAATATTAATCATTTCAAAGGTTGTTTTGTTTATTGAGAATTTTTGTTTGTGTCTTTTCAAGACAACCTTTGAAAAAGATACTCGCTCGCCTTACAACATTTCCCGAAGGGTTGCATTTGTTTGTTTTTTAACTTCTTATGAATGGTTGCATTTGTTTACTTTGCAACATTTCACAAAGAGTTGTCTACGTTTTAGAATGTTTTATATATACATGTAAGTTTTTAGAAGAAAAGAGGGTGATCATTTTCAAGATTTTTCTCAGAAAAAACTAGAGCCATCTTTTTAATTGTTTCCTAGAGAGATTCTGGAGAAATACTAGAATTGCTATCTAGTACTCTTATTTGAGATTTTGTTGTATCCTGGAGGAAATTTGCCAGTGACCATTAGTAATTTTGTGAGGGCAAATAAATTCTTAAAGAAAGTGATATCACGCCTTAAAGTTCGACTTGAGTACTCTAAAGATCCGTCTTCATTGTTCAACCCAATTCGAAACCATATTTTCCAACGGGAGGTGATACGATGCGCCCAACATGACAAATTATCATTTCATTTTGCCGGCCGTCAAGGGTCAATTTTGACTAGATTAGGAACCTACAAGGTGGGAGTCTTAATAAAACCCCAACATAACATAATCCCCAAAAAAAGAAAATAAATTAAAAAAGACCAGAGAATTGATCGCTTGCTTGCTCAATGCTTAATCAGGACTTTTTCTAAGCACTGTCGCGCTCTCAAAGATTCATCACGTCCTTCTTCTGACTCTACCTCTCTTCCCAACATGATTCCCCACTAAAACCAAACCTAATCCACTGAAAAGGGAAACTGAAGGAAAACTTGCACTCTCGGGCCCTCGGCCAGTTACTGGTCCTTCCTCGTGCTTCTCGTTGATAATAACAACAATCTCTCTATCAACTTCTCTTCACTCGAGGCTGTGACGAAGTCGGATCGATGTGCCCAGTGATGCCGAAGACCGCTCTGTCCATGCTCTTCCTCTTGCCTGGCATGGTCTTGCCGATCCTCGCGGCTGGAGCGCATAAAGCTGTCGACCTGCCCTGCAGCCAGACCTGTGACGATGGCACGCCCGCGAAGCAGAACCTGACGTACCCGTTCGGGTTCTCACCGGGCTGCCCAATCCAGCTCAACTGCAAATGATGGGGACGCCCTCATTGGGGAGTTCCTGGTGCAGTCCTCGTCCCCAGACACCGTCGCCATCACCATCGAGGCCGAGTGCGACCGCCCGTTCAGTTCCATCGACGATCTCTACGGCCGCAACTATGCCCCGATCGGGAAGAACGCCCTTCTTCTCAACAATTGCACGCAGATCTCCCCATGCGATGTGCCCAATACGCAGGTCATCCAGGCCCAATACCAGTCCCTCTGCGAAACTAAAAACAAGACCAACACCAGGTTTAGCTGCTACTCCGAGGAGGCGAACGACTACAGCATCAAATTTCTCAACCGCTCGAGGCTCTTCGCCCTTGGCTGCAAGTTCTTTCAGTCGTCGATGTCGGCAGGGGTGCTGAACGACGTGTCGGTGACGCTGGGGTTCCAGATGTTACAGCTGGAGTGGTGGGTGAATGGCGACGAGTGTGAGTGCTCCCAGGATGCGGACTGCGTTCCGCTCTCAGGGCTGCCCAACGACGGCGGAAATGGGTTCCGATGCAAGTGCAGGGACGGGTTCCTAGGCGATGGGTTCTTGGCCGGCACCGGCTGCCAGAGAGGTTAGTTGGAGGGTTTTATCATCGTTCACTATTATGACCAATTAAGAATATGACCCATTCACTCAACTTCTAGTCTTAGTTGACTGTGGTGTTAATTGCACATCCTAGAGTAGTTCTATAAAGTGGAATGTTTGCTATGTTAATTAGGCGAGTCCAAAATTATTACTTTCCTTATAAGTTTTTTTTTTTTGGGGTCAAATCCTTATAAAGTTGTGTCGACACCTTTTATAGTTTGGTATTTTCTCTCGTGCAAACGACATTATAGGAATTCATATCATAAATCAATTAATAGTACTAGTAAGCTGAGATCGGTTTAAGTATCGCTAAAATACACGCTCTTATTCTGTTAAAATTTTTTTGGATGTGTGCGCTGCGGAAGTATGGTTTTGGTATTGATGATAGTTTTTGATTAGTGATGTTGTGTGCAAGTGTATGATATAGTTTCTAGAATGTGTGCGTGCAGAAGCATGGTTTTAGTATTAGTTATAGTTTTGGTTAGTGACGTGTGCAAGTGTATAGTATATTTTGTAGAGGATGGACAAGAGATAGACTAGGATAATTGAAGGACAAAGAACATGGGATATGGGAAATAGTTTCATTAGTTGGATAAAATAATTTTACAATAGTTGAAGGAGGTGTTGGTGAGGGAGCTATGATTTTTATGGTTAGCTCCAATCAAAACATGGAGCATTTGCTACTTTATATAAGCTGCCAAGGTCGGTGGAGGAAGTCTCTAGACTTCTCTACAAATAATTACTATTATTTTATAGTAACATGAGATGAAGTGTTCTAAAACACACAAGAGATGGCAGTTTGTAGACTCTTCTAGAATTTTTCTTGAATTTTTTAGCTCAAATCTATCTTGAAGTTTCTAGAATTGGATCACAAATTCCAACATATTCTTTTTATGGCTCAAATGAGCAGCCGGTCACCGATTGGTGATCCTTATTATTTTTCTATAGACCTAATCACAACACATAATTCCACACGTCACCCGTTTTTCCTTTTAACTCTCTCTGTTTCTTCATCTTTTTGACCGCACTGCCCCTATCTCGTCTCTCCCCTGTTGCAAAATCGAGTCCCATCACAGTAGCTCGTCCCCGCCATCTCTCGCCCTCGTCCACCAAGCACCATATGATGGAATGCTCTCTCTTTTTGTTCCACAGCAGAATCGTCGCCAGGGAGAAAGAAAGAGGAGACGTTGAAAGTACTGACTATGGTGTTACCACTGATGGTTCTTTTGGTTGTATCGATGCTGATCTTGGGCGTCGTTTATATGATCAGAAGGAAAAGGAAATTTGCTGAGGTCCTCGAAGATTGGGAGAGGGACTATGGCCCGCACCGGTTCAAGTACAAAGATCTTTACATTGCAACGAAAGGATTCCGGGACCAAGAGTTATTAGGGGCTGGCGGGTTCGGCCAGGTCTATAGAGGAATCTTACCCACATCGAATATAGAGATTGCGGTGAAGAGGGTCTCCCATGAATCGAAGCAAGGCATCAGAGAATTTGTAGCGGAGATCATTAGCATTGGGCGGCTCCGTCATCGCAACTTGGTGGCACTCCTCGGTTACTGCCGCCGGAAAAGGGAGTTGCTCTTGGTTTACGACTGCATGCCCAATGGGAGCCTCGACAAATACCTCTATAACCAACCAAAGGTCACCCTCAATTGGATGCAAAGACTAAGGGTGATCAAAGGAGTGGCATCTGGGCTGCTTTATCTGCATGAAGGGTGGGAGCAAGTGGTGATCCACAGGGATATAAAGGCGAGCAACATCTTGCTGGACACTGAATTTAATGGAAGACTCGGAGATTTTGGGCTCGCGAGACTACACGATCATGGAACTGACCCTCAAACGACTCATGTCGCGGGAACGATCGGTTACCTCGCCCCCGAGCATATGCGAACCGGCAAGGCCACTAGGAGCACCGACGTGTTTGCGTTTGGGGTGTTTTTGCTCGAGGTCGCCTGCGGGAGAAGGCCGATAAAGCATGGGGACACGGAGGACGTGATCTTAGTGGATTGGGTATTTTCTTGCTGGGACAGAGGTGCGATTCTCGAGGCAAGAGATCCGAGATTGGGGTTGAAGTTTGTGGAAGAAGAGATGGAGTTGGTGCTGAAACTCGGGTTGATGTGTTCCCAGGCCAATCCGTTGATGAGGCCAAGCATGCGTCAAGTATTGCAGTACTTGGAGGGCGATCTTCAGATGCCTGAATCATTGTCCATCGGCATTTCGTCTGCTGGGTCAACAGATGCTCATCGTGAAGGTTTCGACAATTTGGCGTACTTATCTTCTGTTGCAGAATCGCTTCTCTCAGGAGGGCGATGAGACTCCTGGTTTAGTTTCTGATTTTCTTCCTTACCTCATGGTAAACCGAGATAATGTGCAGATCTAAAATCTGCAGAATCCGTGAGTCATTCTGGTACTAGTCGGTGTAAGTATCGCCTACCGCAAGCTCTTATTTTTACAATGGCGCAAATTTGCTGCTGGCGCAGCAGCCTTGTTCGGCTGCTGCTTTCCGGACTTCGTTCGCCGAGTGGTGTTCCTTATTATTCCTCTATAGACCTAATCGCGCCACATAGAAAAACATCATTTTTTCTTCCTCCCTCTGTTTTTCCTTTACTCCCTCTCAGTTTCTTCTTCTTCGTTCTTTTGGTGGGGAAAGAGAGAGATTGTGTGTGGGGGTGGTGGCCATGGTCTCAAGTTGCAGATCAAGAATGGAGGCGAAGGGGTGGAGGAAGGAAACGACCGTATAGAGAGAAGAAGAAAAGAGAGAGACGTGTGATAGGGGGTAGAATTTTCTAGGTGCATGTGGGCATGTACCCTAATCAGTTCAGTGGTCGCCTGATTTCTAAATGTTTTCAAATATTCTCTTCGAATTTGACAGGCTTGAAGCAAGTGAACAGTAAACTTTCTCATGGCACGTTATGCTTGTGACCCAATTCCTCCCCCTGAAAGCTGAATAGATAGATTAACATTGTCTCAAAGTCAAGGATGGCAAATGAGAAAATAATACAAATTGATCTCCGAACTTTAGTTCAATATGCAATGTGATTTTTGAATTTTTAATTTGTTCAATATGGTTAATGGATTTTAGCCAAATACGCAATTTAGTCTCTAAACTTTTGAAATATGTTCAATTTAGTCCTTAGGCTATATGAAAATATTCAATGTTACTCTTGATCTTGAATTAATGGAAAGACTATATTGAACATTTTCATATAATTCAATGACTATATTTAATTTGCGTTAAAAGTTCAGGGAACAAAAGTGAACAAATTAAAAGTTTGGGGACTATATTATAAATTTGGTCAAAATTTATGAACTATTTATGTCATTATCTCCGATATAAAATACTAAGAATTAGAGGATGAATGGGCGTTTTCGTTTAGGGTGCATTAACGAACAAGGGAAGGACCTAACTAGTGGATCTGGTAAAAAAGATTAGCCTTATTGGTTGATTGTACAGAGCCAAACAAGCTCCAACCTCCACAAATTAGCCAACGGGTGATGGGTCCGGTCCACGGAGAATGACGACAGTTGTTACGGTCATGCAACATGTAATGGGGTGCTTTCTCATTCAGATTGCTATGCGTGCTTGGAAGCATTTTGGAGAAGGATAATTACGACTTTCAACAATTCCACATACACACTGTCCATACAGCATCGAGGCTCAAGTTCAATTAAGGAATTGCAAAAATCTGGATACAAACATTATTCATGCCTTGGGGGAGGTTGCCCTTGCCTTGGGTGAGGCCGCCCTTGCTAGCAGCTAGCGAGGGTGGCCTCTCTTGCGATGGACAAGGGCTTACAGACCTTTGCTAACCCTTATCAATGGCCCGCGAGGGTGGCTGAGCCCTCGCTAGCTGCCGCTAGCCCTCGCCTGAAAGAAAAAAAAAAGAAAAGTGAAAAAGGAAAAGAAAATGATAATAATAATTTGAAATTAAATTGTAATTGGATGAAAACGCCCTTGATCTGTTGAAATATTTAGTCGATCGGCGATCGGTGAGGTCAGAATTTTATTTGAAACAATCATGGCCATTTTAGGCTTTTTTTAAATAACCATAGTTATTTCATACCCTTATTTGATACAAGGTTCATTTCTAACCCTTATTTAAGAAATTGAAAACACTTCAAGCTTTTATTTGGAATTTTCCCAAGAACTTATTCTCTTCATTAAATATTGAGCATACGGATTTGTCCTCATTGGTTAAATAATAAAAGAATTACCTATTTTTCACAAAGTCACAAGTTCAATTCACGTTACGAGGCAACCTCTTAATAACTCCTACTGCATTGCCTAAGTACGACATATCTTGTGTAGAAAGACTTATTGATCGCTAGTATCTTGGCGTGACCGCGGCGACGGACTCCCTAATCTGAGACCTTTGGGCCACGAGTAGTGTGGAGTAACTACACCTCAAAATGAAAATTATATAATGGGTGCATAACGCCTAAAAAGGATGGCTAGCTCTGGCCACCTCTCCCAGTCTTTTTATTTATATAACAACAAAGGTAGTGAAATAATGTACAGTTATAAATGGATAATTAAAGAGGGGATAAATACTTGTCGTTCCTAGTGGATCTAAGATTCCCTAGTCCAAGAAAATGATGGTAACATTAGCCTTTCACTGACCCCATTTTAGAGAGCGTGGCGATAATCTCTACTCATGCGAGAGAGTTGGGGACACCATCTACGTTTAATATGTAACTTGTCACTTTATATGGTTGTTCCTCGAACTTTTTAAAAAATGCATTACGTATAATTTTTTTTTGTTCAAAAGATTAAAGAATAATATAATGCATGTCCACTCATCTCGCTAATAAAATCTTGAAGTACACAAACATGATAATAATATGAATTTTTTACTTATACTAGTTTTCTTGTTATAGAACTTTACTAATCTTAGAAAAGGTTTGGATGCAGTAGTAGTTTATATTATTATCATTCTCATTGCCCAGCCGAATGACCGACAATAAGATTAACATAAGAAGTTGAACTTCGATCGATTTCGAGGAAGCACTCCTCGGATCTGCTGACTAAAGTAATCTGATAATTTCAAGAATAACCCCATTATATAGCCAAGCTGATTAGCTATAGATACACAATTAAAAGTCAGCAAATTGGCCACATTTCAAAGGATCGCAGCAAGATTTTTTCTATTTTCACTGTTGCAAGAAGGAATCAAGACACCACTCTCGTGAACGAAATATGCAATGGAGCAACGTATTCGCCATCTAGTTCATACAATTACAACGTCAGCCATGTTCTCGGGTGTTTATATGATTAGACGACAGATTCGGATTTCGATAGGTAGTGCCGGTCCACGGAGAATGACGACAATCGTTACGGTCATGCAACATGTAATGGGGTGCTTTCTCATTCAGACTGCTATGCGTGCTTGGAAGCATTTTGGAGAAGGATAATTACGGACTGTCCATACAGCATCGAGGCTCAAGTTCAATTAAGGAATTGCAAAATCTGATACAAACATTATTCATTCACTGAATAGCTATTTATACTTCTTTGTAAAGAGCTATGTCTTCTCCTCTGAAATAAGTGAAAACGGACTCTCCTCCTACCAAATTATTCATCCTCCCATGTGGATTGCTGTGTCTCCCCCCTTGAGAAAAGCGATAAGTATTTATCCTCACAAACTAGTCATTGCAAATTTGGATGTCGTGAATGAAATTATGTTGGTATAGCTCCAAATCCTACTTAGATTAGGAAATGTGCCATGAAGAGATTCATGGGGTGAGATCCTCCTCTAAATGGTCATCTTATTGAATGATCACAAATACTGTGCAGTGTGCCAACAGTGGAACTCTCATGAGGAATCAAGTGTTGCTCGGGCTCAGTTAGTCGATGCCTTGAATGGAAAATCCACTATCCTAAAGTCCAAGTAATTTCATGGAGACTTCCTCCAAATGTTTGGACGGGCCTTGTTTTTCAATTTATGGACTTTGTATGTCTTAGTCTAATTTCTGAAACTTCAAGGGCTCCACAATTTAATCTCCATGAAATTTGTGGTGAGAAGTACCATTGACAGGTCAAACTTATCCGAAAGAAGTACGAGTTTTCTTCTTGTTGAGTCCATCCAATTTAAGTTGTGGCGTTTATCTTAACTTCAGTACTTCATCACGAAAAAGATGGTGCGCCGGTCTCTTCAACTGTCTCACCTTTTGGCCTTTACTCTCACTTTTAGCTTTTATTTGCTATTAAATATCTTATATCTCTAAAAATTTACGTAAGGTCATTTAAGACCATATCAATTTTTTTCTATAATTTTTGGTAATCAATTTTCTAAAGTTATTTATTGGAAAAATGAAACAAGTTGTCCAAAATTTTGGCCAAATATGCAATGTGATACATGAACATTTAATTTGTATAATGCAATTTCTGAACTTTTGATACATGTTCATTTTAGTCAATAAACTATATGAAAATGTTCATTATTGTCCCCGATCTTAAATTAATGGAAAGATTATATTAAATATTTTCATATGATTTGGGAACTATATTAAACATGTACCAATAGTTCAGGAGTCACGTTGAACAAATCAAAAGTTCATAGACCACATTGATCATTAGGCCAAAATTCAAGAATTATATTGCATATTAGGTCAAAGTTTATTGATCATTTGTATTATTATTATTTTCTTTAAATAGTAGGACTGGTTCCTTTATGAAAGTTCTTTTATTATACCTTTTCAAAAATGGTGTTAGACAGTCACGGCCCTTCTTTTCTTTTCTCCGTTTTTTTTTGGTCACTCGTGATAATCCAAATTTCTCTCTCTCTCTCTCTCTCTCTCTCTCTCTCTCTCTCTCTTGTCCTTTTGTCGTGGACTCGTGGTCTTTTGTCCTTCCTCAAACAATTTCGTGGACACTAGAGTGGCACGATCAACTTTTGGTTTTCTCATCAGAAGAAAATTGAGGGGCTTTTGATTTTAGCCCGCCCAAGTTCCTTCAATCTCTCTCACCAGACTTAATTTCGACAAAAAAGTCATTCTCGACTCGGATTTTTTTATTCAGAGCCATCGTGATTGAAAATTCTTAATTGACTTATGAACAGGGATTGTCGCATACGCCCATTGAAAAAGTCCAGGACATTGAACAATTCGTCTCACGTAGAGCAGGCATTTTTGAAATTTGCGACATTCGTTTGATGCCGTCAGATGAAGATTCTTTCGGATTCTTCATAGCCTTGGTGATCCGCATCATTCTTCACCTAATTGCTAAGCGGGCTTTGAGTTTGAGCCATGTCCGTCGAGATTCTTTTTCTGGTCTCTCTGCTAGCAGTTTTGACTTACGCTCAAGAGACCGATTTCGTGCACAAAGATTTCAGATCGGCCAATCTGAACCTCGACGGGATCGCCAGGATCACCTCCAATGGCCTCCTGAAGCTGAACAACTACACCAGTCAGGAGCAGGAGGGCCACGCCTTCCATCCCCACCCGGTCCAGTTCAAGAACTTGCCGAACGGCACCGTCAAATCCTTCTCCACCACGTTCGTCTTCGCGTTTGGACCTCCGTATGCGGGTGTGAGAGTCAACGGCTTTGCCTTTGTTGTCGCACCCCAGAGTGGCCTCCCCGGGTCCCTGCCGGGCCGATATCTCGGCATGTTCAATGAAACCAACAATAACAAGTCTAGCAATCATGTGTTCGGGGTAGAACTCGACACGATCCAAAGTGACGAGTTCCAGGACATTAACGATAATCACATCGGGATCGACTTGAACGGGCTGCCGTCAGTAGAGGAATTTCGGGCGGGGTATTATCAAGATAATGGGGAGTTCAACAACTTGTCCCTACTCAGCGGTCAAGAAATGCAAGTTTGGGTGGACTATGATGGTGCGGACAAACTGATCAATGTCACATTGGCTCCGATCCATGTGCAAAAACCGAAGACTCCCCTTCTGTCTCTTCCACGGGATCTCTCACCAATCATCAACGAGAACATGTATGTGGGCTTCTCAGCATCGGCTGGTTCGGTCGTAGCTTCTTACTATGTTCTGGGTTGGAGCTTCAGTGTGAATGGAGAGGCTCAGGCACTTGACCCGTCCCGACTTCCTAAGCTTCCTCAGATCGGTAAGGAGACATCGAAAGTAATGACTATCGGGTTACCACTGATGGTTCTTTTCGTTGTACCGGTTCTGATCTTGGGCGCAGTTTACGTGATAAGAAGGAAAAGGAAATTGGCCGAGGTCCTTGAAGATTGGGAGAGGGACTACGGCCCGCACCGGTTCAAGTACAAAGATCTTTACATTGCGACAAAAGGATTCCATGACCAAGAGTTATTAGGGGTCGGCGGGTTCGGCCGGGTCTATAGAGGAATCTTACCCACATCGAATATAGAGATTGCGGTGAAGATGGTGTCCCATGAATCGAGACAAGGCATGAGAGAATTTGTAGCGGAGATCATCAGCATCGGTAGGCTCCGTCACCGCAACCTAGTGGCGCTCCTCGGTTACTGCCGCAGGAAAAGGAAGTTGCTCTTGGTTTATGACTACATGCTCAATGGGAGCCTCGACAAGTACCTTTATAACCAACCAAGGGTCACCCTCAATTGGATGAAAAGATTAAGGGTGATCAAAGGAGTGGCATCTGGGCTGCTTTATCTGCATGAAGGGTGGGAGCAAGTGGTGATCCACAGGGATATAAAGGCGAGTAACATCTTGCTAGACGCTGAATTTAATGGAAGACTTGGAGATTTTGGGCTTGCGAGACTATTCGACCATGGAACCGACCTTCAAACGACTCATGTCGTGGGAACGTTCGGTTATCTGTCCCCCGAGCACATGCGTACTGGCAAGGCCACTACGAGCACCGACGTGTTTGCTTTCGGAGTGTTTTTGCTCGAGGTCACCTGCGGGAGAAGGCCAATAAAGCAAGGGGACACGGAGGACGCGATCTTAGTGGACTGGGTATTTTCTTGCTGGGACAGAGGCGACATTCTTGAGGCAAGTGATCCGAAATTGAGGGCGGAGTTTGTGGAAGAGGAAATGGAGTTGGTGCTGAAACTCGGGTTGATGTGTTCCCATCCCAATCCGTCGATGAGGCCAAGCATGCGTCAAGTATTGCAGTACTTGGAGGGCGATCTTCCGATGCCAGAATTGTCGTCCACCGGCATTTCCTCCAGCTGTTTAACATTCGCTCATTGCGAAGGTTTGGATGATTTGGCCATGTCTTATCCGTCCTCCACAAGCAAGGCATTTTCGCACTTGTCTTCTGTCGCCGAATCGCTCACCTCAGGTGGTCGATGAGCCTCCGGTTTAATTTCTTATTTTATTCCATCCTCCTTATATGGATATTCTAGGTGCATGTCGGAACCATATTTTTGGTTATAATCATAGTGTAGGTGCATGTTTCCTTATTAGTTCAGTGATGGCATGAATTCTGTTATTTTATATATTCTCTTCGCGAGTCATGGACGCAATGTACGTCGCGGCCCTTCAAATTTGACTGGCTTGAAGCAAATTGAACAATAAACTTCTCGTGGCACATTATGCATATGATGAGATCTTAGCCATTCAGTCCAGTACGTCAGGAAAAGGACAGATTTCTTGGGAGAGCTTTAAGTCAATCCTACCCGGTCCCCTAGCCGAAAATCCGGTATGAGCAAAGCAGTCTGCTCCACTCACCCCTACTTCTGAGTTCTAACCCGGTAGAGGAGAACCGGTCAACATTATCATCTGCATACCTTTCGAAAGCAGCTTTCTTACTCGCTAAGGGGATAAGATAAGAATGCCTTTAAAATGTTCCAGCAATCTCAGCTAAAGCTCTTGCTTCGAGAATGGCTTGAGCTCCCGAGAGGTCTGGCGGGAGTAACTCGAGTGAAACGTTTGGGAAGGGTTTGATCCTTCCTTAGGCCGATCAGAGAAAAAAGTCGTTTTGATTCACAGAGCTCAGCTAGAAAACACGGTCTTCATATTTTGTGCAATAGTTCTAGCCAGGGATAACGCGCGCGTAAGCTCTTTCTGTGTGAGTTGGACAGAAGCAATCTGCCTAGGACGGAAGGAACAGGAGTTCTTTTTTTTTTTTTTTTTTTCTTAAACACTTCCTCCCTGAAAACTGAATACATAGATTTAGGGATATCAACGGTTCAGTTTGATTTGGCCGGAACCATTTGGATGTATGTGTTGTAATATAATACGCGAAAACGACAGGATCTTGCAATTTACGTCAACGCGAAATCACTAGAGAAATAAACGAGAAATAATAAGGATACTAGAAATTTACGTGGTTTAGTCCGAGTATTGATATCTACGTTCACGAGGAGAGCCAGTAGCAAATAATCCACTATAATCAGAGAATCAGAGTTTACAATCACTCAAACGCTCAAATGTTTCCCACACTTAGATTTAACCCTAAACTCAAAGTGTTTATAAATAAATAACTCACTTGGACATAAACTCACGATATAAAATTATCGCGCGTTCAAGTTCGAAATAAAAATGCTCGCGGCTCCCTTCAGCTTGACGTGGGCGGCTTCTATTTTCTTCACGTAGGGTTTTCCGCCGCTCACACACCTGATTCCGTAGGGCTTGGCTTTTATATGTGCGCCCAAAAAGGTCAAAACTTTGACCTGGGCCCACCTCTTTTGGCTTTACGTGCAGAAGCTTCCTTTAATTACTTCATCGGCTAAATGAAAACGAAATAGTAACGCTGCCAAGAAATTTTTGTATGCATGTGTGTGGAAAGACTACATGGAGATAATTCAACTTTTATGACGTGTTTGTGAGAGTCTTTAAAGCAATTTCGTGTCTCCAATGTTACTTTTGCAGTCGAATGTTTGGTTTGGTAAAAAAATTTCTTAATTCTTTTTAAAACGATTTGGACTGAATGCTGCCTTGATAGAGCCCAAATCTCAGGGTAAGTGCCCATTTGTCTTAGACTTTCAACAATTCCGAGTGGCAAATAGAGCAGATTAACAAAAAAAGTTTCTGCCTTCGATCTTGTCCTCACTAGATTATTATGCTTCCAGTTGTACTCCTACCCCTCAATATAATATAATGTAATATAATATATTCACGAAAACCTTACTCTAGATAAAACTTCAGTAATATGAGGAATATATATGGCTGAAATGGTAGTAAATATTACTATTATTCTCATTGGGTTGACAACACACGTGCACCGCTAATTTATCAAGTAAATTCCGTAGCTGAATAATCGGCATAAGTTCAGCATAAGAAGTAATAACTTCGACAAAGTCAAGGAAGCATCCCTCGGATCTGCTGGCTAAAGCAATTTGGAAATTTGTGGAGATAATTTCAAGTACAACCCCTTGATAAAGCCAAGCTGATTATCTATAGACACGAGATCAAAACGCAGCAAAATGGCCACTTTTCAAAAAATTGCAGCAGCACTCATAGCTGCGCTTCTCTTAATTCTCGGTGCTGCAAGGGGTGATCCAGACGTAACACCGGTGAGCAAAACATGCAAGGGAGAGACATGCTCGCCATTCAGTCAATACAGTTTCTACGTCGACAATGTTTTCCAGTGTTTATATCACAATACGGCCGATTTGGGTTTCAATAAGTACTGCCAATGCACGGACAATGACGAGGACCGATACGGCCATGTGGTATGTACCTTGTGCCTGCAAGTCGGGGTAGAAAGGGTAGAGGATGAGCGTCATTGGAGCATCGGGGCTCGACATGAGCTTATAGACTGCAGAGTTCGGTATGAACATCATCCATTCACTGAATAGCCATATTTACTTCTTTGTAAAGAGCTCCAAATCTCTCCTCTTTTCCAAATTTTTATACTCACGTGGAGATCGCTATATCTCCCCTTTGAAATAAGTGACAAGTACTTGCGTGTAGTTTTTGTGAGATTGGGTTATCGGGTCCAATCGTTATAATACCAAATGATGAAACTTTTCCCACGATGAATCTAGAAGTCCATATGATTTCATGGAGACTTTCTTCAAATGTTTCGACGGTCCTTGTATTTCATTTTGGCAACTTAGCATGTCTTGGTCTAATTTGTGATACTTCAAGTGCTACACGATTTAGACCTCATGAAAATTGTGCCATATAATAAGATATAGAATGGTAGAACATATAAGTAATCCCTTGACTGAATTAATTTATAGAAACTCTAGACGAATGATTATTTTAAGCTACAATTTAGAGGGTAGAACTGAGATTTTCATATTGATAAACTATGTTGACCTTTCTCACATGGTATAATGACCTCTAACAATTTAAGGAGAAAATAGAGAATGCCCTATCTTGATAGATGAGGAGACAAAATGGAAAATGGTTATTATTAAGAAAAACTCTAAACTAGTATGTCCGTGACAAATTTATTCCAACTAATTTTTTTACCACCAAAAACTCCAAATTGGTACTCTTATGACAAATTTACCTCAAACTAAATTTTTGACCATTAAAAACCTCAAATTGGTATATTTGTGACAAATATATCCTCAGTTAGTTTTCGTTAAATTGAATAAAAACTAGCATACCTATGACAAACGAATGGCAAAACCTTAAATTTGTTCACTCGTCAATTGTTACATGTTATCCAACTCAACATTGACAGTAAAATTTGACGGAAACTAACGAAAGTAAATTTATTATTAGTTTGGGATAAATTTGTCACATATATACTAGTTTATTGTAGTATTAACCTAATAGAAAACTAAACTCACATGACTTCTACTTTCTACTTTTTACTTAATTTAAATCTTGAAAATCATAAATTGTCCCTTTCTAGTCTATAGCTTTCGAAACTTTCAGAATATTTCAAATGTTGATACCTTGTTCATAAATGATTTCTTCAAAGTTTCCTAAAATTACAATAACACCTAAATTTGACGGGAAAGGCAAAAAAAAAGAAACTTTTTCCTCGAAATGTAAACAAAACAAACGAGCCTAAAGATTTTTCAATCATTCAAAATATATTTGAGTTAAGAAGAAGTTACTATTGTTGTTAAACTTTTGAAAAGAATATTATTTATCTAAGAAGAAACAAAAGATCACCCAGCCCACCCTACGCCGGAACAGCAATAGAAGAGGTACTTAATGGAAACAAGGTTACTATCTCCAGCAAAGTTTCTAACCAATTTCAGATCTCCAACGTGCATGTACCTCAAGGCTACGACTTCAAGGCTTGCAGCATCATATCTCCCCACGACGATCGTATTTTTTACTTCTTTGAACAACTGCTGCAACCCCCTCTCAAAGTCATGCATGCCTCCCTAGGAATCCTCATAGAGCTCTTGCAAGTATCCTTTTGCATTAACTTATCTCAATTTTTCCGAACCGATCCATGAAGTTTGCTGGCCTTGGTCTTTCTTTCTGAACCCAGCTTCCCAACTTCATCCTTAGGCTGCGTTTGGCAACTACTTTGCCAAGGATCTTTAGCCCCCTAAAGGCCTTTGGGCCAAATATTCAGTGTTTGGCAAATTTTTTTTGACTTGCCTTTGCCAAAGGCAAGCCTTCCCAAGGCTGAAAGCCCAAGGCACCCCTAGGGCTGCCTTGGGCATTCGGCCTTCTCGGAAGGCGGAGGGAGAGCAAGCCAAAAAAGTTTCTTCCACAAATGTCCTCGTTAACATTTTGTTTTTTCGGTTTTGTCCTCGTCACTATTCACCTTCTTCTTCGTTGAGGTTGGCTGACGAGAAGTTGCGCGGAGCTGCGAGGGGCCGGCGACGAGCAGGACAGAGGTCGGCAAGAGGCCGGTGCGTCACGGCGATCGTCGGCGGCCATTCGCGTGACCTCGGCGACCCCCTCGCTAGTCGCGTCGCCGCGACCGCCGCAACCCCGGCGACCACCCGGATCCGGGTCGTGCGACCACCGCAACCCCGGCGACGCTCCAACCCCGGTGGATCCGGGTCACCGAAGGTCGCCGCGACCCGATCTGGGCGACGGGGTCGCGCCACCCCGATCTGGGTCGCGCGACCTCGCCGCCCGGATCCGGGTCACGGCGGCGTCGCGCGACCCCCGCGACCCGCCGCCTAGATCCGGGCGGCGAGGTCGCGCGACCCCGCCGCGACCCGCATCCGGGGGCGGCGAGGTCGCGCGACCCCGCCGCGACCCGATCCGGGGGCGGCGAGGTCCTCCCGTGACCTCGACGCCCGGATCTAGTTCGCCGGAGGTCGAGGCGGTGTTGCGCGACCTCGCCGCCCCAGATCCGGGGTCGCCGGAGGTCGCGGCGGCGTCGTGCGACCTCGGGCGGCCCTTGTCGGTGGTCTTCAGGGGTTGGCGGGGTCGCCGGAGGTCGCCGGAGATCGCCGGCGGCCGCCTGCCCCTTGCCGGTCAATTTTTTTATTTTTCTTTTAATAATTTTTTTTTTTATCACAAAAGTCCTTTACAAAGTAATTCCCCCAAACACCATTTTACTCCAAGGTGCTTCACAAAGGGCTTTCAAATTACAATTTACCAAACACCATTTGCATTTTGGAAAACACATTTAACTCAAAGGTCTTTGCATTTTCCTAAAGACTTTCCCCAAAAGTCTTCCCAAACGCACCCTTAGTCTCTTTTGCTGAATCGAATTATGAAGCCTGCTTGCCTTGTTGCTACATCACAAGGCCCACCTAGCCCAATACTTTTTGTTTGGGGAGATCAGCAAAAGGGAGCCTAAGTTCAAGCCCGTTGATATATCCAGATGGACTTACTTCGACTCAAAAACTTAAACTAATAAGTTATAAGCTAATTAGAATATATTAATTGCTCCACACTACACCGATTATTTGATGTGAGATTTCTCTAACACAATTTACTTGTGTATCGTAACAAGGAGGAGGAGATATACCTACCTCCTCAAGTCAGTGATTTTTCCACCGCCTTGATCTTTACTTAGTCGCTGTCGCGACCTAATTTTTTCGGGTTCACCGCCTAAAACTAGGTTAATGGACTGCTAAGTTTTTTAAACTTAGCTCGGGCTCTCCCAAGCCCATACCAAATCGCGACTTGAGTCTAAACTTTTTAAACATGCAAAATACTATCTAGGAGTCGCCACTAATCTGTTTTTGGTAGGTCGATTAGACACCTAAGCAAAATAATGGAAGAATTATTTTACTCCTACGAACCAGAGACTAAGGGTACGGGGACTTAGTTACACTAGACTATCCTAGTGCCCTTTCGGTACCATTTCTTTTTAATTTTCAAAAATGTTTTGCAGGCAGCTTGATTTGATCTTAATTCATTTTCCTAACATGTGAGGCGATCATGCGAGTGCACAAACCACCAATTTAACACCCGAGAAAGCAAATAAAATAATGCAGGACTTATCTCAAAACAACGAAAGCAACTGCGTTGTTAGGTCATAATTCATATAAAAAATCCTAGATATGATTTCTAATTAATAAGCAATCACTCAATTTTTTGTTTTCACTTTATTTAATGAAAGTTGTGCAATGCATGCTACTAATTTAACATGAAATGATATGACGTGGCAATATGACCTAAACTATATAACATGAATAAGCATGCAATCCATCTTAAAGCATGGCATGAATTTATTCTATTTTTTTGTATTTTCCATGAAATTCGAAATTAAAGAAATGCAACAATTAAATATGCAATTTAATCAAATGACCTAGTTCTAATGACGAGCAATGAACTTAGCAACAATCACTAGATGACGAAAATTTCATAAATCTAATCCTACATGTCTGATTTACTAAACCTATATGCTTAGGCAGAATTTTGATTTTTTTTAAATAATTAATTATTAAATAAATATTAAATCTAAACTATCAACAAAATAAAGCAAGAAAGGATTAAAATAATCGAAAAAATAACCTATTGTCTCACAGTCAAATTAACGGTTATTCTAACCCTAATTATCACAACAAGGAGATCAAAACAATTACGAATTTGATCCGAAGTCCTACGGACCAAATTAAATAATTATTGTGATTTAACAATTAAAATTTCACCAAAAGCCCAAAAATTAATATAATAAAAAAAATGATCCAATGTCTCTCGGATCAAATTAATAATTACATTAATTTCGGACAAAATCCCTACGGATAATGCATACAAAATGCACAAATATTAACATTGAGAAACCATATTCTAACTTAAACAATAACAACAAAATTTAAAACACAATAATATAACATAAAATAAGCAAAAGAAAGAAATAAAAATAAAACTAAAGGAGGGGAATTGCAGCAGCGTTGGTGGGCATATGGCTAGTTCTTGATTTGATCATTTGCTAGTCTCCTCCGAGAACTTTTTGAGTGGATGCCCCCCTTCTCTTGTCGTCTTTCTCTTGTCAATTATGGTGGAATATGGAATTGTGTGGCCTTTTGTTCGGCATTGAATTGCCTGTGACCACAACATCAGAACAAAACAAAGTAAATACCGAAAATATGGAATGAACAACTTTAATAGGGAGAGAAACAACCTGGTTTTATCACAGTGAAATCACTGGATGGCAATCAACGCTTAGGTATGTTGGCCACTTCGATGTCTCACTGCTGGAATTATCGTCGGAGATGTAGGAGTTTAATCTAGGCAAGAAACAAAAATAAAATCACCTTAGTGCGAATAGCAAATTGGAATTGCACACAATCAAACTTAAAAAAAAAAAAAAAAAAAAAAGCTTGACTTAGCTTTATGCTTGTCGTCAGTATCCATGAAGCATGATGAACATGGGCCATCGTCAAGAAGATTACACCATCGCCCGAGATCCCTGAGGGTGTGTGCCTCTCCCCTAAAGAAAATTGAACTCAAAAGAAACCAAGGAGAAAACCTTCCTCACTTTTGCTCTGAATTTATCGCCCTCTTGAGCTCTGCTCTCCTCCTCCCTTTTTCACAAAATTTGGTCTCCTTTTTATAGCGGTTCCGAGCACCATCTTCCATGGCAATTTTTGAGCTTTCTTTTTTCGTTGCCTCAATTTATGGTCTGCAAATTGGAGCAAAATCTTGCAATCGGTTTGATTTTTCCTCGAATGTTTTGATTCCTTCCATTTTATCAAAATCCCTGCCCTTTTATTCACCTGATTTCTTTGATCGAGAATTTCCTTCCACATTTATTATGATTTGAAAATTCGCCGGAGCAAAGATTGCTAATCAGAATTTCCACATTCCATTCATAACCAAATTATATTGATCTTCCCCTTATTTTCCTTTTGTTCAAAATGCAATTTTATTTTTCCAAAATTAGGTGTCAACAGGCGCACTCGAAGAAACAACAACTTTTAGACATACATTGGATGATGCCCCCGAATCTCCATCGATGGAGACCAATAACAAAGCGCATGGTGTTCCTGGCGAACATCTTGAATGAGCGATTGGAGATGGGAAACTCTTCCTGGAAACCATTGTAAATCACAGAGAATGAGTAAGGGCCTTTGCAGCATCTTTAGAAGAAGAAAAGAGAAACGACCATATAGAGAGAAGAGAGAGAGATTGTGTGTGGGGTGGTGGCCATGGTCTCAAGTTGTAGATCAAGAATGGAGGCAAAGGAGGTTGAGGAAGGAAACGACCGTACAGAGAGCAGAAAAGAGAGAGACGTGTGATAGTGGGTAGAATTTTCTAGGTGCACGTTGTTTATAATCAAGATGCTGTGCAGGTGCATGCACCCTAATAAGTTCAATGGTCGCCTGATTTATGATGTTTTTACATATTCTCGTCGAATCTGGCTGGCTTGAAGCAAGTGAACAGAAACTTTCTCATGGGGCAATATGCTTATGATCCACTTCCTCCCCCGGAAAGTTATGGCTTGCATGGTAATGTTTCTGTTTCTCCCAATTTTTGTTCTTTTGTTCTCCAGAACAAAAAAAGAACAGAAATCCGTTTGGTAAAACTTTTGTTCCCGGGAACAATTTCTCTATTTTTTTAGTTCCCGGGAACAAATTTGGAACATAAACAAGAAACAAAAAAAAGGAGCTTCTTGTTGCCGGAAACAATTTCTAGAAATAGGCTAATTTTTTCTTTTCTTTTTTTCTTTTGTTTTTCTTGCTTGCTGTAGCCTTGGGTGGCCACTTGCCAACCACCGGCCATAGCCAATGTCGGCCGACCGCCGGCCGTTGCCAACTGTCGCCCTACAGGCGGTGACCATTGTCGCCGCCACCGTTTGATCGTCATTGCTGCCGCCCACAGCCCACAGCCCACCGCCACCCCTGACCTCTGATGACTGCCACCGATCGTCGACCATCAACCATTGCCGCAGGACCCCCGACTGCCATCGTCGCTGCCCCCTGACCACCGCCGCTCGTTTGCCGTTGCCGGTGCTCGCCGCTGGCTGGCGGTCGGTGGTCCATGAGCAAGAATAAAAAACAAATAAATACAAAAAATAAAAAATCGTACCAAACGAATTTCTATTCTTTTTCTATTTTAAGATTGAAAATTTTGTGTAGTTACCAAATACCTTATTTTACTCAGAAATTGTTCTCCGCAGTAGAAATAAAAAATAATTATTTCTGAAAAGATTCTGTTCCTCGGCCAAGAAGCGTTACCATGCGCACCCTAAATAGATAGATTAACATGGCCTCAGAGTCAAGAATGGCATGCAACAAAAGTCTTGGCAATTTAAAATTAAAAAACCGAACTTGCGACATAAATGAGAAATTGATACAAATGATCTCTACACTTTGGTCTAATGTGCAATCTGGTCTTTGAACGTTTAATTTATTCAATATGATCCCTGAAATTTAGCTCAATACGTAATGTAGTTCCTAAAATTTTAATTTGTTTAATATATTTCTTAAACTATTGGTATATGAAAAAGGGTCAATATAGTCCTTGATCTTGAATTAGTGAATAGGCCACATTAAATATTTTCATATAGTTCAGGGATTACACTTGTATGAAAAGTTCGTGAATCAAATTGAATAAATTAAAAGTTTACGAAACACACTATATTTCACATGAAATTAAAATTTATGTACTATTTATGTCAATAAATTTGATATAAACTATCAAGAATCAGAAGATGAATGCGCGTTTTGGTTTAGGGTTTATTAAAGGACGAGGGTAGTAAAATTTCTTAATAAAATTTAGGGGTGGGCGCCCGGATGGTTTTGCCTTCCTAGGGCAACGGGTTGCGGGGCACTGCCATAGAATTAATTGTTTCACTCAAAAACCACTAATACCATGATGGCTCATTGACATTTTTCTTTATTTTTTATTTTTTTTTATGAAAAAGAAGAAGGACCTAATGAGTGCATTTTGGTAAAAAAGAATAGCCTTATTTGTCGATTGTACAATGCGAAACAAGCTCCAACCTTCACAAATTAGTCACTGGGGGACAATATGAAAATGGAATACCGGTTTTTCCATGCTTGCATCTTCAATAAAAAGCAAAGCCTGTAAGGAGAAGAAACTGTTTTTTAGTTATTTCATATTTATAAGTGAAATGGACTAAAAGATAAAATTTTATGTTTTTTTTTTCTTTTTCTATAAAGGTGTAGATGGGATTTGATTTACGGGACATAGATTATCTGCGACTCGTGCCCATCCCTAATAAGTAGGGCCGATGTGATCAGTACGGTGAATGGTTTCGACTTCTCTGGCAAGAAATTCATCTGCAGAATGAACTAACCGGTGCTTGTCGGAAATGTAGATTGATGGACAGACTTCAATTCTTGGGATCAAAGGATCAAAAGCATGTCATTGCCACTTGTGTTACGAGTGGCACGATTACCTTTTGGTTTTCTCATCGGAAGAAAATTGAGGGGCTTTTGATTTTAGCCCACCCACCTTCCTTCAATCTCTCTCACCAGACTTAATTTCCACAAAAAAGTCATTCTCCGACTCGGATTTTTTTATTCAGATTCATCGTAACCGCAAATTCCTAATTGCCTTATGAACAAGGGGCTGTTGCATTCGCCCATTGAAAAAGTCCAAGACATTGAACAATTCGTCTCACGTAGAGCAGACATTTTTGAAATTTGCGACATTCGTTTGATGCCGAGAGATGAAGATTCTGTTGGAAATATAATCCAGAAAATATCGCCTTAAGATTGTTGGAAAATAATCCATAGAAAATACACACTGTTTGTTGTAATCAGAATATAAAATTGAGAAGATGATAACAACTTTATAATATCATTCATTTTACAAATCTTGGAGCAAAAGAAAATAAGATATCATTTAAAATTGGAGGTGAGGTACGGATAACCGAATCTCCTTAAGGCGATTAGTTCCTGCCAATGGTGCCCCGCAGATTCGCGAACTATGCCTCCCAAGATACAACACCTCGAACCTGTTTGGATCAGCACTATGCAAACAGGACTCAATCGAACCGTTCAATTGAACCAGCACACTCAGAAAAATCAGAAGAGTAGAAAAGAATATCAAAGCCTTTTGGAATCGAGTCGGAAAAACCAAAACCAAAACCAAAACCCCTTCTTCTTATGAAGCTCTATTCTCATATCTATTTATAGAGCTTTTTAGTTCATGTACTAAAGAGATACATGAAATAAATAGACGCGTGTATCCACGAGATTCATGAATAAAGAGATACGTGAATCCAAGAGATTCATGTATCCAAAGATACGTGAATTCAAGAGATTCATGAACTCAATAAGTACATGAACTGAAAGATACATGAATCTAGGAAATTCATGAAATCAATAGATACGTGAACATAAAAGATTAGGAAATACATGAATCCAAAAGAGATACGTGAATAGAAAAAACGTATCTTAATTCATTGGCTTTCGTTGATCCATTAATCATAATTATAATCATAATTACAACAGATTCTTTTGGATTCTTCATAGCCTTGGTAATCCGCATCACACTTCGGCTAATTGCTAAGCGGACTTTGAATCTGAGCCATGTTCGTCGAGATTCTTTTGCTGATCTCTCTGCTAGCAGTTTTGACTTATGCCCAAGAGACCGGTTTCGTGTACAACGGTTTTAGATTGGCCAATCTGAGCCTCGACGGGATCGCCGGGAACACCTCCAGTGGCCTCCTGAAGCTGAACAATGACACCAATCAGCAGCAGGAGGGCCACGCCTTCCATCCCTACCCGGTCCAGTTCAAGAACTTGCCGAACGGAAACGTCAAATCCTTTTCTACCACGTTCGTCTTCGCGATTCGACCTCCGTATACGAGTCTGAGAGTCAACGGCTTTGCCTTTGATGTTGCGCCCCAGAGAGGCCTCCCTGGGTCCCTGCCGGGCCGATATCTCGGCATGTTCAATGAAACCAACAATGGCAACTTCAGCAATCATGTGTTCGGGGTAGAACTGGACACGATCCTCAGCGCCGAGTTTCAGGACATTAACGATAATCACATCGGGATCGACTTGAACGGGCTGACGTCAGTAACGGCAGCTCCGGCCGGGTATCATCAAGATAATGGGGAGTTCAACAACTTGTCCCTAATCAGCGGTCAAGAAATGCAAGTTTGGGTGGACTATGATGGTCGCTTCGATTGCGACGTCCTAGGAGACGTCGCTGACCTAATTCACAATAAAGATAAAATGCACAAGCGGAAGCATAAACAAATCTCCAATCCATCATTCAACGGGGATAGTTAAGAACAAACATAATCATATATATGCATCAAAAGTCATTGTCACATTCACGTCAAGTTCAAGAGTTAAACAAAAGCTCCGTTACATCTGATACACCCGAACCGCACTACTACAACCTTCATCAAAAAGGGGCCCGAGGTACACCTACACCTCTAATACTACGAGGGCGGTTCAAAAGTGCTATCACCCCACTACTACCTAAGCCCCTATGGCCTTTGGGATCCATGGCTCCGGCTTGATGATTAACTTGGGGTCGAGCTCGGGGTTGGACACTTCCCCGTCAGGAATGTCCTCGTTCTTGGCATCTCAACTGATGCCTCCCCCTGAACCTCGAACACCCAGTGGACCATCGAAGCTGCGGATGGGACCATGGCTCTCATTATCCACCTAAAAGTACCAGGCCACGAATCGGTGAGGCACAAGGTTAGGTAGGCCCTTGTTGATCCAAATGGTTGTGACGCGGTGCGTGTAATGCAGGTCGGCCCCTCCCTCTACGGGATACTCTGTCACTTCCTAGCTATGTTCTATAGGGAGGTTGAACCAAATTTGGCGGAATGGCTCGGTCATTCTTAGGGCTTGTAAACATTTAACAAACAACTATGAGATAAACTCAATGAATGAATTTCCTAGACCTCTTGTAGGGAAGTCGTTCATTTCGGAAACGCCCTATACATGCAATTATCTATTGATCAGAAAAACATGGCAACCTTCTTCTCGCTTTACCCTCACTATTCACATAGTAATGAATCTATTATTCAATGCCATTAATATAGACACTTCTGAACCTTCCCCCTTCCTTTTTTTTCGGTTGGGTTCTGAGTTTGAGGGAAGATGACGATGCTCGTCAGTTGTAGATAGGACTCGTTGCCACGCTTTTGTTGTCCTTATCATCCTTAGAACGATGATGCAACTGAAATTTCTTTACGCTTGTAATTAGCCATCTCTCTCTCTCTCTCTCTCTCTCTGTTCCAACACACGAACCTAACTCAGAAGTTTATTAATATCGCAGGTGAAGCGATAGATTTTCCCAAGCTCTCTGTATTTAAGTCCTCTTTGTCACACGGGGCAACCAGTTATCTTATTCACAGGGATTGGGCATGACGCGAGTTATTTCCGTTCTCTGGAATAAACAAATTTCAAATAGCCAAAGCGGCCTCACAGCGAGTAACGAGTTGCAGACTTCGAGCCTCATCCTTTTCATTTCTCTATTTTCTTTGCCAAGTGGTGAGGTGGGAGGTTACCTTTTCGGGTCTTGTCGAAAGGGTCTCATGCCGTCACGACATGTCTAGGTTAAGTCCGCAGGTCTGAGGCTGATGAGCTCGACTATCGTTGTATTAGAAGTTGGGAAGTGTTTTCACTAGTGGCTCGAATGTCAAAGGTACATATAGGTGAGAAAAAGAGTAATTTAGAGAGTTACCTTTTTTCTAGAATGATGAGTTGCGCTTGCGATGGGTAGGATGTTATTGGAATTGACGTTCGTGGTTTAACGAGAAAACAACAGTGTGAGTTGTCGATGTTTCTTCACCCTTGCATTGATAGAACGAATGAGAAAAAGATGACATTGAGATGCACTTCAATAAAAGATCCTACCAAATCGTTAGAAAGCTGGTTTTGACCGAGAAGAAGGTAGCGGTGGCAAGCAAGAGAGTGTGGTTAGAACTTGGTCGGACTATCCATGACATACGTAATTGAGTGGTACTTAGAGACTCGACCGATCTATTATTGAATGGAACCAACTCTTGACTCTTATGTCATTTTGAGGAGCTCACTTTCTTTGACTTTATTTGGTTCGAAACACTTAAAACCACACAAAATAATCAAATATGGACATGTAGAACGATATATAGTTTCTACTCATTTTTTGAAACCTAGATAAGATACAAAATTATTTCTAAAGTCAGAAAATTCAGTAATCAGAAGTGAAAAAAAGTCAAAGACTACGTGCTACCAAAAATATCTTACATTTAATTGAACAAGCAAAGATGTGGATCCAAGAAGCAAAGAATGTTTGAGATTCTTACGGATGAGGTCAAAAGCAGGACGAGATAGAATGATTGATTTCCAAAACATCGAATCACGAAGAAGATGATGAACAGTATCAAACAGAAAAAAAGAAAGAAAAGAAAATCAGAAAATTCAGAAAATCAAGTAAAACATTGCCCTTTCATGTAAAGTTAGCGTTACATGCAGGACAACTGATGATAACTAAACCATCATGTTGACTAATTCATCACGTTAGCAATTTCAACTGAGATTTGGCTGGGAAGACTTGATTTTATTTTCAATAAATGGTGTAGGACTATATTAATTTTTTTTGAAAAGTTTATGAATAAATTAGAATCTGTAGAATAAGTTTAGGACTGAAATATCAACATTTTCAGTTCTTCACATTTGCCGATGCTGACTTCATTCGGCGAATCCCAGATACTTTGGAGATGAAATCTGCAACATGGTAGGTGGAACTTTAGCCAGTATACTTGGACATAGTGATCTGCATGCATCCTCGGAATTTGCCAGCCAAAATGACATTTTGATAATTCGTGATTCTAGGACCGTCCACGTTAGTTCTCCCAGACTCGAAATCCTGCTTCCGCCGCTGACAAAAACTACGTTTTAACGTTGGTTTTGGCAAGATAAATGATGGACTTTACAGATCTTAGGAAAAATTTGGTTGGCATAATCGTATTAATTTATATTCTCATTGTGACGAAGGTAACGATTCCATTTGCCAGCCGAATGATCAACGTTAAGTCCATAAGAACAGGAACCTCGATAAAGTCTAAGGAAGCATTTCCTATATCGGCCAAGGGGCAAGTGCGGGTGACTAGAATCAATAGCATAAAGCCAAAAAATAAAGATTGAAGTGTTACTTACTCTCAGTTAGTCCAAGCCAAAAAATAAAGAAAATGTATCATGAAGTGATTTTATAAGTAGGATCCATCCTAATTGGTCATCTTATTTAGGGATCGCACTTGAGTACTCCTTATGGCAGATAAGGACATATGAATCGTATCAAGTTGTCACGATACCTAATAGAACCTTTTCATAAAGATTGAAGTGTTACTTACTCTCAGTTAGTCCAAGCCTTAAACGGAAAGTCCATCATCTCAAAGTCCAAGTAATTTCATGGAGACTTTCTTCAGATGATTCGACGGGCCTTGTGTTCCAATCTGGCAGCCTAGTATTAGTCTGATTTCTGAAGCATCAAGTGCTCCACAATGTGGTCTTGATGAAACTTGTGGTGAAAAACACCGTTGACCGGTCAAACTTATTTTGACGGAGTTTTGACTTTCTTTTTTTGAGTCCATCCAATTTAAGCCATAATTTTTATCTTAGACTCCGTTTGATTCTTAAAATATGATTACTTGTATCTCTCAAAATAATTAATCAATAAAAAAATGTTTTCCTTAACAATGATTTATGTCAAATATTTTCGTGGATAATGGAAATATTTCTCATTCATTCATTTTTGTAAATATTATAAGCGATCATTTTTAGAAAAATATTTTCCATATTATTTATTTTCCGTCAAATAAATGGATCCTTAGCTTCAGCACTATTGACAAAAACGATGGTTCTCCATTCGCTCATTGCCTTTTCGCTGCATGGCAAAGTACAGATTTGAACGCCAAGTCCATCAACTAGTTTTAAAATTTGGCCTTTAATTTTATTTATTAGTTTTTGAGATTTATCTTTTAATTACTTCTAAATATCTTAAATCTCTAAAGATGCACATAAAGTCATTTAAGACCATATCAAATTTTTTATAATAATTTGGAATTAAAATTTTGTAAGTTATTTAAATAATATAACCGGGCTCCTTTAGGAAAGTTCTTTTGTTATACCTTTTCAAAAATAGTGTTGGTCATGACCCTTTTTTTCCTTTTTTATTTCAAACATAGCATTGAAATATGCCACGTTGCTCGGCTACTTGGTTTATATGCTCTTATATAAATGTGGTCTCCCCCACCTCTTAGTTTAAGAGTTTGGGTAAGAGTTTCTAATAAGGAATTTTGGAGGTAGTTTATGCCTCAATTTATTTCTATACGTTGAATTTCATGTGTTATTCTTAATTTGGTTTGCGTTCGACTTTAGGCTTTTTGATTAAAGTGTCTAAAAAAAAAAAAAATGATTAGGCGATGAGGACTTTCACATCCTTATCAGGACACTTATATTCATTATTGTAGAACGCTAATGGTTTTTGTGGAAATTGATTGCGTCCTAATGTATTGACTTTCTCCAAATGTGGTGTTTTTTTGTAGTGTACAAACATATTACTGCAGCACAATCCTCTATTTCGACATAGAAAGCACTGAGTGTCTTCCCGCACGAGGCCATGTGCTGACCCACTATTACAAATCGAATATATCATTTGAATGGCACTTGAATATGCTGAAGTACTATCTACGTATTTAACCTTATGCAGTATACAACAAAAGTCTACGCTCAAGTGATAGCTTGGGGAGCCGTCGAGGAGTGTGAGCATATATTGTAGTCATCTCACATAATTCTTAGGTGATTTGAGTGCACGTGAGCCCAATGCGTCTTACTCATTAATCTAATCCAAATGTACAACCTCGATTGAGGTCGGATAACTTGGACACCAAGTCTTCCAAGACCTCTCGATTCAGGTTTCATGGTTTGGGTTTCGCTGAGTTTTGGGTTGCTGAGAGGTAGAGGAGGGGCCGTAAATTAGTGATGGCACTAACATCGTGGTGGAGGGGGCCCCGAGTTCCGTTGCCTGGGCGCGCAACCAGGCTTGTGGCCGCGATGAGCATAGGGAAGGGAGGAAAGTTGCTAAGGATTAAGGTTTTGTGAATTAGGATGGTTGGAAATTAAAATAGTGGCAGTGGTATTTTCAAAGAAAAACAAAAACATATAAATGAAATAGCAGTGCCAAACTTATTTCTGTGTAATCTTTATGTTCGACATTATATTTTAATGTACGAAGTATTGGCTTTTAATTGGCAAAGAAGAAGCAATGATTTTAATTGTAAAGGATGCAAAATCGTTTTGGCGCGGCGGCCTAGACCAGTGATGCAACTGAGTTGATCAATGGGAAGCTAGTGCTGCGTGCGCCCGACACATGTGAATTCAATACATTTGCATGATAACTATCAGAGATTGACCGCATCTAGTGTTGCATTTGCTACATTTATTACTGGATGAAGATTTTTTTCAGGGTAAAGCACCTCTTATGGCATCTCATGAATCTCAGGCTTTGACGCATCGAGGTATAAGGTTTCAAACTGAATATTTATTTTTCCCTTGGATTAGCGATTGGGATGTTTGAGGCGCCCAATGAGAGAACAAAGAGGTTAAAGCTTCTCTGTCTGCTATTCATATTAGATGCTCCTCTCAAGGTGTGACTTCACGGGTTTAGAAGGTATGAGAGCCTTAAGAAAATGAAGGATTAGTACTAGTTCCATCTAACTAGAGGATGCAACATTAAAGAGTAGTCCCATTTATGAAGAAGAGAAGCAATAAAATTAGATTTGTGAAACGGGTGGATCAAGTCGAGTTTAGATCGGTCAAAAAACAAGTTTAACCTAAGTTGACTCATTTAATCCGTATTGGCCAATTAATATGTAATATCATTTAGTGACCTGTACTTGATTCGACCAATTCACAACCTATACCCAACATGATTTGGACTCTAATTATTAGCAATTTGTTCTCTTCAATATGGAAAATAGAATATGGAAAGAATAAAATAAAACTTAACCAATTAAAAATGGATAAAACATAAAAAAATAGCAACAAGAAATTACTAAAAAAATTGATGAATCAAGCTACTAGAACACATCTCCTGTTATTTCTCTTGCAGCTAGAAATTTGATCAAATTTAGCTGAAGAGATTACGCCTAGAAAAACATATATGACATAAACTTCAAGACTCTCAAGCACAAAATAATTTGAAAATACTCAAGCCTATCAAGATTTATAAGAGGGAAAAATTAGGAAATGAACCAAATACCAACAAAGGATCAGATGAAGCGTTTAAATGCTGATGACTTATAACATCATATTCACTCGAGAACTTGTCATTCAGATAAGATATGCTGATAATTTGAAGAGACAGCTAAAACTCGATTAAAAGAGTCTTTTATGAGACATTATCATAGTTTTACTACTTGTTGAGTGTATGGGTTATTACAGTTCTTGTTACATCATCCAACATGATTGTAGATAGATTAACTGCATTTTTTTTTAGAGTTACGTATTTTTTCTTTTCTTATTTTCTTATTTCCTCTAAAAAAATGTTAATGATAGAAGTGTCAAATACTTGATTTCACTCTACAGATGGATGGATTTTGCCTGTTATGTATGACTCTTTTCAAGGCGTCATGAATTTTCACCTATATTACTACCCAATAATTGATTCATTTAGAAAGTTCTCATTCTTAACTATTTTATTTGGTTATGATGTAATTGTCAACCATTTTATTTATTTTATCCTGAATTTTAAATTTGTGACTTGCTTATATTAAATTTTAGGGATAAATAAATTAGAAATCTTAAAACTTATTTCAAAACTATAATTGAGCCATAAAACTTACAAGAGGTGCAATAAAGTCCTCAAATTTGTCAAATTGGCACAATTAAGTCTTTCCATTAACTCCATCTAATGGTTGATAGAAAATGTTGATATGGTTTTTTTAATATTTTCTCTCTCCTATGTGATGATGACATGGCTAAATCATGGAATATAACAATAAAACAACGTCATTTTTGTCCAAATTTGATTTTTAATACAAATTTTATTTAAATTATATTTTAAAAATATGATAAATATGATATACTTTAAGGAGAAACTAGCCTTCCCTGCTACCATCTCACCATCATCAGGAGGGCTCAACCACAAACAACGGCTTGCATGTCCTTACCCAAGTTGAGCGAGGGTCGTTGGCCATCTCACACCCATGCCAAACCTTCCCGGCGATGATGGGCAGCGACGGCAAGGGCTGCATTAAATTTAGCTTAATGACATCGTTTCAGCCACGCCATTACCAAGTAGGATAATAAAATAATAGAAAAAGTCATGTTAGTTTTTTTCGTTAATTAAATTAGACGGAGTTCATGGAAGGATTTGATAAAATCAACTTGATAAGTTTTAGGATTTGATTATATTTCTTATAATTTTTAAGATTCAATTGTACTTCCATGACAAGTTTTAAGACCTTTAAGCATTTATCCCTATATTTTAAATGGTAATGAGAAAGGGTGATGAATTCTCATATGTGGAAACGCAATGTACATATCATGGTTATTAGCTAATCTAATTCATAGCGTAATCTTGACTTGGCAGGTGCAGGATGAGGGTGCATATCAAATAACCGTGAGGAGTAGAAGTAGAAGAAATAAATGGACAGTGTTTTTAATATAGAGGCGAACTTGTTGGGAACAAGCCTAATTTTGAATATTATAATTTCACACTCCTATGAATTCTTTGGCACGACGATCACTATTGGCCGACGCAAAAGATTTAGAATTAGACTCATGGAGTCTAAGGAAGAAAAGATGATGGCGTGTCCGAAGTGATGGGGCATTATTGCCTTGATTGATGGGTCGAGTTTTACTTTATCTAGAAAACTTAATCTTAGCTATCATTCTTCATTCATCCTTTTTCTCATGATCAGATTTTTTATGGATCCTTTGTTGTCTCGGGAAAGAGTGCTATGCCGCGCCTAACACGACAAATCATTACTCCATTTAGCCGGCCGTCAAGGGTCAGCATTGACTGACTTGGGGACCTTCATGGAAGTTTATGATTTATTTGGTAATCATTCTATTTCGGGATATTATTGCCTTGGTTGATGGGTCGACTTTTACTTTATCTAGAAATCCTAATCTTAGCTATCACTCTTCATTCATCCTCTTTCTCATGTTCAGATTTTTGATAGGTTCTTTATTGTCTCAAGAAAGGGTTCTATAACGTGCTTAACACGCTTCTATTTCGGAAAATAATTTATTTTTAGAAATAATTTTTTTCTATTTTTACTCCCCAGAACAATTTCTTCAATAAAAGAATGTGTTTGGTAACTATATAAAATTTTTATTGAAAAAAGAATAAAAATATGTTTGGTACGATTTACCAAAAAGGAAAAAAAATTTGTTATTACTAGAGAATAGATTGATTGCTTGCTCATTTAGGACTCTTCCTTAATTTGCGGATAATTTATAATAATTTATTATTTAATTTTTTATAATTTAGAATAAATTATTATTCTCACAGTATATTAAATACCGTCGCTAAATCATTTTTTTTGGGTTATATTTCATCTCTCGAGTGTGAAAAGAAACTTATCTTTCTACGCACTCGCAGATATTCATCACTCGACGTTGGGTTGATGTGCCTGACGATGCCGAAGATTGATCTGTCCACGCTCCTCCTCTTGGCTGGCGTGGTCTTGCCGATCCTTGAGGCTGGAGCGCGTAAAGCCGTCCACCCACCCTGCAGCCAGACCTGCGGCACCGGCATGCCTGCGAAGCAGAACCTGACATATCCGTTCGGGTTCTCACCGGGCTGCCCAATCCGGCTCAACTGCACTGAGGGTGGGGACGCCCTCATCGGGGAGTTCCTGGTGCAGTCCGCGTCCCCAGACACCGTCACCATCACCATCGAGGCCATCTGCAACCGGTCGTTCGGTTCCATCGACCAGCTCTACGGTCGCAACTATGCCCCGATGGGAAAGAACTCCGTCGTCCTCGACAATTGCACGCAGATCAGCCCATGCGATGTGCCCAATACGCAGGTCATCAAGGCCCAGTTCCAGTCCCACTGCGAGGCTAGCAACAAGACCAACAACAGCATGAGCTGCTACTCCGAGCAGGCGAACGACTACAGAACGGCATTTCTCAACCGCACGAGGCTCTTTGCCCTTGGCTGCAAGTACTTTCTGTCGTCGTTGTCGGAAGAGGAGCTGAACAACGTGGCGGTGTCGCTGGGCGTCCAGATCTTGCAGCTGGAGTGGTGGGTGAATGGCGACGAGTGTGAGTGCTCCCAGGATTCGGACTGTGTTCAGCTCTCGTGGCTGCCCAACGGCGGCGGAAATGGGTTCCGGTGCAAGTGCAGGGACGGGTTCCGCGGCGACGGGTTCTTGGCCGGCACCGGCTGCCAGAGAGGTTAGTTGGAGGATTTTATAATCGTTGACTTTTTTGACCAATTGAGAATTTGACCCATTTACTCGATTTCTAGTCCTCGTTTTCCATTGTGTTAATTGCTCATCCGAGAGTTGTTCTATAGATACAAATCGGAATATTCGCTATGTTAATCAGGTCAGTCCAAAATTATTACTTTCCCTAAAAAGTTGTGTCCACACCGTTCGTAATTTGATATTTTCTTTCATGCAAACGACATTATGGAAATTCATATTATAAATCAATTAGTAGTACTAGTAAACTGAGATCGGTATGTAAGTATCGCTACAATACACGGCTTTATATGGCTCAAATTAGTTGCCGGTCACCGATTGGTGCCCATTTTTTTTTTTCTGTAGACCTAATGACACCACATAATTCCACACATCACCTGTTTTTACTTTATACTCTCTCCGTTTCTTCATCTTTTGGGCCGCACTGCCGCTATCTTGTCTCTCCCCTCTGTTAAAAAATCGAGACCCATCACGGTAGTTCGTCCCCGCCATCTCTCGCAGCCGCGTCAGTCCCCGCCGTCCACCAAGCACCATATGATGGAACGCTCTCTCTTTTTGTTCCACAGCGAAATCGTCTCCAGATAAAAAGAAAGAGGAGGCGTTGAAAGTACTGACCATCGTGTTACCACTGATGGTTCTTTTGGTCGTATCGATGCTGATCTTGGGCGTAGTTTATGTGATCAGAAGGAAAAGGAAATTTGCTGAGGTCCTCGAAGATTGGGAGAGGGACTACGGCCCGCACCGGTTCAGGTACAAAGATCTTTACATTGCAACGAAAGGATTCCGGGACCAAGAGCTATTAGGGGTTGGCGGGTTCGGCCAGGTCTATAGAGGAATCTTACCCACATCCAATGCAGAGATCGCGGTGAAGAGGGTCTCCCATGAATCGAGACAAGGCATGAGAGAATTTGTAGCGGAGATCATCAGCATTGGTCGGCTCCGTCACCGCAACTTAGTGGCGCTCCATGGTTACTGCCGCCGGAAAAGGGAGTTGCTCTTGGTTTACGACTACATGCCCAATGGGAGCCTTGACAAGTACCTCTACAACCAACCAAAGGTCATCCTCAATTGGATGCAAAGATTAAGGGTGATCAAAGGAGTGGCATCTGGGCTGCTTTATCTGCATGAAGGGTGGGAGCAAGTGGTGATCCACAGGGATATAAAGGCTAGCAACGTCTTGCTAGATGCTGAATTTAATGGGAGACTCGGAGATTTTGGGCTCGCAAGACTACACGATCATGGAGACGACCCTCAAACGACTCGCATTGCAGGAACGGTTGGTTATCTCGCCCCTGAGCATGTGCGAACCGGCAAGGCCACTAGGAGCACCGACGTGTTTGCGTTTGGAGCGTTTTTGCTCGAGGTCGCCTGCGGGAGAAGGCCGATAAAGCATGGGGACACGGAGGACGTGATATTAGTGGACTGGGTATTTTCCTGCTGGGACAGAGGTGACATTCTTGAGGCAAGAGATCCGAAATTGGGGGTGGGGTTTGTGGAAGAAGAGATGGAGTTGGTGCTGAAACTCGGCTTGATGTGTTCCCACGCCAATCCGTTGATGAGGCCAAGCATGCATCAAGTATTGCAGTACTTGGATGGCGATCTTCTGGTGCCTGAATCGTCGTCCATCGGCATTTCGTCTGCCAGGTTAACGTTTTCTCATCGTGAAGGTTCCGACAGTTTGGTGCTTTCATCTTCTGTCGCAGAATCGCTTCTCTCAGGTGGGCAATGAGCCTCCTGGTGTAGTTTCTGATTTTCTTCCTTACCTCATGGTAAACCGAGATAATGTGCAGATCTAAAATCTGCAGGCTTCGCGAGTCATTCTGGTACTAGTCGGTGTAAGTATCGCCTACTGCACGCTCTTATTTTTGCAATGGCACAAATTAGCTTCTGGCGCGGCAGCCTTGTTCGGCTGCAGCTTTCCGGACTCTGTTCGCGCAGTGGTGTTCCTTATTATTACTCTATAGACCTAATCACACCACATGAAAAAAGATCATGAACTTTCCTTCCTTTCCCTCTGTTTTTACTTTACTCCTTCTCAGTTTCTTCTTCTTCGTTCTTTTGGTGGGGATAGAGAGGGATTGTGTGTGGGGTGGTGGCCATGGTCTCAAGTTGCAGATCAAGAATGGAGGCGAAGACGTGGAGGAAGGAAACGACCGTATAGAGAGAAGAAGAAAAGAGAGACGTGTGATAGAGCGTAAACTTTCTCATGGCACATTATGCTTATGACCCACTTCCTACTCCTGAAAGCTGAATAGATAGATTAACATGGGCTTAGAGTCAAGGATGGCAAATGAGAAAATGATACAAAATGGTTCTCAACTTTGACTCAATATACAATGTTTTTGAATTTTTAATCTGTTTAATGTGGTATATGGATTTTAGCCAAATAAGCAATGTAGTCTCCAAACTTTTTATACATGTTCAATTTAATCCTTAGACCATATGGAAATATTCAATATTATCCTTGATCTTGAATTAATTGAAGGACTATATTGATCATTTTCATATAGTTCAAAGACTACATTTAACTTATGTGAAAAGTTCAGGGAACTAAAGTGAACAAATTAAAAGTTCAGGGACTATATTACATATTTGGTCAAAATTTATGGATTATTTGTCATTATCTTCGATATAAAATACTAAGAATTTGAGGATGAATGCGCATTTTCGTTTAGGGTTCACCAATGGACAAGGGAAGGAAATGGATGGTTTTGCCGAGCCACTGCCGTAGAGTTAATGTTACTCTCAAAAACCACAAATACCATGATGGCTAATTGATATTTTTCTTTATTTTTTATTAAGAAGAAGAAGGAGCGAATGAGTGGATCTGGTCAAAAAGATTAGCCTTATTGGTTGATTGTACAAAACCAAACAAGCTCCAACCTCCACAAATTAGTCAACGGGTGATAATATACCGGTCTTTTCAAGATCTTCAAAAAGCCTGTTTGTTCTTAAGTTATCATCATCATCATCATATTGATTATTATTATGCATCTTCAATAAAAAGCAAAGCCTGTATTGTTCTTTATTATTATTATTATTATTACTTATTACTTATTACTATTATTATTATTACTACTATTTCAAATTTATAAATGAAATGGAATAAAAGGTATAAAATATTTTTTATTGAAGGTGTAGATAGGGTTGATTCAGGGGACACAGATTTCCTATGGCGTGATAAGTGTGGTGAATGGTTTCGACTTCTATAGCAAGAGAATTTATCTCACGATGAAGGCGTAGGAAAAGGTAAATTGATGGACGACTTTAATTCTAGGTATCAAAAGCATGCCATTGCATTTTCTGTGTCTCTCATGAAGTCCCACTATAGACTTTGTTCGTATGGATGGACTGCATGGAGATGATTCGATTTTTACGGTGCGTTTGGGAGAGTCTTTAAAGCAACTTTGGGTCTCCAATGTACTTTTGGAGTCGAATATTATGTTTGGTAAAGTTTTTTTTTTTTCTCTAAACAATTTGATTGAACGCTGCCTTGATAGAGCCCAAAGCTCATGACAAGCGCCTATTTGTCTTAGACTTTCAACAATTCCAAAAGGCAGATGGAGGGGATTGACAAAAAACAATTTCTGCCTTCAATCTTGTCCGCACTAGATTATTACACTTCCAGTTGTATCACTTAGTATGACATGACATAACATAATATAACATATAATATAATATAATATAATATTATAATATAAATTATTCATGAAAACCTTATTAATGACAGAACTTCAGCAATCTGAGAAATATATTTGGCTGAAATGGTAGTAAATATTACTATTATTCTCATTGGGTCAACGACACACGTGCACCACTAGTTTATCAACTAAATTCCACAGCGAAGATCGGCAATAAGTTCAGCATAAGAAGTAATACTTCGATAAAGTCAAGGAAGCATTCCTTGTATTTGCTGGTTAAAAGTAAATTGAAAATTTGTGGAGATAATTTCAAGAACAACCCCTTGATAAAGCCAAACTGATTTACCTATAGACACGAGATCAAAACTTAGCAAAATGGCCACTTTCCAAAGGGTTGCAGCAGGTGTCATAGCAGCTTTTCTTCATTCTCGGTGTTGCAAGGGGTGATCCAGAAGTAACTCCGGCGAGCAAAACATGCAACGGACGAATATTTTCGCCATTCAGTCAATACAGTTTCAACGTCGACAATGTTTTCCGGTGTTTATATCAGACTACGGGCAAATTCAGGCTTTAATAAGTACTGCCAATGCACAGACTAAGATGACGATTGTTATGGCCATGCGGCATGCGACGGGGCGCTTTCTCCTTCAGATTGCACCTTATGCCTGCAAGTAGCGTTGCAAAGGGTAGAGGATGAGTGTCATTGGAGCATCGGGGTTCGACTTGAGCTTACGGACGGCAGAGTCGGGTACGAACATCATCCATTCACTGAACAGCCATATTTGCTTCTTTGTAAAGAGCTCCAAAGCTCTCATTCGTCCCGATTATCTATACTCACATGGGGACCGCTATATCTCCCCATTGAAAAAAGTGATAAGTACTTGTCTGAAGTTTTTATGAGATTGGACCATCAGTTCCAATCGTTACAATACCAAATAATGAAACTTTTTCCATGAAAAGTGAAGGGTTCCTTAGGTTCAATTATTCGATGCCCTAATGGAAATTACATTATCTAAAGGTCCAAGAGATCTCATGGAGATATTTTTCAAATGTTTCGATAGGCCCTGTATTTCTTTTTGGCAACTTAGCATGTCTTGGTCTAATTTCTGAAGCTTCAAGTGCTATACGATATAATCCTCAAGATACAGAGACTCTATACGGATGATTATTTTAAGATACAATTTAAGGAGCAAAAAGAGAATGCTTCCTCATGATAGATGAGGAGACAAAATAGAAAAATGATTAATATTGCGAAAAACTCCAAACTAGTACGTTTTTGACAAATTTATTCTAGACTAATTTTTTGACTACTAAAAATCCCAATCTAGTATACCTATAACAAATTTACCATAAACTAATTTTTTAACTGCCAAAAACTTCAAACCGGTATATTTGTGACAAATACATCTTTTGTTAGCTTTCATTAAATTGGATTATATGTAGTATTCCTATGGCAAACGAAGAGTAAGACCCCAAACATGAAGTTATCCAATTGAGCAATTTGACGATAAAAATTAATGGAAATTAATAGAGGGTAAATTTATCTTTAATTTGATGTAAATTTGTCCCCAATATACCGGTTTTGGGTTTTTTTTTTTTGTGGTATTAATTCAATAGAAAACTAAACTCACATTACTTTTACTTTCTATTTTTTATTTAAGGGTTAATACCCTAAAAAACCCTAAACTGGTACATCTATGACAAATTTTCCTCAAGCTAATTTTTTGACCACAAAAAATCCCAAACTAATACATTTTTAATAAATTAATCCCAAACTGGTACACTTATGACAGATTTGCCTTATGTTAGTTTCTATTAAATTTTATTGTTAAATTACTAAGTTGAATGACACGTGACAGTTGACTAGTGTACCAATTTGCGATTTTACTTTCCGTTGATCATAATTATACAATTTTTGTGATTTTTTGTGGTATTAAACCAATTTAATGGAGGGTATATTTGTCATAAATATACCGGTTTAGGATTTTAGCGATCGAATAAATTAGTTTAGGTAAATTTATTACAATTATACAAGTTTTGGATTTTTTTTATGGTCAATTGTGATAAATTTGTTACATGTGTACCAATTTGTGATTTTTCATAATAAAAAAATTAGTTTAGGATAAATTTGTAATACATGTACCGATTTGGGGGTTTTCAGGGTATCAACTCTTTATTTAATCTATATCATGCAAATCATTCACTGTCCTTTTCTAGGCTATAGCTTCGAGACTTTTAGAATTCTCAAATGTTGATACCTTATTCATATATGATTTCTCCATAATTTCCTAAAATTACAATAACATCTAAATTTGACAAGGAAAGGAAAAAAGTTTCTTTCCTCAAAATGTAAACAAACAGGCCTAAAGATTTTTCAATAAGTTAAAATATAATTGAGTTAAAAAAAAAGTTAATATTGTTGTTAAAATTTTGAAAAGGATATTATTTATCTAAGAACAAACAAAAGATCCTCCCACCCCCACCCCAAACTAGTGCACTTTTAATATTTACCCTATGTTATTTTCCATTAAATTTTAGGGAAAAAACCACCAAAAACCCCAAATTTTGTCTAAAGTGACAAATTTACCCCAAACTTTTTTTTTTGTGACATGAAAAACTCCAAAGTTTGCTAACCATGACACATTTACACCAATTTTTTTTTTTGACACAAAAAGCCCTGAACTTTCATTCATGTGACACATTTATCCTAAATTATAGGACATTTTGGTCTTTTCACTTTTTAATTTTTTTTCTTTTTTCTTCCCTTCGCCGGCCATGGCGGAGCCGGCAAAGGGAAGCTGACGCCCGGCGAGGGCGGCCCTCGCCAGACACTGGTTTCCCTCCGCCAGCGGAGGGAAGATAAAAGAAAAAAAGAAAAAAAAAGAAAAAAAAAAGAAAAAAGGAAAAATAGAAAGAATAAGACGAAAATGCCCTTAATGGAGTAAATGTGTCACAGTTTGCAAAGTTGGGGGTTTTTCATGTCACAAAAAAGTTTGGGATAAATTTGTCACTTTAGGCAAAGTTTGGGGTTTTTGATAGTATTTTCCCTAAATTTTATTGTCAAATTACATCTTTTATTAGTTTTCGTTATATTGGATTAAAACTAATACACCTGTGGCAAATGAAGAGTAAGACCCCAAACATGAAGTTATCAAATTGAGCAATTTGACTATAAAAATTAATGGAAATTAATAGAGGGTAAATTTGTCTTTAATTTGATGTAAAATTGTCATCGTTATACTAGTATTGGTTTTTTTTTTTGGGTGGTATTAATCCAATAGAAAACTAAACTCACATGACTTTTACTTTCTAATTTTTATTTAAGGATTAATACCTTGAAAGACCTCAAACTAGTACATTTGTGGCAAATTTGTCCAAAACTAATTTTTTGACCATTAAAAACCCAAAACTAGTACACTTTTAATAATTTTACCAAAAACTGGTACACTTATGATAAATTTACTCTATGTTAGTTTCTGTTAAATTTTATTGTCAAATTACTAAGTTGAATGACACGTGACAGTTGACTAAATATACCAATTTGCGATTTTACTCTCCGTTTTATCACAATTATGCAATTTTTGTGTGGCATCCTAGAAATTAAGGGCATGTCCTAAAGTGCCCTAGAGCTTTTTAATAGGTAATGAATTTACCTATTTGTTTGTGTTTTAGCCTTAATTCTTTCTTAAGGCTTTGTGCTTTGTGCTTTGTGCCTTGTTTGTTTCTAATTTAAATTAAGCTATAAGGTATTTATTAAAGATAAAATTTTGTGTTGCCATACTTGTTATAGATTGTTTGTTATAGATTTAATGTTATGGGTTTTTAATTAGGTGTAATTAATTGTTTGTTTTAATTAATTTAGAGAAGGGAGTTGGATTGGGCCTTAAGCCCAATTAGCATGGACTTAGGCCCATGGTTGGAAGGCCTAAGGGTGAGCCATGAGGGCCAAGCCCATAAGGCCCAATAGGCCTTGTGCCGTGCGAAGGAAGGAGGGGAGGGTTTGCATGCCCCTCCCCAAGTGTCCTAGTGTGTATGCCACTTGGCATACATGCTTAAGGTCTTCTTAGAAATGATTAGGGAGGAGAAGAAAAGAGGAAAGAAAGGGAGAGGAAGAGAGAGAGTGTCGTGCGAGAGGGAGAGAGGGAAAGAGAGAAAGAGAGAAAGAGAGAAAGAGAGAGGGAGAAGGAGGAGGGGGCTTGTCGCGCGAGAAGGAAGGGGGAGAACCGCCGTCCGTCCGCCGCACGCCGCCGTCCATCGCCGTTCGTCGCTGTTTTTCTTGGCAAGAGGCAAGTTAGGATTCATCTTCTCTCTTTGCATGTGTGTTTTGTGTGGATGTTTGATTTGTTTGGGTGTTTGGAAGCTAGAAAACCGAAGCTAGGATGCTTGGTTGTTGAAAATGCATGCTGTTTTCGCATGATCCAGTGAAGTCAGAAACTTGTGAGGGCTTGCATGTGTGCTTGGAGTTCGATTTTGGCTTGGATCTCTTCATGAAAGTTGTAGCTAACACCTTGAACTATAACATACTGAAATTTAGTGAAAAATGATGGAGATTTAAGGGGTCAAAGCTTCATATTTCGGAGACCCTAGATCTGGAACCGTTGTTTTCTGACCTTGTGGTGAATTTATGGTTTGCATGTTGGTTTTTACTAAGAATCTCTCTTCGACTTCTTCATGAAACTTGTAGAGCACATCTTAAGGATGAACATACTCAAAATTGAAGCAAAAATAACAAGTTTAGGCTAGGTAACCAACCTGACCTTGAAGACGATGAAACTGGAGTTGCGATGTGGGTTACCAGAGACTTCGTGGGACCATTTGAAGGTCTTCCTTTGGTAGTTTGGCTTAAGTCTCTTCATGAAAGTTGTAGAGAATCCTTAGGAGTATAACATATCCAAAAATCAGAGAGAACGAAGAAGTGTAAGTAGGTAAAATCTGCATATTTCGGACATAGTGCTCTGTGTATTTCGGTGACTTGACCAGGAGCTTCGTGGGTCTGTAGAAAATTATCTAAAACGAATTTGACTTAGGTTACTTCATGAAAAGTCTAGTTTAATGTCTTAACTATAACCTGGTAAAATTTCATAATTTTCTTAGGTCATTTGGGTATTTTAATTTAATTACCAAGAAAACTGTGCGTTCTGTCCTTGTCCGAAAATGTGTACGAAATTGTGAAAATGTTGTTTTTGTGCAGAAATTTGATTGGCTATGCTTTTCTGTGGTAAAATCACTGTTTTATGGCATTACAATATTATGCGTTTGATTTCATGAATTAGTGATTTTTGTGATTAATTAATTGATTAATTAATTAATTAATTGCAAGGTATAAATTAAATTAGAATTTAAATAAATTCTAAATGCAATTGGCAAGTACATTGTTTTGAGTGGCATGTGGACCTAATTGTTATGGGGGATGCATCTATTATATGTATGTGAAATTATTTGATGATACATGTATAAGAAAGATGATCTTGTCTTGCCATTGCATCATGTGCATGATGAATTGAGACCTAAATTGGCAAACATGTGTAATGTTAAATGGGAAAGTTATTCGTGGCGGATGATTATGCCCTGAAGTGTCAGGATGCCTGGAATGAGATGGGTGCCGGATGCCGGAATTGTATAGAGATACATGACCGGATGTCCCTGGAGTGTCGGGATGCCTTCGGAATGAGATGGGTGCCGGAAGCCTCGGAGGTCTTTGCCCGAGGGGATACCTCGTGATGCCGGTTGGGATGCGAGATGCCCGGAGCGTTGGGGGTGCCGGATGCCCGGTGGCCATGATTGGCATAATTCCAGAGGTTCTTCTCGTGAGACCCGAGTGAGGGTGCGAGTTGGGATGGATGATCCGGAAATGGTGATGTGTTGATCAATTGAGAACTAAAGTGGAAATTAAATCATGCATATATGTGATGCGATGTGATGATAACCACTTTTGATATAGTGACATAATGGTATGATGATGACATGCATGTGTACTATGCTAAGATAATGACATGCATGTGTACTATGGTAAGATGGTGACATGCATGTGCACTATGGCATGATGATGACATGCATGTGCACTATGGTATGATGATGATGATCATTTGTGATTGATGCTATATATATATATATATTATGATTGTGATGATGAGGTATGATGGCACGTACATGGCTTGAGGTAAGTACATTACAATGTATGAATGACATGTGTATTGGAACTGATGTATTGTTTAATGCATTGAGTGATGTTTGGATCTCTTTACTTGTTGAGTGGTTGTACTCACCCCTTTGGGGACCAACATTTCAGATTAGTGCGATGCCTATCCCCGTCGTTCCACGGGGAGTGTTCTACGGCCTACCATCGACGTGGAGGTCGAAGTGACCGAGATAGATTGTCCCACTCGCCGGGACTGACCTTTTTGCGTGTTCGCGCGATCGTATCGTATGACGTGGGCTTATCTGGAGGCCCAGTTATCCAGGAGTACGTCTCCGTCCATATCCGTCGCGATGGTGTTTCGATGGGGATGTTGCCACCTCCACCGCTTGATGCACCGGGTTGGGTGTGATGGCCTGCGCGCGTGGAGTGGGGGTTAGCAACTTTTTGGATTGGCCGCCACGAGTAGTCCGAAGGGAGGTCGTTACACGTTGCATTTCTTTGAGGGTCGTGTGTCTTTTTGAGGTTGAAGGCCGAGCTTTAGATGAGTCTTGGCCTAACCTTTTGTACCGACCCGTGTAGCCCTTCGTAATTATATATGTAAATAAAAGTGGTTCGGCCTCGTGCTTTCATTAAATCAAAGATAGTTGGTGTGTATTGTGTTGTCGTGAGGGAAGCGAAGTGTTGGTGAGACTCGCCTCTTAATTTCCGCTGAGCTGCGCAAAATCCTTAAAACCTTTTAAAGGAAAAGAAAAGAAAAATTTTTACGCCTAAGCGTTGGCTTGAATCTTTCTTTCTTATTTGTTATTCATTATTCGTATTTGAAATTTCTGTGGCGAATCTCCTGGAGTGTCGGGGGTGCCACATTTTGTGATTTTTTATAGTATTAATCCAATTTAATGGAGAGTATATTTATCATAAATATGCCAATTTAGAGTTTTTGGTAGTCGAATAAATTAGTTTATGATACGTTTATTACAATTATACAAGTTTGGGATTTTTTTTTTTTATGATCAGTTAGGGTAAATTTGTCACAGGTGTATCGATTGCAGTTTTTTATGATGAAAAAATTAGTTTGGGGTAAATTTGTAACACGTGTACCGGTTTAGGGTGTTTCAGGATGTTAACCCTTTATTTAATCTATATCATGCAAATCATTCACTATCCTTTTTCTAGGCTATAGCTTTCGAGACTTTTAGAATTCTCAAATGTTGATACCTTGTTCATAAATGATTTCTCCATAATTTCCTAAAATTACAATAATAACTAAATTTGATGAGGAAATGAAAAAGAAAAGACCTTTTCCCTCGAAATGTAAATAAACAGGCCTAAAGATTTTTCAATAAGTTAAAATATAATTGAGTTAAGAAGACGTTAATATTATTGTTAAAATTTTGAAAATGATATTATTTATTTAAGAACAACAAAAGATCATTCCCCCTCGGCCCAGGTTCCCCCCCGGCTAGAACAAGCGATGTAAAAGGTACTCAATGGAAACAAGATTACCATCTCTAGTAGAGTTTTTGACCAATTTCAGATGTCCACTGTGCATGTACCCCAAGGCTATGACTTCAAGGGCAACAACTTCTTCTATTCCTCTGGATTTATCCCTCTACAGCATCAAATTTTGCTTGAAGGCTTACAACATCACATCTCCTCATGATGATCGTATTCTTTACTTCTTCGAACAATTACTGCAACCCCCTCCCAAAGTCATCTATTATAGGTCGGCAATTGCTTGACCACATAATAACTCATGTGGTGCCTAACAATTGAAATTCACCATATTAGCCTTTGTTATTTAGTTGTGTTAGAGAATCCTACAGCGAATAGCTTCCTTATATGAGATCGTATCACACCCAGTTGAGGTTGGGCACTAGTTTATTAAGTGAGATGCCATATCCTTCTAGGCTTGACAATTGGTTTTGGCCTACCATGATCTTATCAAGAGAGCAACATTAGCTCCTGGTCGGTTTGTGCATGAGAGGTTAACTCCACCTTCAAAATTCCTAAGTAATATAAAATTTTGAGTGCCAGACACTCTAAGTATCAAAACTTGGCATGAATGACACTTAAGTGACAAAATTGGAAAAAACATCGATTACTTAATTGTCAACGGCAAGAAATTTCAATCAACATGCTAACGTGACATTTTTCTGGCGAGACAAGTATAAAATGACGTGATTTTGCATGCTGACATGACTAGATAAGCCAAAGACAACGTCGTTGGTCTTGAATTTGGATTTTAATGTAAATATTAATTAAATCAGATTTAAAACTATTTTTATAAAAAGGATTGCAACATTTGTTCAACGAGGGCTGTGCAAGCCTTCGTTGCCTCCTCTCCACCGTTGCCGGCCCTCCTCTAGATCCAACTAGCAACTAGTTAGGCCAAGGGCCGCCGCCTGCTAAGGGTTGCCGAAACCTTGGCCCTAGATCTAGATGAGGCCTTGCAGGCCTTTGTTGTCGATTGGCTAAGGTTGTCAGCTCCTGGTTGGGTCCAATGACCTTGGCTAACCTCCCCCTACCATCCCCCACCTTTCCTTGTGATAGTGGGGAGGCGGCGGCGAGGGCTTGCACAACCCTCGCCAAACAAGTGCTACAATTCTCCTTTATATATATATATAACTTAGCTTTAAATTTAATTTAATTAATATTTATCTTGAAATTTAAATAAGAAGCAAAATAACGTTGTTTTGGCTCTTCTTTATTGACTTACCTTTTTGGCAAGCCATGTAGTGACTTATATGATTAAAAATAAGCCACATTGAATTTCTGGCGCCCTTCGTCGGAATTGAGACTTAAATATCTCATTTTAAGAAAAAAGAATAGCATTTAAGTGTATCTTTCGAAATTTTTGGCACTTAAGTGTCCCCTAGCACAAGTTTTGGCACTTGCATTGTACTTTTGCCATAATCTTTCTATTCTAGAACTCATAGAACCAATTGTTCTAATGCCACTCCCACATATGAGTTGTATTCATTCCCTTTACATCATTCTCTTTTCACTTGATAAGGCCAAGCTCCACTCACAAGTGTCACAAGTACGGGAGAATCACGGACTGTGACGTTCTCCCCTACTCAATGCCTTTGTTGCGAGTTGTTTTGCCGCTTCCTTGCATTTCCTTAACCATTGATGCCCACTTTAACTTATATATCTAATGGCAATGTTCAACAAAATAAGTTGCTCCATTAGTAGCTTCTTTTGATTGCAACCTGTTCAGCCCCTTCAGTCACCTATGCTTTCATGTCAAATGTGGCATTTTTCACCAACTACACCTTTTGGCAGCACTATATCTTGCCTACTAAGCTTCTTCATCCTAGCATACCAATGAAGGTTTCTTCCCTTGTTGAAAATGTGGCAGCAGACCTCTTCTTGAGATTCGTCAATTGATTCAGGAGCATTTTCCCTAATTAGTGAGGAATCGAATCTTTCTAGTGGCCCCATTACATTCTAGAAGCTAGTTGAGAGCTGCGCTTTATCGAGCATCTTTTGCCCCGGTGATTCACTTTCCATCCTCGTAGGATCGGGTAGACCATAGGTTTTCTCCAACTCAACCCCCTCATTAGAGGGATCCTACTTTGATATCATCTTTCATGAGTCGGTAGTTTATTGGTTGCGGAATAACCGATGTGGTGCTTGGTGAGCGAAATTCACCACACCAACCTTAGTTCTTTGGTTGCTCCAAAGAATTATATGACAAATAGCTTCTTTATATGAGATTGTATTACGTCTATCTTAGCTTGGGTATCTAATCCATCGAATGAGATAGTAGATTCTTCTAGGCTCTAGACAATTGGTTTTGGCCTACCGTGGTCTCATCAGGATAGCAATATTAGCTCATGACCGGTTTGTGTACGAGAGGCCAATTCCATCTTTAGAGCTTTTAAGTAATATAATCTTTTCATCCTAGAACTCTTAGCACCAACCATTCTGACGTTACTCCCATAGATCAGTTGTATTCATCCCTTCTGCATTATTCACTCTTCGCTCGATAAGCTCGAGCTTCACTCACAAGTCTTACCAGTACGAGATAATTATAGATTGTGACACATGCATGCCTCTTAAGAAATCCCCAGAGAACTCCTACAAATTTTTCAGACATTAGTGACCGTGTTCATCATGCCTCAAGCGATCACAAACTATACATTCTCAAAACAATTTCTATTCATGATATCTTGAGGCATCAACATAGCATCATAGCCTAAGAGAAGGAGATAGACCAACCTTCTCAAGTCGGTGATTACTCCACCGCCTTGTTCTTTACTTAGTCACACTAGAACGAATAGCGACTCTACTCAGATGTACAATGATGATGCCCTTGAATCTCCATCGTTGGAGACCAATAACAAAGTGCATGGTGTTCTTAGCAAACATCTTGAATGAGCAACAACTTCTGTGTGCGATTCTCACAAAAGAAGAACATGTTGCCATTGCTACGTACATGTGTAAGAGGCAAAACGTGCAATCCCATGATCTCCATAACCATAATAAGAACATAGACAATTGAGTAGAAAGATTAACGCACTTGTTTTGGAATCCATCATTCTTGAAGACGAAGCAGAAAAAACGATGATCCACACATAAGTCCTTCTCCTCTATTGCCCTTTGTATTACTGGCTCAATGAAACGGTCCCATCACCCTTTTGCGCTAGGTAAACGCTCATTTTGTGAAGATACTTGTGAGAATTAGGATTAGAGGAGAGACTTAAGCACTATTTATAGAATTTCCAACCAACCCTCTCATTATAAGCCAAGCTCAACTCGACTTACACTAGCTAACCTCATATTAGACTCATTAAGAAATCTTCTATCTCACGTTAGACCAATCTCATAAAACAGTAAAGTACAATATCAATTAGTGTAGTCTACATTAGAAAAACTCTTACATTCTCCCATTTAGACTATATTAATTGAAATTTTACTATATATGCACACCTTGGTCTAGAGATAATTCTTAATAGTCAATCCATCCCATAAAGTCTCAAACACCGAATCATGGAGGTAACTATATGTATACACACAGAGCCTTCCATGATCAAGAGTGTTTTCAACTTTATTGATATGGAATCAATATGGTAGTGTGGCAAATGAATAACATCTCTTATAAAAAGAGATCCCATTTGTCAATTATCATTCTCTTACCTTAAGTGTCATAAAACTTGTGCCACTAGAGAATGTCTTTATGATTCTAATGAATCCACATGTCTTGTCTTTTACGGTTAACCTTTCTTTATGTATAACAAGACATATGCACAAGGTTAATAACCATGTCTCTAGCTTTCACTCAAGGTTTATACAACACATTGAGACTTTTATCAATATATATATTCAACATAATAACAATCCATTCAAAGAATATTTTATTAAATGTAAAAGTTGACATATATATATAAGTATTACTAAATTGGAACAACTACAGATGTAAACTTTATTAAAGAAAAATAAAACATAGCTCCCACTAAATAACAATATCCCAAGATGCTCCTAAGCCCATGCTAATGACAAGTCACTCAAACACACAAGGGCGTAGGTCTTTAGTTAGTGGATCTGCAACCATATCATTTGTAGGAACATGATTTATTGAAATGTCACCATTCTATACTGATTCCTTTATGGTCAAAAACTTGACCTCCATGTATTTAGACCCTTTGAGACTTCTGTTATTATTAATAAACAACACTATAGAGTTATTGTCACAATATAGTTGTATGGGCCTATCCACAAAATCAAAAATTGTTAATTCCCTAATAAGGTTCCGAAGCCAAATAGCCTAAGTAGCAATTGAAAAACATGCTACAAACTCTGCTTGTATGGTTGAAGAAAAATATAGACTTTTGTTTCTTACTCTTCCATGATACTACACCTCCTGCCAACATAAATATGTATCATGTCGTTGACTTCTTATCATCTTGACAGCCAGCAAAATTTGCATTTGTTGCAAGTCTAGAACATGTCTATAAATGATCATATAATCTCTTGTCCTCTTTAAGTACCTTAAAATTTTCTTGGTAGCAACCTAGTGATTGTGTCTGGGATTTGACCAATATCTGTCTAGAAGTCCTGTCACAAAGGCAATATTTGCAAACTTGAGCATACATGATACTTCCAAGCACACTAATATAAGGTACATTCTTCATTTAAGCTTTCTCAAAATCTGAATTAAGGCATTGTGAAATACTCAATTTATCACCCTTAATAACAGGAGCATTTCCTGGTTTGCATTGCTACATATTGAATCTTTCTGAAATACAATAAATATATGCCATTTGAGACAAACCCAATGAACGGTGAGAAAGATCTCTATAGACCTCAATGTCAATAACAAAAGACGCCTCACCAAGGTCTCGCATGTCAATTTTTTTTGATAACATCCGCTTTGTCTCATGCAGTAATCTAACGTCACTACTTGCAAGCAAGATATCCTCCCACTAACCTTGCAGTATATACACCGATCTATTTTGTTCTCAATAAATCCGAATGAAGTAACAACATTAAACATTATGAAATTTTAAAGACCACTATTTAGAAGCTTGCTTAAGACCATAAATAGACTTTTTCAATCTACAAACAAGCTTACCTGAGTAATCTGCCATAAAACCTTCAGGATGCACTAGATTAACCTCCTCATTAAGGTTTTCATTTAGAAAAACAGTCTTAACATTCATCTGATGTAACTCCATATCAAAATGAACTACCAATGCCAAAATCACTCTAAAAGAATCTTTAGAATAAACTGGAGAAAAAATGTTACTTCATAATCTATTCATTCTGTTTGAGTGAAACCTTTAGCTACCAGTCTGGCTTTAAACATTTCAATATTTCCTTTGGAATCCCTTTTAGTCTTGATTACCCATTTGCAGCCAATAGGTTTACATCCTTCAAGCAATTCGGCAAGCTCCCAAACTTCATTGTGTTTCATAGATTGCATCTCATCTTTCATCGTATCTAGCCATAAATCTGATTGTGGACATGAAATGGCATCCCTATAAGTCACAGGATCAACGGCACAACCAATATCATAATCATGCTCTCCTAGGTAGACTACATAGTCTGATGGTAAAGATGAACACCTTTCCCTAGTCAATCTTCTAAGTGGAGCCACTACCACCTCATTCTGAATCTAAGGGGCTTGAGGAATTTCATTATGAACTACCTTAACAATAGGATCCTAAGCCACAATAAGCTTAGTTTGAGGTGTAGGAGGCTCTATAATTGTCTGCACGGGATGAGACAAGGATCTAGTAATCCTGACCATACTATCATTTTCAATAGTTTGTGAGCAGCTACCCTTTTCGACTACATCACCAAAATTTTTGCTGTATGAGATTCTACAATTCTTGTACCTTCATTAGGGTTATAAAACCGATACCCCTTTGAATGATCTGGGTAAGATACGAAGTAACATCGAATAGTTTTAGAATCTTACTCAATGTCGGATTATATAACTCCCCTCTATAGGACATCCCTAAATTTTAAGATTATTCAAGCTAGGTTTACGTTCAGTCCATAACTCAAAAGGAGTCAAAGAACTGCTTTAGTAGGAACACGATTTAGAATATAAAGCGTTGTTTTCAAAGTTTCATCCCACAGAAAATCAGGTAAATTGGTCATACTAATCATACTTCTCATTATGTCCACAAGAGTGCGATTGTGCTTTTCAACCACACCATTTTGTTCAAGACTTCCGGGCATAGTAAATTGACCTATTATCCCAGAATCCTCTAAATATTCAACAAACGATCTTTTAAGTTGTCCAACATCACCATACCTATCAAAATACTCACCACCACGATTAGATCTGACAATCTTTATAATTTTTCCCAACTATTTCTCTACTTTGGTCCAAAAATCTTAAATTTGTCAAGAGACTCAGACTTTTCTTTAATTAAGTATAAGTATCCATATTGGGAATAGTCATCAATAAATGTGATGAAATAAAAATTTCTACATAAAGTAGTTGTGTATGGTCCACTAATATCAGTGCTAATAACCTCCAATAAATCAGAACTTCGTACGGTGGATTTCTTTTTTATCTTAGTCGTCTTACCTCTACAACAGTCTACGCAAGTCTCTAGATCACTTTTAAGAGTAGGCAAAATGTCAACATTTATAAGCATTTCTACTCTTTTTTAGAGATGTGATCAAGACGTTTATGCAACAATGCATAAGACTGTGTTCCTTAGGTAGAAGCCTTTTGGAAACAACTTTTTCAGCTGAATAAGCAGCATACATGTCGTTGGGAGATAAACTCAATCGATACAATCCGTTGGACAAATTGCAACACCCAATCTTATTTGAATTATAAAACATATAAATACTATTGCTCTTTATTTCAAAAGAGTATCCACACATGTCCAAACAAGACACAGAAACTAAATTACTCCTAAAAGAAGGTACGTAAAAATTGTTTCTCAGCATCATCCTAAAACCATAATGTAAAATTAAAATAACATCTCCCATGAACTCGACATCAACTTCAATGTTATTTCTCATAGTGAGCTTTGATTCATCTCGATTTGGTGTCCTTCGGTTTATGAACCACTGTATGGTAAACGCAACATGATTAGTTGCATCACTATCTAGCCACCAAGAATTGGTCGGGGTTTCAGATAGATTGGATTCACAAACAAATGCCAAAAGAATCATTACCTTTAGGCTCACTCTTGGTTCTCTTAGACAACCAAACTTTATACTTGTTGCAGCGTTTTTTTACATGTCCTCTCTCCCTGCAAAAGTAGCAAATAACTCAATCCTTCTTGAAGAATGCTTTCTTAGGACCCAAATTGTTAGAAGGACCAGCACCTTTAGATTTTCCTTTATTGTTGGAAGGACCAACAACTTCAAAATTGACACCACCGGCCGTGGTGGCTCTGCTGGATAAGAGCTTCGTTGATCATTCCCCAAAGGTGAGGGGTTCTAAACCCAATAGAGGCGCTTGGTGTCTTAAGTGTGACGTTGGAGTGGTGAGTCTTCCGCTAGCGTCACCCCCGAGTTTACCTCGTCGACCACGTGTATGGGGATTCCCGGATCATTAAAAAAAAAAAAAAAAACAACAACAACAACTTTAGAATTGCCCTTATGAGTATAATTTTTCAACTTCTACCCTTGTCACTACCAAAATTAAAAGCATAAAGGGCAATGTGCCATTTATCTTTCTTCAATTTTTCTTCCTCTACCACCACCTTTGCAATCAAGTCATTAATGTGCCATTTATCTTTCAAAAATAGTGTTAGATAATCACAACCCTTCTTTTCTTCTCTTTCTTTTCTTTTTTCTCAATGGTGATTGGAAAAAGCTTAGATGACTGCAACATTACTCTTTGCAGTCTTGACCCCTTATTTTCTTAAGGAAACCAGAAGACTTGTTTGTCCGATTTCCTTGGGAAATCTGGGATTTTGAGTGGAATTTTTCAGATCTTATTGCCTTGGATTTTATTTGTTTTTTCGTATGAGAATTAAAATCTGTTTTTCAAATTTGCTAGGTGGATTGTCTTATATGAAATAGATTTTATATCAATGTTAAGTTATTAAATTAAATGAAATTGTTCATTTCTCTCTTCCATAAAATGCTTGCAATCTTCTACTAGTGAAGCCGAATTATTAAATAATCAAATCTTTGATAGCACGTTGCTTTTGAAGTGGTACTAAAGGCTAAAAATGCACCATTATTTTGAAATATTTATGGCACCATTAGGCTAGCATTGTCCTTATCATTCTCTCTTTCCTTTACCAATATCATGTCACACTTTATTTTTTTTCCTGTTGTTACAACAAAAATGATATCTAACATGATTTTAATGTAGCGGAATACAAATTTGCTATCTCAATTCAGTAAGAATAAGTCATATGCAAATGGATAATTAACGAGAGAATTTGCAATGTGGTTTAATTCTAAATAACTCTAAATAAGTCATCTACAAATAAGACAAATTAAATAACTCGTTATTTAGTATCTTTCCTCCTTCTCTTGTTTAGTAATGGACGGATAATTTATTTCTTTATTTGGCTTTTTTTTTCCCTTTCTTAGTCAACGGTGACATTAACTTACTACGCTTGTGACCGTATCTTAGCATGAGATAATTGTGGTCGAGAGGCCACCGCCATTCCAGCTGATGAGAGTGGCCGCCATGCTAGCATTGCTCATCGTGATTATCCAAATTTATTTTCTTTTTCTTTTTTTCCTTTTGTCGTAGACTCGGGGCCTTTTGTCCTTCCTCAAACAATTTCGTGGACACTACGTGTTACAATTTTCTCATCGGAAGAAATTGACGGGCTTTTGATTCTAGCCCACCCACCTTCCTTCAATCTCTCACCAGACTTAATTTCCACAAAAAAAGTCATTCTGCAACTCGGATTGGTTTATTCAGAGTCATCGTGACCGCAAATTCCCAATTGCCGTATGAACAGGGGACTTAACTATTGAATTGTTTATAGCCTGGGTAAACCGCATCATTCTTCAGCCAATTGCGAAGCGGACTGTGAGTTTGAGCCATGTCCGTCGAGATTCTTTTTCTGGTCTCTCTGCTAGCAGTTTTGACTTACGCTCAAGGGACCGGTTTCGTGTACAACGGTTTCAGATCGGCCAATCTGAGCCTCGACGGGATCGCCGAGATCACCTCCAATGGCCTCCTGAAGCTGAACAACGACACCAATCAGCAGGGCCACGCCTTCCATCCCTACCCGGTCCAATTCAAGAACTTGCCGAACGGCTCCGTCAAATCCTTCTCCACCACATTCGTCTTCGCGATTCGACCTCTGTATGCGAGTATGAGAGGCAGCGGCTTTGCCTTTGTTGTCGCGCCCCAGAGTGGCTTCCCTGGGTCCCTGCCGGGCCGATATCTCGGCATGTTCAATGAAACGAACAATGGCAACTTCAGCAATCATTTGTTTGCGGTAGAACTCGACACATTCCTCAGCGTCCAGTTTCAGGACATTAACTATGATCACATCGGGATCGACTTGAACGGGCTGACGTCAGTAATGTCAGCTCCGGCGGGGTATTATCAAGATAATGGGGAGTTCAATAACTTGTCTTTAATCAGCGGTCAAGCAATGCAAGTTTGGGTGGACTATGATGGCACAGACAAACTGACCAAAGTCACATTGGCTCCGATCAATGTGCAAAAACCGAAGACTCCCCTTCTGTCTCTTATACAGGATCTCTCACCAATCATCAACGAGAACATGTATGTGGGCTTCTCATCATCGACTATAAATCTCCTAACTTCTCACTACGTTCTGGGTTGGAGCTTCAGTGTGAATGGAGAGGCTCAGGCACTTGCTCTCTCCCGACTTCCTAAACTTTCTCAGATCCGTAAGAAGGAAACGTCGAAAGTACTGACCATCGGATTACCACTGATGGTTCTTTTCGTTGTATCGATGCTGATCTCCAGCGCAGTTTACGTGATAAGAAGGAAAAGGGAATTGGCCGAGGTCCTTGAAGATTGGAAGAGGGACTACGGCCTGCACCGGTTCAAGTACAAAGATCTCTACATTGCAACAAAAGGATTCCGAGACCAACAGTTATTAGGGAATGGTGGGTTCAGCCAGGTCTATAGAGGAATCTTACCCACATCGAATATAGAGATTGCGGTGAAGAGGGTCTCTCATGAATCGAAAGAAGGCATGAGAGAATTTGTAGCGGAGATAATCAGCATCGGTCGGCTCCGTCACCACAACTTAGTGGTGCTCCTCGGTTACTGCCACAGGAAAAGGGAGTTGCTCTTGGTTTATGACTACATGCCCAATGGGGGCCTCGACAAATACCTCTATAACCAACCAAGGGTCACACTCAATTGGATGCAAAGATTACGGGTGACCAAAGGAGTGGCGTTTGGGCTGCTTTATCTGCATGAAGGGTGGGAGCAAGTGGTGATCCACAGGAATATAAAGGCTAGTAACATCTTGCTAGACGCTGAATTTAATGGAAGACTCGGAGATTTTGGGCTCGCGAGACTGCACGATCATGGAACCGACCCTCAAACGACTCACGTTGCGGGAACGTTCGGTTATCTTGCCCCCGAGCACATGCGAACCGGCAAGGCCACTACGAGCACCGACGTGTTTGCGTTCGGAGTGTTTTTGCTCGAGGTCGCCTGCGGGAGAAGGTCAATAAAAAAAGGGGACACGGAGGACGGAATCTTAGTGGACTGGGTATTTTCTTGCTGGGACAGAGGTGCAATTCTCGAGGCAAGAGATCCGAAATTGGGGTTGGAGTTTGTGGGGGAAGAAATGGAATTGGTGCTGAAACTCGGGTTGATGTGTTCCCACTCCAATCCGTTGATGAGGCCAAGCATGCGTCAAGTATTGCAGTACTTGGAGGGCGATCTTCCGATGCCGGAATTGTCGTCCATCGGAATCTTGTCTGCCGGGTTAACATTTGCTCATCGCCAAGCTTTCGACAATTTGGCGCACTCATCTTCTGTCACAAAATCGCTTCTCTCAGGTGGGCGATGAGCCTCCTGGTGTAGTTTCTGATTTTCTTCCTTCCCTCCCGGTAAACCGAGACAATGTACAGATCTAAAATTTGCAGGTTCCGAGAGTCATTCCGGTCCTAGTCATTGTAAGTATCACCTACCGCATGCTCTTAATTTTAGTATGGCTCAGATTAGCTGCTGATGCGGCAGCCTCATTCGGCTGCTGCTCCCGAGACTAGTTCACCGAGCGGTGTTCCTTATTATTCCTCTATAGACCTGATCACACATGGAAAAAGAAGATAATTTTTCTTCCTCCCCCTCTGTTTTTCCTTTACTCCGTCTCAGTTTCTTCGTTCTTTTGGTGGGGAGAGAGAGAGAGAGATTGTGTGTGGGGTGATGGCCATGGTCTCAAGTTGCAGATCAAGAATGGGGGCAAAGAGCTGGCGGAAGGAAACAACCGTATGGAGAGAAGAAGAAAAGAGAGAGACGTGTGACAAAGGGTAGAATTTTCTAGGTGCACGTGGGTTATAAGCAAGGTGCAGTGTAGGTGCATGTACCCTAATCAGCTCAGTGGTCGCCCGATTTATGATGTTTTTACATATTCTCTTTGAACAGTAAACTTTCTCATGGCACATTATGCTCATGATCCCCTTCCTCCTCCTGAAAGCTGAATAGATAGATTAACATGGCCTCGGAGTCAAGGATGGCAAATGAGAAATGATATAAAATGATCCCGAATATTGTTTAATATGGTCCATAAATTTTAGCTAAATACACAATATAGTCCTCAAACTTTTGATACATATTCACTTTAGTCTTTAAACTATATAAAAATATTTAGTGTTATCCCTGATCTTGAATTAATGAAAAGACTACATTGAACATTTTCATATGGTTCATGGGCTATATTTAACTTGTGTGAAAAGTTTAGAGAACTAAAATGTTATAGATTAGGTCAAAATTTATGGACTATATGTATCATTATCACCAATAAAAATACGAAGAATTAGAGGATGAATGCGCATTTTCATTTTAGGGTTCATTAAAGGACAGGGAAGGAAATGGATGATTTTGCCTTCACATGCACGGGCTCAGTGGGGCACTGCCGTAGAATCAACGTCTCTCAAAAACCAATAATACCGCGATGGCTCTTTGATATTTTTCTTTATTTTTATTTTTTATTTTTGTGAAGAAGAAGATGGACCAAATGGGTGGATCTGGTCAAGAAGATTAGCCTTATTGGTTGATTGTACAAATCCAAACAAGCTCCAACCTCCATAAATTAGTCAACGGGTGATAACATGAAAAAGAAGTACCTATCTTTCCAAGCTTGCATCTTCAATAAAAAGCAAAGCCAGTAAGGAGAAGAAATTGTTCTTAAGTTATGTTATTATTATTATTACTACTACTATTATTACCACTACTACCACTACTACTATTTCATATTTATAAATGAAATGGAATAAAAGAAATAATTTTTTTTTAAAAGTTGTAGATGCGGTTGATTCATAGGACACAGATTCCCTGCGACCTGTGCCCATCCCTAATGAGTGGCCATGGTGATTAATGCGGTGAATGGTTTCGACTTCTCTAGCAAGAGAATTTATCAGCACGGTAAACTAACTAGTGCGTAGAAAAGGTAAATTGAAAGACGACTTCAATTCTAGTTATCAAAGGCATGCCATTGCATTTTCTGTATCCCTCAGAGAGTCCCATTATAGATGTTATTCATATGGGTGGACTGCATGGAGATAATTCGACTTTTATGATGCATTTGGGAGAGTCTTTAAAGGAACTTCCACTGTACTTTCGGAGTTGAATATTATGTTTGGTAAAGTTTCTTTTTTCAAACAATTCGGACTAAACGCTGCCTTGATAGAGCCCAAAGCTCATGGCAAGTGCCTATTTGTCTTAGACTTTCAACAATTCCAAAAGGCAAATAGAGGGGATTAACAAAAAAAATTTCCATCTTCAATCTTGTCGGCGCTAGATTATTATGCTTCCAGTTGTACCCCTCAATATAACATAACATAACATAATATATGTTATTCATGAAAACCTTATTCATGATAGAACTTCAGTAATCTGAGAAATAAGTTTGGCTGAAATGATAGTAAATATTACTATTATTCTTATTGGGTCGATGACACACGTGCACCGCTAGTTTATCAACTAAATTCCGCAGCCGAATGATCGGCAATAAGTTACAGCATAAGAAGTAATACTTCGATAAAGTCAAGGAAGCATTCCTCGTATGTGCTGGTTAAAATAATTTGGAAATTTGTGGAGATAAATTCAAGAACATCCCCTTGATAAAGCCAAGCTGATTTAACTATAGACAAGAGATCAAAACTCAGCAAAATGGCCACTTTCCAAAGGGTTGCAGGAGTCATAGATGCGTTTTTCTTCATTCTCGGTGTAGCAAGGGGTGATCCAGACGTAACTCCGGTAAGCAAGATATGCAACGGACAAACATTCTCGCCATTCAGTCAATACAGTTTCAATGTCAACAATGTTTTCCGGTGTTTATATCAGACTACGGCGGATTAAGGTTTTAATAAGTACTGCCAATGCACGGACTATGACGACGATTGTTATGGCCATGCAGTTTGCAACGGGGCGCTTTCTCCTTCAGATTGCACCTTATGCCTGCAAGTAGCGTTGGAAAGGGTAGAGGATGAGTGTCACTGGAGCATCGGGGCTCGACTTGAGCTTATGGACCGCAGAGTCCGGTACAAACATTATCCATTCACTGAATAGCCATATGTACTTCTTTGTAAAGAGCTCCAAAGCTCTCCTCTATCCCAATTATCTATACTCACATGGGGACCGCTATATCTCCGTTTTGAAATAAGTGATAAGTACTTGTGTGTAGTTTTTGTAAGACTGCGCCATCGTGTCCAATCGTTATAATACCAAATAACGAAACCTTTCCCATGAAGAGTGAAGGGTTTCTTAGGTTCAATTAGTCGATGCCCTAATGGAAATTATATTATCTAAAGGTCCAAGTGATTTCATGGAGACCTTCTTCAAATGTTTCGATGGGCCCTGTATTTTGTTTCAGTAACTTAGCATGTCTTGGTCTAATTTCTTAAGCTTCTAGTGTTATACGATTTAGTCCTCAAGAAAATTGTGGTAAACCTGTATATGAAGCTTGTTTTAGACATTAGTATTCAAGCAATAGTAGATGTATCGAGACTAGATTGTTAGTAGCCATTTGAACAAGCATATCATATTCAATATCTTAGAGCAATCTGCCACATCATTAAATTGATGTAAATCTCTTCTATATTTTGAGAACATATAATGATTTGCTCTCTTGGAAAGTAATTGTAATGACCATAAAAGACAATATAGAATGGTGGAACATATAAGTAGTTTCTCGACGGAATTAATTTATGTGAACTCTATGCGGATGATTATTTTAAGCTAAAATTTAGATGTTAGAATTGAAATTTCCATATTAATAACTACGTTAACTTTACTCAATGGTTCAATGACCTCTAACAATATAACGAGAAAATAGAGAATGCCCTATCATGATGGATGAGGAGACAAAATAGAAATGATTAATACCACGAAAACCCCAAACTAGTATTACTCTTACGACAATTTTTATCTATATTAATTTTTTGACTCCCAAAAAGCCCAACTTGTTACATCTTTGACAAATTTATCTAAAACTAATTTTTTGACTACCAAAAACCCAAAACTAGTATATTTATGATACATATATCGTCCATTAGTTTCCGTTAAATTGGATTAAAACTAGTACAGCTATGACAAATGAAGAGTAAACCCCAGATTGGAAGTCATCCAACTCAGTAATTTGACTATAAAAATTAACGAAAACTAACAGATGATAAATTTGTCTTTAATTTAGAGTAAATTTGTTATCGATGTACTGATTTGAGGTTTTTTTTTTAATGGTATTAATCCAATAGAAAACTAAACTCACATGACTTTTACTTTTTAAATTTTACTTAATCTAAATTTTGCAAATCATACACAATCCTTTTCTAGGCTATAGCTTTCGAAGCTTTTAGAATTCCCAAATGTTGATACCTTGTTCATATATGATTTCTTCATAATTTCCTAAAATTACAATAACATCCAAATTTGACGAGGAAAGGAAAAAAAGAACTTTTTCCTCAAAATGTAAACAAACAAGCCTATAGATTTTTGAACAATTCAAAATATAATTTGTTGAAAAAACTCCTATCAAGTTTTGAAGTTGACAAAAATTTCCTATTCTTATTCTTATTCTTATTTTGAAGAATACTAGACTTCTGTGCTATATCGTGGAATGTTGTCAAAGTCTATTTTATTTCATAAGTCTTTCACACTCTAACGAGATCCAAACTGAAACCAAGTCCAAAACAAAGATATAATTAGACTCAAGATTATTGATCTTTCGATAAAGATTCAGTACGAACGAGATTTATTCTTAATATCTGGCTTTCTGGCAAAGAATCTCACTTATCTTTTATAAATATATTGATGAAATCAATCATGAATTGATGAAGTCAATCATGAAGATAAGTTCCTTTTTGGGAAGTATCTACTTATGGAAACCTAGATTCTGATTATATGGGCGACCAGAATCATCGGATTTTCATCTCAATCTTCAAACGGCTATAAGATTTCCTTAATCAATTATGTCCAACGGATTGATTGAAAGAAATTTCTTTGGAGAATGCCAACGGTTAGAAAGGCGTAGATGGGTATTTAAGGAGGTCATTAAGTCCATTTGAGAGTGTGCGTGAAAATTGAAATTCCAAAGTTTGAGGCATTTCCAATCACTTGTTCTTCATCGGACAGTGCTTACAAATTGTATTCAAGAGAGAAAAACACAAGAAGAGTGACTTAGTGAGAGAAAAAGAAATCCTCCACTGAGTGTTCATACTCAAACCTTTGTATTTCTCTATTGATACCTTAGTGAATTTCAGCCAAAAGGTTGTCAGCATATGAGAGTGGACGTAGACTTGATCTAAGACGAACCACTATAAATCTCGTGTTCAATTTTCTCTTCCCTTAACTTTTTTGATTTGTTCGTCACAATCTTTTTCTGAACTCCTTGAATTTCTAAATCATCTTAACTAAGTCCTAACTTACTTAAGAAGTTTGGTGTCACTTTTAGTCAGACTTTGCTTGCAAAATAATTTATTCTGCATTTACTTGCTTAATTTGTTTTTACACCTATTCACCCCATTCTATGTGGTAATACTAGCATTTTCATAATTGAGTTAAGAATAAGTTAATATTATTTATCTTTTGAAAAGAACAAAACAAAAAAAGAACACCCCCGGCCCATGCCAGCCCAACCCACCCCACCCCACCCCACCCCACTCGTCAACGAGCAATAAAACAAGTATTTTTTTTTTTTTTTTTTTTGTTTAAAGAACAGGTACTTAATGGAAACAAGATTACCATCTCCAGTAAAGTTTCTAACCAATTTCAGATCTCCATTGTGCATGTTCCCCAAGGCTACGACTTCAATGACAGTAGCTTCTTATATTCCTCTGGATTTGTCCCTTTACAGCATCAAAGTTTGATTGAAGGCTCATGCCATCACATCTCCTCATGACGATCGTATTCTTTACTTCTTCGAACAACCGCTGCAACCCCGTCCCAAAGTCATCTCTCACATGTTGGTAATTCCTTAGCCATATAATAACCTATGCAATGTCCGACAATCGGAATTCACTAAGCCAGCCTTCGTTGTTTAGTTGTTTAGACAATCATACGACAAATAGCTTCCTTATATGAGATCGTACCATGACAAATTGAGCTTGGACATCTAGTCCATCGAGTGAGACAGCAGATCCTTCTAGGCTCGACAAGCCTGCCATGGCCTCATCAAAAGAACAGTATCGGCTCCTGATCGTTTTGTGCACAGGATGCCAATCCTGTCTTCATAACTCTTAAGTAACATAATCTTTCTATTTTAAAACTCGTAGAACCAATCATCCTGATACCATTCTCATGGACCAGTTGTATTCATCCCCTCTACACCATTCGCTTTTCACTCGATAAGCCTAAGCTCCACTAACAAGTGTCATGAGTATGGGAGACTCATGGACCATGACATTTTACCCCACTCAACACCTTCATTGCGGGTTGTTCTATTGCTTCCTTGTGTTTCCTTAACCATTGATGCGTTGCTTTCGATTATACATCTAATGGCAATGCTCAACAAAACAAGCCACTCCATTGGTAGCTTCTTTTGATCGTAATTAATTGGCCCCTTCAGTCACTTGTGCTTTCTTAGCAAATGTAGCATTTTTCGCCAACTACACCTCTTGGCAGCACCATATTTTGCCTACTAAGCTTCTTCATCCCAACAGACTAGTGAAGGTTTCTTTCCTTGTTGACAACGTGGCAACAAATCTCTTCTTGAGATTCGCCAATCCATCTAGGAATGTATTCCCTTATCAGTGAGGAATCGGATCTTTCTAGTGCCCCCATTGCCATCCTAGAAGCTAGTTGAGAGCTACTCTTTAATCGAGCATCTTTTACCCTGGTGATTCACTCTTCGTTCTCATAGGATCGGGTAGATCATAGGTTTTCTCCAACTCAACTTACTCACTGGAGGGATCCTACTTTGATACCATCTTTCACGAGTCAACAGTTCCTTGACCGGGCAATAAACCATGTGGTGCTTGGCAAGTGTAATTCACCACGCCAACCTTCGTTCTTTAGTTATTCCAAAGAACCATACAGCAAATAGCTTCTTTATAAAAAATTGTACCACGCCGAGCTTAGCTCAGGTATCTAATCCATTGAGCGAGACAGTAGAGCCTTCTAGGCTCTCGATAATTGGTTTCAGTTAGAGCAGTATCATCTCCTGACCAGCTTGTGCACGGGAGACTAACTCTGTCTTCAGAGCTCTTAACTAATATAATATATCTATCATAGAACTCTTAGCATCAATCATCTCGACGCCATTCCCATGGACTAGTTGTAGTCATCCCATTTGCATCATTCGCTCTTTACTCGATAAGCCCAAAATCCACTTACAAGTGTTACAAGTATGAGAGAATCACAGACCGTAACACATGCATGCCTCTCAAGAAATCCCCAGAGAGCTCTTGCAAATTTTTCAGACATCAGTGATCGCATTCATCATGCCTCGAGCAATCCCAAACTGTACATTCTCAAAACAGTTTCTATTCACCATATCTTGAGGCATCAACATAGCATCACAGCCTAGGAGAAGGAGATAGACCTACCTCCTCAAGTTGATGATTGTTCCACTGCCTTGTTCTTTACTCAGTCACACTAGAACGAACAAATACTCTGCTCAGACGTACAACGATGATGCCCTGAATCTCCATCGCTGGACCAATAACAAAGCGCATGGTGTTCCTGACGAACATCTTGAGCGATGACTTCTGTGGGCGATTCTGACAAATGAAGAACATGTTGCAATTGCCACATACATGAATTGAATTTTTGAATTCGGTGTGCGATTCTCAATTTCTCTCGCTTTGCTGAAAAAATTGGCATTGCTTGTCCGCTAGATGTTGGTAAAACGAGTCAGAATGAAGGACTCTCAGGATATGAGCAGGCACCAGCAAGAAACAAAAGGAAATAGAGCAAAGTAACCAGAATATTAAGACGGCGATAACCCCTTGACGATCACAGAGTAATTCATGTGCAGCCAATAGCAAATAGACAAATGACACATAATAACTTGTTTCCTCATAATGCTTGTTCACAATACAAAATTTTGGGGGCAAAAAAGAAAACGGTCGAGGATGTCATTAAACTGAATGTGTCGGCTTCGTTTGCATCGTAGTTTGACATCAAGGGTCCCCTGGATCTTCCCCTCCGGGAAAGGGATTGATTTCGGCAGACGTAGGGGCACCTCGTGTTCTCCCACATTCGTTGGTGGAGTCGGCAAATGAATGTTTTTGTTGGATAAATTCTCTTCGGATATTTTGAAGTTGACAAAACATTTTCCTCAGTCTAGTCTAAAGACTTGCAAACTCTACTGGCAAAGTCTGAAGATCAAAGTCTAATGATAACAAGACTCAAGTTTCAAAGTCTACTCTCATGGATAGTTTACAGACCGTCAAGATAAAAACTTCTATTCTGATTCTATCTAATATGGTTTTTACTCCAACGGCTAGGGAATATCTTTCGACTGGATTTAGCACCACAAGATTTTATATTCATATCCGAATTGATATAGATTCTCTAAGATTCGCAACTTATATTTGGAAAGTTCTACTTATGGAAACCAAGATCCTGATTGTATGGGCGAGCATGATTGATGGGCTATCTACACTTACCTTAAAGAGCTCGAGATCTCTCTAAATTGATTCTGTCCAACGGGTTGATTGGAAGAACTTCTTTGGAAGGTGCCAACGGTAATGAAGGCATGAAGAAGTATATAAGAGAGACGCTCAAGTTGTTGAAGGGTGGCAGATAAAAGAATTTCAAAGTCTGAATCTCCTTGTTATTTTGTGATCTTATTCTTCGAGCAATACATGTAATCAAAAGAGAGACCATAGTGTGGTGAGACCTTGAGGAAGTGTAGTAGAGTTTCTACACTGTGGATTCAAGGGCGTGAGATTGTAAATACTCTTTTTGATTCTTAGTGAAATCCAGCCAGAAGGGCTATTCGTGCGGGAGAGTGGACGTAGGCTTGGTCTAAGCCAAACCACTATAAATCTGGAGTCTTGATTCTCTATCCCTAATCCTTTTATCTTTCATTATTTTCATTTGCAGCGATTGTTGTTTTTAATGCATTAATCTCTTATTCGGATTAAATTGTTAAAATCGCTTTAGTCACCTATTCACCCCCCTCTAGGTGCTAATTCTAGTCCTACCAGTTTTCAAGGTCAATTTCCACGCGAAGTTGCCTGGCCACCTGAGAGAAGTATAGATGGTTGCATCAAGTGAGGGGACGGAGGCTAACAATAATTCATGGTGATATTCCAATCGCCAATATCGACGTACGAATAGGTAGATAGATAATGGCGAATGAAATTCGTCGGCCTTGGCAGCAAAGTTTACGATCAAAGAGCACCGAAAAAATGAGCTTCAAGGTCATCTCAGAATTTCCCTGCTTAGTCGACTCATGAACTTAACTGCAATGATTTCTATCCTGGCTAGAATAATGAGCAACAGTTCTCCTAGCTCTTCGTCATGCCAACAGATATGAGATGAAACAGCTTGTGTCTTTATGATCGATCATGTATAATGGATTTCTAAAATTAAAGTTGCACGATGATCACTGTTACACATATAATCATCAGTATTCATAGTGAATGAAAACAGACAACCATGTCTAATGCGTCCTTTTTTTTTTCCTCCTGTTTTCGTTGACAAACCAGTGTAAACGTCGAAACATTTGAATAATAACAGGTACCCCAGGAGTAATTTGCAAACTAGTATATTAAGTGATGTGGGCGATGGACTCCTATTGAGTATTGAGTATGGCCGGCATAATTCAATGAAAACTTGCAAATCTAGTACATTACTTAGCATACCAATTTTGAATACCGGTATTAGTACCGCCTAGCATTGGTTTGAAACAATTTATTTAACGGCACGAGGGGCTCATAACTCAACAGGCTCTTTCACATGATACGAACAAGCTAAGAGCACTGAAAGCTGCATTTCCAAGTCAAATATTCAGAGTACTATAAGAATGGCTCCAAACATCACTTCGATACACGTAATTTTGCGAACGTTTAAGTCAAGTGAACACCCCCCCAAAAAAAAATAAAGAAACAACAACGACGACGACAAGATGCAAACTACATTTCATGCGACTAAGAGACTTTTGTAGACAGGACAGGGGAGCATCTGACGTACCTCAAAGACAAGCTCTTCTTTCATTACAGGCGACCTCAATTCTATTGGCTCATCCCTTGTAGCACGCGTACGTAATTTCTCGACATTAATGAACCTCCTCAGTACCTACACAAAGCCAAATAAATAAGCCATCTGGGAAACAAAAGTCGGATGTAAATAATCTAATGCAATATGGAAAGAGATCCAAAGCTTATTCACAGGTGATGATCGTGTATCTTCCATACATCACAGAAAGTCAACTGGACACAATCTAAACTGAAATTTCTTGTTGAATCTGATCTATATTTGACCATCATCCCAGATTCGTAAGAGCTTAGACCTATGCATTAAACAATGCTCCCTAGGCTTTTTCATTCTTTATTCATTTAAAAGTGCAATCTGAGCATTGAGATAAAAGTTTATTTGCCTAAATGGGGAATCTGAAATTTTGAATTATAATGAGTGTCGTTTATCAAAGGGATGATGATATGAATGGTTCCTAAATCTTTGCCAAATTTGCAATATGGTTCCTACACTTTTAATTTGTTCAATGTGGTTTGTAAACTTTACCTCAATGTGTAATGTAATCCCTGAACTACATTGTCGTGACCTTCCCGAGGGTGAATTATTCAAGGAAGGCTAATGGATTACTAAGTCCGAAGACTCGGCGCGGACCCTCCCAAGTCCTACCAATCGCGACTTGATATTAATGAAATAACCTATTTAAACATGCAATTATACTCAATTTGGAGCCGCCACTAACCAATTAGGGTTGATTAGAAACCCAAATAAAGTATGGGAGAATACTTTATTTTTGCGAACTAGAGATTCAACAAGTCCGGGGACATGATTACGCTAGATTAGTCTAACGCCCTTTCGGTACATTTTTATTTTAATTTCAAAAAATATTTTGCAGGCAGTATTGATCAATTTTAACCTAAGCTACTAACATGCAAATGGTGGTCATGCGGATGCACAATCAAGAAAAATAACATTCAATAAACCGAAATGCTAGATTCGTAAGAAATCATAAACTAAAACTTTATTAAGGTCTATCCTCTAAAAAAACATTTACAACAATGCTAATAAAATGCATGCCCTAAACATGATTTTCTAAATGACATGATATCTAATTAGATGTAATCTTAATTTAAATTTGATATGCATGAATTTTACTTTAATGATATGTGAGATGCAATTCATATGGCATAACTTGAACTATATGTATGCAATCTAATTTATATAATCCTAAATATGCATGTGTTTCATGATATAGGATGAATGACATAATAATTCTATATGCATGTTCTTTTTATGATTTTTTTTTTTAATGATTCTTTATACATATATGCAACCTACACTAAACAATGATGACATGAGATGGGATTAATTATGACTAACCTATTAACTAACCAAATAAATGACCTTTATGTTTTTTTTAAATGACTTAATAATTCTTATTAAAAAGAAAACAACATAATGATGCAATGTTAATCTTTGGCTTTTTTATAAAAAAAAAACTATACGATGGGAATACTAAAACATTAAACTATGACTCACTAAGCAAAGGCAACATATGACGTACACATTATGAAATCTATATGACCTAAATAACATTTTTGTTCTTTTTTGATTTATTAAAGGAAAATTAATCTAATCTTAAAAAAAAAATCAAGATGCGTCGCTTTAAACATGAACTATTTATGGACCCAAGTTCTAAATGTGACATATGATGCATGATATGTGACATGTACGTAATGACGCATCGACATATATGTCCTATTGATAATTCACTAGTTCAACTCAATGACATATTATCTAAATGCGAATCAATCACGCGAAGCAATCCCTAAACTTGCCATGAAAAGTTAAAATAATAAAAAATCTAACCCGACGTCTCTCGGCTCAATATTTTTGATTATTATAACTTAATATGACAAATTTCCTAACCGGATAATGATAAAAATAAATCAGAACAAATCAAGTTAGAATAAAAAATTATAGATCAGAATACTCGACCTAAATTTAGCCTAAAAAATTTACCTAGTCTAAATCACGGCTGTCTTGAAGAATGTCGAGGAAGCAACGGTGACCGAGCTGTGATGGTGGTTCAGTGATGGGTCGTCGTTCGGAACAGGGGTTGTTCGTCGGAACTCCGGCGAGGCTCGGGTGATAATCGGACTTGCAACAAAAACAGGGGAGGCAGCAGGTGGGTTGTGGGCACGGCAGCAGGCTCAAATCAGGAGCGGCAACGGCAGGGGCTCGAGGTGGCGGCGTCAGGTGTCGCTCGGGAGGGCGCGTTGGAGGCAGAGCAGCGCGGGAGGTCTGGGCGTTGCAGAGGAGGGCGCAGGCGGTGCGGATCTGGTTTGAGCTGGCGGAGTGGCGTCACTTAGGCAGGGGACGTGGTGGCGGAGCTTGGGCTGGGTAGCGGTGCGAGTTCAGCAGCAAGAGGGCTCGAGCGGAGTTGATGGTGCAGTGGTCGGCGCGGGGGCAGAGTGGTGGTTGCTCGGGTTGTCGTGGCGCGGTCGTGGACGAGTGGCAACCGGACGGTGGCGAGAACAGTAGTGCTGGCGTGGCGGAGTGGAGATCTCGGACTGGCGGCGATGTGGGGGCACAGGCCGTAGTGGGCTTCGGCTTCAGGTGGCGCCGAGCTCACGGGTCGCTGGCTGGCGGCTCGGGCGACACTTCGGAAAGAGCACGGAGAGGTGAGGTAGCAAGGCGAAGTCACGGACAACGCCGCGTAGCGACCGGTGCAGCAGAAACTCGAGCGGCTGCGAAGTGGAGCGACTGCGGAGCCGAAAGGGAAGAAGATGAATATGATTTCTCTTTTTTCTGCCCGCATGTCTCTGTGTTCTCTGTTCCTCTTTGTAGAAGCAAAAGCTTCTTTTTGCTGTTTGACTTTTCTTCTTCACTTTTCTACTTTTTGCTTCTTCTTTTTTTTTTTTTTTCTGCTTTTTGCTAAGAAGAACCGAAGGCCATTTTCTCACCCTTTTGGTTTTTCCCTTTTTGGCGACGAAGAGAAAACCAACCCCCCTCCCTTGCTCGGTTCTGAAGCCTCGCATTTTATAGTGGAAAAGCTCAAAGTTGTTGAAGATTTGCAAATATTCACTCAACCTCCAACAATAAAAAGGCTCCAAAATCACACAACCGCTGAATATTTTTAAATTTTGAAATGAAAATATGTGTTCAACAAGAAAAATGCTTCATTAAATTTTTTTTTTGAAATCTCCCTCCACAAACTCAAATGTTTTATCATTAAAAAATTGAATTAATGGAAGGACAATATTGAATATTTTTATATAGCTGAGAAACTAAGTTAAAGATATATAAAAAATTCGGAGATCATACTGAACAAATTAAAAGTTTAGGTTGCATATTAAGTTAAAGTTCATAAATCACATTGGACAAATTAAAAGTAAAAGAATTGTATTATATACTAAATTAAAATTCAGGACTATTTTTTCCCTTTTATTTCTTTTTTAAAATTCCTGGGAGAGGGACGAATGATGCGCCCGCCGTGACAAATCATCGTTCCACTTTGCCCGCCGTCAAGGGTCAATTTCGACTAGCTTAGGGAGCTGAACATGGAAGCTTCTTAGCATAATCACACCCCCCCAAAAAAAAATATTAAAAAGATTAAAAAAAAGATAAAAGATAAAAAATGACTAGAGAATCGATTGCTTGCTTGCCCAATCTGGACATTTTCTAAGCACTCTCGCTCTCTCAAAGATTCATCGGGTCCTTCTTCTGACTCTCCTTCTCTTCCCAACATATCCCCCACTAAAGCCAAACCTAATCCGCCGAAAAGGGGAAGCTGAAGGAAAACTTGCTCTCTCGGCCAGTTACTGGACCATCCTCATGCTTCTCGTTGATAATAACAACAATCTCTCGATTAACTTCTCTTCACTCGAGGCTGTGACGAAGTCCGATCGATGTGCCCAATGATGCCGAAGACCGCTCTGTCCATGCTCCTCCTCTTGCCTGGCATGGTCTTGCCGATCCTCGCGGTTGGAGCGCACAATGCTGTCGACCTGCCCTGCAGCCAGACCTGTGGCGCTGGCATGCCTGCGAAGCAGAACCTGACGTACCCGTTCGGGTTCTCACTTGGCTGCCCAATCCAGCTCAACTGAACCGATGATGGGGACGCCCTCATCGGGGAGTTCCGGGTGCAGTCCGCGTCCACAGACACCGTCACCATCACCATCGAGGCCAAGTGCGACCACCTGTTCGGTGTCATCGACCATCTCTACGGCCGCAACTATGCCCCGATGGGGAAGAACTCCGTCCTCCTCAACAATTGCGCGCAGATCTCCCCATGCGATGTGCCCAATACGCAGGTCATCCAGGCCAAATTCCAATCCCTATGCTTAACTAAAGACAAGTCCAACACCAGCATGACCGGCTACTCCGAGCAGGCGAACGACTACAGCACAGAATTTCTCGACCACACGAGGCTCTTCGCCCTTGACTGCAAGTACTTTCTGTTGTCGATATTGTTAGCTGGGTTCACTTCTATGTGGAGGAAGCGTGAGTTCTGGCCTCAAAAGGCTGTTCCCATATAATAAGTTATATGAAAAAATATGGTTTCTTACTATCTTAAAAGTGATAGCCGCAAAAAGACATAGTAATAAGAGAAAAAGAGAAAACAGAAAATCTTTGGGTTGTGGCAATATCTGATTTACATCAAGCTGGCATTGGAGGTCGATTCGTGGTTCGATTGAGCTGAAATTTTGTCAGCATGTTCGTGGCACAATCTTCTCGAATTTGAACGGTTTGATTTTCGTTTGAAGCTCCCTACATCAGGTTTTTCGTGGATTGATCAAAACCTGCGTTTTTGGTCAGATTTATCCTTGATCTCTTGTGAAATTCATGTGTATTGCCAATAATTATATTCTTGGGGTATTTGCTGCTATGTACCTCTAGTATTTGCTAGAGAAGAACCTTGTTACCCAATTTTGTTGATAGTGAAGATTTTCGGGTGGATTCCGGTCTCGTGGTTTTTTATCTCCTCACATCGAGGAGGTTTTCCATGAAAAAAAATATTCTTGTGTTCGCGTGCTTGGTATTTATTTTACTCTACTATATCGATTTCTCTTAGGTTTACACACGAGGGGATATTATTTTATTCCGCTGCGTTGATTCGATATTATTTGAATTGTTATCGTTCTCCCATTAGATATTGGCATAGGAGTTGAACAACGTGTCGGTGTTGCAGTTGTCGTGGTGGGTGAATAGCAACGAGTGTGAGTGCTCCAAGGATGTGGACTGTGTTCGGTTCTCAGGGCTTCCCAACGTTGGCGGAAATGGGTTGCGGTGCAAGTGCAGGGATGAGTTCCACGGTTACGGGTTCTTGGCCGGCATCGGCTGCCGGAGAGGTTAGTTGAAGGCTTTTATCATCGTTGACTATTTTGACCGATTAAGAATATGACCCAATCACTCAACTTCTAGTCTTACCTTACCGTTGTGTTAATTGCACATACAGATATAAAGTGGAATTTTCGCTATGTTAATCAGGTGAGCCCAAAATTATTACTTTCCTTATAAGTATGTGTCGACACCTTTTGTAGTTTGGTATTTTCTTTTATGCAAATGACATGATAGGAATTCATATTATAAATCAATTATTAGTACTAGCAAGCTGAGATCGGTATAAGTATCGCCACAATGCACGCTCTTATTCTTTATATGGCTCAAATTAGTTGCCGGCCACCGATTGGTGATCATTATTTTTCTCTTGACCTAATGACACCACATAATTCCACTCACGACCTGTTTTTCCTTTACTCCCTCCCTGTTTCTTCATCTTTTGGGCCGCACTGCCGCTATCTCGTCTCTCCCCTCTGTTAGAAAATCGAGTCCCGTCACAGTAGCTCGTCCCCGCCATCTCTCGCAGCCGCGTCAGACACCGTCGTCCACCAAACACCATATGATGGAATGCTCTCCCTTTTTGTTCCACAGAAAAATCGTCGCCAAAGAGAAAGAAAGAGGAGACATTGAAACTACTGACCATCGTGTTACCATTGATGGTTCTCTTCGTCGTATCGACACTGATCTTGGGCGTACTTTACGTGATAAGAAGGAAAAGGAGATTTGCTGAGGTCCTTGAAGATTGGGAGAGGGACTATGGCCCGCACCGGTTCAAGTACAAAGATCTTTGCATTGCAACAAAAGGATTCTGGGACCAAGAGTTATTAGGGGCTGCGGGTTCCGCCGGGTCTATAGAGAAATCTCACCCACATCGAATATAGAGATTGCGGTCATCTCCCATGAATCAAGACAAGGCACAAGAGAATTTGTAGCGGAGATCATCAGCATCGGTCGGCTCCGTCACTGCAACTTAGTGGCGTTCCACGGTTACTGCCGCCGGAAAAGGGAGTTGCTCTTGGTTTACAACTACATGCCCAACGGGAGCCTCGACAAGTACCTTCATAACCAACCAAAGGTCACCCTCAATTGGATGCAAAGATTTAAGGTGATCAAAGGAGTGTCATATGGGCTTGCTTTATCTGCATGAATTTAATGCAAGACTCCGAGATTTTGGGCTCGCGAGACTACATGATCATGAAACCGACCCTCAAACGACTCATGTCGTGGGAACGGTTGGTTATCTCGGCCCCGCACATGCGAACCGGCAAGGCCACTAGGAGCACCGACGTGTTTACGTTTGGCGTGTTTTTGCTCGAGGTCCCCTGCGGGAGAAGGCCAATAAAGCATGGGCACACGGAAGACGTGATCTTAATGGACTGGGTATTTTCTTGCTGGGACAGAGGTGCAATTCTCGAGGCAAGAGATCCGAAATTGGGGTTGGAGTTTGTGGAAGAAGAGATGGAGTTGGTGCTGAAACTTGGGTTTATGTGTTCCCCCTCCAATCCGTTGATGAGGTCAAGCATGCATCAAGTATTACAGTACTTGGAGGAAGATCTTCCCATGCCTGAATCGCCGTCCATTGGCATTTCGTCTGCCAGGTTAACTTGTGCCCATCGTGAAGGATTCGACAATTTGGCGCACTCATCTTCTGTCGCAGAATCGCTTCTCTCATGTGGGCGATGAGCCTCGTGGTGTAGTTTCTGATTTTCTTCCTTCCCTCATGGTAACCTGAGATAATGTGCAGATCTAAAATCTGCAGGCTGCGAGTCATTCTGGTCCTAGTCGGTGTAAGTATCGTCTACTGTGTTGAAGAAAACTTCCTTATTTGTTTTGAAGTTGACAAAACGTTTCCATCAGTCTAGTCTGAAGACTTATAGACTCTATTGTCAAAGTCTGAAAACCTCCAGACTCAAGATTCAAAATCTACCCTCATTGATAGTTTCCAGACCGACGAAGAAAAGACTTATCCAGATGCAAGTATATCCTTAAGGATTTGATTCATACGGTTGAAGAAGATCTCACATCTGGAGATAGCACCTCGTGATCAATTATTCTCATTGAAAATAATTTGGATAATTAGATCTGTTGATTGACAAAGTATACTTGGGGGGTTTTACTTATGGAAACCTAGATCCTGATTGTATGGGCGAGCATGATTGGTAGGCTATCCTCACATTTCTTTTATAACTCGAGATCTCCCTAGATTGATTCTGTCCAACGGGTAGATTGGAAGAACTCCTTTGGAAGGTGCCAACGGATATGAAGGCATGGAGGTGTATTTAAGGAAGACGCTCAAGTTATTCAAGTGTGTGCGTGATAGAAGAATTCTAAAGTCTGAAGCTCCGAGTTCTCTATTATTTCATTTGCTGAGCTTATACTGTTTTCAAAAAGAGAGATAAATATTTGTGAGACCTTGAGGAAGTGTAGTACAGTCTCTACACTGTGGAATCAAGGACGTGAGACTGTAATATCTCTTTTGGTTCTTAGTGAAATCCAGTCGGTGGGCTGTTAGCGTGAGAGAGTGGACATAAGCTTGATCTAAGCCGAACCACTATAAACTCTGTGTTTCAATTCTCTTTCCCTAAACTCTTTACTTTAATTTACAGTCTTTTATATCTTAAGTCTATTATTCTCAAAAAACGAATTAAGCTGTTAAGTTTTGCAAAAACTTCTTTAACACCTATTCACCCCCCTCTAGGTGTTCTTACTAGCCTTGTTCGACTGCTGCTCTTCGTGGGGGAAGGAAATGACTAGATGGAGAGAAGAAAAATGAAAAGACGTGTGATGGAGGGTAGAATTTTCTAGGTGCACGTGGGTTATAATAAAGGTGCAGTGTAGGTGCAGGTCTACACTGCAGGTACCCTAATCCGTTTGGTGGTAGCTTCATTTATGATGTTTTTACATATTCTCTTGAATTTGACTCGCTTGAAGCAATTGAACAGTAAACTTTCTCATGGCACATTATGCTTATGACCCTCTTCTTGTCCCTGAAAGCTGAATAGATAGATTAACATGGCCTTAGAGTCAAGAATGGCATGCAGCAGAAGTCCCAGCGATTTTAAAATGAAGAAATCAAATTCGCGACATAAATTTGAAAATGATATAATTGATTTCTAAACTTTAGTCTAATGTGCAATATGGTCTTTGAACTTTTAATTTGTTCAATATGATTTGTGAAATTTAGCTCAATATACAATGTAGTCTTTGAAATTTTAATTTGTTCAATATAGTCTTCAAACTATTGGTATATAAAAATGTTCAATGTTGTTCATGATGTTGAATTAATGGAATGACTATATTGAATGTTTTCATATAATTTAGAGACTACATTTAACTTGTATGAAAAGTTCGTGAATCAAATTGAATAAATTAAAGATTTAGAAACCACGCTAAATTGTACATTGAATCAAAATTTATGAACTATATGTGTCAAAAAAACCCGATATAAACTATCAAGAATTAGAAGATGAACGCGTATTTTGGTTTAGGGTTTATTAAGGACAAGGGTAGTAAAGTTTATTAATAAAATTTAGGGGTGGGTGCCCGGATGGTTTTGCCTTCCCAGGGCAATAGGGCTGCGAGGCACTGCCGTAGAATTAATTGTTTCTCTCAAAAACCACTAATACCATGATGGCTCATTGACATTCTTTTTATATTTTTATTTTTTTTTTTATGAAGAAGAAGAAGGGCCTAATGAATGGATTTGGTAAAAAAGAATAGCCTTATTCGTTAATTGTACAATGCGAAACAAGCTCCAACCTTCACAAATTAGTCACTGGGGGACACTATAAAAATGGAATATTGGTTTTTCCGAGCTTGCATCTTCAATAAAAAGCAAAGCTGTAAGGAGAAGAAATTGTTCTTTAATTATTTCATATTTATAAATAAAATAGAATAAAAATAATTTTTTTTTTTTTCTGAAGGTGCAGATGGGATTGATTCACGGGACATAGATTCCTTGCGACCCGTGCCCATCCCTAAGTAGGGCTGAGGTGATTATACAGCGAATGATTTCAACTTTGGCAAGAAAATTTATATGCACAATAAACTAACTAATGCATGTAGGAAAGGTAAATTGATGGACAAACTTCAATTCTTGGGATCAAAGGATCAAAAGATTTGCAAAGGCAAACTCAGTCTATGGGTAGTCAAGACATTAAGTAATCAATGAATCGAGTAGTAAACATTTGCAAATAAGACAGAGAAGACCTCTTTAGCCGGGGAAGACCCTTACTCAGAGAATACCCCCATTGACGAATAGGGCGGATCTGTCTCCCGATCGGCATCTTCTATCGTGTAATCTTCATCTTATGCTATCTTCTGCTGTCGAAGGATCTGCTGCCGTCGAGTCAGTAGATGAGAAAACTCCTGTTGCTTATGTTGGAAGTTTGTTTGTAAAACAAACTAAAGTGCTTTTCTCTTTATCCCACATAAGAGAAATGGGAGGAAATGGTCTAATTTATAAGTGTGAAGTTTCCTTTGTGAATCTAAAGGAATGGTTGGGGTGAGATAGATCCCACCATACCCGCGTGCGGGTGCAGGAATAATTGCACGATTATTACTTTGCGCGCCTACGATTTAATTAGCACTAATCCCTTTGTCTTTTTATTTTATTTTATTTCGTACGGTTGTCTTATTAAGTTTAATCAATTCAAAGGTTGTTTTTTATTATTGAGAATTTTCGAAAATTAATTAATTAAGAAATAATAATTTCGAAATTTTATTTATTAAATAATAATAATTATTTTTATTCCGAATTTTTGTTTGTATCTTTTCAAGACAACCTTTGAAAGAAAATACCCATTCAATTTGCGACCTTTCCCGAAGGGTTGCATTTGTTTGGTTTTTAACTTTTTACGAATGGACACCTTTGTTCATTTTACAATTTTCGAAATGACATGTTTGTTCATTTTTTGGCAAATTTTCACGAAGAGTTGCAATACTGTTATATATATACTTGTCAATTTTCGGAAAAAAAGAGTGATAATTTTTCGAGCCTTCTTTCTGAAAAACTGCAGCCAATTTTTCGATTGTTTCCTAGAGAGATTCTGGAGAAATACTAGAATTGCTATCTAGTATTTTCTTTTGAGACTTTATTGTATCTTGGAGGATATTTGCCGGTGACCATTAGCAACTTTGTGGGGCAAATAAATCCTTAAAGAAAGTGATATCACACCTCAAAGTCCAAATCGAGTACTCAAAAGATCCGTCTTCATCATTCTACCCTATTCGAAGTAGTATTTTAACAACAACTTATGTTGGAGTATATACTACTTTAGCCGTGGAACTGGTTTCCGGTGTTCAACCCCTTTTTCTTGCCCAACCGCCTGCTGCAGAGGAGAAAATTCATGCCGCTGACTCAGACGCTGCAATAATTATTGATTGATGTAGCTTCATTGTATGTTTCTTGATGGCCTTCCCTTCCCCAAATAGATGCTATCATAAGCCTAAATATAATATAATAGTCAAGCATTGGCCTAGAGAATAGGAGTTGGCAGAGATGCTATCGGTCTGGAATTGATAATGGAATGGAGCTCTTTTCCCTCTTTATATGAAATCTCTTTCACCATCAATAGTCAGAGTCAGCTTTATTGCCCTTAAATAAAAGAGAAAGAATCAAGATAAGAGGAACTTTCCGGATGTCACCGATCTTTCTTTAATAGAACAAGCTAGAATGTAACTGATCTTTCATTTTTTGGAAGGTTTTCCCAAAGATTAAAACAAAAAGATATGAATTGGAGAAACCCATGTATTTTGAATTCCATTTTGATTCGAATACCTTTCATCCATTGCAAGAGGCATGGATGTCATTGGGTTCCAATGACTTTCATTTCTTAGCTGGAAGCATGGCATTTCCTTATATTTGTGACTTTTGATGGTAAGTGGAAGAGTGATGTTCTAGAAGAATTGTCCCGCCCTAGAAATGGAACTCGTCAGAAGAGGAGTAGCCCACACATAATTATAGGCAAGAAAAAATGTTGCCGATCGAAGGAAGATAGATGGCCGATAGAATACACGGTCGTTAGGAGATAGAAGACCAACTAAATCTAGACAGTTCTCTTTTCTTAAAAAGAAGCAATCTAAGTGAAAGGGGAGTACCCTGAAAAAGGCGAGACAGAATAGGGAGTACACTGGGTGAAGATCATTTCTCAATCAGTTCAAGCATTCACAAAGCGGCCCTCCGGGAGGATATTTCTTTGTTTACGTGAGCTCTTAGGTATATAGCTTCACTAAGATTGTTGTCGATTTTTCCTTAGGCCGAGATGAGAAAAAACAAGAAGTGTGGGCTACCTTTCAACGCATTAGGCGCTTACAAGCAAGAAAACCAAGCAATGTGTGCAATTGAGAGCAGCCATTGTCAAATAGATTCCTTCTATTGGAAGAGAGGGATTGGAAACATGAAAAGCCTTGACTGAGATTAGATAGGCTATTGATTGAACCTCCCAGATAGCCATATGCTAAAAACCTGACACTTCTATGGCAGAAAGGTGAGGGGGAGGACTTTTCTAACTCATTTAGTCTATTCGTTCTCTCTTCCTTACCTTCTTCCTTTACTCGTAGGCCTACCTTTCTCTATCAATAAGATGGTTGCATGGTACTAAAGCCAACCCCTTTCTTAGTTACTCCTTTCCATTCGGTCAAGCTGGTATGGCATAAGGGAAGTTCTTCCTATTCAAAATCCTACTTCATTCTCCTTTTTGCTTACTTTGTCTCTTATAAGTTCACTTAGTGAAAAGGTACCTTCTTCATGAAAGGAATGTGGTACAATGTTTACACATAAGGAAGATTTCGCATATAATAGGAATAGAATTGAGTCCCCAAATAGCATTACCAATTGCTTGGATGTGTGTTTGAAAACCAAGAGATGAATGAACTCTTGTAGTGTGGCTTAACTAGCCTTCCTCTAGATTCAACTTGAACTAGAAGGCAACCATTGTTAGTTAGGTTGGGAAACTCCATCCTTTTCCCCTCGAAAAGACTGGCTTGAGAAACTTGCTTATGAGGGAATGGGTTATACGTGTCTTAATTAGTGTAGTCGCGAATGTGAATTCTTGGGTTCTTCATAATCGAGTATAGAGTAGCACTTGATGACAATTCTTGTGTTCAAGCCCAATTCCCTGTTTAAGTCTTTGCTAACCTCTTTAGCTCAGGAATTTAGGCTAAACATTAAGGATGTCCCTTTCTTGAGTCAAGCTTCATTTTATCCTTTCCACCTTGAAAGAAGACCAAGCCAATAACGCTCCTCTACCATGAGCAAGCAGATTACCTTGATGCTGGATGGCGGTACGAAGAGATTGATTCATTCTAAATTATAGTGAGAAAGAATGACGAAACCTTGTTTGAAGCCTAGAACTGAACTATTGATTTCTTTCATTCCTTATGATCAATGAACTCAACTTGAACCTTGACTTTGACTTTGATACATAAGCTTTATGCCAAAACCAAGCTTCCTCCATTGCTTACTAATTTATTCTATCCGATCATTTAAAGTAGTGCTATCTCAAGGGATAGAATCCAGCCATTGACAAAAGGTGAAAGCCAAAGCTGACTCCGACTCCTTTGACCAAAACTCTCAATTCATATGAACTTGATTTCGAATCATGCACTTCACTTGCTTTCTTTCCGTCTTTCCTACCTTATTCCTTCAATCAGACTTCTCTCGATTCTTTGACATTTATCTTTCTTACTGGCAAGACGACTTTCTAGAAGTCTAATAGCACTCTCACATGAACTCCATAATCAAGAGGCTAAACTCTCACCTCTCTTTATGAATCATCCCCTACAGTTAGGGGTGTGTATGGTTCGGGCGGGCGGTTCTCGACCTAGAACTGGGAACTGTCCGCTAAGGACCGGTTCAAAAAATTGGAATCGGGATCCACCCAATTGTTGCATGGATCCACCCGGGAACCGGATCGTCGGTCTGGTCCGATTCTCGGGTGTGTCGCGACCCGATCTCGCCGCTCTCGAGTCAAATGGAAGGAGGTCGGGTTTAGGAGTACTTGATCATAAAATCATGAGCTCTCCCAAGCTTGTACCCCGTGTGACAACGAATTTTGTATGATCTAGTTATTTATAACAACCCAAAAAATAGACAGGAGTCGCCACTCGCCTTACTTTGGGGGTCAGCTAGAAAACCCAATCGAAGGTCGGGAGTATTCCCTCGATTCCTACGTAACCAAATATCTAGGTTCGGGGACTTGGGTTATGCTAATATTTCTATTCAAGCCCTTTTGGTACCTAAACAGTATGTTGTATTCTCCTAACATGCCCATGCATTTCTTTTTACATTTTTGGGATCATCCGTTCTATACTAAGTGATCACGCGTGATTGGTTACTTTCATTCTATTCTATTTCTAAAAAAATAAGAAAAGAAAACAATCAATGAAACTGAAATTGCAAGACAACAAGTAAATCCATCATACAATCCTAAAAATATAAAAGAGAACACAATTAAAAGAAAAGAAGAGAAAAAGAAAAAAACCCGCAACTCGTCGGGTTTTATACAGCAAATGGAACCCGAGACATATGTCGAGAAAATGAATATTACATGATAATGGTCAGAAGGACATCGACCTCCACCATCTTCACGCAAAGGTCCATCTTTGGGATCCTAATCTAAACCTAATCTAAGAAACATGGATAACTAGGTGCATACAAATGAAAGAAACAATCATCACATATCAACACAATCAAAAGCAAGACATCTTTTGTGTTCAAGAAGAGTAACTAAAGTCATAAAGTCTATAGGTCAAATTCTAGGTGATACCACAAGGTTCAGCATTATTATATGTCACACCTAAATCATTCATCTATCAATCACATGTGAAATGTATAACGTGACAAGCATTCAGGCTAAATGACCTTATTGTCAGATTGAGAACACAATTTTATAAAAATCATTCTGGGACAGCAGATTTTCAGATATGAGGAGCAGAATTCATGAAGACATTGACTTCTATTTTGCAACAAACATATGACAGGGCAAACGATTGCCAAATCAAGCATATTATATGTCTATGGAAAGCTTGAGAAGTCTATTACAAATCTCCAGAAGACATTAAGTCCTAATAACGTCATCTACCAGCTCATTCCAAGGACCAAAGCAGATCAGTCAAAACAGGCATACGAATTTCCACATCAGAGCAGAACACAACAATTTTCCAGAATTACTTCCTAACTTTTAAATAAGATTTCATGTGGCTAATGATATCGGATCAGGGTGTATTATAGCTCGTTGGAAAGCTAGTTGAACCATCTTCAACTCTCATGAAAGCATCAAACATAGAAAACCACAGCAACCAGCTCATATCAGGTCATTTGCACAGAAAGGTCATCCGAAACAGAGAACCAATCAGAACAGCAAAATTTCAAACAAGGTCAGGGATATTCTAGACATACTCGACCTGGGTAAATGATCTTCAATTATCACGGAATTTTTATTTGATATGGATTGGAACCTAATGAACAACTTTCATTTAGGCATCAACTTTAGAATCTAATCACAAAAAATCATGTGAAAATGGCAAACAACACAGGTCATTAAAGTAGAGCATGAAAACAGAACACTTAATCATTTATGAATTGTAGCTCCATTTGTAACAATTGTCGAATCTAGTAAATGATGACCAAATCCAAGAGCTCACGGCATCCATTACAAAATATCAAGAGAGAAGCAAAATCTATCCAGACATACCCTTGAGGAAAGAAAAAAAACTTTCTATGTATGCAACATATTGAATACCCGTCACGTAAGCTCAAATGTTGGGCAATCTGAATTAGTAACGGAACTTTTGAAAAAATGAAACCTGAAATATGGACATCTAACCAAAATCTATACAGAGAAAAGCACACAAAAATAGTAAACTGAACACGTCGTTCTAGTAATCAATACTTCAGCAACATTGACAGATTAAACAGAATCCCTTAGAACCATATCACATTTAGAGTCCCCACATATAGTCAACGCAATTCAAACATCAAAGACATGATTGACTATAACATTGCAAATTCAAGAATGAAGCACGTACCAACGAGTAACAACATATTCAGTCATGAAATCCGTTTCAGATGTGGTCTTAGCTAACCTAAAGTCTCCAATTTTAAGGTCACAATTCGCATTCAAAAACAAGTTGCTTGGCTTCAGATCGACACAAGACTCACATCGACAGTCTCGGATCACCACTCAAAGACAAAAAAAGAAACAACACATTGAGATGTTATATCGGCACCAAGAATAGCGACAAAGAGAATCATATTGACAATGAGAATCATAACACCAATTCAATGACAAATGAATATCCGATTTTGACAAAAGATAACCATAAATGAAGTTTCAATGAATCAAGAACAGGTCAGATTGAGGTTGCGTGATTTTCGATTCAAAGATTGAACAGAAAGTACATCCTGATTCAGTTAGTTCGAGCATTCTGCCAAACGAGTGATATGCATTTTAATCTAGGAGTTTATACACGTATGCAAAGTGATGATTCAATTTCAGATCATCATCAAAACACCAACACACGTTCAAGACATTAACAGAGCTTCGGTCGCAATCTTCTTTTTTCTCACAAACATCAAATAGAACTCAAAGCCTCTATTTCATCCGATAAAGCTCAAGAAAGCCTCTGTTTCATTCGTAAGCTATAGAAACAGAGCGAATTTACCTTGTTAAATTGAATTTCTAGCCTCAGCTAGCGAGAAGATTGGAGAATGGAGGTCCTGGACGTATCGGCGATGGAGATCGACGCCTGTGACTTGAATGAATCGGCGCGAATTTGAGCCCGATCCAGAGAGAGAGAGAGCGCGCTTGATCGAGCGAGAGAGAGAGAGTCCGCTCGAGATCTCGCTCCAGAGAGAGGGCAACAGATCGGGAATATACCGGGCGGTTGATGACGAACGGGAGAGGTCGAATCAAGCGTCGCTGTTGCCGTTGCTATCACCGCCGCCGATCGATTTCGGAAACCGGATCCCCAAGCAAGCTCTCTGCCGAATAGAGGAAACACCTCAGATCGTGCACCAACGGAAGAAAACCTTAGCCTTCGACGAGATTCAGAGAGAGAAAACGCTCGACCGAACGAAAGCGAGTCCGCAACTTTCGACGGCGAATGGAGGCGGTGAAGAGCTTTGTCTACGTGAGCGCCGCGGTGCTCCTGATGCTGTTCATCGGAGCAACAATCATGAGAACGTCTCCGCTTGGGGATGTAGAAACAGAGAAGATGCAGAGTTCGATGAACTCCTCAACGGCCGCAAGCGAATCGAGGCACTGGTCTCGGTTTTGGCGAACGGCGGGATGGCGAAGGTTCGCCGGAGATCGGGGGTTTCCGGCCGGGGGTTTCTGGTGCGAAGGAAGAGAAGCGAGAGAGATCCTCAGATTCGAATCAGGAGTCGATGGATGAAGAGCCAAGAGAGAGCGCCTTCGTTTTTTAGAGAGAGAGCGCCAAAAAAAAAATGCCCCAGAGAGAGAATCCCAGTGAGAGATTCCGCGGGTGATCCCCCTTTTCATTTTTGTTTCTTTTTTTATGTTTTCATTCATTTTTTCATTTTTTTTTATCTTTTCATTTTTTTTGTCTTTTTTTTTTTTTTATATTTTATATTTTTGCAAAAATGAATGTTTAAAAATGTCGACAAAAAATCGGGTGTCAATAGAGTGGATCCATGGAACCGGTCTCACAATAATAATAATAATATAACTGCGGTAATGCATTTGCAACTATGTTTGACTATCTCTTCTTTTTCCCACCCTTGCCGGATTTCGAAGCTCCAGTACTCGCGGTGGACACAGGCTCTTGCTTCTTGGTCCGTCCACGATGCCTCGGAACCAACTTTGCAACACAAAGCATGAGCTCTTTTCCTGCAGAACATCGTTCAAAATTACTACATCTGCATAATAACCATAGATAAGATTTTCCAAGTCTATAACCAGCAACATGATTGGATCTTCTCTTTTTGTAGAATTACAACTTCCTCTAAAAACGAATTATTATGCATGATACTCAGATAACTCCGCAACAATACCCACATTTGGCAGAGGCTAAGATAAACTACTTCCACTTTATTATATCCATATCAACAACAAGAGCAACTCGCAGGCACTAGTGATGCAGCTCTACGACGGTGTGCAGATTCGGCTTGCTGTGATCTCTTCCATGTAGAGGACAATGATTTCGCTAAATAAGATATATTGCCTCATCAATTGTTTCAAGAACAGTCCAAAAATGAGAGTCGAGTTCAGGCTTACCGTCCCTTTGGCAATCTCGGAAGGTCAGGGGCTGAGCGGCGCCTCAGGAGGATCGGGACTTTCTTCTGCGCGCAAAGATCGGGACTAATTTTGGTTCGTGCACTGCTTCCCTTTTGATGCTGGGTTTGTTAATTAGTAATTTCAATTTTTTTTAATATTAAAAATTAATCGGTTCGGTCCGGGTGGGCGGATGGACGGATCTGCCCATGGAACCGGGAACCGGACCAGTACCCACCGGTTCCCATAAATTGGAACCGGGAACCGAACCGGTTCCCTCAAGAACCACCGGCTCTAGGCAGTTCCGGTCCGGTTCAGGGCGGTCCAAGGGGATCCTGATTCTTTTGCACACCCCTACCTACAGTAATGCTTCTGTCTTGAATCTTTTTCCTTTAAGAGATCTGCTATCTTGTCAAAAAAGCAAGCAAGAAAAAGAAAATAAGGGCGAGACAAATATTGAATTCATGAAGGTGAAGAAGGTTGACACATCTAAATAACACGCGCATACATCTCTTTCGACAATCTTCCTTCACCATTGCATTTTCTGTATCTCTTAGGGAGTCCCATTATAGACTTTGTTTGCATGGATGGACTGCATGGATATAATTCAACTATGATGATGCGTTTGGGAGAGTCTTTATAGCAACTTTGGGTCTCTAATGTACTTTTGGAGACGAATATTATGTTTGGTAAACTATTTTTAAAACAATTTGGACCGAATGCAACCTTGAAAGAGTCCAAAGCTCATGGCAAGTGCCTATTTGTCTTCTTCCAACAATTGCGAATTGCTAATAGAGGGAATTACCAATTTTTTTCACCTTCAATCTTATCCTCACTAAACCATTCACACACACCCACACATATAGAGAAAGAGAGAGAGAGAGAGAGGAATGGGAAGGTAAATTCTAGACTTGGAACGGGAGAATTACTACAAAAATCCTAAACTTATTATAATTATATCAATTCAGTCCAAAAACTTTTTTTTAGCCAATTTAGTCATAAACATTTTCCAATTGTGCCAATTTAGTCCATTTGACCAAATTTGTCCGGCCGATGCTAACATGGACGTTGACTAGTGTTGGCCATTTGGCGAACGCTAACGTGACAATTTTTTAATGATGTTTTATATTTTTCAAATTTTTTTATTTCTTTTATTATTATTTTTTCTTTTCTTTTCTTCCTCTTTGGCTTCCTACATGTAGTGGCCGGCAAGGCTTTAGTGGGACTCGCTAGCCATTTGGCAAGGGCTGCAAACCTTGGCCGATGGCCTCACCTAGATCTAGGCAAGGCTTGTGGCCACAAGCAAGGGGACTTCGCCTAAATGTAAGCGAGGCTAGCCTTGCCCTAGGCGAAGGCAACCTTGCCCCGGGCAAAGGCGGCCTCGCCCGTGACTTGCAAGGCCATGGCGGGCTTGGGCGAAGGTCACCATGGCCTTGCTAGCTGTGGGTGCCTTCACCCGTGACGATGCTAGCCTCTTCTAGGAGAGGCCATCGGCGAGGGCGGGTGAGGTCTAGCGAGGGCCTGACCCTTGTGGATAGCCGATGAGGGCTTCACGGCCCTTGCCTAGTGGACGGCAAGCCCCACTAGAGCCTTGCTGGCCACTGTAGGGGAGAAGAAGTCGAATAAGAAGAAGATAAAATAAAAAGGAAAAAAGGAAAATAAAAGATTAATAAATAAATTCGAAAAAATATAAAATATTAGTAATAAATTGCCACGTTAACGTTCGCTAGATAGCTGGTGCCGGCCAACATCCACGTTAATATCAACTAGTCAAATTTGGCTAGATGGACTGAATTGGTACAATTATAAAATATTTATGACTGAATTGACAAATAAAAAAAGTATATGACTAAATTGGCATAATTGCAATAAGTCTAGGATTTTTTGGGTAATTCTCCCGATTTAGAACCTCCCATGTTAGAACCAATTCCCAATATTTCAAAGTAGAAACCTTCTCTATTTACCATGGGACCAACCCTAGAATCTTATCCTTTTCTTTTGTTCGGTTCCGAGGTCTACCTGCCCTAGAATGGGTTCATTTTCTTTTTTTGCTTTATTTTTTTAAAATGAGATAAATAGTAGTTACAGCAAAATAATGTAATCAATAAAACTGCTTAAAGTAAAACATCAATACAAAACAAACAAAAATGTAAAGCAATAGGAAACTTAAGTTCATTTAAGATAGATAAATCATCTTATTTCAACTTTATAAAACACGTTCTAACTACCGGTTTCCAAGTGGGTAGGTGAATTCAGGATCCAAAATCTAGAACCTACTTGCCTAGTACCGACTTCAAATTTTTGGAGTTAGGAATCATATCTATTTTCACTGCAACTAGGAACTAACCTGTTTTCATGGCCGCTTCAGTTCGATTCTCAAGTAAAACCAGATCGGTTACACAACCTTAAGACGGGAAGAGAGGAATTATATTGATGTTTGCAAAAACTACCAAGCAGAAAAACTTTACTTGGGTTAAGGTGACATCGGTGAGATCTATCATGGTATAAGGAGATCCAGAGAAAATATGGGCTGTAGTTGCACGACCCTAGCCTAGTTTGTCCCTATAGTCGCACAACCTTAGGCCACCCTAGTCCGATGCAAACAAGCATGGGAGGACAGCAACAAGAAGCGTTTCAATTTATTTTTTCTCAACAGGAAAAAGGAAATTCAGCTTGGGCAAAACAAAGAGTTCTTATGAATAAAGTTTATTGTACAAATAGATTGCCGTCATACATCATTAGTCAGTGATTTTTGCATTGGCCTAGTCCAAACTGAGGGATCTCTTATGTATGATTTCCAGGCTTTTGAAGTAGTTTATAATTAGGATAAGTGTACTAAAAGTGTTAGAATTTGTTACGAAAGTGCAATTAAGTTATAAAACTTTAAAAAAGCTCGACCAAGTTCTAAAACTTGTCAAATTAGTGCAATCAATTTTTTCAGCCCATCCACGCAGATATCGTTGTTCGATAGTATAGTGGTCACTTACGTCTCCACATTGCTAATGTGCCACACGAAGTTCTAAAGTATGACCCAACCCAGGCACCTGAGCTCTCTCACCAACAAAGGAGTCGATTCATGGAGTTGCCCATTCTTTAGAGGTGACAACAAAAGGAGAAAAATTGAGACGCGAACCTCTGGAGTGCCATAACTTGGCAGAAATGGACACTTAAGTGCCATAACTTACGAAAAGTACACTTAAGTGCCAAAATCGAAGCAAAATGGACTAGCCAAAATCCGGCCAAATTGCATACGTGGTATTTTTCCGGCGAAGCGAGTGCAAAATGGCGTCGTTTTGCACGCCGACGTGGCCAAATAATGCAAAAACGGTATCGTTTTGTGCCGACGTGGTAAAAAAATAATATAAAAAATAATTAAATTAAATTTAGTTAAAATATTAAAAAATAATACTTTAAAATTGAAAAAAAGGGGGGGCGGTGGTGGGGGAGGTTTGGCCGGGGTCGCTAGGCCTGGCTAGGGGCCGGCGAACCCGGCCGACCGGTGGCGAGGGCTCCCAGTTGAGGGCGAGGGTTGCAGCCCTCGCCCAAATCCGGCGAGCATTGGCGGCCCTCGCCCGGTTGGACCAAGGGCCACCAACCCTCGCCGGATCTCGGTAAGGGCCACGACCCCTCGCCACTCGCCATAGATCCGGCGAGGGTCGCCATCCTCGCTGGATCCAGGGCAGGGCTCGCGAGCCCTCGCCGCCCGATCGACGGGGTCATCAACCCCTGGCTAGGGCCCGCGACCCGGTCGACCCTCCCCCTCCGTCACCACCCCTTCCCGACGATGGCGGGGAGGTGGCGGCGCGCCGTGGCATCCCAAAAATTAGAGACAAGCCCTAAGATATATTAAAGCTCTTAATTAGGTAATGAAATTACCTATGGTTTATGCTTTAGCCATTAGTTTTCTCTTAAGGCTATGTGTTATGTGCTTGTGTTCTTGAATTTTGAAATTTGGACTATAGGATAAATTAATGAGAATAATCTATGCTTGGCTATGCATTTTATAGACTAAGTTCCCATAAATAAAATGTTACAAGATTTTTGGCTATGTGGAATTTAGTAATTAAATTCCTAAAAGAAAGAATAAGAAAGGGGGTAAAATTTGATTTTTTTTTTTATTTAGGTTGGGCCTTAGGCCCAAGAGTGGACCTTTAATGGGCCAAGTTGGCCGGCCCATTAAAGCCCGCAAGAGGGCTGCCGTCGACCGTGAGGAGGGGGAGGATGGCCGGCCCAAATGCCTCCAAGCCCAAGCCCAAAGCCCATTGCATGGGCCTTGCCAAGTGGCAATGAGGTCTTGCATGCATTGGCCATTGGAGAGGCAATCTAATGATTGCAAATTGGGGAAAACAAAAGGAAGAGGAGAGAGAGAGGGTGGCCGGTTGTGTCATTCGGCCAAGTGAGAGAGAGAGAGAGAGAGAGAGAGAGAGAGAGAGAGAGAATCGTGCGAGAGAAAGGGAGAGGGAGGCTGAGAGAAGAGAAGCCGAGAAGGGGGAGGAGTAGCCCGTCACCGCCGCACGCCACCCGTTCGTCTGCCGTGTGCCGTCGTTCTCCTCGGTCTAGAGGCAAGTTAGGGTCCTCTTGTTACTCTTACATGTGTGTGTTGCATGTATGTTTGTAGAAATGTTGAATTTTGGGCGAATAGGAGGGAGAAACCGAAGCTAGAATGACTTGTTCTTGAGTGTTGTTGCTGTTTTCGCATGAACCGCCTAAGTCAGAATCTTGTGAGAGCTTGCATGCATGTTTTGAGTTCGATTTTGACTTTTATTTTTTCATGAAAGTTGTAGCCAACATCTTAAAATACAACATACTAAAATTTGGTGCAAAATGATGGAGATTTAAGGGGTCAAACTCTCATCCTACGGAGACACTAGATCTGGAATTGTTTTGCTGACCTTGTGGTAGATTTGTGGTTGCATGTTGATTTTTATCAAGAAGCCTTCATGAAAAATCTAATTTAGTGTCTTAAATATAACCTGGTAAAATTTCATAATTTTCGGAGGTTGTTTGGGCATTTTAATCGAATTACTTCAAAAATTGCACATTCTGTTTTTATCCGAAATTTCATGCGGTGATTGTGTGAATGGTATCTTTTGTGTGGAACTTTATTGGCCATGTGTTTTTCATGAAATCACTATCTTACTGTCTTGATTATCATATGCTTTAATCTCATGATTTTTTGAATCATGTGGATGTTTAATTTAAATATTTTCAAAATGGTGTAAGCTGGAATTTAAATAAATTCCAAAAAGGGCATGGTAAATGGATTATTTGAATGGCACAAATTCCATAAACCTGATTGTTATGAATGATTGCGTCTTGCTGCATGTATGATGATGACTGATGATGCATGCATAGATCAAAGAATGAAAGTGATTTTGTTTGCCATTACATCATGTGCCATGTTAAGTTGAGGCCTAAATTGGTAAACATGAACAATGATAAATGAGGAAACTGTTTGTGGCGGATGATAATGCCACAGGGAGTATCGGGATGCACAGGATGGGGTGCCGGATGCCCGAATGTATAGAGATACATGGCCGGATGGCCCTGGAAGTATCAGGATGCCTGGAATGGTTGGGTGCCGGAAGTCTCGGAGGTCTTTGCCCGAGGGGATGCCTCGTGATGCCAGTTGGGATGTGAGATGCCCGGAATGTGGGGGTGCCGGATGCCCGGTGGCCTTAAGTGGCTGAATGCCGAAGGTTTTCTCGCGATGCCAAGATGGGGTGCGAGTGTAAAGTATGAGATAAAATTGATGATCCTGAGAAAGTGTGATGTGGTGATCGAATTGAAAGTTAAAAGTGGAAATTGAATTATGCATATATGACATGATATGATGATGATTACCTATGGCATGATGATATGCATATATGACATGATATGATGATGATTACCTATGGCATGATGATATGCATATATGACATGATATGATGATGATCACCTATGACATGATGACATGTATATATGATATGATGATGATGTGCATAAATGATATGTTATGATGATGATCATTCATGGCCTGATGATATGTATGAGTTATGATTGTGATGATGATGTATGATGGTATATACATGGCTTCGAGGTAAGTATGCTTGAATGCATGAACGGCACGTATGATGTTATGATTGTATTGTATGATGCATTGAGTGGTTATTGGATTCCTTTACCTACTGAGTGGTTGTACTCACCCCTTCGGGGACCAACATTTCAGATTAGTACGATGCCGCTTCATACTGTCACGCGGGGCGTCTTTTACGGCATTCCTTCTGATGTGGAGGTCGAGTGGGCGGAGATCAACTGTCCCACCGTCCCTGGTCTGACGTTCATTCGGATTCGTACATTTGTGATGTATGATGTGGGCCTGTCTGGGGGCCCAGTCGTTCAGGAGTTCGTATCTATTCACGTTCGTCGAGACGGAGTGATGCAGGGGATGCTGCCACCACCACCGCCTGACGCACCAGGATGGGTGTGATGGTCTGCGCGTGAGGAGTAGGAGTTGCAACTTTTTGAGAAATAGCTGACACTAGTTGTTCGAGGGGGCAATCATACATGTTGAACATAGTGGGTCGAGAGTTTCTTTTTGAGGTTACGGCCGAGTGTAGCGAGGAGTCTTGGCCTTTCTTTTGATGTACCGACCTGTGGAAAACCTTCATGAAAATATGTAAATAAAAGTGGCTCGGCTTTATCCTTTCCTATGGAGATTAGTGGTGTGCATTGTATCATGTTTGTTGGAGGGAAGGATGGTGATATTAATTTATGCTTCCGCTAATGAGTTGCGCTGGGACCGTTTTAAAAAAAAAAAAAAAAAGAAGAAGAAAAATGCCTAGGAACTTTGATGCTTCTTCTAAGAGATGTACTAGTGTTCTTTAGGCGTAGCGTTCAGTATCTGTGGCGACCCTATTGGTTTTGGGGTGCCACACGCCCTCAGCCACCCCCTTTTTAATTTTAAAATTATTATTTTTTAATATTTTAAATAAATTTAATTTAATTAATTTTTATATTTTTTTTTTTATCACGTCAGCCCAAAACGACGCCGTTTTTTGCATTATTTGGCCACATTAGTGTTTTGGCGGACTTTGGCCGGAGTGGCACTTAAGTGATATGTTTTTCTTCGAATGTGGCACTTAAGTGTACATTTCGTAAGTTATGGCACTTAAGTGTCCTTTTGTGCCAAGTTATGGTACTTGAGGTATACTTCTGCCGAGAAAAATTACTAATAATTGGAACTTAGGTTTGGTTTGAAATGGCTTAAGTCTAGGTCAGATTGGGTATTGGTAGTTAAAATTGTGCTGTCGTTGTGGATTAAATGGGTTGATTTGGGGGATTAGATCATTTTCGACTTCACGGGAACTAGATTTGTCCCACCCTTTTTTTGGGTAGGATCGTCCTACCCATTTAATGAGCCTAGTTTTCACACTTATCAAGACACTTGTATTCAATATCGTAAAATGCTAAGGGGGTTAATGGAAATTGATTGCGCTTTAATGTGTTTAACTCTCCCCAAATGTGGTGTTGTTTTGTAGTAGAAAAGTATATTTCTTTAGCATAATCCTCTCTTTGGATATTGATGGGTTTTATAAAAGGTATTGGGCCAAACCCAGCTCGTAACTCAAAAAATGGCCCATAAGAGAAGACAGTTATTTTTGTGTAAAATAAACTACAATATAAAAAGAAAGCTGAAAGAGAAAGAAATGTAATTATGTTATGAAAGTTTTGTTTTTGGGTGGATTCTTTCTCTATAGAAAAAGTACTTAGGTTATGTTTGACAATCAAGATAAAATTCAAGATATGATAAAATTTATCTTATCCTGTATTTGGTGCCTACTCAAGATAAAATAAAGTCGGATATAAAGAAATATAGATTGGAAAAAATTATCTCATGAGGGAGGTGGAATAAAGGCAGATAGGAATTCTAATATACATAAAAAGAAAGTTTTTTCCCAAATAACAAAATTCTTAAATTAAAAAATTAAAATTATATTTTAATATAAATAATATTTGAATTCTAACATAAGAAATTCAAAATAAACAAAAATAAAATTTATTTTTAATTTAATCTTATTTTTATTTATATATTCAAATTTAATTATATCTTATAATAAATATTCAATATATAAATACATATTTATTACATATTTTATTAGAGAATGATGGAAGGGAATAGAGAAATAAAAAGAAATTAATTAAAAAATAGTGGAAAATAAAATAAAAATAAAGTAGACAAGAGTGTCACGAGAGATTTTTGCCATATCCATTTGTAAAATTTGTGATTCATATATGTGTTTATAACAAACAATATATATATATATATATATATATATATATATATGGTATTGATCTATCCGATTTTATTATTGCAATCACCAAATAATGGATATGATATAGTAAAATCCTCAGGATTTTGTATCCTATCCTATCCAATCATATTCTGGTTAAAAATCCGGACGACCAAACATAATCTTAGAGGCTTCAATCGACGATCAAAGGATCGATCCCTCTCGAGACTGCAATAGCATTTAATCCATGGAAAATAAGGACATCTGTCTTGGTGATGTGCTTTACGATCAGTGTTACAAGGATCCTCGGGCACATTTCTGCATTTGTGTTTTGTGTTGCTCGATAGTGCAAATATCCGTTTTATTAGGAACTCGTTTCTATCATTAGTATCAGAGCATGTTGTTGTTGTTTATAAATGGATTAATGGCTAGAATTCGTGAAACAACACCAACGAATGCTCAGGGGCAAAAAACCCGACACCCAACTGTTTTGTACGTCACCCTTTCTTGAAGTTATGTACGTCAAAATTTATTTTTGAAAGTGCAGGGTTGAAGTTCTCATTGAGACGAGAAAATCGATGGGAGGCACGTCACTCGGAGGGGGGGAGCAAACGCACCTCCAAGCGTAGCTGGAAGGGATTGGGGTTTGTTAGCGTGTGTAGGGTGTGTGAGGGGCTCCCCAGGCAGGTGCTCGGCATGCAAGCCGCCGTGTGTCTTGGCCTACCTCTATAATTATAATTTTGCCCCTAAAATGATTTTATAATTATGTCCTTCATTTTTTGCTGATGTTATTGTTTTGGCCCTAAATCGACCCAATCCAGTTGACCCGGTTGACCCGACCTGATCATTCATTGACCATTGACCAGCATTGACTTCCTTTGACAAGCATTGACCATCCATTGATTGGCATTGACCGACCGTCGACCGGCATTGACAAAAAAAAATTGAAATGTTCATTAATTACATTGTGGATTATGTGTAATCCCCTTTTTTGTTCTGCATTTGTTGCAAGAACAATGATGCATTTCATACACATGCCTATATTCATGAGAACAAATGAAAAGAAAACGAGACTTGAAAGGCTAAAAGTGGAATTAGCTAATTATCGATGGAATGATGGCGATATAATGCACATGTAGTTAGGGTTAGCGAAATGATACAATGAATCATTTGGAATGGTTACCTTACCGAATTTTGAGAAGGTACCGATCATAATGAACACTCTTCCATCTAAATGGCAAGTAGTGTTAGATAACCTATGGGAGGTCAACATGATTTTGACCTATAAGAAGCTTGCAATGGCTTTTATGAGAGAATACTATAGGATTGAGACAATGAAGACTTTAACCCTCAAGTTGAATGTAACTTGGCGTAGAATGAATGTGCCTTGGAGAGCCATAATAGATTTCCGAGGGCCTTTTCGTTGTTGACCAATGTACCTTTAGAATTCTCAGAGGAATTTCCTAAGAAATTTGAAAAGTTCTTCCCCATTTATGAGATAGTTGAGTATCATTGAATTTATTTATTTATTATTTTTCTTAGGTTGGCTTGAGATATCTAATGTGTAAATATTTATTTCCATGTTGATGTTGATATCTTTTTACTGGATATATTATTTCATATAAATGAGATGTTTAGTTAATGAAAGTTCAATGTTAATTATTGTTGTAAATTATTATTTTAATTTACAATTGATTGTGGGAAGTTCAAGAAAATTTTAGTGACTTTGGTGAACTTCTTTTTGCATAAATGATTATATTAATAATAATTTCAAGTTACAAATTTTGGATGATGATTGGAAACAAAGTGATGTATCAACTCTAAAGTCTTATATGATCTTATTCATTAATATGATTAGTTTATGCAAAATAGATACATAAATGTTAGGCATTGATAATTCGTGCAAATATGCTTGAAATGTTCAGATACAATGGCTTCAGTTTCTAAGAACATAATGGCTTCGTGGAGTTCTAACAAGTTCTGACTAGAACAAAATGGATCTATGTAACGAACAATTCTAGAGCTAAAGTAAAAAGGATTAGCACATGCCAATTAAATATATGTGGTTGAATCATCTTATTCTCATATGATATACTATATGCTCCGGAGATTTGTTGGAATTGAGTGTCTGTGTTAATGTTGGTTAAACTTGGTTTTAGTTTAAACTTCCATAATAGTGGTGTGGATTTTAATTTGAGTACAAATTACTTTGGTTGTAGTTACTTTATAAATGATTTTATTATGTTGGATCTTGACTATGGTAATATTAATGTTTGTTATTCTTTCTTCACGTCTTCTAATTTATATGATAATGATGTGAATGTATGGCATGATTGACTTGATCATATTGGCCAACAAAGAATTAATAGATTAGCCAAATAAGACTTATTGGGCATTATTGAAAATGTCGATTTGCTCATATGTAAGCATTGCTCAAAAGGGAAAACAACAAGGAAACTATTTGGAAAGAGAATAAGAGTTGAATTTCATTTGCATTTAATCTATTTTGACATCATTGATCTAATGAATGTGAGAGTAAGGCATATGGCTGTATATTTCATCATGTTTATAAATGATTCTACTATATTCGAACATGTCTATTTGATTTCTCATAAGTCTAAGGTATAAATTTTTTTTTTTTTTTTTGTTATGAAGTTTATGAGCTTGCTAGACAATCAACTAGATAAGAAAATAAAAGCATTAAGATCAGCTCGATGTCGATAATATTTATTTGATGAATTTAGAAATTTATGTGATGAAAAAGAAATAGAAAGATATTTGTCTATTTCCTATATATCTCAACAAAATGGTATTGCGAAAAGGAAAAAAACATAATTCTACTCAAAATTGTTAGGTCCATAATAGCGCATGCTATCTTATCTATAACTTTTTGGGGGTGATGCTTTGTTAACTAATGCTTATATACTTAATCACATGCCTTCCAATTAGTTACTTCCACTCCATATAAGTTATAGACAGGTAAAAAATCCAACTTAAGTTTTCTTAAACTGTGGGGTTGTATTGCCTATACTCACTAACTCTTTCACAAGTATGGAAATTTGGGTCTCAAAAGCAAGAATATGTTTTCATAAGATATTTAGAGTACTCGAAAGGGTATGTATTTATAGGTGAGCAAGAAAATGAGAGTATAACTGAATTTGAATCACAAGATATATTCTTAGAGAATGAATTTCCTAAAAAAAGGGCAAAATGGGTGATAACCACTCCTTATTTGAAACTTTAGATCAAGATAATGAACTTAATAGAATTCGTCCAAGTGGAAGCAATATGAGAAGTGGGGAATTAAATTCGACTCAATCTCAATTACAACCACTTGATGAGACGATATCGTCATTATCTAATTCGAGTGAAAGCGTAATGGAGAATAATATGCAAAGTGTACACTTTCTCGTACGATGAACAAGTCATAAAATTTTTCCACGTGAACGTTTTGATATTGAAGGGGAAACTTTCATGGTCGCTTTATAAGATGAAAACGAGCCAAGTAATGTAAACGATGATATAAATTGCCTTAATAAAGAAAAATGGACACATGCATTGAACTAGGAAATGAAGTCAAATCATGTTTGGGAATTGGTAAATCTTCCAAAAGGACGCAAAGCTATTGGGAACAGGTAAGTTCTCAATATAAAGCATAAAGCTGATAGTTTAATAGAGAGATATAACCCTCGCCTTGTGGCGAAGGGATATAATCAACATGAAAGAATTGATTATGATAAAACATTTTCTCCTGCAATAAGATTTATCTCAATTCACCTTATTTTGACGATGATGGCTAGCATGGATCTTGAATTACATCAAATGAATGTAAATATTGATTTTCTCAATGAAAAACTAGAAGAAGAAATTTATATGGAACAAACCGTTGGTTTTATTTCAAAAGGCTAATAACAAAATGTATGTCGACTTTTGAGATTAATATGTGGCCTTAGGCAATTATCGAGACAATAGTATATACATTTTCATAATGCCATAATAACATATAAGTTTACAATAATTGATGAGGATTATTGTGTATATATCAAAAGATCCAAAGATCAATTTGTGATCATATCATTAAATGTTGATTATCTACTAATTGTCGGAAGCATTATGAAATTTTTTAATATTGTTAAAAGTTGGTTATCTTCCAACTTTGAAATGAAAGACATGAGTAAGGTTGCATATATTCCTTGGATTTAAAGTTTCAAGAGATCATTCGAAGAGATCATTGTCTCTTTCACAAGAAACATATATAAATAAGGTTTCTGAATGATTTAGAATGTAAGACTGCAAATCCATAAATGCTCCAATTGCAAATGGTGAAAGATTGAGTTATAGATTGTGTTCAAAGACTCCACAAGAGAAGGAACAAATGCAACGTGTCCCTTATGCTAGAATGTCGTGAGTCAGTTCAATCCATATCCGGTGTAGGCGTTAGAGCATTGAGAGGACATTTCCCTAGTACGAGAGGTGTTGTTGGAAGTTTAATGTACACTATGATGTGTATAAAACTTAACATATGTTTTACAGTTGGAATGGTAAGTGGATACCAATCCAAGCCAGGTCAAGCACATTAGATAATCATCAAAAGAATACTATGGTATTTGAAGTATACTACTGATTATTCGCTAAGTTATCAAGAAAATGATTTGTGGCTACTCAGGTGTTGATTGGAGAGGAGATTTAGATGAAAAGAAATCTACCTCTAGATTCATTTTCTTACTGAATAATGACAGCATATCTTGTAGCAGTAATAAAAAAAAAATGCGTATAGCCTTGTCTAAGATAGAAGCCAAGTTCATGACATTATCGGTAGCTATACAAGAGGATGTTTGGCTTAAATGATTTTTGGATTATTTAGATGTTGCTAAGAATGCTACAAAATCATTGTTGGTTAAGTGCGACAGTCAAGCAGCGATAGCGTACACCAATAATCTGAAATATCATGACACGACTAAATATATAGATACCAAGTATAACTTTGTCAATGATATGATTACATGAAAAGATGTGAATTTATGCATAGAATAATAACATATCCTATGACCCAGCCAATATCTAGAGATATTTTTTGTGGTCATGTAAAATATCTAGGATCACGTAGAGGTTAACGTATTGAATATTGTAATTTCTCAAAGTGTTCACATTTAATAAAGTTATCTTCCATTATTAATGCCTATGAATTTTTTTTTTGACATTTATGCATCTTAATACTTGGTGCATTATAAAATTGAGAAAGTATGTTGAATAGATAAGTGATTAGTTTACTTACACAGATAATTATCTCTACTTACTGTGTGATAAATAGAGATAAAACAATTTTTTAAGGTTATTAACTTGGTGATAATCGAGAGCTCAAGTTTAAAATATAGATGTCGCCTTAATAACTCACATATTTTACTTTATCTGTCTTTGATACCAGATGTGAGTTCTGATGGATTCTTTGAAAGAGTAAATACGTGAACTTAAGTTAGATATTAGTTATGTTTGAACTATTATTTGTATGGTATTAAGGGTGAAGACATTCGCTCCATGGGAAATGAATTAATGCCGTAATACGTATTTCATACTATGTATGCATGAGATGACCAACAAAAGTGGCAAAAGCTTTGATCTCAACTTTTATGCCGTGTGAGACTCTTAAGGAAAAGAGTTCCTCAATTAAATGCAGTTTAAGTTCTTCAATTGATGATTGACGGATCGATTCCTCTTGAGACTGTGATAGCATTTAATCCATAGAAAACAAGATATGTTTGTCTTGATGATGTACTTTACAATCGGTGTTACAAGAATCCTCGAGCACGTTTCTACATTTGTGTTTTAGTGTTAACTCAATAGTTTGAGTATCCGTTTTATTAGGAATTTGTTTTTGTCATATATAAGAAAGCACATTCATTTTCTTCCAGCAAGCGGCCGTGCGCTGACGCACTGGCTCCTCCGAATCGAATAAGTCATTTAAATGAGACTTGTACAAGCTTCAAGTACTATTTCTGAGGCTGGACACGAAAGGGAATGTTTCCTAAAGACGTTGTCAACCTAATTCCGCATAAAACGAAAGCCTAGTGAGCTTGGAGAGCCGTCAAGAAGTCTGAGCACGTGAGAAAAACATGTTGTATCACTTGAATTTGAGTTTGTGAGATTTTCCGAGTGTAAGGGGAATCTGGGAAGTTTTTGAGGATTGTATGTTTCGTGTCGTTGTGATCTCTTCTTATTGACTAAGTGAAATATTTCATCGATCTCTCCTTTGAAATAAGCAGACCGAGCCACATAAATCCACCTAGTCAGATTTATTTTCTGCATTTATTTGTCGCATTTGTTGTTTCGTTTTGTCTGTGCTTTCACCGTTCTGCATTACCGCCATCAAATGGGATTTGATCAAATCAAGTGAAAAATATAGCAAGAATATCAAGGCATTAGAGTTGCAGGTGTCGCTCGGCAGTCACTATCAAAAAATAACTTAGTTAGAAAGCTCGCGACCAGAACTTCCCAGAAATTTTACTCGACCTTCGGCAAAATGTCAAGGTTATGAATTTCTGTGAATCTGACCGAGTGAACAGCCATGGTAAAATGTTACAATATTTCTCTTGAGAAAATTGCGATTGAAGTGATTCTTGAGACGTTGGAGAGTTATGGCCAATCTACCTGATCTCATCACATGATTTGGGAAAACCGTGAGTTTCCTTAGAAAGGCAGGTCCCGCTTATAAGTCGCAATATACAATTACCCAGCAGTCTGATCGAATCAAAATGGGAATTGTTGGAGAGCTCTCATAGGTCACGACCCAATTTTACCCTTCGATCATATTTTTTTGCACGGTTAATTTTTTGGTCAACATCCCAGTAAAAAAAATAAAATCAGTCTACACATATTTTCTCAAGTGAATAACATGCTTGGTATTAAGAATTCTTTTATGATAACAAAAGAACGGAATCATAGTTACATTAGTGAAGAAAACTCACTCAATATGACTTCCGCTTATTAGCAATTTGTGGACGAAAATGATCAATTAACTATTTTAAATTGTATATTTGCTTTCAGGTTTTTGACTAAAATATCATTTTGATGCAAATAGGTCAAGCTAAGACAATTAATCATTACAGCTCTGTTTATTTTTCAAAAAATGAATGATTTGGAAACCTTTTTTTTATTAAAAAAAAAAACATCACTTTTAAAAATGAATGCATAAAAAATATTTCCGTCTTTCACGAAAATATTTAGACATCAATTATTGTCAATAAATGAAAATATTTTTCATCGACTAATTAGTTAAGCGATACAAGTGATTAATTTTAGAAAAATATTTTTCAAAATATTCATTTTTTGTGAAATAAATGAAACCTACACATATTGCTATTCACATCAAAAATTATATATGACATGTTAGTAGCTAAACTTTCAAGAACTATCATAAGAAACCATCCTGTTCAATAACAGACTCATTTAAATTTCCAACAAAAATGTCTACGGACGTGTGGCGATGGTTTGCTCGTGAGCTCCGCATACATGCAACACTTGCATGCGGCGAGCTGGTCAGCAGTGGCAGCTGCGATAGTTTCAGGCACGTTGGCATCGACTTGTGATGGCAATGGGCAGGCAGCGGCGCACAAGCGCTCTTCGATTGTCTTGGAAAAAGAAGAAGATAGTAGGAAGAGAGGGGTAAAAAGAAAAAAAAAGAAGGGAAGAAACAAAATATAAAGAAAAGAACTTAGGGAAAATTATGAATAAGAGTCCGGAGTGACTATTTTCTCAAATTAAGACATAAAGTGAACTTTATTTCAAACAAGGAATGGAAGTGTTATCATTTTCTCAAATAAGAGTCTTAAGTATATCTTGTTTTAAATAAGAGCCTAAAGTGACTATATATATATTTCAAATAAGGGCCTCTTTTCATCTGATTAAGGGTATTTTTCTCATTTGTCTTTTTTTTTTTGAATTTTTTCCTTTTTCTAGTTTTTCTTTCTTCTTTGCCGGTGGTCAATCAGCCACTAGGGAGGGGTGGCCCCGCCTGGGGGAGGCCGCCCCTTGCGGCCATCAGCAAGGTCGGTCCTAACCAAATCTAGGTGAGGGTTGCCTTGCTGGTAGTTGGCGCGATGACCCTCGCCTTGGGTGAGGCCGCCCTTGTCAGCCCTAGGTGAGGGTTTGCAAGCCCTCACTAGTGGCTAGTGGGGGTTGTCGAGCCCTCATCAACCCCAAGCGAGGCCGACCCTCGCCAAATCTAGTAAGGGTGGCCAAGCCTCCCTTGCCAGAAAAATAAAAAAGAAAAGTGAAAAAGAAAAGGAAAAGAATAAAAATAATTTAAAATTAAAATTGTAATTGGAGAAAACGTCCTTGATCGGTTGAAATATTTAGTTAGTCGGTAGCCGGCAATGTTAGGCTCTTATTTGAAATAACCATGGCCATTTTAGGCCCTTATTTGAAAGAACCATAGTTATTTCAGGTTCTTATTTGATACATAGTCCATTTCGAGCCCTTATTTGAGAAAGTAATAACACTTCAAACCCCTATTTGGAATTTTTCCAAGAACTTATTCTCTTCATTAAATATTGAGCATATGGATTTGTCCTCATTAATTCAATAGTAAAAGGATTAGCTATTTTTCACAAGGTCACAAGTTCAATGCACGTTACAAGGTAACCTCTTAACAACTCCTACTGCATTGCTTAAGTGCGGCATATTTCATGTGGAAAGACTTATTGACCGCTAATATCTTGGTGTGGCTGCGGCAACGGGCTCCCTAATTTGAGACATTTAGGTCACAAGTGATGCGGAGTAACTACATCTCGAAACGGACATTTCATAATGGGTGTGTAACGCCTAGAAAGGATGGCTAGCTCTAGTCACCCCTCTCAGTCTTTTTATTCATACAACAACATAGGTAATGAAATGATGTACAATTAGAAATGGATAAGATCCTTGGGATATTAATGATACATAGAAGGATATCTATGTATATCCTTTCAATTCAAAATTTGACAAAAGAATATAATAATCGAACATTTCTTCTTTTTCATTTATGCCAAATATTTTTTATTGATGCTAATAGTTTAGCAGGAGAACTTGTTTTATCATAACTAATATTTATATTTCCAGAGTGAAAAATCCTTTCTTCTCTGTTGTCATTTTTTCTATTTGATTCCTATTTGTGCTTGTTCTATCAGCTAGATCTTTCATTTTTCTGTCAATGAAAAATGATGCTAACATTAATCTTTCACTGACCACATTTTGGAGCGCGCGGCGATAACCTCTACTCATGCGATAGAGTTGGGGACATTGTCTACGTTTGATATGTAACTTATCAACTTATAAGGTTGTTCCTCTAACTTTTTAAAGATGTATTACTTATAAAAAAAAAATTGTTCAAAAGATTAAAGAATAATATGCTCAATGCACGAATCTTGAAGTACACAAAAACAATAATGATATGAATTTTTTACTTATGCTAGACAAATTATATATGATAGAACTTTACTAATCTTAGAAAAGATTCGGCTGCAATAGTAGTTTATATTATATCATTCTGATTGCGGAGCCCAATGATCGACAATAAGATGAGCATAAGAAGTTGAACTTCAATAAATTTCGAGGGAGCACTCCTCGGATCTGCTGACTTAAGTAATTCGGAAATTCGAGGAGACAATTTCAAGAATAACCCTATTAAATAGCCAAGCTGATTAGCTATAGATAGACAATTAAAGGTCAGCGAAATGGCCACTTTTCAAAGGATCGCAGCAAGATTTTTTCCATTCTCGGTGTCGCGAGATGGAATCGAGACACCACTCTCGTGAGAGAAATATGCAACAGAGCAACATATTCGCCATCCAGTTCATACAATTACAACGTCGACCATGTTCTCATGTTCTCAGGTGTTTATATGATTATATGATAGATTCGGATTTCGATAGGTACTGCTAGTCCACGGAGAATGACGACAATTGTCACGGTCATGCAGCATGTAATGGGGTTCTTTCTTATTCAGACTGCTCCGCATGCTTGGAAGCATTTTGGAGAAGGATAATTACGGACTGGCCATACAGCATCGAGCCTCAAGTTCAATTAAAGAATTGCAAAATCTGATAAAAACATTATCCATTTACTGAATAACTATATTTACTTCTTTGTAAAAAGCTATATTTTCTCCTTTGAAATGAGTGAAAACGGACTCTCCTCCTACCAAATTATTCATCCTCACATGTGGATTGATGTGTCTTCCCTTTGAAATAAGTGATAAGTATTTATCCACGCAACGTGGTCATTGCAAATTTGGATTTTTTTTTCTCCTAGTTTCAAATCTTATATTCTTTACTCAAACATAAGGGAATTTCAAATCCCTGTCGTGAATAAAATTATATTTGTATAGCTACAAATCCTTCTTCGATTAGGGATCGTGCCATGAAGAGATTCACGGGATGAGATCTACCTCCAAATGCTCATCTCATTGAATGGTCACACTCGAGTACTCCATTTAGAGGACTGGATCGACTGAATCGGGCCAAGCCATTATGGTGCCAACCAATGGAACTTTCTCATGAGGAATCAAGTGTTGCTTAGGCTCGTTAGTCTATGCCTTGAATGGAAAATTCACTATCCTAAAGTCCAAGTAATTTCATGGAGACTTCCTCCACATGTTTGGATGGGCTTGTTCTTAAATTCTGCGACTTGGTATTGTAAGAGTTTTCCTAATGTGGACTACATTAATTGATATTGTAATTTACCGTTTAACGTTTACCGTTTTACGGGGATTGGTCTAAGGTGAGATAGAAGGTTTCTTAATTAGTCTAATATGGGCTGGCTAGTGAGGGCCGAGTTGAGCCTGGCCCGTAATGAGGGGGCCTTGCTGGAAACTCTATAAATAGTGCTAAGTCTCTCCTCTAACCCTAATTTCTCACATGTATCCTCACCTAAGGGGCGTTTACCTAACGCTACACATGAGGGGGGCCGCCTCATTGAGCCAGTGATACGGAGGGCAATAGAGGAGAAGGACTTGCGCGTGGAACATTGTGTTTCCGCTTCCGCTACAAGATCGATGGATTCCAAGACAGGTGTGTTAATTCTCCTGCTTAATTATGCATATTCTTGTTCTGATTATGGAGATCTTGGGGTTGCACAATTTGCGTCCAACACGTGGTATCAGAGCCTCCATAACCCTAGAACTTGAATGCATAAGTTTTTTGCCCTAATTTGTGATTTTCGAATTTTTTAAAGACTGCAAAAATAAAATTAAATCACATATACCGACTGGGCTCGACGAGACGATCAAAACCGTGGGTGGCGCGTCGACGGGGGAGGCCCCACGCGCCACCACGCGCAGCCACGCGCCGCCGGGCGTCGAAGACGCGCGCCCACGCGCGGGGCGCTGCTCGCGCGTGTGGCGCACACGGGCGCTGACGTCAGCGACCCAGACCCGGACCCGGACTCGGATTCGGATTCGGATTCGATCCGCTGCGTCGACGCTGACGTCAGCAATGCTGACGTCATGCTGGGTTCCGACCCACTGACGTCAGCGACCGACCCGACCCGGATATCGATCGACCCGACCCGGATGGCGACCGACCCAACCCAGGACCCGACCCGGTCAACCGTTGACCTGACCGGTCAACCGGTCAGACCGGGCGGCAGGACCGGAAGGTCGGACCGGTTTGACCAGCCTTTTGACGCCCGCGCGTGGGCTCCACACGCCGCGCACTCAAGCGGCGCGTGCGGGCGCGTGGAGGCTCCGATCGGCGCGTGGTTGGCGGCGTTGGATTCGTAAGGCCGTCTTCTATCTTGTGGTGAATTTATTTTATTTTTTTGATGATTTTATGAATGTGAAAATACATACAAAGCCCTAAATACGCGTATTTTTAGTGTATTTTTGCGTATTTTTCTTGTATTTTTCTGTGATTTTCAAAATACAGTCTTTGGGTTACTAGTATGTTATGTCATGATCTTTGTGAGTGTTGTTCATCAATATTTTACAATAAAGTTAATTTTTATGAAGCAATGTAATTAGCATGATATGTGATTTTGGTGATATGCTGCCCTATCACTAAAGCTAAAATCACATGTATATGGTGTATGTGAGGAGTAAAATTTATATCCCTAGTATGAGAGAGTTTCAAGGATTCAATTGAGTAGTGACCGCCAAAGTGGCACGCTTGATTGGGTTTGAGAAATTTCGGTCTCGTATATTGATTGGGATGTCTCCTGCTCTAATGTGTAGTCATACTCCCAAAGGGGTGATTATATATTAGTTCATGGAGGGATACATGATTATGTGGTGGAAGAGTGACTGATCCTAGTGGTTCGTCTGCCCAAAGGTGATGAATTCACGAAGATTGGAATATATTATCATAACCGCTATCATGTGGGGAGTGTACAACTCGCATGTCATGTATTCTGCCCAAAGGTGATTATATGATTATGCATGTAACTCTCTGGATGTGTACTTGTGTGTCAAGTTACACATTGCTCACATGATGCTAATTATATACATTGCTTGATTTTTTAGTCATTTTTTCAGTAATTAATAATTCCACTATTATTGAGGTTTTTACTGCTTCAAATTTTAAGTTGTGGACATATGATTTGTTGCTTGAGAATGCAATAAAATTTGCTTACCGTCCATGAAGCGTTTCATTCTGGAATACTAGAAAAGAGGTTTGTCTGTGAACTGTACTGCTATAAGATGATGGAAGTCTTAGTTGCTTGAAATTATGTCTTGTTTGATATTGAAATTAGGACATATCTGCAAAGATTGTGTTTAAGTCCTAATGATATATACATCTCATATAAGGATGGAAAAGTTGTTTCCAATTTTTTTTTTTTTCTATTTACTCTTAACGGTTATCTAAAGACTTCTATAGATTATTGTGGAAGTAAAATTGACCGAGATAAAGAATAAACTGGTTAAAATTAGTCTTGAATGTTGTCAAGCCTAATTGCAGAGATAAGTAGTTTGGCAAGTATGACAATAGTGAATTGCTTAAAGGGTCATTTGTCAAATACTTGGTATATTATGGGGTGGTAATTTAATTACTATACCTAAAAATCCTGACAAGAAGATTTGGCTAAAAGGCATGAATCATCATAATGAACATAGTGATGAGTATGATGAGTAAAACTAATTTATCCAGTCTTCTTTGGGTTGATATTTTGAAAGTAATTTTTTCACATACAAAACGTATTTCTTATCAAAGTTGTTTCATAAACTTCTTTTGAGTTATAGATTGGGCATAGATTACCTGAATCATATTAAATTTAGGGGTGTCATGCATGAGTGAGGTTATCTAATCCAATATTAAGTACGTTAGAATTTAGATTCACTCGAAATTATTTTGTATCTTATCTAGATTGTTAAAAGGGGTATTAATTTTATGATCCTAAAGAAGGTACAAGAATTATGGAATCACATACTCTAAAGTTCCTCAAGATCGACGTAATTGTAGAGGATAGCTGCTCTCAGACTATTAAAGATAATAGTATGATGGAGGTTACTGTGTTTTTGTCTTTACCTATACGTATAATTATGGAATCTCCTGTACCATAGACTAAACTTGTTGAGGTTTAAGGTACTATTCTTGATATAGTTTATAATGAAATTTCTTAAACCTCTCAAGTGTAGAATGAAGTGGTTGCAGCTTTATTAAGGAGATTTGTTAGGGAAAGACAATTAGTTATACCATCGACTATATAGTCTATTTGTGAGAGCATGATTACAATATCCATTACATGGTTGTTTTAGCAACTTATATAAATGTCGTTTCTTGTTCTTAATTAAGTATGTGATTAAACGCCATAAAAAAAGGATAATAATATTTTTTACTCTGAAAGAGGGGTGGATAGTTAGTGAAGAAATAAATAATTATTTCTTTACTACTAATTCTTTCAGAGTGAACGTGGTATTGACAATTTATTTTTTATATGGAGTTACGTCAAAGAGATACAAAATCTATATAAGTGCAACTGGAGAATTTTGCAGCAGATTCAAGTAAACTTATGTGTAGACTGAAAAGTTTTAATTCATGATCTTAAGCAAGTTTTCAGGCAATATTATTAAAGTTTCATAGTATTGTTATTTTGTTTAATTGGGAACAAAGTAATTCAATATACTGCAAGGTCAGTGGGAGTAAATTTATTTTTCTCATACTCTTTGTATATGATACTTTGTTTACAAGTAATGACCTTGAGGCATCTTTTATCCTTTGTACTAAGGTTTGTAAGAATTGTTTTTGCCATATTATAATAGATTTTCTCGGAGGACATTTGCTGATTGTATATTGGAAATATTCAATATACATTATTGCAAGCTAGGAATTGCTCCTGTTGTTAAGGGTGATGGGTTGAATCTATCACATTGTCCTTATTTAGATATTGAGAAAATCTAATTAAAAAGTGTACCTTGTGTCAGTGCACTTAAAAGTATTTTTGAATGTGTTGTTTATTAATAACAACAGAAGTCTCAAGGGCTCTAAACACATGGAGGTCAAGTTTTTGACTATAAAGGAATCGGTACGTAATGGTGACGTTGCGGTAGATTATATTCCAACAGATGATATGGTTGCAGATCCACTAACTAAATGCCTACGCCCATGTATATTTGAGCGACATGTCATGAGCATGGGCTTAGGAGCATCTTGGGATGCTGTTATTTAGTGGGAGCTGTTTTATTTTTCTTTGAATAATGTTTACATCTGTTTTTTGTTACAATTTAGTAACATTTTGATATATATATATATATATATATATGTCAACTTTTGCATTCAATAAAATGTTTTTGAATGGTTTGTTATTATGTTGAAAATATATATATTGTTAAAGTCTCAAGGTATTGCTTAAACCTTGAGTGAAGGCTAGGGGCATACGGTTATTAGCCTTGTCCATATGTCTTGTTGTATATAAATAATGATTAACCGTAAGAACAAGACATATGTGGGTTCATGGAACCATAAATGCATTCTCTAGTGGCACAATTTTTTTTTGTGACGCTTAAGGTAAGAGAATGGACATTCTCTAGTGGCACAAGTTTTTGTGACGCTTAAGGTAAGAGAATTGTGACTGACAAATGAGATCTCTCAATGAGAGATGTTATCCATTTGACACACTACCATATTGGATCCATATCAATAGAGTTGAGAACACTCGTGACCATAGAAGGCTCTGTGTGTATACATGCAGTTACCGCCATGATTCGGTGTTTGAGACTTTATGGGATAGGATTGTCTATTAAGAATTATCTCTAGACCAACGTGCGCACATACAGTACGATTTCAATTAATATAGTCCAAGTGGGAGAATGTAAGAGTTTTCCTAATGTGGACTACATTAATTGATATTGTAATTTACCGTTTAACGTTTACTGTTTTACGGGGATTGGTCTAAGGTGAGATATAAGGTTTCTTAATTAGTCTAATATGGGCTGGCTAGTGTGGGCCGAGTTGAGCCATTTGACACACTACCATATTGGATCCATATCAATAGAGTTGAGAACACTCGTGACCATAGAAGGCTCTGTGTGTATACATGCAGTTACCGCCATGATTCGGTGTTTGAGACTTTATGGGATAGGATTGTCTATTAAGAATTATCTCTAGACCAACGTGCGCACATACAAGATACGATTTCAATTAATATAGTCCAAGTGGGAGAATGTAAGAGTTTTCCTAATGTGGACTACATTAATTGATATTGTAATTTACCGTTTAACGTTTACTGTTTTACGGGGATTGGTCTAAGGTGAGATATAAGGTTTCTTAATTAGTCTAATATGGGCTGGCTAGTGTGGGCCGAGTTGAGCCTGGCCCGTAATGAGGGGGCCTTGCTGGAAACTCTATAAATAGCGCTAAGTCTCTCCTCTAACCCTAATTTCTCACATGTATCCTCACCCAAGGGGCGTTTACCTAACACTACACGTGAGGGGGGCCGCCTCATTGAGCCAGTGATACGGAGGGCAATAGAGGAGAAGGACTTGCGCGTGGAACATTGTGTTTCCGCTTCCGCTATAAGATCGATGGATTCCAAAACAGGTGTGTTAATTCTCCTGCTTAATTATGCATATTCTTGTTCTGATTATGGAGATCTTGGGGTTGCACAATTTGCGTCCAACAAGTATGTCTTAGTCTAATTTAATCTCCATGAAATTTGTGGTGAAAAGTACCATTGACAGGTCAAACTTATCCTAAAGAAATACGAGTTTTCTTCTTGTTGAGTCCATACAATTTAAGTTGTGACTTTTATCTTAACTTCAGTACTTCATCAAGAAAGAGTTGGTACTCCGGTGGCTCACTGCTGCATGGCAATCTACGAACCTGAATGCCGACTCCTTCAACTGGTCTTTAACATTTGGCCTTTATTTTACTTTTAGCTTTTATTTACTACTAAATATCTTAAATCTGCAAAAATTTATGCAAGGTCAAGAGTTATTTATTGAAAAAATGACACAAATAGTCCATAAATGTTGACCTAATATGTAACGTGGTCCATGAACTTTTAATTTGTTTAATAGTCCCTGATTGTGAACATTTCATAGAGTTTAAGAGACTAAAATGAATATGTACTAAAAATCTAAGGATCATATTAAACAAATTAAAAGTTCAGAGATCATATTGATCATTAGGCCAAAGTTTACGGATCACATTGAATAAATTAAAAGTTCAGGGATCATATTGCACATTGGACTAAAATTAAGGGACTATTTATGTTATTTTTCCTTATTTAAATAGTAGGACTAGGTTCCTTTACGAAAGTTCTTTCGTTATACCTTTTCAAAAATAGTGTTAGATAGTGACAATCCTTCTTTTCTTCTCTATCTCTCTTTTCTTTCTTTCTCAATCGTGATTGGAAAAAGCTTAGATGATTGCATTATTACTCTGCAAAGAGTGACAGTGCAGTCTTGACCCCATATTTTCCCGAGGAAACCGGAAGACTTGTTTGTCCGGTTTCTTTGAGAAATCTGGGATTCTGAGTGGAATTTTTCAGATCTTATTGCCCTGGATTTTATTAGTTTTTTGAATAAGAATTAAAATCTGTTTTTCAAATTTGCTAGGTGGATTTGTGTTATATGAAATAGATTTTATATCAATGTTAAGTTATTAAATTAAAAAAAAAAAAAATTGTTCATTTCTCTCTCTCCATAAAATGCCTGCAATCTTCTACAAGTGAAGCCGAATTATTAATTAATCAAATATTTGATAGCACGTTGCTTTTGAAGTGATACTAAAGGCTCAAAATGCACCATTATTTTTGAAGTATTTATGGCATTATTAGGCTAGCATTGTCCTTATTATTCTCTCTTTGCTTTACCAACTTCATGTGACACTTTAATTTTTTTTTTTTCCTATTGTTACAAAAAAAAAAATGATATCTAACATGATTTTCATGTAGCAGAATACAATTTTTCTATCTCAATCCAGTAAGAAATAAGTTATATACAAACAGACAATTAACGAGAAAATTTTCGATGTGGTCTAATTCTAAATAACTCTGAATAAGTCATCTACAAATAGACAAATTAAATATCTCGCTATTTTGTATCTTTCCTCCTTCTCTTGTTTAGTAATGGACGGATCATTTATTTCTTTATTTGACTTTCTTTTTTCGTTCTTAGTCAACGGTGACCTTGATTGTGGCCTTATCTTGGCGTGAGATAATTGTGGTCGAGAGGCCACCGTTGTTCCTGCTAATGACAGTGGCCGTCATGCTAGCCTTTTGTCCTTCATCAAAGAATTTCTTGGACACTTCATGTTACAATTTTCTCATCTGAAGAAAATTGACGGGCTTTTGATTTTAGTCCACCCAACTTCCTCAAAGAATTTCGTGGACACTTCGTGTTACAATTTTCTCATCGGAAGAAAATTGACGAGCTTTTGAGTTTAGTCCACCCACCTTCCTTCAATCTCTCTCACCAGACTTAATTTCCACAAAAAAGTCATTCTCCGACTCGGATTGGTTTATTCAGTCATCGTTAACGCAAATTCCCAATTGCCGTATGAGCGGGGGACTTGACTATGGAATTCTTTATAGCCTTGGTAAACCGCATCATTCTTCAGCCAATTGCCAAGCGGACTGTGAGTTTGAGCCATGTCCGTCGAGATTCTTTTTCTGGTCTCTCTGCTAGCAGTTTTGACTTACGCCCAAGAGACTGGTTTCGTGTACAACGGTTTCAGATCGGCCAATCTGAGCCTCGACGGGATCGCCGAGATCACCTCCAATGGCCTCCTGAAGCTGAACAACGACACCAATCAGCAGAAGGGCCACGCCTTTCATCCCTACCCGGTCCAGTTCAAGAACTTGCCGAATGGCTCCGTCAAATCCTTCTCCACCACATTCGTCTTCGCGATTCAACCTCCGTATACGAGTATGAGAGGAAGCGGCTTTGCCTTTGTCGTCACACCCCACAGTGGCCTCCCCAGGTCCCTGCCGGGCCGATATCTCGGCATGTTCAATGAAACCAACAATGGCAACTTCAGCAATCATGTGTTTGGGGTAGAACTCGACACATTCCTCAGCGTTGAGTTTCAGGACATTAACGATAATCACATCGGGATCGACTTGAACGGGCTGACGTCAGTAAAGGCAGCTCCGGCGGGCTATCATCAAGATAATGGGGAGTTCAACAACTTGTCTCTAATCAGCGGTCAAGCAATGCAAGTTTGGGTGGACTATGATGGCACAGACAAACTGATTAAAATCACATTGGCTCCGATCAATGTGCAAAAACCGAACTCCCCTTCTGTCTCTTATACAGGATCTCTCACCAATCATCAACGAGAACATGTACGTGGGCTTCTCATCATCGACTAATTGGCGCCTAACTTCTCACTATGTTCTGGGTTGGAGCTTCAGTGTGAATGGAGAGGCTCAGGCACTTGTCCTGTCCCAACTTCCTAAGCTTTCTCAGATCCGTAAGAAGGAAACGTCGAAAATACTGACTATCGGATTACCACTGATGGTTCTTTTCGTGGTATTGATGCTGATCTTGAGTGTAGTTTACGTGATAAGAAGGAAAAGGAAATTGGCCGAGGTCCTCGAAGATTGGGAGAGGGAATATGGCCCGCACCGATTCAAGTACAAAGATCTTTACATTGCGACAAAAGGATTCTGGGACCAAGAGTTATTAGGGACTGGTGGGTTTGGCCAGGTCTACAGAGGAATCTTACCTGCATCGAATATAGAGATTGCGGTGAAGAGGGTCTCCCATGAATCGACACAAGGCATGAGAGAATTTGTAGCAGAGATCATCAGCATCGGTCGGCTCCGTCACCGCAACTTAGTGGCGCTCCTTGGTTACTGCCGCCGGAAAAGGGAATTGCTCTTGGTTTACGACTACATGCCCAATGGGAGCCTCGACAAGTACCTCTATAACCAACCAAAGATCACCCTCAATTGGATGCAAAGATTACGGGTAATCAAAGGAGTGGCGTCTGGGCTGCTTTATCTGCATGAAGGGTGGGAGCAAGTGGTGATCCACAGGGATATAAAGGCGAGTAACATCTTGCTAGACGCTGAATTTAATGGAAGACTTGGAGACTTTGGGCTTGCGAGACTACACGATCATGGAACTGACCCTCAAACGACTCGTGTCGTGGGAACGTTCGGTTATCTGGCCCCTGAGCACATGCGAACTGGCAAGGCCACTACGAGCACCGACGTGTTTGCATTCGGAGTGTTTTTGCTCGAGGTCGCCTGCGGGAGAAGGCCAATAAAGCAAGGGGACACGGAGGATGTGATCTTAGTGGACTGGGTATATTCTTGCTGGGACAGAGGCAACATTCTTGAGGCAAGTGATCCGAAATTGAGGGCGGAGTTTCTGGAAGAAGAAATGGAGTTCGTGCTGAAACTCGGGTTGATGTGTTCCCACCCCAATCCGTCGATGAGGCCAAGCATGCGTCAAGTATTGCAGTACTTGGAAGGCGATCTTCTGATGCCAGAATTGTCATCCACCGGCATTTCTTCCCGCAGTTTAACATTCGCTCATCACGAAGGTTTGGATGATTTGACCGTGTCTTGTCCGTCCTCCACGGGCAAGGTATTTACGCACTTGTCTTCTGTCGCTGAATCGCTCCTCTCAGGTGGTCGATAGCCTCCGGTTTAATTTCTGATTTTATTCCATCCTCCGTATGTGGAGAACATCAATGAGAGGGGATAAATGACCATATAGAGATAAGAAGAAAAGGTTAGACGCGTGATGGAGGATAGGAGGGCAACCATATTTTGGGTTATAATCAAAGCCTAGTGTAGGTGCATGTTTCCTTATTAGTTCAGTGAAGGCATGAGTTCTGGTATATTACATATTCTCTTCGCGAGTCATGGACGCAATGTACTTCGTGGCCTTTCAAATTTGACTAACTTGAAGCAAATTGAACAATAAAATTCTCGTGGCACATTATGCATATGATGAGATCTTAGCCATTCGGTCCAGTGCGTCAGGAAGAAGACAGATTTCTTAGGAGAGCTTTAAGTCAATCCTACGCGGTCCCCTAGCCTAAAATCCGGTATAAGCAAAGCAGTCTGCTCCACTCACCCCTACTTCTGAGTTCTAACCCGGTAGAGGAGAACACCTCAACATTATCATCTTCATACCTTTCGAAAGCAGCTTTCTTACTCGCTAAGGGGATAAGATATGAATGCCTTTAAGACGTTCCAGCAAATCTCAGCTAAAGCTCTTGCTTCAAGAATGGCTTGAGTCGCAAGAGGAATGGGACTCCACTGTTAAGGAGAGTCTGGCGGGAGTAACTCGAGTGAAACGTTTGGGAGGGGTTTGATCCTTCCTTAGGCCGATCAGACAAAGTAGTCATTTTGGTTCAGAAAGCTCAGCTAGAAAACATGGTCTTCATTTTTTGTGCAATAGTTCTAGCCAGGGATAACGCGCGCGTAAGCTCTTTCTGTATGAGTTGGACAGAAGCAATCATCCTAGGACGGAAGGAACAGAAGAGTTCTTTCTTTCTTACACACTTCCTCCCCCGAAAACTGAATATATAGATTTAGGGGTGTCTACGGTTTAGTTTGACTCGGGTTTTTAGGATACCCGAACCATTTGGATGTGCGCTTGCTCCGAACCTAAACGCGACAAGAACCAGATATGACCTAAACCAAAAATGCAATTCGGTTCGGTTTTCCTTTTTTTTTTACATTGTTGACACCCAAAATACCCATGCAATCTCGTGCGGGTCACAAGCGACAGAAACCTTTAAAATCCCCTCGCCGCCACATGTGGGCTGTGATTCACATTAGCCCTCACTTGGACTTTCTCTCCCTCTTGTTCCCCTTCTTTTCCCTCCCTTACCCCCCTACATGCAGAACCTCCTCAGCCGAAGCAACCCATCACTCCTGCAATTCTTCATTTCCTTTCTTTTTGGGGTTGCCTCACGCCCACACCATCTTCCCCCATCCAACGCCAACGCCCTCTCCTTCATTTCACGCCCACCATCTCCTCATCTTCATCATCCAGCAACGTCTTCACCACTTCACGTCCAGCACCACCCCAACAGTCCCATCAGCTCACCATCACACCACAGCCGCAACTCCACCAGCGTTTTCAGCTCCCATCACCACCCAACGACCAGCAGCTACCACTTGTCCCAACGTCACCCTAGCAACACCTGTACCCGCCGCTAGCTCCGTCCAACAGCCGCGCCATCACCACCAAACAACCATCGCACCTCAGCCGCCAGCGCACCACCAACAACCATAGAACAAAATCGGATTTCCAGCAGCAAGCCGTGAGGCTTGTTGGCCTTTTTCAGCCTCTTTCGGGCCTCATTTGGAGTCACCGTAGGCACGGGATCTCACCACCATCGCGTCGCCGTCACCGTAAACCCGTTTCCTCGCTAATCCGGTGAGTTAACTCCATAATCCTTTTATTAGATTGTTAATTGTACTTTGGGGTTAGATTAGTGTTAATTAGCTTAGTTAATTAAGTATTAAGTGAGATTATCCTTAAGATGGATTAATGTTAATATAATTTGGTTAGATTAGCCTTAATATGGATTAGTATTAATATAATTGGTTAGATTAGCACTAATGAGGGTGGTTTAGTCTAATTTAGTGGATTTCTCCCGAATCAGTTTATTGGATGCTCGCCATTTGCCATTTTTGTGGATCGAAATGTGCTACGATTTTCAGGTTGATTCCTTCTTGAGAAATGTTCTAGATATCTTCATCTATGACATATATTTTACTTAATATTTTTTGGATTTAAAAGGATAATATTTCAACTTCGTTAAAAACAAAATAGAACCTCTGTTTGTGCTGAAAACTGTAACCTTTTGGTGTTCAAGGGATTTTTATCGACTCTTAAGGTTCAATTTTCATAAGAGTTTCTTCACAAAAGTTGGTCATCACATATTTCAAGTTAACATAGTGAAATTTGAGATCAAACGGACAATTTTTGGACCTCGAACCAAACTGATTTCGGAAAACAAACTTTCTGGACACGGACACAGTTTTTGTAATGGTTTGGACGATTTACTTCTCTCAATATAGAAAGATCTGGGTTAAGATGTCTTCATGAAAAATGTTTATTTATGTGTCCTTTACAACATATTTAAATTTTAAAATTATCCAAATTCGTTTGATTAGGTTTATGGATTTAAACTTGGAGACGCACGAGTGGACCGGTTTCTGCCGGTTAGGACTGGTAGTGGTTTTGGGATTGTTCCTGATGTTGTGCTTGCTGGGTAATGCATATTTGGTGATGTGGTTGATATTTGGCATGCTTAGAGCTTATGCTTGATAATATGTGAAATTGATTGCTTAATTGTGCAATTGGGTGCTTGGTTGTTGTTATGGACTATTATTGCAAAAATTGGCTTCTGGTATTTAAATAGAAAAATACCGGGTGTCGGTTTTTGACACCAAAAGTATTTTATGTACTATATAAAATCGTGGGATTTTGAAATGAGAGAGTATTATGGTTTAATTTAAAGGTGTGACCACACACAATTATTTTACCGGGAATTTCTAATATGAAGAAAATTGGCCAAATCCATTATTTGAAATGTAAGTATTTGAGTGCAAAGCACGATGTTCTTGGTTGAGTTTGGGTGTACGTGTGATCACTATCAGAACCCGTCACCCAATGAAAGTCGGGGAGGCGATGCTTTTGTGTGGAATGCCCTTGACAATGGATGCTGGTCGTAGTGGAGGCTGGGTCAAAGCTCCTATGTGGAATGCCCTTGACAACGGATGCCGATCACAGTGGAGGTTGGACCGATGCTCCCGTGTGGAATGCCGTCTAAATGTAGACATTACCGTGCCCAACGAAGCGAGATGACGCTCGGTTATGCCGGATGACCGCTAATTGATGAGTTAGCCGTGGTCGTTGGATCATAAGTAATTGGAACACGCCTGAGTGATTGAGATAACCACGCATGATTATGGGACAAAATTGTGTGGCACAAAATGGGACGTGTCATAATGGTTTGGCCTTATAATCGGGACCCCTGTGAATATTTGATGAATGATATGAGGTGTTCCAATTATTGATTTATGCTTGCTACGTTTATAAGTGCATATGTGATGTACTAATGTGTAGGGACGTGCTGAGGCGAGGTAAGTCCTATATGGTGCATATTAGGTTGCCTCTGAGTGAATTCTCATCCTAATCGGGATTTAGGCTGTTGACTCGTTAAGACCTTGTCTCACCCCGTTGTGGTTACCCTTTTTTCAAGTCCCTAGGATGGAGAATTCAGAGCCGGAGTCGAAAGGATCCGGATATAGGTCGATTAGGTCTTCTTTTTAGGAGACATGCCTTTATATATGAACCTATAGGTTTAACTTGGTTTGTTTACAAAGTGTGGTTCGTGAAAATTGTTGTCCTGCTTTTACTATCTCATGTGTTTGTCTGTTAGTTGGGTAATTATGAGTTCGCTTCCGCATGTGCATAAAATGAATGGGTCGGCGATAAGTTTTGGGAACATCGTAATTTAATCGACCGTTGAGGGATGTGCACGTGCCCGAGGTTCGGGGCGTGACAAGATCAACAGAAATCGAACTTGTCATGCTTTTATCAATGAGATGAGCTATAGAGGAAACTCATAATGACTTTGCTGATTATATGATGAGATGGATAACTGATGTCGTTAGGCAGTAATAATCAGCATGTATCAAGAATGTGCTCAAGGGCAACCTGGAATCCAAATAGGATCAGCCCAGCCTCATGCTCCCATAAGAAAAAGGTATGCCTCCTTGCCATCACCTCCTACGATAAGTTTTGGTACTGCAAGGCAAAGTGTACTGCCCTTAGAAACTATAAGGATTTTGGAAAGGTGAGGAATGGTGCTGACAATCTAATCAATGGGTCCAATCCTCAAGGAGGCTTTGATCTTAATGGCATAGTTGGGCAACAACCTCGTCAAGATGAATCACTTGTTGTTATTAGAAATACCCAGCATGCTGCTATTTGAAAATAGTAAAATTGATTTTGTTTTTGTTTTTCTTTTTTTTTTTAAGAAAAGGGATATTTGATTTTAATTTCATTAGGTTTTTTGGTTGAGTGTGTGAAAGCTAGAAGTATGGCGGTTTGCAAACCACCAAAGAAAATTATTCTTCAAGAAGCCACACGTTGATCAAGAAAAGGGGGGCTGCAGTGGAGTTGCTACTCCTAAAACCGACTTCATTAAATGGCCTCTACAAACTGCCTTTAATTGATCTAGGTGTGGACTCATCAAAGCAATTTTGTTTGTTTCTTTCTTGAATTTGGCAATTCCCATTCACACTGAAATCGGCAGACTAAAAGTTCAACTTTGTTTTGTACACGAAGCCAACTTAACTCTAGGCGGTGTAGTCGAGGTGGTTATACATATAAATATAGTAGTCAAGAATTTTTTTGAGTGATCTTTTCTCACATGTAGCAAAAAGCTTTCCTTCGCTTTGTAATGCACCTAACTATTAACTAAACACTTGCTTTTTTTTTTTTTTTTTTGGTCAATCCTACTCTACTCCTATTCTAACGCTTACTCTCAGACTTTTTGCCCTGCCTCCTTGCAGGGCGTGGGAGTTGAAACCCACTCCTAAAACTAATGCGTCCCCACCCCAACCTCCCCTGAGAAGGTGGGGATTCGAACCCCCCACCTCCCCCTTTCAAGTTGGAAGGGTGGCCACTGGAGTAAACCCCAAAACACTTTCTTGTCTTGTGTCGTTGTTGGTCTTTCCATTCATCTCCTTTCTTGTTATGTTTTAGACACGAGTTTCGGCAAAACTAAAACTGGTTCTAACAATTGTATTAGAGCTAGCAATAGCATCCATCAGTTCCGTTCAATTGCAACTTCCAAAGTTGAATAGAAAAAATTTCAACAATGGGTCCGTCCAAATGAAGGTTCTTTTCAAATCCCAAGATTTGTGGAAACTAGAGGAGAGCGGCTACACTGAAGTGGCTAATGCTGAACAATTCAATGCTTTGAGAAAGGAGGAGAAAGAACCATTGGTGGAGTCCTGAAAGAAAGATAAAAAGAATTGTATGCGATCTTTCAAGTCATAGAGGAATCAATATTTGAGAAAATATCGAGTGTAGGGATCGCGAAAGCAGCGTGGGATATATTGCAAAAATCTTATAAAGGCAATGATCGAGTCAAGCGAGTACGGCTCCAAACACTTCGAGGAAATTTTGAGTCTTTACGCATGAATGATTTTGAATCTATCTCGGCGTGCTTTGAAAGTGTGCAAACCATTGTTAACCAACTGAGGATTAATGGTGAAGAATTCCAAGATGTATGAGTTGTAGAAAATATCTTGAGGTCTTTGACCAAATGGTTTGACTGCGTTGTTACGGTGATTGAAGAAGGCCAAGATGTATCAACCATTACGTTGGAGTAGTTGATGGGTTCATTATGCTCACATGAGCAAAGAATGAATTAGAAGTCCATCGGTTCAAATCCCGAGCAAGCACTGCAAAGTCGGGTCACTCACTCAAATTGAGGAGGTTGTCATGGTGGCCGAGGTCATGGAGGTGCCCGAGGTAAAGGTGGAAATTCGAATTCCACTGGAAGATATAAAACACATGACAAATTAAAAGTCAAGTGTTTTATGTGCAACAAATTCGGACATTACAAATCCGAATGCCAAGCAAACATGGGGGCATGAGCAGCCAAAACATGTACATGTCATCAATTTCAATGAAAATGTGGTATTAGCATGCAAAATGAATGACTTGAGTACCGTGGATGCAAAAATCCGATACCTTGATACGGGGTGTAGTAATCACTTGTGTGGTCGAAAGGAGCTATTCTCAGAGTTAGATGAGACAATTCGTGATGAAGTCAACTTCAAGAATAAATCCAAAATTCCTATGATGGGCAAAGGTAACATTGATATCAAATCAAAAGATAGCACTAATGTTACTATTGCAGACCTTTACTTTGTGCCTAGACTTTTCTGGAATTTGCTAAGTAATGGCAACTTTCTGAAAAAGGCCACAGAGTTAACATTGAAAATGGAGATAGCACTAAGTTGATCACTACCATGCAAATGACGAAGAACCAGATGTTCCCTCCATCCCTTCTGATGAAGACTCTATTGAGTTTCCTAGCGATGACAGAAGATAGCAAGTGGCTTTGGTATCTTCTATTCGGTCATCTAAATTTTCATGTACTAAATATACTAGTCCAAAAAAGGGTGGTGACCAGCATGCCTTTGATTGATAGTCCAGACCGCTCATGTAAAGGATGTCTTGTTGGAAAACTACATGGAGAATCTTTTCTAGTTGGAAAAGCTAGAGGAGCCAAGCAACCTTTGGAGTTGGTTCATACAAACATCTATAGCCTTGTTGAGGTGGAATCAATTGGACAAAAAAGGTACATGCTAATTTTTGTCGATAATTTTACCAAAAAAACATGGGTATATTTTTTGAGATAAAAATCCAAAGCTTTTGGTAAATTTAAAGAATTCAAAGTCTATGTTGAGAAACATAGTAGCTTTAAATTAAAGATGTTGAGATCGGATAGAGGTGGAAAATTTACTTCCAATGAATTTGACAATTACTATAAAATTCATGGAATGAAACATCAGTTGATTGCTAGCTATACTCCTCAGCAAAATGGTATAGCATAAAGAATGTAACTACACGTGTCATGGGAACATACGAGTATGTCGCGCTAGAGTATGTGGCCATAGGCAAATTGATAAATGATTTATTTTAAAGCTGTGTTCCCATTGTTGTGATCATACATATGCTTGAAAAAAGTTTTGGGCATAAGCCATTGCTTGTGCTGTGTTTGTGCTAAACAGATGTCCAATAAGGAGTGTTCTTGGAAGACCCCAGAAGAGGCTTGAAGCAGCAACAAACCAGATGTTTCGTTCCTATGAGTATTTAGGTGTGCGGCATATTCCCATATACCAGATGAACAGAGGAAAAAGTTGGATGATAAAAGACATAAGTGCATTTTCATCGGCTATAGTGATGTGACTAAGGGTTACAGGCTATATAATCCAGTCACGGAGAAGGTAATTATCAGCAGGGATATCCAATTTTTTGAAGATGAAGCCTAGGAGTGGAACCAAAAGATTGACTAGAAAGATATCCCTATTGAAGATGAACCATTGGCGGAAGAGACAAAAAAATCTTCAACATATCCATCACTTTCGCTCGATAGTTTATCCTCTTCACCAGCAATGACTGGAGTACCGTTGATTCGTCATTCAAAATGACTGCGAAAGACGCCAATAAAATTCAAGAATTATGTGGTCACAAGAGTTGATAATAATGATTGTGACGAAATCACTAATGAAACAATGATAAACTTTTGTTTATTTGGAGAATGTGACCTCGTATCCTATGATGATGCAGCTGCAGATGAGAAGTGGATCCAAGTAATGGATGAAGAAAATCCACTACATTGAAAAGAATGACACATGGGTACCAACTTCTTTACCACCTAGTAAGAAGCCCATAGGTGCCAAGTGAGTGTACAAGACAAAGTACAAACCCAATGATCAGTGGATCATTACAAAACCAGATTGGTTATGAAAGAGAACAAGCAAAAGCTAGGTATTGATTATTTTGAATTATATGCACCAATGGCACGGATGGATACCATTCGAATGATCTTAGCACTTGCAGCTTAGAATCGTTGGAAAATCCATCAAATGGATGTGAAATTAGCATTTCTTAATGGTTTTCTCAATGAGGAACTATATGTGGAGCAACCACAAGGTTATGAGAAGAAAGGGCATGAAAATCAAGTTTACAAACTGAAGAAAGTGTTGTATGGGCTAAAATAGGCAACTCAAGCTTGGTACACGAGGATCAACACTTAGTTGTTGGAGCATGGCTTTCAAAAGTTCCCTTATGAGCATACATTGTATATCAATTCAAGTAATAACAATGATATTATAATTGTTTGCCTTTATGTTGATGACGATATTTATAGGAAGTTGTGAGAAGATGTTTGTTGAATTCAGGGAGGCCATGACTAGTTAGTCCGAGATGAAAAATTTGAGATTGATGTCCTATTTTTTCTAAGGCCTTTAAATGAAGTAGACAAATGAAGGCATATTTGTCTCACAACAAAAATATGCTAATGATATTTTGGAGCGACTTAATATGGAATCGCTCAAATCAATTTCAACTCTTGTAGCAGAACAGTTGGAGCTGAAGAAAGAAGGAACTGGTGAACCAGTAAATCCCACTTATTTTAAAAGTATTATTGGCATTTTAAGATATTTGGCTTCCACTAGGCTAGATATTACTTATGGTGTGAAAATATTAGTTGGTTCATGGAGAAACCATACCAATCACATTTACAAGTAGCAAAAAGAATTCTATGGTATATCAATGTAACTCATGATCATGGAATTTATATTCTTACACTAGCAACTTTAGTTTAGTGGGGTATATAGACGGTGATTGGCAAGTGATACTGAAATGCAAAGAGTACTTCTAGATATGTGTTCTTTCTTGGATTAGGGGTAATTTCATGGTCCTCAAAGAAACAACAAGTTATTGCACTCTCAACAGCTGAAGCAGAATACATAGTAGTAGCTTCAGCAGCATGTCAAGGGATATGGCTTCATAGGATGCTTTTTGAATTGATGCATGAACAAAAAATGTCTTATTAAATTGATATATGATAACAAGTCAGCAATTGCATTAGCCAAGAATCCTATATTTCATGGTAGGAGCAAACACATTGACATCAAATATCACTATATTCGTGGCCTAGTTAAAGAAGGTGAGATTGAATTTGATTTCTGTAGATCTGAAGATCATATTGCAAATATTTTGACAAAACCATTGAAGACAAATTTGTTCGAGAAATTGCAGACAATGCTTGGTGTCATTGATTTTCAAAATCAACTTTAAAGGAGGTTGTTAGAAAATAGTAAGATTGATTTTGTTTTTTTAAGAAAAGGGATATTTGATTTTAATTTCATTAGTTTGTTTTGCTGAGTGTATGAAATGTAAAAGTATGGTAGTTTGCAAACCGCCAAAGAAAAGTATTCTTCAAGAAGCCACGTGTTGATCAAGAAAATAGGGGGTCGTAGTGGAGTTGTTTCTCCTTATACCGGCTTCATTAAATGGCCTCTACAAACCGCCTTTGAAGAGTTCATCTAGCTGTGGACTCATCAAAGCTGTAACATCCTGAAATTCGATCCCGTCTCGATAATATGAAATAGGCATTTCATCGACGTGCCTATGGTCATTTTACTTTGAGTTGGCCGCTCACGAGTTAACTAATCTATTAGATAAAGCCGTTAAGGGATATGAACGTGACAAACTAGAGAATTCGATCGGAAATCGACTGCTCAACATAATAATCGGCAAGGGTCAATACGACACCGTTATAATCAAATTGTGATCGGATATAAGTTAATTCAATGTAAAGACGTAATTGAATTGCGGGTGATTCCGCGTGATTGTGAAATTTGCGTCGAAAAGCACTAACTCAATTTTCTATCAATTTTATACTCAGTACACGTAATTGAAACCTTGCGATTTTTTACGACAACCGAGAGTCGCCTACGAGTCAGAGATGCATAAACGCGGATCGAAAATTATCGACCACGGGTCAAACGTGCTAAAATCCCTAAAAGCTACCCTGTAGGTTAGGTTGTACTAAAATCGGGTCTGGTCGATTTTAACCACGAAATTGAATTCAGTTTCGGGAATCAGACATTCAAACATGTCACGATTTATTTTTAGGACGTCGTCTCATCTTTCGGAGAAATTTCATCGAGTCCGGGATTTTTGCGGAAAATCAATTTCGAACAATTTGGAAAAGAAGAAGAAATTCGGATGGGCAGCTCCAATGCTTAATTTGACCACCAAATTGAGTTTGTTTGTGAAGAATAAAAGGTAAAAATGGCCATTGGAGGATGCCAAGACTTCTGGGTTGAAGACTTTAGGGGCAAACCACTTGAGTGCCAAGATATTTTGCTTAGGCTTCTCATTGGCTGCCTTGTTGACTTCCAAACCCCCTCTCTTTCTCTCCAAGTTGTCCCCCCATGCATGCGTGCGTGCCTTCTCCCCCAACCGAACCCCCAGCAGCAGCTTCTTCTTCTTCTTCATCACATATCCACCTCTTTTTCCCTCCCTGGTTTTGCTTCTTTCATTTCCTTGGTGCCGCAAGCCAGCAGCTTCCTTCGCTAACCACTGCCCTCACGCCCTCAACTGTTGTCCGACTTCCTTACTGCCTGTCCAACTGGTCCATTCCAGCCAGCAGCCGCAGCCAACAACTAGCCAACTCCGCCTATCGCTGCCACTAGCCGTCCGCCGTCCCTATCCGCCCAACTTAGTTGTCTGCCACCTTCCAGCCAGCCCCATCCAGCCCGACCGACTTAGCTCAAAACCGACAACAGCCCCTTGCTCGAGCCTTGTTGGGCCGCTTTCAGCCCCGGTCGGTCATCCGTTGGAGACGCGGTTGCCTTGAGTCTTGGTCACCATCGCGCCACCGTCACCATGAGTCCGCCATGGTTGAATTATGGTGAGTTAGCTCCCTAATCCCGGATTAGGTGGTTAATTACACTTAGTGGTTAGTTTAGTGTTAATTAGGATTAGTGTTAATCCTAGTTAGTGTAACTATTAGTTAGAATGGGCACACGCTCGGAGGATCGGGGCGTGACATCCTCATTTAAGTGGTATCAGAGCAAGGTCTGTGTTTGGAGTGATAAGGTGCGATGAGTCATGTGATAGTTAGTAGGAATGACATTTATTTCATGCTGGTGCATATGACTGATAGTTGATTGGTAGAGTTGTTTGTTTGGTGTGGATCACTCGAATTCTAATCTAGTATTGGAATTAGTAAACAGGTTTCTATGAAGATCCTATAGCATGAGTGATTAGGAGCTAAGAACTCCTAGTAAGAGGGCAGTAGCCTCTGTTACTCGGGGTAGAACGCAAACAACGATCGGTGTTCGAGGTGGTTGTGGCAAAGCGTCGGCTCAAGCCAGCGCGAGTGTAAGAGTACCGCGGCAGGTTGCTACTAGTGTAGTAGCATCAAACGATCCTAGATTCGGCAGGATCATTCAAGCGCTAGTGTTCCTTGGGAATTTGTTGAGCCAACAAGCTCAAGACTAAGCCACTGCTGTTGTTGCCGTACCTTCTAAGATCCAACATGAAGATGTGATATGGGAGCGAGCCATCGCGTCTAAGTCGAGGTTCAAATCTAGTAGAGATAGAAACTAGTTTGAGAAGGAGCTCATGATAGAGACAAGTATTTTATTCCGCCCATCAGGAATGGTGAAATAGACAAGTCAACACTGAACCAAAATGTCAGGTGTTGCTTCTGCGAAAGGCAACATGGGTCGGCCCCATGCCATTTTAGGACAAGTGCTTGTTTTGAGTGCGACCAATAGGGTCACCTGGCTAGAAACTATTTCAGAAGGTCGATGGGACCACGACAGCGGTTGCCGTCACCGCTGATGGGATAGACCAGAGTGAATGCGCCGCAGAAAGCGCATAGGGGTATTTAGGATAGACCCCGGTGCAAGTAAGAGTGCATCTTGTCAATCGACAGGAGATAGAGGACTCACCAGTTGTGTGTCGAGTTTTTAGAAGGAAACATGGATCAATCCAATGTCCTAATATAACAGTAGCATGCTATAGTTGTGACCATCACGACCATCAAGTGAGGGACTGTCAGTGTAAGTCCAAGGGAGCATAAGTATTGTTACCGAAGTTAGAACGCCATTAGGATGGCAAAAAGGGACAGGAATTGAACTGACCATGCACTGATCGGAGGAATAATGTTTTTGGGATGATTTTATTAGAGTAGCGCAACAGAGTTTTGGGGTTAAGTTTGTGGAATTTCAATTCGTTGTGTTAAGGTTGTAGGAGAAGAATCATCAGCTATGGTTGTGCTCAACTAGTTGCTGAGGTATAACTTTGACGTCACACATGAATAGAGTGGGCTCATGGAGCATCTTGTGGTAATGAATCATTGTCGTGGAGTAATCCAGCTTAATCCATTAGCATGTGGAAGTGTCGATTTTATTGGGAGTCGTGAAGGACCCCTGATTACCTTAATCTCGTCGCTGGAAGGCAACCCATTTATTAGACGGAGGTTGCCAAGGTTACTTGGTGATTGTCATGGATAGGAAAGATTGGAGAACTGAAGATTGAGGACATCTCAGTAGTCCAAGAATTTCTAGATGTGTTGTCATAGGAATTGTCAGGACCGGTCGTCAGAAAAACAAAGATGGTTTGTTGCAATTATGCGTCAACTATCATCAACTCAATCAGGTGACGATCATGAGCAAGTGTTCATTGTTGAAGATCGACGAATTATGTGACCAGTTATAAAGAGTGTCAATACTTTCCAAGATCGACTTGAGAAGAGGATGTCATCAGCTGAGGACCAGAGGTTAAAGACATATCAAAGTTAATGTTTCATACTCGAGTCAACTATTACGAGAGTAATGTAATGCCATTAGGTCTGGCGAACGTTCCAACTGCTGTCATGGATTTGGCAAACCGAGTGTTCAAAGAATATCTAGATCAGTTGTGATCGTGTCTTTCAATGATATTCTAGTGTATTCGAGGAATGCCAAGGAGTACGAGAGACATCTGAGAATGGTGAATGAATTTCCGTGGACCCAATCAAGATCGAGGTAGTTATCAGTGGACCAAGACCGACAACAGTATTAGAGATCAGAAGCCATTTGGGTCGAACAAGGACTACAGAAGATTTGCAGTAGGATTTTCAGCATTGGCGTCTTCACTGACATGACTCCTAAAGAAAGGAGAGAAATTTATATGGGTAGACAAGTGCGAGCTCAATTTCAAAGAGCTTAGGTAGAAGCTAGCTACCGCACCTGTGCTGACCATTTCATCTGGCCCTGGAGGATGCAAGATCTATAGTGATGCGTCGTTTAGAAGATTGGGTTGCATGTTGATGTAACATGGTAAAGTGTTACACATGCGTCCCATCAATTGAGACCTCATGAGTTGAATTACCGGGCGCATGGCTTGGAACTTGCAGCAATAAATTTCGTTATGAAGATTTGGAGATATTATTTGTGTAGAGAAATATTCCAGATCTTTGTTGACCATCAAAAGTCTCAAGTATTTATTCTCTCAGAAGGAGTTGAATATGAGACAACGTTGTGAGATAGAATTTTGGAAGAACTGTGGTTGTGATGTCCTGTATCACCTTGGAAGGGCGAATTAAGCCATAGATGCATTGAGTCGGAAGTCTTTAGTTGCACAGATGGTGATCAATGAGTGGAATTTACTCGAGAGAGCTCAAGATTTGGTTTTCAAGTTTGAGGTTGGCCACCTTTCGAATCTTATGCCCACCCTCAGAAGTGAACCGAAGGTCCAGTTTAGGATCAAGATGTTTCAGTTGACGGACCCAGATGTTCAGAAAATCCTACGAGAGGATACTGATAAAGGAAATGTTGACTTTTAGATTTCAGAAGATTGAATGCTGAAGTATCATGGGTGATGATAGCTGTTAGATAGTACGGAACTTGAGGAGGAGACCTTGTTAGGAATTCATTATAGTAGTTGCAGTATTTGACCAGACGGTATAAAGTAGGTCAGAATCAACGTCAATTCAGTTGGTAGATCGATATAAAGATAGATATCGTCGAGCAGGTTGCAAGTGTCAGATGTGTCAGTAAGTGGGAGTTCAGTAATGCAAATTAGGAGGACTTTTACAATCATTCGAGAGTCCTAAGTGGGAATGGAAGTATATCATGATAGAACATTGTGTAAGGCTTACCAAGGAGTCGGAGGAGTACTGATTCCATTTGAGGTTGTGGTCGATAGGCTGATGAAGTCAGCTCACTTTATCGTGGTATGGAAGGATCTTGATTTGAATAGGCATGCAGAAGCGTATGTGCTACAAATAATTTGTTTACATGGAGTGCTAGTGATGGATCTATATCAAATCTAGATAAGAGGTTTTCAGTTTCAACAGAGCTGTCGGATAATTTCTATTGAAGCTTGCATAGCAGAGTGTACAGAATTTTAGTTGTGGGAAGGAAGTTAGATGAAGAAAGATCACAGACCTAGAGTCAGTTCAGCAGTCGGTGATTGTAGTTGCCGTGATCAGTGCCAGAGTAAAGACCGCTCAGATGTGACATCCCAGATTTTCAATCATGTTTTCTATTGAATAAATTGGGCATTTCATTGAGACACCTATAGGACTATTCTTAGAGCTGATCACTCTCGAGATAACTAGACTGTTTGGGGAAGCCATTAAGGAATTTTAAGGCAATTGACTTGAGAATTTGACCAGGAATCGGCTTCTCGACCGCGCTCATCTTTAGAGGCCATTACGGCACAGTTAAAAATGGAATTGAGATCGGAGATAGGTTGGTTCGACTAAGATGTGTGGCTAATCGTGGGTGATATCACTAAATTGGAAAATTCTCATTGGCTGGCACTAGACTGATTTCTCTATCGTTTTAATACCTTATGTCCGTATTTGAATCCTCGAGATTTTCACGACAACCAAGAGTCGTCAATGTGTCAAGTGGGTTCATTGTGGCTCAAAGAAAATTGACCATGGGTCATTTGCACTAAAAATTTCTGAAAGTTACCTAGTAGCCTAGGTCACGCTAAAAACGCGCCGAATCGAAATTAACTGTGAGTTTAAGTCTGATTCCAGAAATTGAAGATTCTATTATGTCACAATAAATTCTAGGAGAGTCGACTTAGTCTCAGAAGATTTTTCTACAACCCGAGACTTTTTGAAAAAAAGTCATCCTAGGGCCGTTTTTGTCCAGAAAAAGGTCGAGAGCGTTTTTGATTGCGCAATTGGGATGCAAGATGGGTTATATTTGTGAGAAAAAATATCGATTTGATCGATGACTCGACAACAGGATTTATTGAGGTCGAATTTAAGAACCGATAAAGTGTCCAATTGGTGAAGAATGTATGCAATTTCGTGACCCCCCATCCATCACCACATTTGGACCATCTTAAGCTTCTAGATAAAGGACTTGCTGGCTGAAGGAGGGCCAAGGGACCAGACTTGGCTGAGGATGAGTCAAAAGGGACAAAATGGTGGAAGATCAAGGCATGTGGCCCCCTCTTGCCTCACCCTTTCCCCCCAAGCTGCGTCCGCTCATCGCCTCCTCTTGTAACTACTATTCGACGTCCAACAGAAGCAAGGAACCTAGCGGAAGCCAGCCAGCCGCCGTGAGCCGCACGACGCCGCCGTGACCACCGGACCGCTTGAGCAGCGCTGCCGTGCCCCGCACCAGCCTGCGCGACCCCGACCCCTCCTCCGCATCTCACGCCATCCTAGCCATCGTTTTATGCGTTGTGGAACTCAACCGGAGCTGCCTAGCCCGTCTCTGACCACCATGAGTGCCCGCCAAGGCCCAGTTTGGCCCTTACACTCTTCCTCGATCAATCCCTGCTCTAAACCGAACTCGTGGTCTTCTGTTTCAACAAGAGGAAAATAGTGGGTTTCAGAGGTACTGTTTGGCCCATTTTTAGGTGGTTCCGAACCTCAAAACCTAGGCCCATTTTGGAGACAATCGGCCCTCGTTGCGTTCCCGACGTTTTGAACCACTCGGCCAGCAAAACAAGTGAGTTTAACTCACTAATCCTCGCTTAGTAGACTAATGATGATTATGGGTTGATTATATTTAATTAAGCTTGCTTAGATGGATATATTAGATTAGGTGAATTAATTTAGTACTTTACCGATGCATGTTAGGTGGATAGATAGTGCAATTAGGGCCTAGACGAGCTCTAGTATTTAACTAGAGTGATTCAGAAATTTTCCAGGTCCGTTTCGGCGTCCAATTAGGCATTACAGGCCTAAGTTGGAATTATTGGCATTTACTTAATAATTTTCGTAATTAATTAATTAATTAATTATTTTCCAAAAATTAGACCGGGATAATCGGTGACCAGAATTTCATGCTGATTGCAGTGGTGCATTCCATTTATTTAATTGACTAATGGTTTGTGAGAATTAAAGGTGATTGTGGTTGGGGGTATTTTATCCCAAAACTAATTAATTTCAGAATTAATTGAAAAATCACCGAACGCCTGTTTATAGCGCCAAAAATATTTTTATGGGCTGTTGAAACTGGTGGGATGTTCTAAAGCAAAAATATGGTATTTTGGCTAAGGCCAACTGTGCACCCACACATGGCTATTTTTATCGGGAATAATAAAAAGATTGATTTGCATGTATTTTTGAAAGGGTATACTATTTCAGCCTACGGGCGATATGTTAGCTTAGCAGAGAGCAATATACCGGTATATTATGTCAGCCTACGGGCTCTGATATGGTAGCTTAGTAGATAGTAGTATACCTTATCAATTTAAATTGAATATGTCGATATACTATATCAATTTACGGGCTCTGATATGGCAGCTTAGCAGAGAGCAATATATCTTATCAGCTTAGATTGAGCACTGTCGGTATACTATATCAGCCTAAAGGCGATATGGCAACTTAACAGAGAGTAGTATACCCAATCATCTTAGAAGCAAGCTATACTATCTATTTATCAGCTTAGCAGTGAGCAGTCTTGATATAAGCGGACTTATAGATAGTATGAGATGAGCCGACCAAGAAAGGGTCACGGTGACATGTAATCGACTCGGTCGATTGATCAATGTTTTGATCCGTGGTGATTGATTGGGTACCTATTTGAACTGTGCTGAATTGCAGGTGGAAACTGAGGCCAAGGTAAGTCCTCTGACTTGTGATGTGCATAGGCAACCCTTATGACATATTGGTTTCCTAATCGGGTCTTAGGGGGTAGAACTTACTAAGACGTAGTCTCACCCCGTTGTGGGACAACATTTCTAGCCCTTAGACGGTAGCACCTCCACCTCCTCGTTCTCCCATGCATCCTGGTATACCCAAGGAGATCACCGAGATAGAATACCATTTCCCTGTACATCCCCACTCGGAAGGACTAGAATATGTACTGGTGAAATTCACCGTTTAGGTTTGTCGCGACCCGATCTCGCCGCCCTCGAGTCAAAGGGGAGGAGGTCGGGTTTAGGGATACTTAATCATAAGATCGCAAACTCTCCCAAGCTCGTACCCCGCGTGACAGCGAATTTATTTATACGATCTAGGTATTTAACAACCTAAGAACATACATGAGTCGCCACTAGCCTTATATATATTTTTTTGGAGGTCGGCTAGAAAACCCAATCGAGGATTGGGAGAGTTCCCTCGATTCCTACGCAACCAGATATCTAGATTCGGGGACTTGGGTTACGCTAATATAGCTATTAGCGCCCTTTCGGTACCTAACAGTATGTTGTGTTTTTCTTAACATGTCCATGCATCTCTTTTTATATTTTCGGGATCACCAATTCTAAGCTAAGCGATCACGCGTGGTGGGTTACTTTTATGCTATTCTATTTCTAAAAAGAAAAACAATAAAAGAAATCAATCAGAGAAATTGAAAGTGCAAGACATGAAATAAACAATCAAGAAAAGCAGTAAATCTAATCATGCAATCCTAAAAAAAAAAAATGAAAGAGAAAACAATCGGGAAAGAAAAGAAACCCGCAACTTGTCGGGTTTTAAACAATGCATGAAACCCGAGACATATGTCGGGAAAACAAATAGTACATGATAATAGTCGGAATGGACATCGACTTCCATCGTCTTCACATCAAAGTCCATCTTTGGAATCCTAATCTAAACCTTAAAAAAAAGATAACTATGTACACAATGGAAAGAAACAAACACACATATCAAAACAGTCAAAAGCAAGACAATATGGCGAATCAATCATAAGCAAATCAGAAAATGATGCATGGTAATTAACTTGTTAAGCCATCTAGTCAATGCATGAAAATTATGAAATTTGAACACGACATAGGGCTAAATGTGAGGAACAAATTTGGTTAAGACATTTAACCCTAAATCCATGCGCAAACAATCACACAAATTCATTAACATTGACATGTGACTAGTCATTAGGGAGCAAAATGCATTCCAATTTCAGTCACGACACATCGACTTGATGCATGGTTTTTACATAGTCAATGATCCTCAAAGGAGGCATGCCATACATCATTGCAAAGCTTATGATATGCTCTAAGTATATCTAGAAGGCATCAAGCATCAAATATTCTCTTAAGGAGTTTGATTGAAGACATTTTCATAGCAATACAATCAGTTAAAATGACAGCAGAGATTGCACAAAAACATGGATGATATTCATTGAAATGAAGGCATAAAAAATCTATGAAAATTCAGGTGTATGGAAGGAAATGTCCTGATCATCTATCACGAGACATTGAAGTCATACTTTGTTCACGAAAATCTATATGAAAACATAAAAAAAAAACAGAGCAAAAACCCAACATTATAGATTGCAGCAAACCAACGTGACTTTATGGAAGCCATTGACCTTGCTAACGATGACTATTTGATTCAATCTATACCTTGTTAGAAAGCTTATGAAATTTCCAATGACACTCATGAAAGATTCAACTCCAACAAAGCACGTTTACTAGCTCAAATTTGAGCACACGCATCAGGTCTCAAACAGGACAGATTCTGGACAGAACTTTAGACATGTGAAAACCATATCAAATGAAATTCAATCAGGGCATATGAACTATCAAATCGAAGCTTGAGAAGTCTATTTTCTATGTCTAGAAGGGCTCGAGGTCAAAAAAACTCATCTAGCACCTCATTTAAGCCAAAACAGAAAGTGACATCAGGCATACGAAATTTCATATCCAGGCAAATCAACTTCAATCGACTTCAAGTTCGTGATCATTGGTCATCAATCCACAGAAATTCATTAACCTCAGTAGGTTATATCAATATAATCAAGACAACGTATGATCATAGAACAAACACAGGTCATGCTAGAAACTATCATTGAAGGATTGAAATTAAAATTTCCAGAGAATGCAAATGACCACAATCAACATATTGATCATCTATATCTATGGCAGCATCTATAATCCATGATTTCAGCATGCAATCAGAATTGTAATGGCAACACAAATTGACTTGGCAGAACGGTGAATTGTAATGCAAATTTTGTTTCACACTGCCAACCCACAAAAACCTACTTCTATATTATTCATACAGCCAAAACATGTTAAAATCAATGTAATACAGAAACAAATGTTTTCCAAACTATTGCAGGAAGAGATGGGATCGACTTTTTCTGAAATTCTCTGGATCGCACTTGAAAGATTTCAAAGCTTACAAGGCTTAGAAGGATCGTAAAGGTCATTGTCAAATCCCTTTTGTTCTGATCAGCATAGGTTGCCAGACTTGCAAACTAGAGACAAGCTATCTCATAGAGAAAAGAGATGATGGAAGCATACAATCCAAGGGCAGACAAAATAAGTACAAATGGCCATTCATCTATTCATTTATGAGGAACAATGAAAAGGTCATCTTTCACAAAATCCGACGCATGACATAGTCTCTGGAAGTGAGGAACAATCAGGAAACTTACCGTAGAAGGAATACCGCACTACTTGAAGCTCAGCTTGAAAGAATCAATGAAGAATCAAAGCCGTCACTGCCGAAGCCGTTGTCTGAGCCCTAAACTTCAAACTCGATTGAATGAACGATCAAGCCCGAACCATAACCGAGAGCGAATCGAGAGCCTTCCTTGCGATCCCCGACCACCGGTCTTCGATCTCCGAGAGCGATCCGCCGAACCAGAACGAGAGAGAGAGCCACAAATCCAAATAAAGTCGAGATCCGAGAGAGAATCACTGGTCGAGTGAGCGAGCATCCGATCACTGAGAAGGAACCGAGTCTTCACGATCTCCAACCTCCGGCGCTCGATCTCTGATCGCCGGCCAATGGAGGAAAACCTTCGCCTCTTACCAGAGCTCTGTGCGATCCCTGACCACCGGTGTGCGATCCCTAACCGCCGGTGTGCGAGAATCCCCGATCGAGTGAGCGAGCGTCCGATCTCCGAGAGAGAATCGGATCCTCTCTCCTCCTCCTCGTCGATGTCCGCCTTCCCCTCTCCTCAAGAGAACGATCGGGCCTCCGGTGATAACCCTCACCAATCCAACTCCGAACCGAAAGCCCCCAACCCGCTCAAGAGAGAAAAATCTTCAGAGAGAGAGCGTGCGAGCTTCGAGGGAGAGAATCCGTTTTTCTTTTTTCAGAGAGTCTCCGCGTCCCCCTTTTTTTTCCCGAGCGAGAGTCCCTCCTCCTTCTGTTTTTTTTTTTTTTTTTTTTTATTCCTTTTTATTCCTTTTCATTTCTTCTTTCTTCTTTTTTTTTTTTTCTTTTTTGTTTTTGTTTTCTTGATTTCTTTTCATTTTCTTTTCATTTTCTTTTCATTTTTTTATCTTTTTGGCTATTTTTTTTTATTTTTATTTTTTTGCAAAAAGAAAATTTAAAATGTCGACAAAAAATCGGGTGTCAACAAGGTTGGATCCAATAATTGTGATAGCCAGGAACTCAAACCCATCTTCTTAAACTTGCTTTAAAAAAAAAAAAGAATAGATAAATTTCAGAATACAAATTAAATTTCACTCCAAGCTAAAACATAAGAAACTGAACTGCACTCGGCTTTATTTATCATTAAACTTTGTTCCATTACATGTAGGGAGATGAGGTTAAGAAGGGGGATTCCTACAAAAAAACACTAGTAGTCATGAACATTAAACATCCCGCCTTCCAACTCGTATATACATGTTGTTAAACAACAAAAAGAAACAAAATATCTCCCACATGTTGAGTGCTCCTAGCCGCCTCCTACAATGCAGGGCTCCCACCTAAGCCAAGTCCATCATCATATAGTGTCAAAGGCCCCACCAACCGACCCTCCATTCGTACATAGAGGGCGACGAAGGCCATGTATGCTGGCCTCATAGACACCCCCGTATCAACCGTCAAACACGATGTGTATTTGACGAAAGTTATACCAGGAAAATGTCGGTCAGTGAACTCCTCCTGGCGCCATACAAAGTCGGCGGGGGAGCCGTACAAGATAGTGGTCGAAGCAAGAGGCGGTGTAGGCAGTGCATACGACATCTTTCAATCTGAAGAAAATAACATAATAAGCAAGTGTGAGTTTTTAAGATAAAAACTCAGCAAGGGAGCGGTTAATCCAACTTGGGTTCGAACCATAGCACATCAAATAGATAAACAACTATCAAATTGCTGAACCACAAACATCTAGCTGCAATAAATCCCAGGGGGAGACGACACTCCGCCCTAAACCCCTCGCACCCAACCTGGCATCACGAGGTCCCCAACCTGGCATCACGAGGTCCCCTGAGAAGCTGTTCAACCCTTCTCAGACCTCTGGAGAGAATACCGTTTACTTCTTTTCATCCCTCTCCAGGCATCCCGACACCCGGGGTCTCACATTGGCTCTCAGCCAACTTCACACATTCACAATTCTCTTGTTGCAGCACCAACAACCTCAGCAAATTAAGAATCAAGTACAAGAGACAACAGCTAATACATATTCTCGGATCAAGCAGTTTATGGACTAAAAGGAGCAGTTCTGTTCACAAACACAGAAAGTACATCAATCCTTATCAGAATGTTATGAAATTTCAGTATGTTATAGAAGAGACATAGATTAACACTTTCCGTGAAGAAACCTAAGTCTATATCTCAATAGATTAAGAGCAGTAATTTTCTGTCTTCTACCAAAATTCTGCAGTAACTCTCAGTTTTAGTATCTACAGAAGAAAATCGTTTTACCTATTAAAACTTGTCCGTTTGTTCTCAAATTTTGATATGTCATTTCTAAGGATGTGTCCTACAACTTTCATTAAGGGTTTGAAGTCCAATTCCACCTAGATAAGTACAGAAAATTCGTGGAATCATCAAGGGTCGAGCTGTCCTCTACCAAAACAGAGCACTGGTTCCTATTTATTCACTCCTATCTTCATGTTTTCACATTCTTATGGCTATAACTAGACGTCGAACTTAATCTAATGGATGTTTTCTTAAATACACTTGTTCTTTTCCTTATCTTCACCATTAGAAATCAAAGCGACACAAAACAAAAGGCTTTCTATCTATATCTCTCTAAAACAAGAAACATCTTAACTCAAGAACTCACCAAAGGCAGGAAGTTCAGACCATAACCAAGGCTCATCTTCAATTAAACTTAATGAAACTAACCCAACCTTCCTCCGAGCCCAACATGAAAATGAAACAATCTAATACTTGGCAACTTCCTTTACGACATTACTATTCCCTCCCCCATTCTTAGTACCCATGACCAGAATTCAGCCTAAAGAAACCACTCACAGCATTTGGGGTCCATGGGTTGCTGACCCAGTTAGAATCTAATACCACATTCCACCGACAATAGCCGTTCAAAATCCAAAATTTACTCTAATGAACTCTAATCAAGAACATTATTTCAGTCCTTAACTTCCAGTCCAACGACCCAGAACTAATTAGACAATATCAAGAATAACAACCCTTAAAAACATCGAAAATCTCTGAATACAGCAACCCGCGGCTTAAGAAAAGTTTATTCTAGAAGATGGAATCGAAGAAACATGTGAAGGAGAGAACAGGCGCACGCATGCAAGGCTTCCTATGGTTTACCCATGTAAATGGGACTCCAAAAACGACACTATGTCACAATCGGACAGCAACCAGCTCTAACGACTAACGATCCCAAACATGGACAGAGCTTCACCAGCCGTCCCTTGCACCCCCATCGCAGCTACTCAACCCAAAACCGACATGCAGCACCAGGCGAGCAATTCCATGAACGCGAGGCTACAAGAACAGCTTCACTTGCCTTGATCTTTCACCGATGGGGAAGGGAAGAGGTGTCAAGCGAGCTAGGGTTCCACGGCCGGCGGCAGAACTCCGAACGAACGACTTTGCTGCTGGATGGAGGCACCAGTCGTGAGAGGCCGAGATGAGGTTGGGCTTTTGGGTGGAACGAAGCAAGAACAAGGAGAGAAAAGAAATGGGTATTTCGGTAGGGAAGAAGAAGAGAAGACGCTGGTATGGGGAAAATGTGTCGAAGGTTTCAAGAAGGAGAATGATTAAAAAAATAAAATATAAACTTTACAAGTGTTGCCTCGCCCTTCCTTCTCAACCCCACTTGGCTATCTACGTGGGGGAAGAAGAAAATTTTCTCATTAAAATAATCCCCCACCCTTTTTCACTCTCTCAAGTACGAAGTAGGTCTGTACCGGATTTTTCTTTTTTTACTAAAATATACTTAATCTAACTAACGAAATTTTGGGCGTCACAATAATGTACCCCATGAGTACCGGTCGTGGAACCAGGACTATCACAATGGGCGAAGGAGGGTCCCATGCCAGAAGGTGTTGTACCTCTCTTTGTTTTAGAAGAAGCATTCGGGAAGGGGACAGCAGATCCCAAGGATGGAGCGGTGGTGGATGCTAAGGATCCCAAGCTGGAAGGCGATCCTGACTCTCTTGCATACTCTGACGTGAGTTTCGGCTGGAGTGTCGAAGAAGGAGTAGTCGAGTTAGAGGATGAGGAACTCGAGGAGGAGCCTGAAGAGGAAGAACCGAAAGAAGATCCTGAAGAGGATTCAGAGGATGATCTAGAAGAGGATTCGGAGTATGACTCGGATGAGGATTGAGACCCTCACCCTGTTTTACAAACCCTAAGTTGTGAACCTATGTGTGATAGATCCGACTTTTGTTAATAGTATTGTATTATATACTATGAGGTTTGCTTTGTATAAAAGTGTGGCTGTGGTTTTTCAGTTGTGAAAGATATGGCTCTACTTTTCTATCCCATTGTTTTATTGTCTGGGGATTTTCTATATGCTTCTGCATGCATATATAAAAAGAATGGGTCGGCGATGCGTCCCGGGATGTCACTATCAATCAACTAGGTAAGGGATGGGCGCGTGCTCGAGGATCGGGACGTGACATCAGAATCACTAGAAAAGTTGAATCGTTGAGTATTGAAGGCTCTTAGAGCTCTAAATTGGTGATTGCATCTTTCTGAATGTGTCACCAAAAAGGAATACCTTGCACTTCGGCAAGGAGGGAAAACTGAAACTGAGGTACGTAGGTTCCTTTGAGATTCTAGAGAGAGAATCAGGATCCAAACGTATTGTCTTGCATTACTATCGAGGTTGGCACAAGTGCATGACATCTTTCACATGTCGATGTTGAGGACATATGAGTCTGACATGACCCACGTGCTAAGTCTTGAAGAATTAGACGTGGACAGTAGAGTGTCATACGTAGGAAGCCCGGTTCAGGTGGTGAACCAAAAGGATTAGATCTTGTGTACCAAGATGGTCCCCTTGGTCAAAGTGGTCTGACAACACCACGGGACTGAAGAGGCAATCGGGAAAAGTGAGACTTGATGAGACGACGATAACCCCCACCTTTTTGTTTAAGGATTGGTAAAGGTTTAAATTTCGAGGACGAAATTTTTATAAGAGGGGAAGAGTTCTGACATCTTGATTTTCAGGTTCCGATTTTGATTGGATAAGTTGGGCATTTCATCAATGCGCTTATAATGTTTTTCTCTGAGTTGGCCACTCATGAGGTAACTGGCCTATCTTATTAAGCCATTAAAGAATTTTAACGCAATAGACTTGGGAATTAGACTAGGAATCGGCTACTCGACCGTGCTCATCTTTAAAGGTCATTAGGGCACAGTTAAAAATCGATTAGAGATCAGAGATAGGTCAGTTCGACTGAGATGTGTGGCTAAACGTGGATGACTCCACTAAATTGGAAAATTCTCGTCGACCGGCACTAGACTGATTTTTCTATTGTTTTGGTACCCTGTGTCCGTATTTAAATTTTCAAGATTTTCACGACAATCGAGAATCGCCAATGTGTCAAAGAGGTACGTGTGGCTCGAAAAAAATCGATCACGGGTCAATTGCACCAAAAATTTCAAAAAGTTACCCGATAGGCTAGGTCACGCTAAAACCGCCTATGATTGAAATCAACTACGAATTTAAATTCGATTTCAGAAATTGAAAGTTCTGTCGTGTCATGAGTCATTCTAGGAACGTTGACTCGCCTTTCGAGGAATTTCCGGCGAGTTCGGGATCTTTATAGAAAATCAACTAGGACTTTTTGGCATCTACTGTGAGTGAATTGGTGAAAGGAAATTTCGTGGGCTTTTTCCACAACAAATCGGACCTCAATCGGAGAAATTTTTTCAGAAAATCGGATTCCGATAAAAAGAAAATAGAATTCGGATTCGAAGGAAATTCGTGGGATTGAGGGACCGTCTTATTTTGGTCTTCTTTTGGACTTCAATTGTTCAAGTTGGTGAAGAAATTGGTCCTCGGATGACCAATTGACGAAGTTGTAAAGTTGATTAAAATTATATTAGTGTTTTATTTTTATTTTCTTTTCCCTTCCCTCCTTGGTCCCACCATTTGTGCACAACTTCCCCCCTTTTTCTTTCTTGGCCGACATTCCTCCCAGCTGGCCTCCTCCTTGTCTTTCTCTCTTGACTTTTATCTCTTCTTATCCTCTCTCTCTTTAATTCTTTTTCTCTAGCCAACGATGACCCCTCTAATCGCTTCTATTTTGCTTTCAATTTTCCTTGTTCCTTCGGTTTTTCTTTTCATTTCACTCACCTGCACGAGTGTTCAGCCCCCACCAGCACCGATTCCTCCTCCCTTGCTGCCTTTTTGTTTCACTGAAGTAGCCCGTTAGAAGTCGAGCTCCTTGCTGTCTTTTTTTTTTTTTTTTTTTTTTTTTTCCACCGAATCAGCTGCTCGAAGCAACCCCAGCAGCCGTGGAAATCCAGGTAGCATTGTGAGGCTTTGCGGGCCAATTTCCGGGCTCGATCCGTGCTCAAAAGCCGTCGCCACTTTGGAGAAGATCGAGCCCTGTCGCGTCCTCGTCGATTTGAACTGAGCGGCTCAATAAACAAGTGAGTTTAACTCACTAATCCTCACTTAGTAGGTTAATGAAGCTTAAGGAATGTTTAGTTTAGACTAAGATTAGTTTAGTGGATAATTAGAACGATTTAGTAAATTAGTTCATTACCGATGCGTGTTAGGTGGTTAGTTTTGTGTAATTAGCGAGTAGATAGGCTCTAATATTTATTTAACGAGTCTCAAAATTTTTCCGGGCCCGTTTCAGCAGAAAATTAGGCTTTACAGGCCTAAGTATGCATTTTTGGTAATTATTGGCATTATTTAATTAATTTCCATAATTATTTAATTACTTATTTATTTTCCGGAAATTAGACCGAGACAGCCAGTGACTGGAATTTTATGCTGATTGCAATGGTGTGATTTGTTTATTTAATTGAGCTTTAATTTGTCCTGATTGTGTATGATTGGTATTTTAGGAATTTATTCCTAAATTTATTTAATTTCAGTATTTAATTGGAAAATAACCGAGCGTCGGTTTACAAGGCCAAAAATATTTTGGTGGACCATATAAAATGGTGGGATTTATGGAAAGGAAAATATTATATTTTGGCTAAGGCCGACAGTGTACCCACACACGATTATTTTATCGGATACTCTTAATATGAGGGAATTAGGCCAAGATACTTTGTTAATTGGGGGATTCAAGAGTGGCCATGTCCTTGGCCATAAGTAATTAATCATGTGATGGTTTATAGTCGTAATAGAATGACTATCGAAAGTTGAGATGACGCATGTTGTGCGTGTTGTTGTTGGGTTAGATCAAGGAAACCACCTCATAGAGGTTTTGCTCGCTGAGCCGTAATTCAGCATTACCACCGAACTTAGAATCGATTGTCTTTGCTAAGTCGTAATTCAGCATTACCACCGAATTTGGAATTGGTTGTGCTCGCAGAGTCGTAATTTAGCATTAACTGCCAAAGATTAAGTAAGCCGTGCCCGCAAAGCCGTAATTTAGCATTAACCGCCGAAGATTTAGTAAGCCATGCCCACTGAGCCGTAAGTCAGCATTACCGCCAAAGTTTTAGCAGGCCGTGCTCACTGAGCCGTAATTCAGCGTTGAGGTTGAGTAATTGAGATGACCAGGGAAAGGTCTCGTTGACATGTAATCGACTGAGTCGATTGATCGATGATGCGATCCGATTGATTGAATTGATTGGTTGATGTGATTTGTGTATCTATGAGATATATTAACTTGCAGGAAGGAATAAAGGCAAAGGTAAGTCCTCCGACCTATGTTTGTGCTTAGGCAACCCTTGGGGCATATTTTCTTCCTAGTCGGGTCTTAGGGGGTTGAACTTGCTGAGACATCATCTCATTGGTTATTGTATAACCATTTTCAGGTCCCTATAAGGTGGTCGTGGAAGATTTGAAGCCCCGGAGTGAAAGGTGGAGAGACCAGAATCGGTGAACAAGTCTGACTAGATCATAGGACAGTCCCTTTTGGAATGAGCCGACCTTTCTGTAAATAGTTTGGTCTTGTAAATAAACCTGGTTGTTTATAAAAAGTTTGTTTTTGTTTGAAAAATTGGTCCTACTTTTCTATCGCATCCGATTGTTGTCTGGGGATTTATATTGTCGTTTCCGCATGCACATTAAAATGAATGGGTCGGCGACGCGTCTTGGGATGTCGCTATTAAATCGACCAATGAGGGATGGGCACGCGCTCAGAGGATCGGGTGTGACAGTTGTTGTCTAGGGATTTTTTTATTCGCTTCCGCATGTGCAAAAATTGAATGGGTCAGCGATACGTCCTAGGACGTCGCTATTTAATCGACTATCAAGGGATGGGCACGCGCTCGGAGGATCGGGGCATGACAAAATAGCTATATTTGCTTCTTTGTAAAGAGCTGTCTTCTCCTTTGAAATAAGTGAAAACGGACTCTCCTCCTACCAAATTATTCAGCCTCGCATGTGGATTGCTTTGTATCCTCTTTGAAATAAGTTATAAGTATTTATCCTCGCAAAGTGGTCATTGCAAATTCGGATTTTTTTTCTCGCTTGGAGTTCCAAATCTTTATTAATTCTTCACTCCAACATAAGGGAATGTCAAATCCCCTGTCGTGAATGAAATTATATTTGTATAGCTCCAAATCCTACTTCGATTAAGAAATGTGCCATGAAGAGATTCATGGGGTGAGATCCTACTCTAAATGGTCATCTTATTGAATGATCACACTCGAATACTATATTTAGAGGACTGGATCAATTGAATCGGGCCAAGCCATTACGGTGCCAAGCAGTGGAACTTTCTTAGAGGAATCAAGTGTTGCTTAGGCTCAGTTAGTCGATGCCTTGAATGGAAAATCCACTATCTTAATGTCCAAGTAATTTCATGGAGACTTCCTCCAAATGTTTGGACGGCCTTTTTTTCAATTTATCGACTTAGTATGTCTTAAGTCTAATTTCTGAAACTTCAAGTGCTCCACAATTTTATTTTATTTTTTGGTCTAAAGTGCTCCACAATTTAATCTCCAATAAATTTGTGGTGAATAGTACCATTGACAAGTCAAACTTATCTGGAAGAGGTACAAGTTTTCTTCTTGTTGAGTCCATCCAATTTAAGTTGACTTCTATCTTAACTTCAGTACTTCATCAAGAAAGAGATGGTACTCCGGTGGCTCATTGCTGCATGGCAATCTATAAACCTGAATGCCGAGTCCTCCAACTAGTCTTAACATTTTGGCCTTTACTTTCACTTTTAGGTTTTATTTACTACTAAATATCTGATATCTCTAACAATTTACGTAAAGTCATTTAAGACCATATCAGTTTTTTTCTATAATTTTTCGGAATCTATTTTTTTAAAGTTATTTAATGAGAAAATGATACAAATGATCTTTGAACTTTGGTTCAATATGTAATGTGATTCATAAACTTTTAATTTGTTCAATGTAATCCTTGAACGTTTGGTACATGCTCAATTTAGTCCCTAGATTATATGAAAATGTTTATAAATGAACATTTTCATAGAGATTGGAGGAATATTTTGAGCATGTACCAAATGTTTATGGATCAAATTAAATTAATTAAAAATTCAATGACCACATTGATCATTAGGCTAAAGTTCATGCATCACATTGAATAAATTAAAAGTTCAAGAATCACATTGCACATTGAGCTAAAATTTAGAGATCATTTGTGTTATTTTCTCTTATTTAAATAGTATGACCGGTTCTTTTATGGAAGTTCTTTTATTATACCTTTTCAAAAATATGTTAGGCAGTCACAGCCCTTCTTTTCTTCTCTCTCTCCCTCTCTCTCTCTCTCTCTCTCTCTCTTTCCTCAATCGTGGTTATCCAAATCTCTCTCTCTCTCTCTTTTTGTCCCGTTTTATCGTAGACTCGTGACCTTAGTCTTTCCTCCAATAATTTCGTGGACACTTTGTGTTACGAGTGTCACGATTACCATTCGGTTTTCTCATCGGAAGAAAAATCACGCGCTTTCTACAAAAAGTCACTCTCCGACTCGGATTGGACTCGGATTGGTTTCTTCAGAGTCATCGTGACCGCAAATTCCTAATTGCCTTATGAACAGGGGACTGTTGCATACGCCCATTGAAAAAGTCCAACACATTGAACAATTCATCTCACGTAGGATGAAGATTTGCGACATTCGTTTGATGCCGTGAGATGAAGATTCTTTTGGATTCTTTATAGCCTTGGTAAACCGCATCGTTCTTCAGCTAATTGTGAAGCGGACTTTGAGTTTGAGCCATGTCCGTCGAGATTCTTTTTGCGATCTCTCTGCTGGCAGTTTTGACTTACGCACAAGAGACCAGTTTCGTGTACAACGGTTTCAGATCGGCCAATCTGAGCCTCGACGGGATCGCTGAGATAACCTCCAGTGGCCTCCTGAAGCTGAGCAACGACGCCAGACAGCAGGAGGGCCACGCCTTCCATCCCGACCCAGTCCAGTTCAAGAACTCACCGAACGGCTCCATCTTTTCCTTCTCCACCACGTTCGTCTTCGCGATTCGACCTCTGTATGCAAGTCTGAGAGGCAACGGCTTTGCCTTGGTGGTCACGCCACAGAGAGGCCTCCCCAAGTCCCCGCCAGGTGAAAATCTCGGCATGTTCAACTACACCAACAACAGCAGCTCTACCAATCATTTGTTCAGTGTAGAACTCGGCACAATGCAGAGCAGCGAGTTTCAGGACATCAACGATAATTACATCGGCATCAACTTGAACGGGCTGACGTCAGTAATGGCAGCTCCGGCGGGGTATTATGAAGATAATGGGGAGTTCAACAACTTGTCTCTAATCAGCGGTCAAGCAATGCAAGTTTGGGTGGACTATGATGGCACGGACAAACTGATCCACGTCACATTGGCTCCGATCAATGGGCAAAAACCGAAGACTTCCCTTCTGTCTCTTCCACGGGATCTCTCACCGATCATCAACGAGAACATGTATGTGGGCTTCTCATCATCGATTGGTTCGCTCCTAACTTCTCAATATGTTCTGGGTTGGAGCTTCTGTGTGAATGGAGAGGCTCAGGCACTTGCCCTGTCCCAACTTCCTAAGCTTTCTCAGGTCGGTAAGAAGGAGACATCGAAAGTAATGACTATCGGGTTACCGCTGTTGGTTCCTTTCGTTGTATCGGTGCTGATCTTGGGCGTAGTTTACGTGATAAGAAGGAAAAGGAAATTGGCGGAGGTCCTTGAAGATTGGGAGAGGGACTACAGTCCGCACCGGTTCAAGTACAAAGATCTTTACACTGCGACAAAAGGATTCCGGGACCAACAGTTATTAGGGGCTGGTGGGTTCGGCCAGGTATATAGAGGAATCTTACCCACATCGAAAACAGAGATTGCAGTGAAAAGGGTCTCCCATGAATCGAGACAAGGCATGAGAGAATTTGTGGCAGAGATCGTTAGCATCGGTCGGCTCCGTCACCGCAACTTAGTGATGCTCCATGGTTACTGCCGCCGGAAAAAGGAGTTGCTCCTGGTTTATGACTACATGCCCAATGGGAGCCTCGACAAGTACCTCTATAACCAACCGAAGGTCACCCTGAATTGGATGCAAAGATTAAGGGTGATCAAAGGAGTGGCATCTGGGCTGCTTTATCTACATGAAGGGTGGGAGCAAGTGGTGATCCACAGGGATATAAAGGCAAGCAACATCTTGCTAGACACTGAATTTAATGGAAGACTTGGAGATTTTGGGCTCGCAAGACTACACCATCATGGAACCGACCCTCAAACGACTCAAGTTGCGGGAACGGTCGGTTATCTCGCCCCTGAGCATATGCGAACCGGTAAGGCCACTACGAGCACCGACGTGTTTGCGTTCGGAGTGTTTTTACTCGAGGTCGCGTGCAGGAGAAGGCCGATAGAGCATGGGGACACGGAGGACGTGATCTTAGTGGACTGGGTATTTTCTTGCTGGGACAGAGGTGCAATTCTCGAGGCAAGAGATCCGAAATTGGGGTTGGAGTTTGTGGAAGAAGAGATGGAGTTGGTGCTGAAACTCGGGTTGATGTGTTCCCACTCCAATCCGTTGATGAGGCCAAGCATGCGTCAAGTATTGCAGTACTTGGAGGGCGATCTTCCGATGCCTGAATTGTCGTCCATTGGAATCTCGTCTGCCAAGTTAACATTTGCTCATCACCAAGCTTCCGACAATTCGGCCGCCTCATCTTCTGTCGCAGAATCGCTTCTCTCAGGTGGGCGATGAGCCTTCTGATGTAGTTTCTGATTTTCTTCCTTCCCTCCCGGTAAACCGAGACAATGTGCAGATCTAAAATTTGCAGGCTCCACAAGTCATTCCGGTCCTAGTCATTGTAAGTATCACCTACCGCACGCTCTCAATTTTAGTATGGCTCAGATTAGCTGTTTGCACGGCAGCCTCATTCGGCTGCTACTCTCGAGACTTAGTTCACCGAGTGGTGTCCCCTATTATTCCTCTATGGACCTGATCACACATGGAAAAAGAAAATCATTTTTCCTTCCTCCCCCTCTGTTTTTCTTTTACTCCCTCTCAATTTCTCCATTCTTTTGGCGGGGAGAGAGAGATTGTGTGACAGCCTGAATTTTCTGAATTGTTTTCAATTAAATAAATCGGGCTTTTCGTCGACGTGTCTATATAGTCTTTGATTCTCCGAGTTGGCCACTCACGAGATAACTGGTCTATCTGGGAAATCAATTAAGGAATCTAAATGCAATGGACTTGAGAATTCGAACATGAATCGACTGCTCGACCGTATCAGTCTACAAGAGTCATTGCGGCACTGTCAGAATCGATCAGAAATCAGAGATAGGTTGATTTGGCTGAGATATGTGATCAGAATGTGGGTGGTTCCACCTGATTGCAAAATTCTCACAAATCGACACTAAATTGATTTTATGACGTTTTGGGTACCCTGTGTCCGTATTTGAAATCTCGAGATTTCCACGACAACCGAGAGTCGTCAATGTATCGAAGATGTACTATGTGACTCGAGATAAATCGATCACGAGTCAATTGCACCAAAAATTCCTAAAAGTGACCCAGTAGATTAGGTCACGCTAAAAGCGCGCCGGATTGAAATTAACCGCTTATTTGAACCCGATTTCAGAAATTGAAAGTTCTGTGATGTCACAAGCTATATTAGGGACGTTGACTCATCCTCCGAGAAATTTTGAGAGATTCCGAGATATTTACGGAAATCTGATTCGGACGCCGCGGAATATTAGCGGAAATTCGTACAAGCTAAATTAAAGGAAATTTTGACTTGCAAGCCGAGCTGTTTGACGAGGGGCACTTGTAGAAATTACATGGGCTTTTTCTTCATCAAAATTGGACGTCGTATTTGGGAAATCGTTGACGAAATCGAAACTCAAAATCAAATGAAATTCGGATCTAGAAGAAGAAAGCAATTTTTGGCTTACTTTTGGATTTAATCTTGGACTTATGCTTATTGGAAAGTATTAGTGGACAAAGGGGATAAGTATGAGGAGACAAAGGGACCAAGCATTTAAGACATTGGCTAAGATTTGTGGACTTTTGGTCTTTCTCTTTCTTCTAGCTTGTTGGACAAGCTCGACCGAACCCCATCTCCTTCTGCAACTTCTTCTTTTCCTTTTATTGTTGGTGTTTCCTCTCTCCACCGCTTCTCTTCTCTGCAGCCTACGCCCATCCTCCACTAAGTTTTGTTTCTTGCCAAGTCAACTAAAGGAGCTAGAAGTTGACTCATCAGCTCCATCTTCACGAACTCACCCACTTCATTTGTGCGCCCACCCGCTGTCCACGTGCATCACCAGAAAACCCCCACGCCTTGCTCGAAGCTCACATCTTCCAACGAATCCAGCGAGCCCCTCTCCATGGTTTTTCGTCGCCAGCACATCCGCATCTTCGGTCCAGCAAAGCCGAGTCCACCATCCAGCAAAGTCAGCCGTCTTCTCGCTCGCGCGTCCAGCAGCACCGAAGCAGGCCATCATCCCTCGATTCCGTGAGCGCCAGCCGCACGAAGCAGCTTCCCTCCACCTTGTGTCTTCGTGGCCCAGCTCGCAAGAAGCGAGCCCGTGAATTTCCAGCTGCCCTTTAGTCCAGCAATTCCAGGCCACGCCAACTCAGCCCGCATCAACGGCCCAACTCTCCGCAGCCCAACTCCCCTGCAAACCAGAATTGAAGGCAGCTCATTTCAGCCTCAATTCAGCCCATTCAAGTGTAGCTCAGCCCATTGGATTTTAGCCCAAGTTTCAAGCCCATCTTGGGCCCGCGAAGAAGACCCAAGCCCACGACCAGCAACCCAAGTTGAAAACAAATCCCAGTTGAGCTGAGATTTGTCGGGCCCGTTTTAGGCCCGGCCCGAGAGTTCGCCGACACCGCTGAAAATTAAGATTTCGGCCGCCGTCGTGTCGTCGTCGCGGTGAACCGGTTTTCGCGATACACCGGTGAGTTTATTCACTAAACTCTTCTTAATAGGCTTTGATGCTAAGGGGTGTTTAGATTTATTTAATTAGGAATTAGGTGGTTAGTTAGATTAAATTAATGATTTAATTATTTAATTGAGCATGTTAGGTGGTTAGCATGGTTTAGCTAAGGCCTATTTAAATTGTGTTATTTATCTGGAAGGGTTCGGGAATTTTCCGGGTCCGTATTGGTATTTAATTTAATAAGTTTGGCCTACGTTAGTATTTTTAGAAATTAAATTGAATTAATTAATTAATTTTTGAAATTAATTATTTATTAATTATTTTTCCGGAAATTAGGCCGGGATGGCGGTGACCGGAATTTCGTGCTAATTGCAATGGTGTGGTTAATTTCTGCAATTGAGTGTTAAATTATGCAAATTGAGTGATGATTGGATTTTTTGTATTTAATTCCAAAAATTGTGAATTTTCAATATTTATTCAGAAAATCCCGGGTGTCAGATTTTAACACCGAAAATGGTTTTATGTACTATATAAAATAATGTGATTTTAAAAAAGAAAGAATGTCAATTTTTCTGGGTCGAGTTGACCGTGTACCCACACACGACTATTTTCATGCGTATTTCTAATACGAAGAAAAATGCCAGGTTCACCATTTTAATTGAAGAATTTTAGTGCAATGCACGGTGCCCTGGGCCATATTTGAATGATCGTGTGATGACAAAGAAAAATCGTCCCAGGCTGTTGAGCTGGACGTTATCCCTATTTGGGATACCCCTTGATAAAGGGAAGCCGGTCGCAGTAGATTATGGACCCTATGCTCTTTCGGGAAAGACGTCGACGAAGTGACGTGCCGTGCTCAATGGGGTGAGACGAAGCCTGGCAATGCCAGAAGACCGCCGAACTGAGAGTAGGCCGTGCTATATGCCGAGATCAAAACTAGGAACGCATGTTAATTTGAGTATTGTGTTCCAATTAATTGAGCTTGAGCGATGCTCTTACTTGTGATATGAAATATGCTGACCTGCAGGGTGGAACTGAGACAAGGTAAGTGTCATTGATTGTGTGATTGCGTGCTTAGAACGCTTCTTAGCGTCTTTTCCTCCTAGCCGTAGTTTAGAGCTTTGACTTGCTGAGACATTGTCTCACTGGTTATTGTATAACCACTTTCAGGGTCATCAAGTGGAGGACCTGGAGCTGAGAGGAGGTGATTTGAAGCATAGGTCGGATAGGACCGCTTCTTTTTGGAGAACAGTCTTTTGTAGTCTTTTGACCATAGACTCTTGTACTTGACTCAGCATATGTTTATAAAGGCATGTTTGTTTGTGAAATTATTGTTTTGCTTTTCTATCCCGAGATGGTTACTATCAGGGGATTCTTTTTCGCTTACGCATGTGCAATAAAGAAAAAGGGCCGGCGACTAGTCCTGGGAAGTCGCAAAATTTTATCGACCAGAGAGGGATGGGTATGTGCTCAGGGTTCGGGGCGTGACAGATTGTGTGTAGGGTGGTGGCCATGGTCTCTATTGGAAGAAAGCCGGCAGAAGATGACTAATCTCTTTGACGCACAATGAACAATTTATCCCAAAACGAACGTTGAATTATGGGTGAATGATGAACAATATGACTTTACAATGGTCTAAATGCAGTCATGAGGAAAACATCCAATTTCCACAGCGTAAATGTTCATTGTCTTCATAAAGGAGTAATGGAATGCCTTTCTTTCTTTGATAGAAAAAGGAGAATAAGGGAGAGCAGTTTCTTTCTGAATGTTCTTTCTACCAACCAACCCAACGATTATCTTCTAAAATTATTTATATGACTCCCTCATACCCTTTCAAAGAGTGTCTCTCCATTATAACATATTGAAACGAAACGGTGCATCTTAATCGTACCCTATTATGGACGTACTAATAAAGTACAACATCTCCCACTCGGACATGATGAGCTTGATAGTGCTCTATCAACAATATAAGGCATTCAACATTCATCAACTTTAAAATCAATTCAAACTGGCAAGAAAACCGTGAAACCAATTAATACACCTGTATTTGGGAGCTCAAATTATGCACCTATTAAGGATGACATAATGGCTACAACCCTAAAAAGAAATAAACAATTTATGTCTCACGGTGCCCTAGACTTATTTTACTACATCAATCCAAGTATACATATTCTTTAAAGGCTATAATTAACTATTCTCATAACACTATGTATTTACAATTATATCCAAAACCACATAAGGTGATATAATTAGTCAACTAGTAAATACATGTGATAGATATAAAACAACAATAGTCTTCATTCGCACTCATATCTCTCTCCATTTTAGAACAATTGCTTTTCTAGACACATTCCATAAAGCTATATTTATTCATGACCGTCAGTAACATGCTAAAGTAGCAACATTGATCTTTCACTTCAAAAACATAGTCGGAAATAACAAATGGCACAAAAATGAGGTAAATTATATATTACTTCAAGGTCTCACACGATGAGTAAATATGGATAATTTCACTCACATTCCCTTGTTGATCGTACAATACACATGCAGTATGAATTACATACTATAATGGATTTCTCTTTCTATAAGAGTGTATGTCATTTATTAAATATATCCACTATACGAATCTTTGCTTAAGCATAGTCATGTGCTTCTCACGTACTCCAGTTTAACTCGAGTGCTATATTAGCTCACTTTCTATAGAGCCCAATTAAGTACTCGCATCTGGCATCTTTCAAGCATACATGACTGTGGGACTATCATGTTCAGTCTTATCATATACAAATCACATACCTCATCCTGATTCCAATCAAGGCGACATATTGTTTTATGTACTAAACTTGCTCTCACGACCTACCCTTGGGGGGGGAACATGTTTAAGGGTATTGCCTATAGGATAGACCTAAGGCCCATGATTAGGCATGGGCTCTCCCAAGCTCATATGTCACGTGACATTTGGGTATTTTTAAGAATTTCGCAATAAGGAGTCGCCACTAGCCTATTGGAGTCAGCTAGAAACCAAGAGATATGAGAGTGTACCTCACTTCCTACGCAACCAGAGAATCTAGGTCGATGACTTGATTACACTAATTAACCAATTAGTGCCATTTCGGTACCTAATCTTGTTCATTTTAAGAGAAAAGATTTTTGTCAGGCAGTTTGGATTAATTTTAAACCTATCAACTAACATGTGAGGTGATCATGCGGGTGCACAATCATTAAATTACTAATTATAACCACCAAAATCCTAATTGCAGTAAACTTTAGCATGTGCAATTAAACATTCGCAAACATAATTAAATATGCAAATTAAACATGCAATATAGCAAGCAAATAAAGGCCTAATTACACTAAGAAAGTATGACATGGCGATTCTGAACCAAACCCTGCATTTTTAGATTTTCGAAATTTTTCTAATTAATTTTGTTTTTTAAAAAGAAAAATTTAATTTTTTTTTTGGCAAACCAGGTCGAATCCTCGGGTTGGGTCCGACCCAGGTCGCGAGTGGCTAGCCCGTATGGGCCTGGAACGCAGGCCTAGTCTGGGCATCCTTCTCTTTTTTAAAGAAGAACAACCCTCAAGCCCACATGCTAAAACATCCCAAACTCGGCCCTGATACCCGACCCAGATTATTCAAAGCCATACTCGGCTTGTGACCCGCGCCCGACCCAACTCCTAAACGTGACCCGATTCTTAAGAAAAAAAAAAAAAACCCTACCCGGATCTAACCCAACTCCAACCCGACTTCTTCTTCGCGGACCTAGATTCGGAACCCTCGAGTCCGGCGATCCGCGGCGCCGGGGGTTGGCTAGAACGTCGCCAAGTAGTGATTCGATGGTGGCGTCGCGCGGACGGCGGTTAAGGTTCCAAGGGGGAAAGCGGTGGTGACAACTCGTCTAGTGGCTACGGCTTCTCGGAAAATGAGACGGCGACGAGAGAGGTTCCCACCAGATACAGCAGTGACGGGAGTGTGCAATGGCAAGGGATGGCAGCGTTCGATGGCACGAAGCTCAATCAAGGCCAGCGGGCTAGTGGGTGGTTAACGAGGCGGCTAGATCGTGACGGTGAGGCAAATAGCAGCGGCTCAGCGTGGTACGACATCGTCTTGGCCACGATCCTTGAAAGGTGGGGGGGGTAAACGAAGCTCGACAACATCAGGATGGATAGGAACACATTAATGAAATGCCGATAGGCTCGCTGGCGTGCGGTCGTCAAACTTCACCAGATCTGAACTCCCTCTTCAGTTTCTCTCTTGCTCCTTCCATTCTCTATCGATTCTCCCTTGCTTGGTTCTCTCCGCAGTCCCCCCATGCCAACGCACAACCGCAGAGCTCCGCTGATTCAAACCTAAACCCTAGAAAGCTTTGAAGCTCAGCTCCTGCTGGGGGACAGACAAGGGGCTAGAGCTCGCTCAAAACGGTTGAGGGAGCTCCGGCCAACTTAATACCACACAGGCATGCCAAGTGTTTGGCGAAATGCCTACCTAGTTCCAAGGAGATGGCAGCAATCAGCGACTGATGGGTAGCTCTCTGACGGTGGCAAGGCGTCCCAGGAGCTCTTGGCTCCTTGGCTGGCCTCCACGAGCCTTTGCTCTCTTCTTCTCTTCTCCATTCTCCCCCTCTCGATTCTCCCTTGTGTCATGTTCTTTGTTACTCTCCACACGGTCCCTATTTTCCTCAGGTCCTCCCCCGTCCGTTGCTTGCCCATGGTTCTCCCTCCTTTCCCTCTATTGTGTGTCGTCCCCTCCTTCTGCTCTGCTCCTTTCTTTTCCCCCTGATCTACTCATGCCCCCACATCCCTTATGTTGCTATGCTTTTTGCTTTTGCTACAAGTCCCGCGTAGAGACAGGCAGGAGGAGGAAGACAGCTGGGCATGGGCCGAGCTAAGGCGGGATCCGGCCTGACCCAACCCTTTCCAGGTTTTTTTTTTTCAAAATTAATTAATTAATTTTTTAATTAAAACTTTTTAATTTTTTTTATATGTACTTGAAAACACAAATTAGGTGTCAACACTTGCTCTTCAGCATTTATTTATACATAACGTTTCATCTCAACATGCTAACTATTACACTTGAAGTGATTGCTCGTGTGAGTGATCCAATCATTGCCTGTTGACATATTTTTCAACAATATATGTGTGTTTGTGCTAGTCTCATAATGGATTTGTATTTATTGATAAAACATCAAGTCACTAAAAACAAACAAGTACAATACATATGTTTACATATACATAAACTAATGATCCTCTGCAATATTACATATCACATTCTACGTAACCCTAAAAACATCTTATGGGTCAAGAATACGTCTCTAGGAATAGTCTTCGTAAATGGATTAGTAATCATTCTATTAGTTGAAATGTATTGAATGATCACTTCTTTCTATGCTATTATATCTCTGATGAAGTTATTCTTTATATCAATGTGCTTCGTCCTTCCATGATACTTGGGATCTTTCACATAGACAATGGCTACTTGACTATCACAATAACCTATCCATGCTCTTGAAACCTCAGTGATAATGGCTAAATTTTCCAAGAAACGTTTTAGCCATACTGCTTCTTGCACTACGGCAAAACATGCAATAAATTCTACATCCATCGTAGACAAGGCTGCGCATGTCTGTTTCTTGCTATTCCAAGAAATTACATCTTCATTGAGCATATCCAGAAGTCGATTTACGCTCATCCAGGTCTCCTCCCCAATCAGTATCTAAATAGCTTAATAGGCGTAAATCATTCCCTTGGTAACAAAGTCGATAGTCCATGGTGTTTTTAAAATATCTCAGGATCCTCTTCACTACTTTCAAGTGTGCTTGACCAGAATTTGATTGATATTGGCTCACTAACCCCACAGCATAACATATGTCGAGTTGAGTACACATCATAGTATACATCAAACTTCCGACCACACTAGTGTAAAGAACAATTTCCATTTCTTTATTTTCTTTGGAGTCTTAGGATACATATTAGTATTTAGGCCTTTACCTTGCATGATAGGGGTATCAATGAGATTACAATACTACATATTGAAACACTCAAGAATCTTCATTATATAAGACTCTTGTGATAAAGTAAGGAGTTTCCTTGATCGATCTATTTCGATATTAATTCCTAATATATAAGCAACTTCTCTCACGTCATTCATTTCAAAATTGGAGGACAACCATTATTTTATGGTGATAACCAAAATCTTGTCATTTCCAGTCAATAGAATATCGTCCACATAAAATGATAATATCACAAATTTATCTTCAGACTGTTTGACATATACATAGTGATCTTCTTTGATCATCGTGAATCCAGAAGTCGTTATGGCTCGATGAAAGCGAAGATACCATTGTCTAGATGATTGCTTAAGGCCATATATTAAGTGATGAAGCTTGCAAACTTTATACTCTTAACCTTTAGCTATGAAACCTATTAGCTACTTCATATAGATTTCCTCATTTAGTTCTCCATTGAGAAATGCCGTCTTTACATCCATTTAATGTAATTCAAGGTCTAAATATGCAACGGTGGCTAGGATAAGGCGTATTGAGGCAAACCTTACAACTGGTGAAAATGTTTCCTCATAATCTATACCCTCTTGTTAAGTATAACATTTCACCACAAGACGAGCCTTATACTTTTCAATTGATCCATCCGCCCTTTGCTTAATCTTAGAAACCCATTTATTTCCAATAGCCTTGCAATTGGGTTGTAGATCAACCAAATCCCATATGTGATTTGCCATCATTGACTCCATCTCATCTTCCAAAACTTTTATCCATTCTTCCTAATCGGAGGATGAGAGAGCCTCTTGAACAATCTTAGACTCGGCATCGTTTTGCAAAGCAATCATAAATGCTTCCTCTTTAATCTCAAAACGACGACAGGAATACTTTTATCATTACTTTTACTTAACTGAACTTCTCTTGAATTCAATTCGCCAAGCAATACAACACTCCCACTAGGTCTTATATGTTGAGGTAAATCTTCATTTCTCTCTACAACATTAGTGAATGTGTCATTAGGATCTTTCATCTCATATAATTAGAAGTCCTTACCAATCTCACATCTACTAGGAAAATCGTTCTCTAAGAACGTGGCATCTTGTGACTTTATTTCAGACACACTTCCATCAGCTTGTTCACCTATGAACACGTATCCATTGGAGTGTTCAGAATATCTTGTAAAGATACATTTCTTCCATTTATGGCCTAATTTGCCATATTTATGGGAAGAATCATGAATATAAGCTGCACACCCCCAAGGACGTAGATTACTTAAGTCTAGTTTCCTACCAATTCATAATTCATAAGGGATAGAAGTGACTAATTTTGAGGGCACACGGTTAAGTACAAAGGCTGCAGTCAATAACACATCTCCCCAATACAAAATAGGTAAATTTGATTGCGTTATCATAGACCTAACCATTTCTAATAGAGTTTTTTTCCTTCTCTCAACAACCCCATTTTGTTGCGGAGTACCAGGAATAGTCAATTGTCATACAATTCCATTTTCATCACAAAAAATCTTGAATTACTTAGATAGATACTCACGTCCACGATCGGTTCTCAATAGCTTTATTGTTTTGTTCAGTTAATTCTTTACCAACGCTATATATTGTCTAAAGCAGTCTAATACTTCTAACTTGTGGGAGATTAGAAAGACATAACCGAAACGCGTGAAATCATCTATGAAAGTGAGAAATATGAGGCTCCATGCTTTGTTCTCACGTTCAAAGGACCATAAATGTCAGAATGTATGAGTTGCAATAGAAGTTCGGCTCTAGTTCCTTTACCGAATGGTTTTCTAATTACTTTTCCCATTAGACAATGTTCACATACGGGTTGATCAACATAAGCAAGTGACCCTAAAAGGTCCTCTCTAGTTAACATTTGCATTCTTTGTAACCCAATATGAGATAATCTAGCATGCCAAGTACTTGAATCAATCTCAACATTACTAGAAGATGTAATTAAAGAAAAACAACTGTCAACATTAACATTGTACATATCATAGTTAATGTCTAACACCATAAAATCATTCAATACATAACCAGAACCATAACAAATTGTTCCAAACAAAATGTCAACACAAGCACTATGGAAATTCAATACATAACCTAAGCTAAGAAGAATAACTACGAAGACCAAGTTCCGTCGAATATCTGAAGCATAGAGGACAGCATGTAGGAATAGGCTTCGACCACTACATAAAATTAATTTACATGTGCTGATATCATTCACTTCAACTCTTGAGTTATTCCCAACATATATTCATCTTCTTCTAGGTGGTACCCAATGATACTCCACAAATGCTCCTCGGTCTCTAACTACGTGGTTTATTACTCCTGAGTCTATAGTCCATATTGGATGAGATTCAGCAAGCATTACAGTGCTAGAAACAAAAGCATTACTTAAAATAATGGAGTAATAGGATACCTATTTCAACTAAGTGTATTCATGAGTAAAGTGACCCATCTTGCCACAATTATAATACTTCATCTTGACCTTGTCCTTCTTCCCACCACACTTATTATGTCGAAAGGTCTTAACTCTCTTAGGTGCATGATCAGTCTTGTTCCCTTTGTTATTGAATTAATGATTCCTTTTGCGCTTGAAATCCGAAACTTTGCGCAAACTCGATTCAACAACATAAGCATGGGTAGAGGTTCTCGCAGCCTCTAAACGTTCATCATCTAATTTCAAATGACGCGCTATATTGTCAAAAGTGACAATATTCTCATTATGCATCATGTTGATCTTCAAATGCTCTCAATTGTCTGAAAGAAAGCTTATAACAGCCAGAACTTGTTGTTCATTGGTAAGGGAGTGACCTGCTGACTTTAGCTCATGAATCATATTTGACATCTCCCGAAGATGTTGCCTCATTGTTACATTAGGGCACTTTCGGTATGTGTCAAATTTGATGGTGAGTCTCCTCAACTTAGTGGCAAACGTACCCCCAAACTTATCTTTCAAGACAACTCATATTGCTTCAGATTTATCATAACTTTCAAACTCACACATAAGATCATCTTGCATACAACTCAGCAACGTGATGTGAGTAATGCTATTTTTCTTTTTCCAAGCTTGATAAACTTCTAATCTCTCATGTGCTGAGTTAAAGTTCCATGCTCAGGCTCATCCATGGTGTGGTTGAGGGTTTCCAAAACCTCTTGCTCCTCAAGGATGTAATGAACTTTTTGGTGCCAAATATCATAATTATTACCGTTCAGTTTCTCTCCCTTATTGAAGTAAGCCACGATGGTATTGTATGCCAAAGCCATAATCAATTGCTATAACGTATTGATATAATAAACAAATAATCAATACTAGCACATTTTCAGAGTAAGACACATATTTAATTTGTAGCAAAGACAAACTAAAATAATGATATTTCAACAAAAGACACAGAAACGAAAGTTCACTATATTCCCAATCAGCTTCTATGTACGATTATTCTACTATCATTTACTAGTTTAATTTGCGCAAATTTTAAGTTATAGGTGAGAACTCCTTTGAATTCTACCAACCTACAAACTCCCACTAGAAAAATAATTACATGACCTCATGTAATTTGCACACTTTTCTATTAACACAGAAGGCATAGCATGATGTGAACCAATGTACAAGAAAAAATCATGCAGCAACTATAATTAAAATCGTAATTCGACACGTAATGAAAAAATCAAAGAATTCCAACCATTGTTTGAGTTTATTTGGAATCAAAAAATTGTAAGTATATTAAATTTTATACTTGATATCATCGAACCAAGCTCTACACAACATATATATGATCATTTTCATATAAACTAGCTTCTATATTTCCAAAAATACAAGAAAATACAAGTTAAAAGGAATAAACAATGTATGTATATCCCAAAAATACGCATACTTGAGGTTCTGTACACATTTTTATACCTTTAAAAATCTCAAACATGTAAAATAACTATACCACAATGTAGAGGACATCCATATGAACCAAACGTCGCTGACTACGCGTCAATCAGAGCTCCCATGCACCTACATGCGCCGCCTGAGTGTGCAACACGTATGGTGCACACACCAGCGAGCCAATACGGCTCCTGGCCGGTCCAACAGCCAGACCGATTGACCGGTCAACCGATTTGGGTGTCCGGTCGAGTCGGGTCTCAAGTAGGGTCGAATCATCACTCGGTCGCCGACCGGTCAACTAACGCCAGTGGTGATGTCATCCAACAGTTACCCACCATTGGCTAACGTCATCAATGACATTAGCACGTGTCAGTTCGCTGACGCACACTTGGCGCCCACGCGTTGGGCATGCCCAACCCATCAAGCACGTGGCACCCACACGCCACGACTTCAGGCCACGTGTGTGGGCGTATCCAGCGTCTTCCAGTGATGCTTCACACGCCGTTCGACTCATCTCGACGAGTATTTTCACCTCAGATATTTAAAAATTGATTTTGGCAGAAAAATACTTCGAAAAATGGCCAAAACTGTATGGGTCTACGCAACCTCCAAACATGTTTTTCGCTTTCGTTTGTTTTCGACAATTCAAGTTGCAATTTTTTAGTAATGAACATCCAGATGATGTGAAGTTCATCCTCTTGATCCTCATATCAAACAGCAAACAAGAAAATTGGATGAAAAATAAGGCAGAAATCATAACCTAGCTCTGATACCAATGTCGGAAGAAAGTCGGCGAAATACAACTAATATCTTTGATGCGCAATAAAAAATTTACCTCGGAACGAACGTTGAATTACAGGTGAACAACGAACAATATAACTTCATGATGGTTTGAATGCAGTCACGAGGAAAACATCCAATTTCCACATAATAAATGATGATTGTCTTCATAAATGATAAATGGAATGCCTGTTTTTTCTTTGATGGAAAAAGGAGAAAAATGAAGAATAGTTTCTTTCTGAATGTTCTTTCTACCAACCAACTCGACGGTTATCTTCTAAAGTTATTTATATGACTTCCTAATACCCTTTTAAATGGTGTCTCTCCATCATAACATATGGAGACAAAACAGTGCATCTTAATCGCACTCTATGATGGACGTACTAATAAATTACAACATTCTCAAGGTGCAGATCAAGAAGGGAGGTGAAGAGGTGGAGGAAGGAAACAACCGTATAAAGAGAAGAAGAAAAGAGAAAAGTCGTGTGATGGAGGGTAGAATTTTCTTGATGCATGGGAGTTATAATCAAGGTGCAGTGTACGTGCATGTAACCTTATCAGTTCTTTGGTCGCTTGATTTATGATGTTTTAACATATTCTCTTCGAGTTTGACTAGCTCAAAGAAAGTGAACAGTAAGCTTTCTCATGGGACATTATGCTTATGACCAATGCCTCCCCCAGAAAACTAAATAGATAGATTAACATGGCATCAGAGTTAAGGATGGCAAATGAGAAAATCATACAAAATGATCCTTGAATTTTGGCCCAATAAATAATGTGGTCTTTGAACTTTTAATTTGTTCGATATGATCCATGAACTTTAACCCAATACACAATGTAATCTTTGAAATTTTGATACATGCTTGTTGACACCTAAATTTTAGCTATTTTATTTAATTGTTCATCGTATAACGCATTTCATAACATTTACATTTAGGTAATACTAGTATTTAATTTATCTTTAAAAGTTGTTCTAAAAAATGAAAATGAAATAAAAAGTGGATAAGGAATAATCTAAAATATTTTGTTGTGGAGGGAGATTTTGAAAGATTTCAAAGATTGGACAATAGAGCCTTATCAAAAGACAATCTTCAATGGTGGAGCAAATTATCTTGAAAAATCTTGACAAAAGATTTTAGATTTCGAAAACCTTTTTCTTGTTGAGCACATTTCTTCTTTTCGAAGGATGATCTTCATCGATTGGGTCAATATATGCAGATCTTCATGGGCAGAACAAATTAAGTTTTTCTCTATAAATAGAGAGTGCAAGGGTTCGGTTTGGGGGTCTTTTTTTTTGGGTTTTCTCTGAATCAAAAAGAACAAAAAAAAAATCAAAAGGAAAAGAGAAAGGGAGAGGAGATGTGACAAAAGGGGAGAAGACGGATAAAAAGGAAAAGAGGAACAGAGGGTGGGGACGTTCGGCAGCAGACGTGTGCAGGGGAAAATAAAAAAATAAAAAAAAGAAAGGAAAAAAAGGCAGCACTGTTCATCTTCTTGGTTCCTTCCGCCCCGCGACCGCTCCGCCCCGCCACCCCGCCGGACGCCGCATCGCTGCTCTGCAACCACCCGAGATTCCCTCGCCGACGTCCGCGAACCCCGATCGTCGCCGCGCCGCCCCGAGATCCACCGCCCAGACCGCCTCCGCGCCGCGGCAGCCACTCCCGACAACCTGCAATCCCCCGTGAGCACCTCCGCGCCCGGTGTTCGGCGACCGCGCCTGAAGCCCTCGACCGCCCATCGCACCAGCTCCGAAGCCCACCGCGCCAGCACCGGAAATTGCCGATCGACTCCTCGCGACTGCCCGAGCACCTCGACCGCAGCAAATCACCGTCACCAGCGACGCCACAGCCGAGCCTCCGCTCCACCCGACGGCCCCGCTTCCGATCGACGCCAGCACCTGGAGTTTCTCGGCCCGCGACGCCCTTCGCCGGTGGTCCGAGCCCCTGCCGCACGCATCTACTCCACCGCCCTCCACTCGCAGCCGCGAAGCCACCGAGCCGCACCGGTCGCCTCACCGGAGTCCACCGCTGGTCCACTCGCCACCGATCCGCCCATTGCTGGTCCACGCCGGAACCCCAAACGCCGGCGACCCAAGCCCCGGCAACCCATCACAGCTACCCTTGGCTTGGTTGTGCACGTGCCGTTTGTGAAAGCAAGAAGAAAAAGTAAAAAAAAAAAAAGGAAAATCAATTAGGTAGTTTTTATTTTTATTTTTCATTTATTTGAATTAATTTTGTTTATATTTTTTAGTCCAGGTATTTAAATTGTCATATTAAATTTTAATATTCATAAGATATTATAGGCATTATTCATAGGAGTTGACCCTAAAATTATTGTAATTATTTAATTTGACCCATAAGACGTCGGGTCATTTTTTAATTATGTTAATTTTTTTGGGGGTTTGTTTATAATATATTAATTGTTGAAGTAATTTAATTATTAATTTGATCCGTAAGATTTCGGATCGGGTTTTTAATTATTTTGATTTCTTGTCGATGTTCGGGATTAAAAGTAATTTGACCCGTGAGATAACGGGTTATTTTTTCATTTATTTTAATCCTTTATTTGTTGAATATCTTGTTTGTTTAGATTTAATGCTTATTTTAGAAAATCACTACGAAAAAATCAAAAAGATATTTGAATTAGGATTTCAATTGGTTTTAGAATATTTCTTGTTATTTTGCATATCTAGAATATAGATTTTATTTTAGATTTAAAAATATAAAACAAAAAAAAATGCATTCATTTAGGATTTTAGTTTTTGTTTAATTTAAGTTGCATGTTTAATTATGTGGCATTTTTAAATTTCGAACATTGTTAAAAATAAAAAATATCATGCATATGTCATGTAGAATTAGGGCATGTTTCGCACGTCATTGCATATTAAATAGATTGCATGTTAGGTTAATATAATGTCTTAGTTTAAATTGGGATTTAATATGACTTAATCCTTAGTTTAAATTAGATAGAATTTTAATCTAACTAGATCATTTTTGCATTCGAATTTCATGAAAGAAAATACAAAATTTGTCTTTGCATAAGTTAATTTCAATTTTTAAGATAGATTGCATTTTTAAAAATAGAAATATCAAATGCACGTCATTTAGTTTTTATTAAGTTCATTTAATTAGAACTTTCATGTCATTAGACTAAGTAATGTTATACGTCATTTTAGTTGAGATAATTTTGTACGTAATTGCATTGCATGGCATGTCATTAGAATTAGGTAATTTAAATTGCATATTTAATTGTTGCATTTTCTTTAATTTCTAATTTCATGGAAAATATAAAAGAATTTGAATGAATTTATTTCATGCTTTAGGATAGGTTGCGTGTTTATTTATGTCATACAATTTTTGGTCATGTTATCATATCATTTCATGTTAGAATAGTGACATGCATTGCATAAGTCATGATTTTCATTAAATAAAGTGAAAACAAAAAAATTGAAATTGCGTGTTAATTAGGAATCATAAATAGGATTGTTGATGTGAATTCTGATCTAACGTCGCAAATGCTCTCGTTGCTTTGAGATAAGTTTTGCAATTTATTCATTGTTTTCTTGAATGTTAAATTGATGGTTTGCGCACTCGCATGATCACCTCACGTGTTAGGAAAGTGAATTAAAATTAAATCAAGCTGCTTGCAAAACATTTTTAAAATTAAAAAGAAATGGTACCGAAAGGGCACTAGAATAGTCTAGTGTAACCAAGTCCCCGTACCCAAAATCTCTTGTTTGTAGGAGTAAAATAATACTCCCATTATTTTACTTAGGTGTCTAATCGACCTATCCTAAACCGATTAGTGGCAACTCCTAGATAATAATATTTTGCATGTTAAAACCCTAAGTCGCGATTTGGTATGGGCTTGGGAGAGCCCGAGCTAAGCTTAAAGGCTTAGTAGTCCATCAACCTAGTTTTAGGTGGTGAACCCGAAAAATTGGGTCGCGACAATGCTCAATGTTGTCCTTGATCTTGAATTAATGGAATGATTACATTGAATGTTTTTATATAGTTGAATGGCTACATTTAACTTATATGAAAACTTCATGGAACCAAAGTGCACAAATTGAAAATTCAAGGACTATATTATATATTGGGTCAAAATTTATGAGCCATTATGTCATTATCCCTCATATAATATACTAAGAATCAGAAGATGAATACACTTTTTCGTTTAGGGTTCATTAAAGGACAAGCCAAGGTAAGTTTCTTACTTAAATTTAGGGGTGGGGGCAAGTCAGGATGTTTGTGCCTTCATAGGGGAATGGGGCTGTCACGCCCTGATCCTCCGAGCGCGTGCCCATCTCTCAATGGTCGATTAAATAGCGACATCCCAGGACGCATCACCGACCCATTCATTTTAATGCACATGTGGAAGCATATAAATAATCCCCAAACAACAATTCAATGGGATAGAAAGGTAAGGCCACCATTTTTAAAATCACAACATACCTTTATACATATTAGATTAATTTATATACATTACTAGCCAACATTTACAAAGTCTACAAAATGGTTGATTCTCAAAACTAGCTGTCCTATGACCAGCTAATCCGACTCGTTTGCCGACTATTCAGTGCCCACGGGATCCGGGCGAGGCGGTGGTTCTTCCACTACACCATCAGGAGGGTCAGCTGGATCCTCGTCTAGAGCAGCATCAATCACCGCAATAGGGATATCAAAACCCCTAAGGGGACCTAGCCTAACACCATATGGAGTGGTGCGGAACTAGGCTCTGAATCGATTAGGTATCTCCCGGTGCGGAACCTCTTCGACCTAGACCATGGTTATAACCAGCTCGTAAATCCAAACACTTCTGGGATCGGGGAAAACAGAGAACTGCTCAATAACCCTCATGGGACGACCATGACGCCCAGGGGGAATCGACATCTGCGAACCTGAAAATGTTATCCCGCAACAGGGTAAGACAACGTCTCAGCAAGTTCAACTCCCTAAGACCCGACTAAGAAGAAAATACGCCCTGAGGGCTGCCTAGGCACAATCACGAGTCGGAGGACTTACCTTAGCCTCGATTTCTTTCCTGCAAGTTAATACAATTATAATTCATCGAATCACATCAAATCGAATCATCGATCAAGCGACTCAATCGATTCCATGTCATCAAGATCATTCCCCGGTTATCTCAATCAATAATATCTATAATTCTGACCATAATCCAAGACTACTCACTCTAAGCTAATATATAGATAGTATAGCTCACCGGAAGCTGCCTCAAATACCCGTACAATATACTATTCATGCTCACTAGAAGCTGCCTCAAATACTAATATAGTATACTATTATGCTCGCTAGAAGCTGCCTCAATTACACTGATATAGTACACTATTCTGCTCGCCAGAAGCTACCTCAATTACACTTATATAATCATCTGATCATTTTACCATTTTTATCATACCCGATAAAAATACTCGTGTGTGGGTACACAGTCGGCCTTAGCCAAAATATAATATTTTCACGCTTGAAAAATCCCACTAATTTCACTGATTCATAAACTCATTTTTGGCGTTGTAAACCGACGCCTAGTGATTTTCCAATTAATTACTGAAATTAACTAATTTTTGGAATAAATCCCAAAAATACAAATCACATCAAATCAACACAAATTATAACTCAATTAAATAAACAGATCACACCATTACAATCAGCATAAAATTCCGGTCACTAGCTATCCCGATCTAATTTATGGAAAATAATTCATTAATTAAATAATTAAGGAAAATAATAAATAAATGCCAAAAATAGCAACTTAGGCCCGTAAAGCGTAATTAAATGCCGAGACAAGCCCGGAATATTTTTCAAACCACTCTAGATAAATACTAGAGCTTGTCTAGGCCCTAATTGCACTAAACTAACTACTTAACATGCATCAATAATTAACTAATTCACTAATCCATTCTAACTAACCACATAATCTATACTTAGTCTAAACTAATTAACCCTTAAACGTCATTAACTTACTAAGTGGGAATTAGTGAGTTAAACTCACTTGATTAACGATTCGCTCGGATCAAAATGACGGGGACGCGGCAAAGAACGACAACCTCCAAAGCAGGACCGCCAAGCGGGGCCGAGACGGCCTCGAAAACGAGCCTTGATGCCCACAAACCCTTGCTAATTTTGGCTTCAGATTTGGGCCCAAGGAGTTGCAACGGTGGCTAGTTTGGGCATAGTTTGAGGCTAGTCTCGACGGCCGCGGATGGTGGCGTGGACCATGACTGGAACGGCCATGAACCGGGCCGAGTTGTGTCTGTTGGACTTGCTGAAACGGAGCCACTGTTGGGCTTCGGATGGGCTAGAGCGGAAGAGAGGGATGGAGTAGCTTTGTGCAGTGATGATGGGCCACGGGGAGGGGGGTCAACTTCGAGCTTGATGGATGCTGTTGTTGACTCGATGGGCCTGATGAAGAAGCAGTGGGTGAGCTGCACGTGAGATGGAGAGTCGGTGATGTTAGGTGAAGAAGAAATAGACAAAGTGGATGGGTCAATGGTGTCTTCGACCGAACCAGCAGAAGAGAAAAATAAACAAACAAGGATAGATGAGTCGAGGGCAGCTGGCAGGGGAAATTTGACCAAATGAGACAAGAGGGGGTTGTCGAAGCCAGCGGGGCTAGAGAGAAGCCCAAAGAAGAAACAAAACAAAAATTAAAAGATAAGAATGCACAGGTAGTCGGCTGAGAGGGAGAAAGGAAAAAGAGAATATGCGAGAGAGAGAAAGAGAGAGAGAGAGAGAGAGAGAGAGAAACGTGTGCCAAATGAATGGATGAGGAGGGGGCTTGTCAGTTAAAATGGAAAATGTGCAAAAACAAGAAAAATAAAGGGGAGGGGGACGTGCAGATTGGAGGACCAAAGAAGAGGAAGGAACAATTTAAATAAAACACAACTATACTTTTGCTCAACTTCATAATAAGAACAATTGGTCATCCAAGGCCAATTTTAACATCAACTTGCACAATTTGAAGTCCAATTGAAGACCAAAATAAGATGGTCCCTCCAACATACGAATTCCCTCAATTCCGAATTCTATTTCCTTTTTCTTGGAATCCGATTTCTTAACAAACTTCTCCGATTGAGGCCCAATTTTGTTGAAGAAAAAGCCCACACCATTACATTTCACCAAGTAGCTCATATCGAAGGCCAAAATCCCTTCAAATCGGCCAATCCGAATTTCCATTCATTTTTCGAATCGTCCGAATCAATTTTTCGTAAAAATCCCAAACTCGCCGGAAATTCCTCAAAATGTGAGTTAACGTTCCTAAAATGATTCGTGACACGACAAAACTTTCAATTTTTGAAATCGAATTCAAATTTGCGGTTAATTTCAATCTGGCGCAATTTTAGCGTGACCTAGCCTACCATGTAGCTTTTAGGAATTTTTGGTGTAATTGATCCGTGATCAATTTTCTTTGAGCCATAACATACCTCTTCGACACACTGACGACTCTCGGTGGTCATGAAAATCTCGAGGTTTCAAATACAGACACAGGGTACCCAAAACGACAGAAAATCTGTTTAGTGCCGATCGACGAGAATTTTGCAATCAGGTGGAATCACCCACACTTGGATCACACATCTCAGTCGAATCGACCTATCTCTAGTCTCTAATCGATTTTTAATTATGCCATAATGACCCTCACAGACTAGCATGGTCGAGCAGTCAATTTCTAGTCGAATTCTCAAGTCTATTGCATTAAAATCCCTTAATGGCTTCACTTGATATGTCAGTTATCTCATGAGTGGCTATCTTAGAGAAAAGCACTATAGGCGTGTCGATCAAAGGCCCAACTTATCCAATCGAAATCAGAGCCTGAAAATCAGGATGTCACAAAGGTTGCAAGGCACCGGTATAGAATTAATTGTTTCTCTCAAAAACCACTAATACCATGATGGCGCTTTGACATTTTTCTTTTTTTCTTTTTTTATGAAGAAGAAGAAAGACCTATTGAGTGGATCTGGTCAAAAAGATTAGCCTTATTGGTTGATTGTATGAAGCCAAACAAGCTCTAACCTCCACAAATTTGTCAACGGGTGATAATATGAAAGAGAAATACCAGTCCCTCCAAGCTTACATCATCAATAAAAAGCAAAGACTATAAGGAGAAGAAATTCTTCTTAAGTTATGTTGTTGTTGTTATTTCATATTTATAAATGAAATGAAATTAAGGAACTAAAATCTTTTTTTTCCCTGAAGACGTAGATAGGATTGATTCACGAGACAAGGATTCCCTATAACCCATGCTCATCCCTAATGAGTAGGGCTAGGGTGATTAGTGCGATGAATGGTTTCCACTTCTCTAGCAAGAAAAATTATCCACACAGTGAACTAATTGGTGTGTAGGAAAGGTAAATTGATAGACCGACTTCAATTGGTATCAAAAGCATGCCATTGCTTTTATGTATCTCTCAGGTAGTCCTATGATAGACTTTGTTCGTGCAAATGGATTGCATGGAGATAATTCGACTTTTATGATGCCTCTGGGAGAGTTTTTAAAGCAACTTTAGGTCTCCATTTGTTGGCTGGGTCCACCTTCATGTGGGGCCTAGCTAGCACATGGAACAAAAGGAAAAAAAAAAAGGAGAAAAGTCAGAAAGTAACATGTATAAAAAGAATGGGCTACTTCGTGCATGCCTAGCAAAGTGAGGAGAGAGAGAAAAAGTGAAGCCCCCCTCACCCGAGAGCACTGAAGAAAAAGGGGAGGAGAAAGCCAAGAAGAGGGCTACAACTTTGTGGTCTAAATTCGAAGACTAAACGTTGACAGAATCGGCTCAAATTTGATATGTTGTTCGTGAGACCGAGGGCTATGAGTTGATGGTTTTCATTCATCGATAACCACCTCCAAATTCTCTAATTATGATTAGGGTTTTCTAATCTCATTTATGTTTATCCACCTTTGTGGTGAGGAAATGAGCTTGTGATGCTTATGTGAAGGCTCTACTGTGTGACTAGAGAAAACTACTTTGTGCATCCTAATATTCTTAGCGATTAGTAGAAGTTTTTTTGGGCAATCCATGCTTTTTCTCACATTGAATTTCCACATTAAACCTTGGTGTTGCTGTTGACTTTGTTGACTCATCATTTCGACATTATATTTGCATATTGTGGGGATATATAAAGCTGGTTGTTGATGGGACTAAGTTGATTTTGATCAGTCTAATTTTGAGGGAGAAATTGATCCTCGATTGGATTTAAATTGTGTGGTGAAATTTTGTCCTGGAGTTCTTCCCAACAAAGTGGTGCTAGAGGTAGAGTTGAGATTCTAGTTATTGATGGAAGAAATTAGCTACACCATGTTTAAGTTAGATACATTGGGGGTGATAAAGCTAAAAGAGATAAGGAAGACAAAGAGTGGGAGAAAATGAATTGGAAAATGGTTGGATTTATCCGGCAATGAATTGACAAAAGTGTGTTTCATCATATTGCTCAAAAAACGAAGGTGGACACTTTGTGGAAGAAATTACAAGATTTCTACGAGAGGAAAACTCTATAAAATGAAGCTCTTCTGGTTCAACGACTTATGAATTTGAGATACAAGAAAGGGATAGCATGTCGAAACACTTGAATTAATTTCAAGATGTTGTAAATCAATTGACAGATCTTGAGATTGACCTTGGTGATGAATTGCAAGCATGCTTATTACTTGGTACTCTTCTCCGTAGTTGTGACACATTGGTTGTAGCATGAAATATTTCAGCTCCTTTCGATATACTTTCCATGAGCATGATTAAACAAAGCTTGTTTAATGAATAAACAAAAAGAAAATGTTTGAATTATGTTTCTAAATCGAAGGCTTTTGTAATAGAAAATAGGGCAACAAGCCAATCAAGAAAGTTTCATAATGATGATAACCAGGGCAAGTCAAGTAAAAGGTCAAAATCAAGACTGAGGAAGAGTGTGAAGTATTACAATTTTGGCAAGATAGAACATCATACAAAAGAGTGTCGGTTGCCAAAGAGAGATAAATCCCATGATAGAAATGGAGATCGAAAGAAAGGAGAGAGACAAGTTACAATGGCAGTTGCATTCGATAGCGATATTGTGTTTGTATGTAACGACGAATGTGTGAACCTTATGGGTTGTTGATTCCACCAAGACTATATATGGGTTGTTGATTATGTAGCTTCTTTTCATGTCACCTCATAGCATGACTACTTTGCTTCTTATCGCGGCGGTTTTTGTGTTAGGATGGAAAAAAGTGGTATTTCCAAGGTTATTGGCATATAAGATGTTTATTTGGAAACTAAGATTAGATGTAATTGACTTTAAAGAAATGTGAGACACGTTTTGGATATTCGAGTTCACTTGATCTCCACATGTGTCTTAGATGATGATGGTTATTACAATTTCTCTTTTGATGGCAAATGAAAGTTGACTAAAGATTTTATGGTAGTGGCAAAGGGTAAGAAGACAAGTTTTCTCTATACCATGTAAGCTTACTTGATTAGAAAAGAGGTAAATGCAGTGAAGGATTCCTTAGTTGATTTATGAAATATGAAACTTGGTCGTCTTATTGAAAAAGGGCTTGACATTTTTACAAGGAAGAACCTTCTATCTTTGAAGAAGAAAAATCTAAAGGAATGCACTCATTGTATTACGGGTAAGCAACATAAATTCTCATTTCATAGTCCCTCTCCACACATGAAATTTAACATATTTGATCTAGTTCACATTGATGTTTGTTGGATGGATGCTAGAACCCTTGGAGGTACATTATACTTTGTGACATTCCCAAGACACATCGCTGACCCTTTCATTTTATGCACATGCGGAAGCGAGCTAATAAACCCTAGACAGCAATCAAACATGGGATAGAAAAGCAGGACAACCAATTTTCACAAAACACACTTTATATATAGAGGTCTGTTTCAAAAAGAAACTACCAGACAATCTACACCCCAAAACCCTTTCACCTTGGGCTCCGGATTCTCCATCCTAGGGACCTGAAAAAGGGTTAACCACAATGGGGTGAGAATAAATCTCAACAAGTCCACACCTTAAATCCCGATTATGACAAAAATTCACCTAGAGGCAGCCTAAACATGCATCACTCACAACTTACCTCGCCTCGGCACCTCCATGCATATTAGTACATCTCATATATCACATGTACACATCAAACATAATCAATAACTGTAACACGTCAATTCATTCTCAAACAATTACGGGGGTCCCGATTATAAGGCCAAACCGTTATGACACGTCCCATTTCCGTGCCACACAATTTTGTCTCATAATCAAGCGCAGCTATCTCATATCGATCGTTCATTCACCTCAATAATTAAACTCAAGACTCTAGAGGTGGCTCCCATGAAATTACTTTATCGTATAGCACTTAGCCCTTGAGCACATATAGCAATAGTACAAGGCTCTAGAGGTGGTTCCCACGAAGTTACGTTATTATGTAGCACTTAGCCCTTGACCACGGATAGCAATAGTACAAGGCTCTAGAGGTGGCTCTCATGAAATTACGTTATCGTGTAGCACTTAGCCCTTGACTTCTCATGACAGTAGTGCAAGGCTCTAAAGGTAGCTCCCATGTGACTCAAGTTGCCATGTAGCACTTATCTCTTGACTACAAGGCCCTTTACTCGTTCACTACCCCACATAAACACATCAGTGTACTTAGGTGACCACACGCATATTCATACTTGGCCAAGGATATCGTGCTTTGGACTCAAATACTTCCATTTCAAATGATGGACTTGGCCAATTTTTTTTGTATTAAAAATACTCGGTAAAATAATTATGCGTGGTCACACGGTCAAATCGAACCAATAAACGTGGTACTCTCCCATTTCAAAATTCCACGATTTTATATAGTACATAAGATATTTTTGGCGTCAAAACCTGACACCTAGTATTTTTCTAATTAAATACCCAAAATCAATTTTTGCAATAATAATTCAAAACAACAATCCAGCACCCAATTGCACAAATCAGCAATCAATTTCACATGTAAACGCACCAACGAAAATTTCACTAACCGACTATCCCAGTACAATTGATGCTAATTATAATTAAATAAATTGTAATTAAATAAATAAATTGTGTTTAATTAAACTGAACTACCTAATTAACCTGACCACGTAGGCACATCATCCACCAAATTAACTCTTAGCTTCCATCATATAGCCAAAACACCAAAATCCCCTTTTAAAAATAAACTTAGCAACTCTTTTTTTTTTTTTTCAAACCTTCCGAAATAAATTCATACTGGATCCCGTATTTGAAATTAACCCGCCAAACTTTGCACGCATCTAGATTGAAACCTCATGGTTTTATTGAGCCCATAAAACTTGGCATCCAAACCTGACACCATATTTCTTTTCTAATTTCTTTTCCAACCACCCTCTTTTGAAAACTAACATTATTAATCCCCTTTTTTTTTGTTCAAAACTTTTAGAAATAAATTCATAGCTACTCACGTACTCAAAATTAATCCGTCAAACTTTGCACGCACCTAATTTAAAACCTCATTATTTTATTGGGAAAATAATTTTTGGTGTCCGGACTCAACACCTCATTTATTTTCTATTTAATAGTCCATAAGGTCACCTTTCGCAATAATACTAAACAACGCACCTAGAACAATCGACCTCATGAGATCACACATAAGTTCTAAGCATGCCACAAGTCAACCACATCACCAAATATGCACTATCCAGCAAGCACAATATCAAGAACAATCACAAAACCACAACCGATCCTAACCGGCAGTAACCGGGCCACTCTCGCGTCTCCAAGTTTAAATCCAAAACTCTAATCAAACGAGCTAATAAAATTCTCAAATTGGAATATCTTCTAGAGGATACTTAAAATAAAATTTTTCATGAAGACACATTGACCCATATCCTTCTAGATTAAGAGCATTAATTCGCTCAAACCGTTACAAAAAATGTGTCTGTTTTCAGAAATTCTGTTTTCCAAAATCAGTTTGGTTCAAAGTCCAAAAATGTCTGTTTTATCTGAAATTTGAGTATGTTAAACTAAAATATGTGAAAAACAACTTTTGTGAAGAAACTCTTTTGAAAAGTGAACCCTAAGAGTTGATAAAAATCCTTGCAATACCAAAAGGTCACGGATTCCAGCACAATCCAAGATTCTATTTTGAAATGACGAAGCTGAAATATCATTCTTTTAAATCTCTAAAATCTTGAGTAAAATATATATCATACCTGAAGATGTCTAAAACATTTCTCAAGAAGGAGGTGACCCCAAAATCGAAGCATATTTGAGTCCACAAAAATGGCAAACGGTGAGGATCCAACAACCGGATCCGAGGGAAATCCACTAAATTAGACCAATCCACCCTCATTACTGCTAATCCAATCAATTAGATTGATGCTAATCCATCTCAAGGCTGATCTAACCAAGCTAGATTAACACTAATACATCTTAAGGATAATCTAACTTAATACTAATTTAACTAAGCTAATTAACATTAATCCACCTAACTAAGTGCAATTAACTTCCTAATCCAAGATTAGGACGTTAACTCACCGGATTAGCGAGGAAATGGGTTCACGGTGTTGGCAGCGCGACGGCGGTGAGATCCTGTGCCTACGGCGTCTCTAACGGAGGCCAAACCGAGGCTAAAACGGCCCCGCAAATCATGGCCAAGGGGTTGGACTCGGTTCTGCTTGGTTGAGCTTACTAGTCGATCACGATTGCTGGCTGAGGAGGAGCTGGGCGGCTGGTTGCAGAGGCTAGTCGCTGTGTGATGGTGAGGCGAATGTGGGGTGGTGTTGGACACGAAGCTGCTGGGCTGAACGCCAGTGACTAGGCTGCTAGACAGAGGCGTGCGGCTGTGGTCAAGGTTGCTAGATGTAGTTGGGGTTGAGGGGAGGTTTGCTGAACATGAGGTGGTGTATGGGGGATGCTATGGCAGTGAGGGAGTGATGGGCTGGTATTGGGATGAGGGGCATGTGGGTGGAGAGTGGGATGAGTTCGCTGGTGGTGGGGGGAAAAGAAAGGGCATGAAGGGCGAATGAAAGAGGAAGGGAAGAAAAAGTGTAGAAGAAGAAGAGGGGCGGCAAGGGGGTCTTCATGTGTGAGATGGGGGGATTGAAGAGAGAGAGGGAGGAAAGAGAGAGGAGAAGCCAAAGAAATCAAGAAAAATATCCAAAATCATCATTTCTTAGTCCCCAAAATCTTCATGCCAATCTTCTTGGTCCCCAATTACTTTCTTGCATCTAATTCTCACAATTAACTATTTTTGGGCAACAAAATAGCTAAATTCCTCTCCCATCCAAATTTCCTCTTAATTCTTTTGCCGATTTTGATTTTCCGCAAAAATTCCAGGCTCAATGGAATTTTCCCAAAAGATGAGACGAGGTCCTAAAAATAAATCGTGACACGCTCAAACGTTCGATTCCCAAAATCGAATTCAATTTCATGGTTAAAATCAACCAGACGCGATTTTAGTACAATCCAACCTACCGGGTAGCTTTTAGGAATTTTATCACGATTGTATCCCTTAATGGCTTCACCCAATAGGTTAGTTAACTCGTGAGTGATCAGCTCAGAGAAAAAAGACCATAGGCGCATCGATGAAAAGCCCATTTCATTTTATCGAGACGGGGTCAAAAATTCAAAATGTCATAATATAGGCCCATTCGAATATAATTGCAAGGATTACGGCATGAAACTTGAGAAGACTATTCCAAAGACACCACAACAAAATGGAGTAACAGAGAGAATGAACCGAACAATTAATGATTGGATTCGATGTATGCTTTCTCATGCAAGGCTACTTAAGCCATTTTGGGGCGAAAAGACGAGAACAACAATAGATTTGATAAATTTTTCTCTATCGGTTCCTCGTAAGGGGGATGCCTCGTGAAGAGATTGGAGTGGGAAAGATGTTTCATACAATCATCTAAAAGTATTCGGTTGCCGAGCATTTATGCATGTTCTAAGAGATGAAATATCGAAGCTTAATGACAAGTCTAAATAATGTATCTTCTTGGGTTATAGACATGAAGAGTTTGGCTACAAGTTATGGGATCCAATTACAAAGGAAATCATTAGAAATCGAGATGTAGCGTTCTTTAAGCATCAAACTATTGAAGACATCAACAAGGCAAAGAGACCAAAGAATATAGCTCAACGTTCAGTTAGTTTCAACCCAAATCCTCCTACCGTGGGTAAAAATTATGGGGGAGAAGTGCATAAAAATCATGAAGATTGTGAACCCTCACATAATGTTGATTCTTCAGCTAAGACAAGTGAAATAGTTGAGCAAGAGCAGCCCGTTGAACCAGTCGAGCTAGTTGAGCCAAGCAACCATCCTATTTCTAGTTAGGAGATTTAAGAGAACATAGACTTTCTCAAAAATATTTGCCGCACTAGTATGTATTACTCACTGATGCAAGAGAGTTAGAAACTTATGAAAAGACTATGTCATGTGAACAAAAGAATAAATGGCATGAAGCCATATAAGAGGAGTTTAAATCCTTGCATGAGAACCACATATTTGAATTAGTGAAATTGCTTAGGGGTAAAAGAACACTCACAAATAAGTAGGAAGAGAGTAGTTTGCAATCATGATACAAGGTTAAGCTCGTTGTGAAAGGCTTTCGTCAAAAAAAGGGCATTGACTTTGAAGAAATTTTTTCCCTAGTTGTAAAGATATCTTTTATTCAAGTTGTTCTTAGGTTGGCCATCAGTTTGAATTTAGAAATTGAACAACTTGGTGTAAAGACAGTTTTTCTTCATGAAGACCTAGAAGAATAAATATATATATGGAGCAACTGGAGGGTTTTGAAATTGAAGGCAAGGAATACTTTGTATGTAGATTGAGAAAAAGCTTATATGGTCTCAAGCAAGCGCCAAGGCAATGGTATATGAAGTTTGAATCATTCATGGAAGAACACGGATACGGTAACACTAATTCCAATTCTTGTGTCTTTATGAAAAGATTATCAGATAATGATTGTTGACACCTAATTTTGGCAAATCTAGAAAAATAAAAAAAAAAAAAAAAATTGCATCAAAACAAATAAAAGGAAAAAATGAAAAAAAAAAAAAAAAAAAAAAAAAAAAGGGGGGAAATCAATTTGATTGATTATGAATGGAAGTTTGAAATTCTGATGAATATTCAGATTTTAATCAATGCAGAAGTAATTAAAAAATCAAGTGAATTAAGGTGAAGGATTTCGATAAAATGGAAGGAAACAAGCAAAATCAAGCTGATTGCGAAATCACGCTCCGATTTGCAGCCTTGATTTAATGCAACAGAAGATGAAAACTCAAAAGTTGCTATAAAAACGACCGTCTGGAATCACTATAAAAAGAGCCACAATTTTCATGACAAGGGAGAGCGAGTGAATTCGGGCGACGAGAGAAAAGTTCAAAAAAAATTCGTGCAATGTCAACAAGGGGAGAATTCGTGTAGAAGAAAAGCAAGAGAAAATACAAATGAAATATTCTTCTCTCTTGTCAAAGTCAACCTTTTGCTGAAGAAAAGATAGAGAGTGGTATAGTGAGGGAGACGGTAAGTGACGTGAGGGAGCAGAAAAAAGAAAAAAAAAAGAAAAAAAGAAAAGCAAAACACAACAACTGTTCATCTTCTCCTCTGTGACCGCCGCCCGTCCGCACCATCCACCAGGCTGCACCAACACCGCCTCACGCAGGCCACCGCACCTCCGCATCGCACCTCCACACCGCCCCTCCCTCTCTACTCCCCTGTCGCTGGCCGCTGCCCAGCGCCTGTAGCCAGCACCACACCCTACCATTGCTACACCGACGCCGACGTCTGCAACTCCACAGCTACATCCCGGGTTGCAACCCTTCCGGCCGAAGCCCGACACCGCTGCGCCCACTCGTCTCCATCAGCCACCGCGACGCTGCCTCTGCACCTGCTTTGCATTTAGCCCGTCCGTCTCCGCCTCTGTAGCAACCGACACCGCTGCGCCTCTGCAACCCGCGAGCCCCCCTCGCCGAGCCCTCGCAGCAGCTCCGCCTGCACACAAGCCAAACTTGGACCCAACGCCGACGCCCAATAGCACCACCAGAGCTAGACGCCACAACGCCCCTACTCCTGCACCCCACACCTAAGCGTCTCCGTCTGTCGCCAACCTCCACCTGACGACCTGCGACCACGCGCTACCGTCATCGTTCGCCTGCCACCGCTGCCCTCCGAGCCCCGGCACCATCGTTGCCCGCCAACCTTCGCTCCAACAACCGTGCTCCTCTACCCATGGCTACGCCACTATAGCGATCCGTCCTTCGCCACGCCTTCTTCCATCGTGCAAGCTCGTGAAGTCCCTTTTAGGTAGTTTTTTTATTCTTTTCATTTATTTTATTTTATTTTATTTATCTTATAGTTTAGTTACTTAAATTGTAACATTGGATATTACTATTCATTTCATAAATCTTGTAGGCATTAACCGCAGGGTTTTTGTCCAAAATTATTGTAGTTATTAATTTGATCTGTAAGACGTCGGATCATTTTTTTAATTACATTAATTTTTGGGCATTTTGATAGTATTTTAATTGTTAAATCATTATAATTATTAATTTGGTTTGTAAGACTTCAGATCAGATTTTTAGTTATTTTGACACCTTTTTATATGTCGTGATGTTTAGGGTTAGAGTAATAGTTAATTTAACCTATGAGACAATAGGTTATTTTTTCAATTATTTTAATTCTTTATTTATTGAATATCTTGATTGTGTGATGTGGGGTTTATTTGATAATTACTTGTCTTGGAAAAACACTAAAAATTATAAAAATCAAAAATTAAATTTTGCATCGGATGTGTTAGTTTAGTAAATTAGGACTGCATTTTTAGGGTTGCACTTTTAGGTAACTTTTTGGAATAGATTAGGATTAATTATTTTTTTATATAGATAGACTCTTAAATAATGTTTGCAAATGTTTTAATAATCTCATTTTTTTTTAAATAGTTTTCTAAGATAGGATAGGGTTTAAGTCAAATTAATCCCTAAAATAAATTAGAAAATTAGTCCTTTTAGATAGTTTAATTAGGGTTTTTATTAATTCCGAATTTCAATTAAAAAAAATACAAAAAATATCAGGTGCATGATAATTAGTTTGCATAATAGGTTCATTTAATTAGAATTTTTTTGTTAGATAAATTAGGTCATGTAGTTAAAATGCATGTTTTATGATAAAATTCTAATTTCAAGAAAACCCAAAAAATAATTGATTGCTTTGTGTGTTTATTTCTTTTGATTCAATTTATTCTATTTATTGAATGTTTAATAATGATTGAGCACCCGTGTGATCACCCTTCTGCATGATAGGGATTTAGATTAAAATAAATCTAAGCTGCCTGCAAAAACATTTTTGAAAATAAAAAGAATGGTACCGAAAGGTTTCTCTAATGTAACCAAGTCTCCGTATCCATAGTCTCTGGTTCGTAGGAGTAAAATAGTTCTCCCATTATTTTACTTAGATGTCTAATCGACCTACCATAAACTGATTAATGGCGACTCCTAGATAATAATCTTTTGTATGTTAAAAAACATAAACCTGAGTTGCGAATTGGTATGGGCTTGGGAGAGCCCGAGCTAAATTTAAAGAATTAGTAGTCTATTAGCCTAAACCATAGGTGGTGCACCCGAAATTTAGGTGGCGACAATGATTTTCTCATTCTCTTACTCTATGTGGATGATATGTTGATTGTTGGGCATGATGCTAAGAAAATCAAGAGCTTGAAAAATGAGTTAAGTAAAGCTTTTGCAATGAATGACCTAGGCCCAGCTAAACAAATCCTAGGGATGAGAATTACTCGTGATAGAAAGAAGAAGAAACTTTGACTATCTCAAGAGAGATACATTGAAAAAGTTCTTGAAAGATTCAACATGAGCACATGTAGATTGGTAAGTACTACATTCGTAGGCTATTTCAAGTTAAGATTCAACATCGGACTTTACCTACTATATCGGATCCACTATCATCTGATGTCAGGTATCATTGGATCTGAGAAAAGTTATAAAAGAAGCTCTTCCTACTTGAGAAAGTCCACCCCGATGATAATAGATCTGATATGATGAATAAGGCATTGCCCATGATGAAACTTGATTCTTGTAGAAGGAAAGCAGGCATTATGGATCTTCCCACATGTGGTGAAGGGCGAGATTTGTTGGTTGGATCCACTTCCATGTGGGGCTTAGCTAACACATCAAACAAAAAACCAAAAAAGGAGAAAAGTTCAAAAGTAAAAAGAACAAAAAGGAGGGGCTACTTCATGCATGCCCAAGCACGTGAGGAGAGAGAAAGAAAATGTGAGCCCCTCACCTGAGAGCACCGAAGAACAGGGTTACAAATTTGTGATTCCCAAGGCCAAATATTGACGGAATTGGCTCAAATTTGAGTTTGTTGTTCGTGAGACCGAAGGCTATAAGTTGATGATTTTCATTTGTCGAGGACTACCTCTAAATTCTCTTATTGCGGTTAGGGTTTTATAACTCCATTTATGTTTATCCACCTTTATAGTGAGAAAATGAGCTTGTGATACTTACATAAAACCTCTAGTGTGTGAGTAGAGAAAACTACTTTGTGTATCTTTTTTTGGGTGGTCCACGGTTTTTCCTGCATTGGATTTCCACATTAAACCTTGGTGGTATTGTTGGCTTTATCGACTAATCAATTTGGCATTATATTTGCATATTGTGGGGATATACATGACTGGTTAATAGGGCTAAGTTTATTTTGGTCAGTTTGGTTTCAAGGGAGAAATTGATCCTCGATTGGATTTAGTTTGTGGTGAATTGTTGTCCCTGGGTTCTTCCCAACACCAACGTACTTCTTGAGTCAAATATTATGTTTGGTAATTTTATTTTTTTAAAACAATTTGGACAGAACGCTGCCTTCATAGAGCCCAAAGCTCATGGCAAGTGCCCATTTGTCTTAGACTGTCAACAATTCCAAAAGGCGAATAAAGGTGATTAACAAAAAAAAATTCCGCCTTCAATCTTGTCCTCACTTAACTATTATACTTCCGGTTGTACCCCCTCAATATGATATAATAGTACATATATTATTCATGAAAACCTTATTCGTGATAGAACTTCAGTAATCTGAGAAATATATTTGGCTGAAATGGTAGTATATATTACTATTATTCTCATTGGGTCGACGACACTTGTGCACCGCTAGTTTATCAACTAAATTCCAAAGCCGAATGTTGGCAATAAGTTCAGCATAAGAAGTAATACTTCGATAAAGTCAAGGAAGCATTCCTCGTATCTGCTGGTTATAGTAATTTGGAAATTTGTAGAGATAATTTCAAGAACAACCCCTTGAAAAAGCCAAGCTAATTTATCTATAGACACAAAATCAAAACTCAGCAAAATGGCCACTTTTCAAAGGACTGCAGCGGTAGTCATAGATTGAGAAATTACAGATTAGTTGTATCGTTATCCTCGATATAAAATATTAAGAATTAGAAGATGAATGCACATTTTTGTTTAGGGTTCATTAAAGGACAAGGGTAGGAAAGTTTCTTACTTAAATTTAGGGGCAGGCACGTCGGGATGGTTTTGCCTTCACAGGGCGACAAGGCTTGGCGGCGCACCGCCGAAGAATTAATTGTTTCTCCCAAAAAACCACTAATACCACGATGGTTCTTGTTGGGAATAGCGGATTCCCTAAACCGGATTTGACACTAAGTCGAACCCCTAAAACGAATGTGGAAGACGAGCCCAAGAATCACATGTATCACCGATCAAAAATACAATAAGGAATCGAGCGTATCTTATTGTCCACGAATTAAACACCAATGCTACAATTCGAGGAAGAATCCTGATCACGTTCTACCGAGGAGCATGCTGTCACTATTAGGGGGAGAAAGAGACGTTGTTTTTGGAGGAACTTTTCTTAAGTTCTTTGGAGAGGGAGAGAATCTATTTTCTGGAGAACGTACGTACTTCCAAAAGGTACGTACTCTATTTCTTTTCTCCCCTTAAAAACGTCTTATCCAAAAGACGTAACTTTTCAACATAACACCCCTTCCAAAAGACGCAACCCCTTGTATCTAAACAACGTAGCCCTTCACATCGCAACCATTCATTTATGGGCCATTATCTTGCGGGCCAGGCTTTTAGGCCCAACATGGGCAGACGGGCCCACTTAGGCCCATCAACACATAAATAAAAAACCATCATCTCCCACTCGCACATGGTGGGCCAAACAGGATCCTCTTTACCTCTCTACAACATTCATACTAATGAATAATTCGTGCGACCAGCATACTTTGAGAGTTCGTTGACATACATATGTTAGGAATATATAGCAGCTCATAATGGGCATCACATTCCAAGTAGATTTAGTATGCAGTATCCTAGATCGATCGATCACATTTATATATCTCTTGATCTCTTTTAAATAATGATATATTGTATTCACAATTATGATTATCCCATAAACAATCATAATTGGTCGACCAGTGAATACAAAACTAGAATGTGATTCTCCAAATTCGATCTTTCTCTTTCCTTGAAACTCTCAATTTCAGTTCAACTTGCTTTTCTAGAAATGTCCCATTAGCTCGAATCAATTCATGATCATTGGCAACATCCTAAGATAGCAAACACTGAATAGAAATCTTGAAAATAAGTAAGAGTCATGAAGGCACTAAATTGAGGAACTCTTTTCCTCGAGAGTCTCACACGGCACAAAAAAGTTGAGATCAAACTTTTGCCACTATCATTAGTCGCCTCATCATACATAGTATGAAATACGTATTACGGTATTAACTCATTTCCTATTGAGCATATGTCTATACCTTCAATACCGTACAGATGATAGTTCAGACATATCTAATGTCTAACTTGAGTTCACATATCTACTCATACATAGAATTCATCAGAACTCACATCTAGCATCATAGACAGATAAAGTAAAATATGTGGGTTATTTTCCTTTCGGACATAGTCAATATCATGTCCTCATCTTAACACTCAGTTAAGGTGACATATATATATTTTAAGCTTGAGCTCTCGATTATCACCTAACTAATATGCTTAAAACTGTCTCATTTTTATTTATCACATAGTAAATAGAGGCGATTACCCATGTGAGTGGGCTAATATTTTATCTGTCTGACATACTTTCTCAAATTTATATAATGCATTGAGCATTAAGATCCATAAACATCAAACAAAGATTCATAGGCATTAATGATGAAAAAACACAAATTCATTAAATGTGAACACTTCAAGGAAATTACAATATTCAGTACATCAATCTCTACGCAGCCCTAGAGATTTTACATGACCACAAAACACATCTCTAGGTATTGGCTTTGTCATAGGATCTGCTACCATTCTATGCGTAGATATGTACTGTAAGTTCACATCTTTTCGTGCAACCATATCCTTGACAAAATTATACTTAGTATCTATATGTTTAGTCTTGCCATGATATTTTGGATCTTTGGTGTATGTTATTGCTGCTTGGCTATCACAGTTAACCAATAATGGATTTGCAGCATACCCAATAACACCTAAATGATCCAAAAATCTCTTAAGCCAAACACCTTGTAGTGCTGCTGATAATGCCACAAACTCAGCTTCCATTGTGGACAAGGTTATACACATTTGTTTCTTACTACTCCATGATATGGCGCCATTATTCAGTAAGAAAGCAAATCCAAAGGTAGATTTCCTTTCATCTAAATCTCCTCCCCAATCAGTATTTAAATAGCCTTCAAATCGCAGATCCTTTCCTTGGTAATTCAGCTTGTAATCAGCAATTCCCTTCATATACCTTAGTATTCTTTTAACGGCTTTCCAATGTGCTTGACCTGGGTTGGATTGGTATCTACTTACCATTCCAACTACAAAACATATGTTAGGTCTTGTACACATTATAGCGTATATCAAGCTCCCAACAGCACTAGCATAAGGAACATGTTTCATTTGTTCCTTCTCTTGTGGAATCCTTGGACACAGTCTATAGCTCAATCCTTCACCTTTTGCAATAGGAGTATCTATGGGTTTACAATTTTGCATACGAAATCATTCAAAAACCTTATTTATGTATATTTCTTGCGAAAGAGATAATGACCTCTTCGAACAATCTCTTGAAATCTTAACTCCAAGAATGTATGCAGCCTCACCCATATCTTTCATCTCAAAGTTGGAAGATAATCAACTCTTGACAGTGTTAACAAACTCCATATTACTTCTGGTAATTAGTATATCATCAACATATAATGATATGATCACAAATTAATCTTTAGATCTTTTGATATATACACAATGATCCTTATCAATCATTGTAAAATCATATGCCATTATGGCATTATGAAAACGTATATAACATTGTCTTGACGACTGCTTAAGGCCCATATATCGATCTCAAAAGTCGACATACCTTTTCTTCTTGGCCTTCCATAATGAAACCAGCAGGTTGTTCCATACATATTTCTTCCTCTAATTCTATATTGAGGAAAGCAGTCTTTACATCCATTTGATGTAACTCAAGATCCATACTTGCCATTATTGCCAAAATAATGCGAATCGAGGTAAATCTCACTACAGGAGAAAATGTTTCTTCATAATCAATTCCTTCCTGTTGATTATAACCTTCGCCACAAGGCGAGCTTTATGCTTTTCTATTGAGCTATCAGCTTTATGCTTTATTTTGAGAACCCACTTGTTCCCAATAGTTTTGTGTCATTCTAGAAGATTAACCAGTTCCTAAACATGGTTTGACTTCATTGACTCCATCTCATCTTGCATTGCATGCATCCATTTTTCTTTATTATGGCAATTTAGAGCTTCATTAACATTTCTTGGCTCATCCTCATCTTGTGGAGCAACCATAAAAGTTTCCCCTTCAATGTCAAAGTGTCGACGGGGAATACTTTTATGACTTGTTCGCCGTATGGGAGATTGTACACTTTATACATCATTCCCCATCATGCTCCCACTCAGATTAGATAATGACGATATAATCTCATCATGTGGTTATAATTGAGAGTGAGTTGAATTAAATTTACAACTTCTCATATTACTCCCACTTGGACAAACTCCACTAAAGTCATTATCTGAATCCAATGTTTCAAATATGGAGTAATCCTCACCTATTTCGCCCTTCTTAGGAAATTCATTCTCTGACATCTCGTGATTCGAATTCAGTTATACTTTCACTTTCCTGCTCACCTATGAACACATACCCTTTCGAGTGTTCAGAGTATCTTATGAAAATACTATTATTTCCTTTGGGACCCAATTTCCCAAACTTGTGAAAGGGTTCATGAATATAGGCAGCACAACCCCATGACTTAAGAAAACTTAAGTCCGGTTTTCTACCTGTCCATAACTCATATGGAGTGGAAGTAATTGATTTGGAAGGCACCCAGCTAAGTATATAGGCAGCAGTTAATAATGCATCACTCCAAAAAGTGATAGGTAAGTTAGCATGTGCCATCATGGACCTAACCATTTCCAATAGGGTTCTGTTTCTTCTTTCCGCAACACCATTTTGTTAAAAAGTATATAGAATAGACAACTGCATTTCTATTCTTTTTTCATCACATAATTTTCTGAACTCATCAGATAAATATTCTCGACCTCGATCGAATCTCAATACTTTTATTTTCTTGTCTAATTGATTTTCTACCAAGTTCATAAACCTCTTGAAACAACTAAATGCTTTAGATTTATGAGAAATCAAATAGACATATCCGAATCGAGTATAATCATCTATAAATGTGATGAAATAAACAACCTCATGCCTTCCTCTCACATTCATCGCACCACAGACGTCAGAATGGATTAATTGCAAAGGAAATTCAGCTATTTTACATTTTCCAAATGATTTCCTTGTCGTTTTCCCTACTAGGCAATGCTCACATATAGGCAAATCGACTTTTTCAATGTTGCCCAACAAGCCCTTTTGGCTAGTCTATTCATACGTTGTTGGCCAATATGACCAAGTCTAGCATGCCACACACTCACATCATTATCATATGAACTAGGAGACGTGAAAATGGAATAACAAACATTGGCATTACTATAGTCAACATTTAATACAATAAAACCATCTAGAAAATAACTACAACCATAGTAGTTTGTATCCAAATACAAATCCACACCACTATTATGGAAGTTCATATTAAAACCAAGCTTAACCAACACTAAAACAGACACTAAATTCCGACGAATCTCCGAAGCATACAACACATCATATAGGAACAAAGTGCATCCACCACGCATGATCAATTGACATATGCCAATTCCTTTTACTTCAGCTCTGGAGTTGTTTCCTACATAAATCCACTTAGTTCCAGTTGGTATTCGTCGAAATTCCACGAAGGATTCTCTATCCTTCGCTACATGGTCTGTTGCTCCTGAATCTACAGTCCACAAAGGATTAGACTCAGTTAAGAATACAGAACTTGACACATAAGCAAAGTTTTGAAATGTGCAGGGGATGTGAACCTTCTTTGGCTCGCGACAATCACGAGCATAGTGACCCTTCTTGTCACAATTGTAACACTTCACCCTTGTTAGCTTCTTCATTCGAGGACGCTTTCCTCTTTCATGTTGGTCAACCTTTGGTTTCTTCCCTAAAGCACTTGCTCCATTGCCTTTCTTTTTATTGAACCAGTCAGGACGTTTGCGCTTGGAGCTCGAAGCTCCATGTGAGCTGGAACCAGCATGATAAATTTCGGTCTCCGGCTTAGCCGCCAAGAGGCGGTCCTCTTCCAACTCAAGATGACGCACTGCATCCTCAAAGATTTTGATATTCTCATTATGAGTCAGGTGCACCTTCATATGCTCCCAATTCTGAGGCAATGAACGAATCACTGCTTGCACTTGCTGCTCATCAGTCAGGACATGGCCAGCATCTTTCAGCTCATTGATCATGTTTGACATCTTTCTAAGGTGTTGCTTCATGGTCTGACCATGAGGCTTCTTGTAAGAGTCAAACCTAATAGTGAGCTGTCTCAGTCTAGTCACCGAAGTATGACCAAATCTTGCTGCCAACACTTCCCACATTTCCTTGGCATTCTCAAAACGCCTAAACTCTCGCATGACGTCATTTTCCATGCTACTCAGCAACGTAATGCGAGCAAGAGAGTTCTTTCTTTTCCAAGCAGCAAATGCATCTTTATCTCTCTTGTGTTGTGTAGTGTTTCCATCTTCAGGTACTTCCATGGTTAGGTTAAGAGCTTCTAGTGGCTCTTGCTCTTCCAGCACATATTGAATTTTCATGTGCCATATTTCATAGTTATCGCCATTGAGCTTCTCACCTTTGTTCAGCTCAGCGACTATGCTCTTTGTGGCTGAAGCCATTGATCTGAACACATCGAACATATATGCACAAATTATTAATGCCTATCATTTATGCATCCATTTTGCACAAAACCATCATATTAATAAATAATTTCAAGTAAGGTTTCAGAATCAAAAGGTCACTATGTTTCCAATCATCATCCAAAATCCTAACTTGGAATTAATAATATTCTATGCAAAATAAATTCTTTGAAATTACAAAAAAAATTCCTAAGAACTACCTACAACAGTTAATAATAGCAAAAGCAAATAATATTTGATATCAAACAATAATATAATAATAATGCTTTCACATAATACAACTAACATATCAGTTGCTACACCAACAACAACTAGGTAGAAAACATTTACATAATATGTCCATTAAGCATACTAAATAAAGACCAGTCAAAACATCTAACACCAAGTCAATATATGAACTGGAAATATCCTTTTTTGTTCAATTTCTTGATCTTTTCTTTTGTAACAATCCAGTAATATTCATCTATAAAAGCCATCACAAGTCTCCTATACGAAGTATCTCTATTGACTTCCCATAAGCGATTCAACACTCCTTGCCATTCTAGTAGAAGAGTGTTCATGAAAAATCGCACTATCTCAGATTGTGGCATGGGACGACCATTCCATATGACCTTTTGTATTTTCCCGTTGACTTCAAAAACATGATCAATTAAGTCGCCACTCTCCCATCAATAATCAGTCAGCTCAGCTATCAACCTAGAAAGCATTTCCTTTTGTTCATCAGTAATTACGCGAATACGTGTGTGTAACTGAAGGGGAGGCATTGTTCCTGCAACAAATGCAGAACAAATTAGGGATTACATATAATCCACATTGACTTAATTGGGAAAAAAGAAACAAATTTTTTTTTTTTTTTCAACGGTCAAAGTCAACGGTCAACAGTCAAAGTCAACAGGTCAACGGTTCGAGCCAACTGGGTCAGGTCGGACGGCCGATCGGGCCGGGTCGAACGAACCAACCGGCGCGTGCGCGGCTGACGTCACGATGATGTCAGCTGGCGCGTGCGTCGGCCAAAACGGCGCGTTCAACGTGCGCACCTGAGGGGAATCGTGTCAGTGCGTGCAACGGACGCGCTGACAACCCCTCTTCGTTCTGGCCGCGCGTGGCGGCGCGTCCGACGTCCCCCGGCGGCAATCCGCCACTCGTTTTTCTCGTATCAATGAGACCTTTAACCCTACACTATTAGAAATGAATTTTGATTTACAGAAAATCACAAACAGAGGCGAACAGTATGCGGGTGTCGGGATTTTTAGGTCCCCGATTGACCGGCGGCAGCTTTTCTCGAAATTCGACCAAAATTTAATCAAAAGAAATTCACAAACATGAAAAGGGATCGGGAAACATGAACGATGACTCTGATACCAATGTTGAGAATAGCGGATTCCCTAAACCGGATTCGACAATAAATCGAACCCTAAAACGAATGCAGAAGACGAGCCCAAGAATCACATGTATCACCGATCAAAAATACACTACGGAATCGAGTGTATCTTATTGTCCACAGATTTAACACCAATGCTGCAATTCGAGGAAGAATCCTGATCCTGTTCTACCGAGGAGCGTGCTGTCGCTATTAGGGGGAGAAAGAGACATTGTTTTTGGAAGAACTTTTCTTACGTTCTTTGGAGAGGGAGAGAATCTATTTTCTGGAGAACGTACGTACTTCCAAAAGGTACATACTCTATTTCTCTTCTCCCCTTAAAAACGTCTTATCCAAAAGACGTAACTTTTCAACGTAACACCCCTTCCAAAAGACGCAACCCCTCGTATTTAAACAACATAGCCCTTCACATCACAACCATTCATTTATGGGCCCTTATCTTGCGGGCCAGGCTTTTAGGCCCAACATGGGCGGACGAGCCCACTTAGGCCCATCAACACATAAATAAAAAACCATCAATTCTTTGACATTTTTCTTTAATTTTTCATTTTTTATGAGGAAGAAGAAGTACCTAATGAGTGGATCTGGTCAAAAAGATTAGCCTTATTGGTTGATTGTACAAAGCCAAACAAGCTCCAAGCTCCATGAATTAGTCAACGGATGATAATATGAAAAAGAAATACCGGTCTTTCCAAGCTTGCATCTTCAATAAAAATCAAAGCTTGTAAGGAGAAGAAATTGTTCTTAAGTTATGTTGTTGTTGTTATTATTATTATTATTACATATTTATACATGAAATGGAACAAAAGAAATAAATAAAAAATTTCTAAAGGTGTAGATAGGTTGATTCACAGGACACAGATTCTCTCTGACTTGTACCCGTCCCTAATGAGTAGGGCCGGGGTGATTAGTGCAGCGAATGGTTTCCACTTCTCTGGCAAGAAGATTTATCTGCACAATGAACTAACTGGTAACATAGCTGCAATTTTCTATCCTGGCTAGAGTAACAGAACAATGGTTCTTCCGACTCTTCATCATGCTAACAGAAATGAGATGAAATAGCTCGTGACTTTATGTCCGATCATGTATAATGGATTTCTAGAATTAAAGTTGCACGAAGATCACTGCTGCACATGTAATCATTAATATCCATAGTGAATGAAAACAGACAACCTTTTCCACTGTGTCCTTTTTTTTGGTGTTTTGCTTGACAAACCTGTGTAAACGTCGAAACATTTGAATAATACTAGGTACACCAGGACTAATTTGCAAAACTAGTATATTAAGTGGTGCAGGTGAAGGACTCCTATTGAGTCTCGATTATGGCCAACTTAGCATACCGATTTTGAATACCAGTGTTAGTAAGCCTAGCATTGGTTTGACACAATTAATCTAATGGCAAAAGAGGCTCCTAACTCAACAGGCTTTCTCGCATGATACAGACAAGCAAAGAGCACTAAAAGCTGCATTTCCAAATCCAATATTCTTTGATAGAATACACATCACTTCAATCCACATAATTTTTAGCTAACGGTTATGCCAAGTGAACAAGAAGATGCAGACAACTTTTCATATGACAAAGAAAGTATTGTAGACAGGAAACTGAAGCCTGTGACGTACCTCAGAGACAAGCTCTTCTTCAATTAAATAGGGCCGTAATCTTCAATTAAATAACCATAAAATAAGCTAAGAGTGCGATGGCGATTCTCGTGAAAATTTTGAATCAAAGAAAGATTCACCATCAAGACTTTTCCCTTTCAAGATTTGATTTTATCCCACCAACGTAGCCGTGAGTGTTATCTCTTTTTCTTCCTTTGAAATTTAAGATAGAGATTGAGAGGATGTAATTGCGGGTTATCCATTGAGGTAATTCCGTGTGTGCTTGTGCACACAGATGCGATGGGATGACCATATGAGAAGCATGTGCGATGCATGACCTAGATAAAACGCGAATGCAAACTATGTAAATGATATTTTTTATTTAGGAGTGGGACTAACCCCTAATTTTAGCTAAAATTTAGGTATCAACAATGAAAACCTTGCTCATATGATAAAACTTCAGTACTGAGAAATATATTTGGCTGAAATTGTAGTATATATTACTATTATTCTCATTGGGTGGACGACCCACGTGCACCGCTAGTTTATCAACTAAATTCCGCAGCCAAATGATTGGCAATAAGTTCAGCATGAGGAGTTAAACTTCCATAGAAGTCAAGGAAGCATCCCTCGTATCTGCTGATTAAAGTAATTTGGAAATTCGTGGAGATAATTTCAAGAACAGCACCTTTATATAGCCAAGCTGATTACCCATAGACGCGAAATCAAAACTCAGCAAAATGGCCACCTTTCATAGGATTGCTGCAGTCAGGAGTATAATTTTCTTCATTCTTAGTGTTGCAAGGAGTGAACCAGACATAACTCTGGTGGACAAAATATACAACGGACAAACATATTCACAATTCAGTCAATAGAAATTCAAATCAGAATACGGCAGATTCAGGTTTCAATAAGTACTGCCAATGCATGGACTATGACGACGATGCTTATGGCCATAAGGCGTGCAATGGGGCGCTTTCTCCTTTAGATTGCAGCGCATGCCTGCATGCGGCGCGATTTAGTCTTCAAGAATTTTGTGGTAAGTACTGTTGACCGGTGAAACCAATCCGAGAGAATTTTGAGTTCTCCTTTTGAGGACATAAAATGAATTGCTCTCATGAAAAGTAATTGTTACGACCATATAAGAAGAATATAGAATGGTGGAACATATTAGTAAATTCTTGACTGAATTAATCTATAGAAACTCTATACGAATGATTATTTCAAGCTACAATTTAGATGGTCGAACTGAAATTTCCATATTCATAAATTCCGTTAACGTTTCTCACATAGTTCAGTAAACTCTAATGAGAAAAACCTGCCCTAACATGATTGAAGAGGAGATGAAATAGAAAACTAAACTCACATAACTTTTACTTTCAACTTAATCTAAACTTTGCAAAGCATACACTGTCCTTTTCTAAATCTGTAACTCTCGAAACTTTAAGAATTCTCAAATGTTGATACTCTGTTCATATATGATTTCTTCATAATCTCCTGAAATTACAAGAATATCTAAATTTGACAGGAAAGCATTTATATATATATAAGACCTTCCTCGAAATGTAAAGAAACGGGCTATCAGAAGGGAACCAGAATACTGAGGGAGCAATAATCCATTGATGATCGCAGAGAAATTCATGTGCAGCCAGCAGCAAATAGACAAATGATACCGAGTAACCTGTTTCCTCATAGTGCTCGTCACAATACAAATTTTGGGGCACGAAATAACATGCCTGAGGATGTCATCAAATTGAAAGTGTCGGCTTCATTTGCACCGTACTTTGACATTAAGGGTCCACTGGATCTTACCCTCTGGGAGAGGGATGGATTTTGGCAGACGTAGGGGCATCTCATATTCTCCCACATTTGTTAGTGGATTCGGCAAATGAAGGTGTTCAGGGTCAATTTGCACGCAAAGTTGCCTTGCCACCTGAGAGTACAGATGGTTGCATCGAATGAGATGACAGAGGCTAACCATAAAAATATAATTTAATTTTCGTGGTGATATTCCAATCACATACAAATGGGTAGGTAGATAATGGCGAATGAAATTCATTGGACTCAGCAGCGAAGTATATGATCAAAGAGCATCAAAACAATGGGCTCCAAGGTCATCTCAGCATTTCCCTGCTTACTCAACTAATAAACATAACTGCAATGTTCTCTATCCTGGCTAGAGTAATTAGCAATAGTTCTCCTAACTCTTCATCATACCAATAGATTTGAGATGAAACAGCTCGTGTCTTTATGATCGATGATGTATAATGGATTCCTAAAATTAAAGTTGCAATATAATCTCCGTTCCACACATAATCATAAGTATGCATAGTGAAAGAAAACCGACAACCTCTTCCATTGCGTCCTCCTTTTTTTCCCCTGTTTTGCTTGATAAACCAGTGTGCACCTTGAAACATTTGAACAATACTAGGTACACCAAGACTGATTTGCAAAACTAGTATATTAAGTGATGCAGGTGACAGACTCCTATTGAGTCTTGAGTATGGCTGACTTAGTTCGATGAAAGTTTGCAAATCTAGTACATTACTTAATAGACCAATTTTGAATACCAGTATTAGTATGCCTAGCATTGGTTTGAAACAATTAATCTAATGGCACAAGGGGCTCATAACTCGACAGGCTTTCTCACATGGTACAAACAAGCTAAGAACACTGAAAGCTGCATTTCCAAATCAAATATTCTTTGATAGAATACTATAAATTGCTCCAAACATCCCTTCAATACACATAATTTTAGCTAATGGTTATGCCAAGTGAACAACAAGATGCAAACTACTTTTTCATATGACAAAGAAACTTTTGTAGACAGGACAGAGGAGCCTGTGACATACCTCAGAGACAATCTCTTCTTTCATTACAGGTGACCTCAATTCTATTGGCTCATCTTTTGTAGCACGCGCACGTAATTTCTCAACATTAATGAACCTCCTCAGTACCTACACAAAGCCATATAAATAAGCCATCTGGCAAACAAAAGTCAAAAGCAAATAATCCGAATGCAATATCTAAAGAGATCCGAAACTTATTCACAGGTAACGATCGTGTGTCATACATAACAGAAAGTCAACCAAACACAATCTATACTGAAATTTCTTGTCGAATCTGATCTATATTTGACCATCATCCAAGATTTGTAAGAGCTTAGACCTACACATTAAACAACGCTCCCTCAAGATTCTCAAGGCTTCTTCATACTTGATTTATCTAAAATGTAATCTGAGCATTTGGATAAAAGTTTATTTGCGTAAATGGAGAATAAAAGAATGAAATTCTGATTTATAATGAGTGTCATTTATCACCACAATTAAGAACATCAAAGATCGGTTACAAACCAGCCGTGCATTGTCTAGACGTTTTGCAGCTGCCTCATAATCTTTCATCTTATCTTCCACGGTCTCGGTGACTACTTTGACCTCCTCTACTTCCTGAGGCTGGTAAATCTGCCAATTATTAAAAGAGAAACATCATTAGCTCATTGTCAAATATACGAAAAGTATATTCTACTAACTATTCAGATGTAGATAAGTTTCATTTAAAGAAATTATCAGTAATCTGCTAATTATTCAGATACAAAGGAACAATGACAGAACCATGATCTATTCTCAACGAAGTCTTTTTTTTTTTTTTAATGCAGATAATGGGGGTGCGCATTTGCAACTAGCTAAATTATCAATTTCACTAGTGTAGACTGGAACAAACCTTGCGCTGCTCCCTAATGAGATGAGCAAACTTCTCAATGTTCGGGACAGCCAACAACTTGGGCATGAGATGGTTTCTGAAATATCCTGGAGCAACCTTCACAGTTTCACCTGCCTTTCCAAGCTTTTCTATGCTCTGAAAATATACAAAAGGAGTTCCTATATAGATGCCAAGAATTCAACAGAAAAGGCAATAACTCAGTTTTTCAATCCTCTCACCGTGGTGAGTATAACTTCCAACTTCCTGTATCTGACTCCTTGACAGGCATGGAAGAGTGGATGCACTGCACCATCAGAACTCCGGATGGAAGTGCCTCGGACAATCTGCCGAATGGCATTTCTTCCACATCGTATAGAAGACATTTTATGGTCTCTCCAAAACCACCTTTTTCCAGCCGGAAACAAACTTACAGTCTGTCAGATTAACACGTATCACGTTAAGGAACTCATAAGTAGCTCAAAATGCTATAACGTACACATAATAATTTAGCTCACAGCATAACATTGAATTGTCTTCGTAGAAATAAATAATGGGGTCGAACTACAAATTATAAAGCGAGGATATAACCATTTAGATCTAAGTTTCAGCGTTAGTCATCTAACTGATGACCACTTATGCACAAACTGAAATAGATGAACATTAGTAACATCCAATCTCCGCAAAGGACAAATAATGAATTGTTCTAGAAAATCACCTCCCTACCAAGGGATGGGAAATTCCAGCCATAAATTTCCATTCGGCCATATAAGCTCCTTCGCTTCATTGACGCCTCTCACATCATTTGTCGCCTTTACTTTCACTCAATCACGGAGACTCCGAAACCAAAATATACAACCGACCCACCCGAAAAAGCATGGTTCCACATTCACAATCTCTCTCAAACTTCAGAAAGACAAATCACATACCCGCATGCCAAGCTTCGAATCCCCAAAGTTTCAACACACCCACCCACACACTACGAAAACAGAGAGAACCCGCCCCTTCACCCACGCTAGACATCAAGAGAGAGAGGAGGACGAGATGGGGCACCAGAAAGAGAGAGAGAGAGAGAGACGGTCGGACTGCTGGGTACCTGAGTTCCGGCGACGATGACGACGGCGATAAGGGCTGCGGGGCCGCGGCGGTGCGGCGGTGAGCTGCGAGCTTAGCCGAGCGGGTCTCTGAAGTGGAAGAGAGAAGAAGGAGAAGAAGCAAAGAGAATTTAAATGGGCTTGGGCCTGGGCCGCTAGGGTTTTTCTTCTAGATTTAGAACTAGTCGTTTCCCGCACGTTGACCCGAAGCAACAAAATTAGAGTAAAAAGGATCAAAGCCTACCTCACCCGTCGCTGGAATGCCCGATACAGGCTCACCGAGCGCAAATGGGGAAGCCCAAGACCGACGATGTACATAAATCCAGCCTCGTCCTTCTCGGACTAACCAGGGTTTTTTCGAGACCGATGATAGATTAGGGAACCGAACTTGTAACTTCGACTTGTGTATCAAGTTAGGGACCGATCCACCGATCCTTGGTCGGTCGGTTATTTAATTAGCTATATGATATCTGAAAACAAAATGGAAAAATGATAAGTAATAGGAAATGCACCCGGCAGATTGTTTGGTTACAGGATTGGAATAAAGTCATGATGTAAAATGCTACAACATTGTAACGTAGTCGAGCTGTTATAACTACTATCATGTTTTGTTTCATCAATGACGTGTAGGAATGGGGAAATGGCATCAGAATATGCAAAGTAACCCTTAAAATAAGAATAAGATTGAACATAATAATCACACTTCAATAGTAAATCATAATTATTAGACAAATAATTATGGCAACTAGGTTGTGATTTGCAATAGGTTTGATCAGCATGAGGATTGATGTGCGCAAGATCGACATTGACCAGTTACGACGATGCCAAAATGGGAAAAGAGAAGGAGACACAATTGGTCTGCAACTCTGAAATCTTGCGATGCGCCGATCATAGCCAGACACATGCCATCGGTGACTGGCATACATGTGGTTAAAGTGGTGAACATGATGTCAAGCCGATTAGAAGTAGGAAAAAAAAAGTGCGAGGATACACGTTTTCTAGTCAATAACATCCCTCGAATAAAAGAGCGATAGAGATCACGGTCGGGCGAGTGGCAAAGCGAATTAGTAAATATGGATAGATGGTTGGCAACTTGGCATGATGCCAAACTGATTAAAGTCCAAGAAAATGGTGAGAATGATTATTTTTTGATCGAAGTCATCCCTAAAATATAGGAGTGATGGAGAGTGTGGCCAGATACCTGATAGATAGAAATGAGCATGCGTGAAGAAACGATAGCATAGATAACTACTTGTAATCGATACCGGTCCATTGGGCCCATGTCCCAAATATGGGGGACACGTCTAGAACATTGGAAAAAGTCTTAGAAAGTGGAATGAAATTCTAAAAATTCATAATTTTAGAAAGGAAGTGTTAGGAGAAGAATGATACACACTCAATCAAATCTGCAAAATTTAGTTATTGTACTTTGACTTCTTGTTTCTTTTATTCTATTTTACCAAGCTCTTGCTCTTGTGAGTTTGATCGTGTTGTTGTTTTAGCTCCGATTTATACTTAAGTCTAGTTCATGTTCCTTTCTAGACCATTATAGTCTCATCAATGATACAAGAACTCCATGTGTTTTCACATTTGCCAATTCCGAGTTTGGTCTTCATTTAAAAGTCTTTATCGAGGGAGCTAACATTCATTTGGCAAATTTAGGGAAAACACAATCATAGTAACTTGAGAGGTGCAATGTGCAATATTGTGGATGGACCTTTACCCAAAGTACATGGACATGGCGATTTGCATTCATCCTAAGAATTTGTCCATATGCCATGTTGTCAGAGCGACATTTGATATTTTTCGTGATCTTAGGAACATTTATGTTCGTCCCACCCCCCCAACTGGAACTCCTCCGTCCGCTGCTGCCAGGAAGTACAATTCCAATGTTGGTTGTTGCAAATTAACAGATATCTTCGGACAAAAATGATAGAACTTTACTCGTCCTAAGAAAAGTTTTGCTGAAATAATTGTATGGATTAGTATTTTGGTTGTTGGTGTGACAAAGGCATGCTTAGACTGCCAGTTAATACATTAAATTTCCCAGCCGAATGTCCGACAATAAGTTCAGCTTAAGAAGGCGAACCTCGATGAAGTTTAAGGCAGCGTTTCTCACGTCATCGAAGTTGGAAGTGCCAGCGCTTAGGATCCATAGCATAGAACAACAGAAAAAGGTAGAATAATGCGCGTTACGATTCTGCTGACTAACCTCATCTGGAATTTTGTGAGATAATTTCAAGGACAGCCCCTATATAGAGCGAAACTGGTTAGCTATAGATGCAAAATTAAGCTTCAGCAAAATGGCTACTTTTCAAAGGGTTGCAGCAATCCTCAGTGCGATTTTTTTCACTTTTCATGTTGCGAGGGGTATACCCAGCACAGCTCTTGTGACCAAAGTATGTAATCGAGCAATCAAGTTCTCTAGCGTTCATTTAATTCTACGACAGATTCGGGTTTTAATAAGTACTACCAGTCCACAGGGGATAACGAAAATTGTTATGGCCATCGGCATGCAATGGGACGATTTCTCATCTAGATTGCACCACATGCCTACATGAAGCTTGGAAAAACATATTTGACGATTATACGCACAATATCGAGGATCAAATTTAGTTAAAAGATCGCAGAATCCGATACAAACATGATCCAATTACCGAGTACCACATGGACTTCTTAGTAAGAGCTTGGAGCTCCTCTTACCAAGTTTTTATTCTCACGTTTGTGTGGGCGACAATAAGTGATAAGCACTTTACCATAGTTTTAGAGTGAAAGCGAAGAAAATTATCAAAACAATCATAAACTTATTACAATTTTTCTAACTCAGTCATAAATTTTTTGCATCTATATCAATTTAGTCCATCTAGATAATTTTGGCCGGTTAACGTCGACGTGCCATTTTTTAAAAATATTTTTCTCTTTTTTTTTATTTTCTCTTTTCTTCTTCCTATGGCTGGTCACTAGACCAGCCAAAGGCTAGGGCTAATGAAGTCAACCTTGCTGGCCATTGGGGAGGCTCTCCCTTGCCCAACAAACAATGAGGCTAGCCCTCACCTATTGGGCAAGGTCAACCTCGTTAGCTAAAGGAAGAAGAAAAGAGAAAAAAAAAATTGAAAAAAATAAAAGCTATTAAAAATTGACACGTCAGTGCTAACCGACCAAAATTGGTGGGGTAGAATAAATTAGCACAAATGCAAAAGATTTAGACAAAATTGGCCCCAAAAAAGGTATAGAAATAAAATGGAAAAATTGTAATAAATTTAGGAATGTTTTGGTAATTCTCCCATGAAAGTAGGACTTGGTAAATGTATTATTTCAATAAAGATATGCGACAAGCGGTCATCGTCACCTTGGCATATAATCATGCTAACTAGTCTGTGACTTGCATCGATTTGACTAGCAAGAGATTTGACGAAATTTGCGAGATCGACATAACCAGCTGTGACGATGAAGATGGAAAAAGAGAAATACGAGGCAATTCGGTTTCAACTCTGGAATCTTGGAATGTGCAGATCATGGATCGTGGCTAGATACACGCGATAGGTGGGTGGCATACATGCATGATTCCCAATCGATGAAAAGTCCAAGAACATCGTGGGAATGGTTATTTTCTAGTCAAATGACATCCTTAAAATACAATAGCGATGCAGACTGTGGACGGGCAAGTGGCGAAGCGAATTGGGATAGATGAAGAAATGGATGGCATGATGCCAAACCTATTAAAGTTTGAGAAAGACTGCGAGAACAGTTACTTTCTAGTCAAAGGTTATCTCTAAAATATAGGAGTGGTGGAGACTGTGACTAGACACATGGCATATGCAAATTAGCATGCGTGGAGAAGTGGTGGGATGGATACCAAACCTGTGAGCCGAAATTGACGAGTAAATGAGGTCCACATCTCGATGTAGGGTACACATCTAAAACCATGGAAACACATCCAGAACATTGGAAAGAGTCTTAGAAAGTGGGAGTGAGATCCTAAAATTTCATGACTATAAGAAGGGCGTCATTGAAGAGATAAAGATACGTGCACTCAATAAAACTGCAAGATCTTGTTTCATTTCTTTCATTATGCCAATCTCTCGTTCTTGTGAGTTCGATTTTAGTTTGTGTTATTGGGTTCAGTTCTGATTCATCCTCGAGTCTAGTTCATGTTCCTTTCTAGATTGTAATCATCTCATCAATAATATCAGGACTATGTGTTTTTCACATTTGTCAATTCGGAATTTGGTCTTTGTCCTGCGAATTTAGGGAAAACACAATCATAGTAACTAGAGAGGGGAAATCTGCAACAGTGTGGGTGGACCTTTACCAAGCGTATATGGATATGGCGATTTGCATGCATCTTGTCATAGCAACATTTGATATGTAATGATTTTAGGACCATTTACGTTTGTCCCCCCTAACTCAAACTCCCTCGTCCTCTCTGCTGACAGGAAGTACACTTTCAGTGTTAATTGCTGCAAAATACGAAGTATTTTCGGACAAAAATTATAGAACTTTACTTGTCTTGAGAAACGTTTTGTAGAAACAATTTTATGTATTACCACTGCGGTTGTCGTTGTGACAAAGGCATGCGATGAATGCTAGTTAACCCATTAAATTTCCCAGCCGAATGGTCGACAATAAGTTCAGCATAAGAAGGCGAACCTCGATAAAATTTGAGGCAGCATTTCTGACGTCATCGCAGTTGGAAGCGCCAATGCTTAGAATGAATCGCACAAAACAACGGAAAAAGGTAGAACAATGGCTGCCAGGATTCTTCAGACGCACCTCATCTGGAATCTTGTGGAGATAAATTCAAGAACAACCCCTTTATATATAGCGAAACTGATTAGCCATAGATGCAAAACTAAGATTCAGCAAAATGGCCACTTTTCGAAGGATTGCAGCAATCGCTAGTGCGATTTTCTTCACTCTTCATGTTGCCAGGGGTAATCCCGACACCACTCTTGTGACCAAAATATGTAACGGAGCAACATATTCGCCATGGAGTACCTACGATTATAACATCAATGAAGTTCTCCAATGTTTGATGGATTCTACGGCAGATTCGGGTTATAACAAGTACTGCCAATCCACGGGGGATGACAACAAATGTTATGGCCATGCGGTATGCAATGGGGCGATTTCTCATCCGGATTGCACCACTTGCCTGAGTGAAGCTTGGAAATACATATTTGATGACTGTACGTACAGTATCGGGGCTCAAGTTCAATTAAAAGATTGCAGATTCCGATATGAACGTTATCCATTTACCGAGTAGCCGTATTTACTTTTGCATAAGGAGCTTGGAGCTCCTTTTACCAAGTTTTCATTCTCATGTGTGTGTGAACGGCTGTGTTTTCCCTTTGAATTGAGTGATAAACACTTTACTGTAATTTTATAGTGAAGGTAGGGCTTGGTAAATGTTATGATATCAATAAAGATATAAGACAAAGGGTCGTTGTGGTTCTTACTCTTGGAGTTCCAAAGCAAAGCGTTATTATTTTTGCACTGTATATGATGAAATTTGAAATTCCCAGTGGCGAAGAATATTATCAATAAAATTTTATAGCTCCAAATCACATTATAATTGGAAAATGGCTCAGGAAAGTGATTTTTCACTAGTCAACTCAAATGGTCTTCAGGAAATTGACGTTTAATGAGGTTTACAATTTGATCATGAGTGAGGAAATCCTTATGATAGATTTAGATGAACCCATGCCAACTAGTTTATCATGTGAAGGTAAAGTAGGAGTTAGTACTTGTGTTAGCAAGAGTTGTAAAAATATGAACACATGTAATTAGTCTAAGACCAATGGTGTTCTCTATTGGAACTGTGGCAAAATGGAGCATCTTAGAAGTGATCACCCAAAGTTTAGAAATAGAAAGGGTAAGGGAATTAGAGCTAAGTCGATAGATGATGATGTAGTTGTAGTATATATTAACTCAAATGGTGCTATTTATGTCTTGTTCGTCACCAAGGATTTATTGTCTAACATATGGTTCTTGGATTGTGGTTGTCATTTCACATTCCACCGAATAGAAATTGGTTTAATACTCATCAATGCAATGACGGTAGTAAAATACACTTGGGGAGTAATATTGAGTGTGATGTTGTGGGTGTTGGCAATCACAAACTTCAAAATGTATGATAGTATCATTAAGACATTGATGGGTGTGAACCCCGACAAGATGATCAAGCATGTGCCATTGACAATAACATAAGATTTGCTCAAAGCTATTCAATGAATCTTGCAAGGAAGAAGGCATAGTGAGACATTGCATTAGAGCCAGTAAACCACCACAAGCCACAAAGCTGATGAGCACTAGAGATAGCCCATTAGATGCACTAGTGCTAGAATGACTAAGAGTCCTAATAGATGCGCTTAGTACAGTGAGCTATCTAGTGATAAGATCCCCATTTATAGCAACCGGATGTTTGACACCTGAAGAAGTATGGTCAGATCAAGTTGTTAATTATTTTATCTTTTGGAATATTTGGTTGCTTGTGTTATAATTGAATGAGTGGTGATAAGCAAGTTAAGAGGGCAAGAAAGTGCATTGTGCTTAACGTGAGAGGTGCTATCAATTTCGGTGTCTGAAAGTATATTCTCTATTCATATCCTATCGATTTTGGGGTCTCGAGTCCATGTTCCTCTCTCGATCGTCATGGTCTGTTTAACAAAGAAGAACAGTTGGCGCTGAAGTTTCCGATTCGTTGAAGTCAAGCGACATCAACGAGGTACTCTCGCATATGTGCTCTTGTCGGACAGGGTATCTAAGTTTCACAGTCAATTAAAAATTCCCAGCCGAATGATCAACAATGAGTCCTGCACAAGAAGATGAACTTCGATGAAGTTTAAGGAAGCACTTCACAACTGGTAAAAGCTAGTGATTGGCAAGACCAAAATTTCAGGAGTTGAATTTAAGAACAAACCGTCTATATAGCCAAGCTAATTAGCTATAGATACAAAATCAAATGGCAACAAATGGCCTCTATTGGAAGGATTGATTCAACAATAAGCAGTGTTCTTTTCATTTGCAGTGTTGCTAGAAGCAATCCTGACACGACTCTGGCTAGCAAAATATGCAATGGAGGAACATATTCCCCATTCAGTAGCTATAAGTATTTTGTAGAGAGTGTTCTCCAGTGTTTGCATGATTTTATGGCGGATACGAGTTACCGCTGTCATCGCCGGTTTACATAAGGTCAGAAAGGATGTTGCGGCCATGTAGGATGCTGCGGCCATGTGGCATGTAACGGGACGCTTTCTCATGCAGGTTGCACCTCATGTTTGGATGCAATTTAAAAAGGATATATAAAGATTGTCATTACAGCATCACGCTTCAGTTTGAAATTTTTTTTTTTTTTTTTTTTTTGATAACCCAGGAAACCCTGTAAGCCGACAGCCAGCGAGCAAACCCTGAGAGCAACCGCATGACCCACCACCACAGTATTTCAAGTAAGAATTCCTAACGCCGCATCTGGAATTCGAACTTCTCCCCTTCGTAAGGGGGAGAGAGCTCGAGCCACCTACGCCCCTGAGGGCGGTGGTGCTTTAGTTTCAATTTCAAGACTGCAAAATCCGAAAATTACCCTTTTAGTGAGTAGATACGTTTAATCCCTTGTAAAGAGCTTGGCGCTCCTCTTCCACCAATCTTCATCCTTCACATGTGTAAATGACCGCGTCTCCCCTTTTAAATAAATGAGTGCTTTTTCGTAATGAAAGCTGGACGTGGTAATTGTGCAACTTAAATTAGATGTAACAAATTGATCAATTGTGCTTGTTGTTCTTGTAGTTCCAAGCTGCCATCATCATCATTTCTTTGCTCCACATAATGCAATTTGGATTCCCTAAAGACTATTATAAATTAAGTGTATAACGTTCAGACAGATTGAAGGTCTTGGGAAGTAATTTACAAATAAGAACCGTCTTCAAATGGTTGCCATTGACTTCTAAATTTTCAACTAAAAGATCATTCATGAATTCGAAAAATTTAGGAATCACATGCACTGATAGGAGGCCCGTCATGGGTGGGTTGGGTCGAGTGAAAAATGGTCTTAAAAATTGACCTAATTAACCTATAATCACCCTTTATATATATATAGATATAAATTAGCCATTCGTACGTGACTCAATCTTAACCCAAATATACCAATTTGGGCCCACGTTACTAAAATACATCCATATTTAACGCATTTTAAAAACCTCTAACCCATCGATTTAACCTATTTTGAACTTTTCATTTAAACATGTTATTTTGACAAAAATTTATATCACATTAAAAAAACAAAAAGTTGTCAAGTATAATTCCAACTTCACCGGATAATCTTCTTTTCATTAAATTAGACGTGTCGGACTTTGTGACCTCCTCAATTACATTAATGTGTAATGTAACATGTGATGTAGTGTTGTTTATTATTTCATTTTTTGTAATCGATTTAGTGTTGTTTACCTTTAAATATTTATCTAAAAAATGTAGACCTAATAAAAGAATTGCTTCTTCGTTTCATGTTTAATCCAACAACATATTTAATCCGTTTGGACTACGCGAGATTTCTGGACATTTTCCTCAGGTCAGCTCCATTGAAACTCTACAGCCGTTGCCGCTCAAGTTCTTCTGAAGTGTGTGAGAGAGAGTTGATAGAAAAGGAAAGAAAGAATACTATAAGTGTCATAATTTTTCGAAAATGTTTTCTCGGATTTTCCGGTGTTCGTTTCACGGAAAATGAATTGGATCACCTAAAAAATGTTTTTCACTTTTGAAAAAAGACTACTTGAGTGTCAATTTCAATTTGAAATGCAAAAAATTCGACATAACAATATTTTAACATTTCATCTAGTTGACATGGCTTGTTAGATATCCAACATGGCAAAATTCAAAGAAAAAGCCCTTAAATGGCGTAGCTATGTACGGAAAAGCCCCAAATTTCCCCTCTTCTTCAAACCCTAATTGCCGATTTGCCCCAAAATTCACTTCTCCTTAAAACCCCAATTCAAACCTACTATTTCGAGGCAAAATTAAGGGCTGAATCTTGTAATGGAGAGGAGAATAAGCAGAAGCGGCCCAAATTCGTGTTATCAAAGCCAAGGTGGATTTGGAGTCCTGGAGCTTAGTGGTGGATTTCTTCTTGAGCCAAAGAGAACGGCGATGTTGGAGCCGTGGAATGCCCTTGTGAATGGCTTCGACGGTGTACTCCACCCGGAACAAGTGGCCATCCGGCGAGAACAATAAGAATTTATATCAAATTAAAAAAAAAAAAAAGTTGCCTAATACAATTCCAACTTCACAAAGTGATCTCCTTATCATTAAACTTGACATGTCGGACTTTCTAACCTCTTGAATTACTTTAATGCGTAATGTAACGTTTACTGTAGTTTGTGTATATTTTCTGTTGTAATCGATTTAGTGTTGTTTACTTGGAAACAACTATCTAAGAAAGGTAAACAAAATAAGAGAACTGCTTCTAAGTTTCATGTTTAATCCGACTACATATTTAACTCAATTTGGACTAGGCAAGATTTCTGGATCATCTTCCTCATGACATCCAGGATCGAGAAACTCTACAGCAGCCGCAGCCGCAGCCGCTCATGTTCTCTCGAAACGGCGAGAGAGAGATCGAGAGATGGATGAAAAAGTGCAGGAAAGTAATTATCAAGGCTACATGAAAACAGACGAGGAAAAGTTTGGGAAATTTTCACTTTGTATTTATGAGCCTCTGTCTTTTTTGACGCGCTGTATTGAGGAAGCGGGCAAAGGAAAAATTGAATGTTAATTTAAATTATACGATACTCATTGTATATATTTATTGCTATTTGTTAAGTATTTATTGACATTGAGAATTCTGATGAGGACGAAAAGCCAACGGTGGGACCCTCGCAACTTGAGAATCTTTGAATTATTTTCTAATATATTTTGATAATGCCATTAAAATGGAGGGCACTCGAGGGCAGTATCCCATGCTTCCATCCATTTAGTGGTGTCAATATGAGACGGAAACCCATATTTCAACTCACTTTCAGTGGGCCAAGTTGCTAGTGGGTGACTCAACATTTTGCAAACGGGTGGAAATGGGTTTTGACATTTGACTATTTGAGCCTAACTTTATATGGCTCTATGTGGGTTTACGCAAGACCCATATTCAACCCGTTTAGTTCACTAGCTCCAACCCATATAGACAATTCATTTTCTATCTTCATTTTACTCGGTCTTGACTCGCTGAAAGAAAACATTGCTCGAGGGCACCGACAGCCACGCTCGGGATCCACAACTCTTATGCAAGCAAGCACCACGACGAGCCGGGATGTGTCACATCCAGGTCCTCTGCGGCACCGGCTTTTGTCTTCTCGACCTGACGAACTGGCTGCTGCTGCGCTGCGAGATGGAGACCGACCAACCCGGTGATGTCGGGCTGTCGAGGGCAAAGTGGATGGAAGGAGAGGGCTGCGCGAGGGCAAAATTCTTTGCTTGTCACAAATTTTTGGGTCTCAGTTCAGGCCAGGTGGGCCAGGTAATTTTTGACGTCCCTATCAATAGCGAATATGTGAAAATATAAACGCTTACACCGACGGTGAATTATTGATAAATTAATTTATCCTAAGGTTGCTGTTAGAATAGCAGTTAATCAACCTTGAATGAAAGAAAAGGCTTACACACATCTCCCTAATATACCAAGTGAATCACTCAATCGTTTATTTATTTCTATATTTGATTTTTCCTTAGAGCATGAACTAGTGAATATAAGAGATCACGTTATTCCAATGGGCAGTTCAGTTCGTGCTGTTTTCTCTAGAACTGATGATTCAATAGGACTAGCCGGCTTCCACGACATGCTTCAAATGGTCATACGTGGTAGAACTATTTCCTGCTTCTAAATGGACATCATGATGGTTTTTGAGATGGTTCGATGATGTTAGTCCAGAACTATCGAGGCTTGAAAGTGACGGTTCAAAAGTCACAGTTCGATTTGCTTAACGTGTTCCTTTTCTGAGCTGAATTCTTGGAGATACCTACTTTGCTGTTGTTTTCTCCTTTTGACTATAAGATTGGTAAATAGTGCCGATCACCTTACAAGTGCGCCATATATTCATCTATAGTAATCCATCTCTTTCTCCTTATCATAAAGCACATTCAAATGTCGAATAAAGTACAATATTTGTCATCCACTTTGGTAAATCCTTCGAAAGGCTACAAGATTAACGTTTTGTCGCCTTAGACTACCTAAGTGCAATGACCTAAAAACTTGCAAAAGGCAAATGAATTGGCAAGCATCCCAAAATTTTGGCATTTTCTTATTTTTTTGTAAATGGCAATGAAGTTTGAACTAGTAGCATTTGGATGTCAATACCTAATACTAAGGAAACTTTATAAGAAGCCAAACTAACGACTTCTTTAATAAATTTTAAAAAGGATTATGGAGTGCTCTCAAGGAACTTGCTAAATATTCGATTTGGAATAATTCACTTTTAAAAGCATTGATTTCATATCACGTAATAGTGATTAGTGATTTAGTACATTGACAACTGTCAAAATTTCCTTAATTAGTTTCTTAACTAGTGATCTTGAACGCTATTTAAGAAAATCCAATTGAAACATAAAAGCTAAAAATTACGTACTGAATTTTAAATATTGACAATCTGAAGTGCGTGAATAAAATTAATTTCTTTTTTGTAATTGAAAATTTATCATGGGATGTTATTCATTTACTACCGAACATGGAACTGTGATACCTTTTGATAGGTTTTGGCAATATAACTAGTTCTTTTAAGTGAACGAATTAAGTGACCATTTTCTTACTTACTTAACACATTAAATGCATTTCTCTTATTTTAATCTTTAAGCGAATATGATAAATAGGTTGTCAACGAAACTTAAATTCATTAACCACGGAACTTTTCTTTGTTAATCTAGAGATACAAGCTTAGAAACCCATTCATCCAAAGGCTTATGAAAACCCTCAAGGTCACATGAACTAATTAAGTTTAGACATTTTACATATGCAAGTAATTATGACTTTAAGCAGTTTTCACGTAGTTAATGGGGATTTTAACGGATGACCACCAACTCTTCACCTGATTTTTTTTACCGACACTCCAACTAAATATGCTAACTCGAGGGTAGGTGAGGTTATTGCTGAGTTTTTCATTTTCAGCACTAGAAACGATTTTCGAATAGGCTCAAGTTCGTAGCGAAAACTATAAATTGTTTGGCTGCAGTCCAAGAGTATATATATTAACAAATAGTATCACTTCATCATTGGTGAGGTTACAAGGTTAGAATTTCTAATCAGACGTCTTCGCGCACTCACGAAAACTACAAAGAGGTTCCACGTTCGCGACCATTTTCATGTTCATATCGTAGCACCGTACACCGGTTTTTTCTTCTTATAATCATCTTCCTTGTATGTATGCATACACAGAGAAACACGGTGCGAACAATCGGCAAAATGGTCATTTGAGTCGATATAATTAATTGGGTAGTCGATCCTTATAAAATATTTCCGACTACTATAGATGATTAGTCTTGAATTCAGCGAGCTTGCCGAGCTCTTCCACCTCCTTCGCCAGCCCCTCCAGCTTCTCCACCATCTCTGTGAGTAAAAACACGAAGGTCGAGACAGCGAGATCCTCGCCAGAGTCGCACGCATGCTCGAGCTTGGAGGGAGACATGAAGTGCCTCAGTTCAAGCCTTGTTGACTCGAGCTTTGGCAAGAGCAGTTCTTGTGATTGGCATCTACTCATCTTCATGACGCTCTCTCCAAGCTCCCGGAGAGTCCACGTTATGGATGACGCGACTGATTGACAGGGTTCCTTGATTGACTGTCTTAGATCGGCGGTCGGCTGATAACATGAATAATTGGTTCAGTAAGACAAGAAACTTTCGAAATCGAAGGAAGGACTCTGTGTATTGGAATTTGAAACCGAATGACAATGAGTCCACTTTGCGCGTCTCAATGTCAGCAGATGATGAAATTGACTCCACACCAAATTTATAGCATTGAGAAATATGGATCACTGCATTTTCAGTAAAATTACTGCAAGTTTATATACCATGTTTTAAATTGCTTTCTAATGGAAAAATCTTAGTATCCTCTCATTCATATATATATTCTTACGGTTTAAACTTTTTGAAAAAACTGCTAGTAGACTAAAATGGTATTAGAGCCACGTGATGAATTCAAATCTTGACGCTCCTCATCTCTCTTCCTTTTTTCCGGTTGAAATTAGGGGGAGAAAAACAGTTGTAGGAAGAAGAAGAAGAAGAAGAAGAAGATAATTGAGGGTCAGGTGAAGTACCTGTCTAGAAGACTGAATACAAACTTCAAGTGAAACAATGGTGGCTGCTAATTCCCTAAGAAGCTCTCCAATCTGTAGATACTTGTCCCATGGATAAGATAGCCCAAACTTCCCATGCCACGGTTCCCATTTTGCAAAATTCGCCTGCAATAGCATCACCAATTCGGTAAATCCTCGAGTTCGAAAGAGCATTCTAGAGTAAGCTTGAGATGAATCGACCCAGCCACAACAGATTGGGAAATTAAAGAGGGGAAAGAATACTTACCAGGGACTCATCCTTTGCTTTTGAATACAGAACCGATTTGCAGACTTTGAAGCTTCCGTCGGCCTTGCTTTCCTTATCAGCCACCACCTCAAAGTACTTATCCAGTAGTCCTGCCATTAAAGTCGACAGATAAAAGTCAATCATATGTGACATTACAAGCCTCATGTCATGAGATATTTCAAACTCGTATTGCTAATGGAGTCACAATTTGATTACCTTCAATCGAAAAAGCAAGGTGTTCGAATTTGGAGGCAATAGATATGTGAAGTTCGTCGCTAGCCCAATTAGGGAGGACGAGCAAGCTCGTGAAAATGCAGATCGAGAACCCCATCAAAATCGTTGAGAGGCGTTCGCGGGCGATTCCAGCGATTCTCATGACCTCTCCAGCTCGTAAGCTGGACACAACCACCAGACTGAAGGTGAGGATGAAGATCATGGCACCGTAGTCGTATTTCTTCTTTATTCTAGGAACCGACCGAGCATATGTAGCTGCAGCACCTGAGATTAGCATTTTATTGAACCATGATCAGAATGCATAGTCGCGTTTATTTCAGTATTCTGAATGTCTTACCAAAGATGACTTACCAAAGATGAATACCGCCGTGCCAATGACAATGGGATTCCCGACCCCGCCAATCTCTTGAGCCAACACCGCCGCTATGCACCCCAACCCGCCACCCAATATAGTCCCTATACAGCGATTCAATCCTTTGCTCAATGTCGCCCCTGATATATTGTACAATCAATCTCATTAGAACTTGCATCAAACAACATCATGAGCACAGGAGTTCATTAATTTATAGCAAACTAATTGGTACCGAACCTGCATAGAACTCGAACATGACGACGACGGTCATGATAGCCCACATGGCATTTTCCCCGACTTGATTGTAGAGCGGATCGAGGAGGTAGAGAAGTGAGACCAAAACAAGCGCGACCCCGACCTTGATACTGTGTACCACTCTTCTCACATCATGCTCGCCCTTCATTCCTCTCAGTAAACACGCGACGGCCGAGAGATTTTTCCCAAGGCTCTCCTTTTCCACCGTCTTCGGAGCAGCCCCTTCTCCTCCATCTTGAATCGGGATCACCACGGAAGAGTTCATCGTGCAGCACAACCCTCTCCTAACTTTCTTTGCTCTTGTCCTCTGATGCTTACTTGGTTGATGGTGATGAGAATCTGAGTTGGTGATCGTCCATTTATATATGCCAAAGCTGGAGCTCCCACCGATTAATTAAAAGGAAAAAATCAAGACAGATAAAAATATAATTTTATATCTCGAAACTCCGTAGTGGACGCGGCCTTATATTGCACTTCTCTCCACAAAAAAATAGCCCAATAACGTGAAACATGGGAGCAAATTTTTCGTGCCCCATATATTCATCTGATTATTCGCGAAAGCTTTTAGTGACAGAAACGTAGTGGAACACGATCGCGTGGCACGAATTGTACCTTCCTCAGTACAGTTATGTGGACGATGGTCTTGTCACAGCACTCGCATCCATCGCTCGCCCGCGCACAAAATATTTTAATTGCTCGAATAGCGTCGAATCACCATCGAGCTTTTGGTTCGAGAGTTGGATTTCACGTTTGCCGAACTTCTGCAAGTAGGGTTTCCAAGATAGACCCCGCACGCATTTCGGTCCATCGAGCTATGATTTTGGTCTCACAAACAGGGACCATTACCCGACTGACGCAACTACACTAAGGTGTTCTGCAAAATGAGCCAAGTCTAAGTTGTAATTGACTTGTGTGTGCTAAGGGTTGCATGAGTGGTACACGATGTCGCATCATGTGGGACCTCTCAGTATGTGCGTGATTATGTGGCTTGGCGCAAGTACGGAGGATCGAGGAGAGAGTAACATCGGAGAGTACGTATGTGCAAAGATATTTTGCGGTATTCGATATCGAAACGTGGAATCATGAGTCCACTAGATTTGTCCATTGCTTCTTTTTCTTTGAGGTTCTTGTACAATCTTCATTGCATAAATCCTTGAGGTTATGTAGCGAAAGGTATAGCAATATGAATTGCACCTTTACCAAATTATACCTCCTTCCTGTAAGAATCTACCAAATTAAGTGAATTTTACACTTGCGGTTTTGTTATTGACAATGTGAATATGCCTCAACGATCTCATTAGTCAATTTCCAACCTAGTCCATTGTAATGTAACTCATCATATACTACTAATAATAAAACTAGTTTAAATTAGAGAACTAGCTTTTGAACCGGTTTTTAGCAGCTTTTTTTTTTTTGTTACTTTTTTAAGAAAAGTATAAATATGATGGAGATGGGTTTCGTACATGGGAAGCCTAAAACTCATCAATGCCTTAACTATTATGCCTTGTTCACATGGTCTATATTCCTAAACCAATAGTTATATCATTTAAAGTGGTTCTCCGAAAATGTAGGTCTAGTTCAAAAGGTCAACCTTGGAACGGCAAGTCAGGTTCGAAAAGTAACCGACCTTGACAGATCAGAATCTATCAATCCTAGAACCGATTGCCTGGTAACTTATTACTTGCTATGCATATTAGTTGAAGGTTTATTCTTTTTAGTTTCTTCTACTTGTGCTTTCTTTGGGCTGGGATTTACCATTCCTTTAACTTTTGTCCTCTTCCACTTGTCTTGACCACTAAAGGCTCTGATCATACCCTTCTAATGTCATGATGACCACAAGAAAATGCAAAACTTGATGTTATCCAATTCACAAAAGATAAAAGTAGATAGGCATTAGAGTCGCTGATTTGACTGGACTAGAAAACCTATATGATCTAGTGTCCAACGTGGCGCCTAGCTGACAACAGTTCACGCATGTCCATCATACTTTTGTAATTACAGAAATATGCGGCAGAATGCTTCTTGGAGACGTGCGGACTGGAGTCCATAATCTTGGCACAAAGGGACACTTAAGTGCCATAACTTACGAAAGGTACACTTAAGTGCCAAAATCGGAGTAAAATTGATCACTTGAGTGCCAATCCGGCCAAAGTCCAGCCAAAATGCCGACGTGGCATTTTTCCGGCGAAGCAAGCTCAAAACGACGCCTGTTTTGCTCGGCGATGTGGCCAAATAATGCAAAAACGGCATCGTTTTGGGCTAATGTGGTAAAAAAATAAAAATAAAAATTAATTAAATTAAATTAAAAATTAAATTTAGTTAAAATATTTTAAAATAATAATTTTAAAATTAAATTTAATTAAAATATTAAAAATAATTATTTAAAATTTAAAAATTTAAAAAAAATTAAAAAAGGGGGGAGGCGGCCGAGGGATTAGCCCTCGCCCGCCGCTGCGCGCCCCCCGCCACCGCCGGAAGGGCCGGCGACGGCGGGGAGGGTCGGCCGGGTCGCGGCCACCGGCCGGGGCCGGCGACCCCGCCGCCGATCGCGGCGAGGGCTCGCAAGCCCTCGCCCCGGATCGGGCGAGGGTCGCAGCCCTCGCCCGGATCCGGCGAGGGTCGGCGACCCTCGCCCGGGCAGCCAGGCCGCCGCCACGGGGTCACCCCGGCGGCGACGGCCCTTGGCCGGCCGGCGAGGGCCGCCGCCGCCGACCTCGCCCCGGATCTGGCGAGGGCCGCGAGCCCTCGCCCGCGGCCGGATCCGGGCGAGGGTCGCGGCCCTCGCCCGATCCGGCGAGGGCTCGCGAGCCCTCGCCTGGCCGGCCGGTCGCCGACCCACAGCCAGGGCCCGCGACCCCGGCCGACCCTCCCCGCCGTCGCCGGCCCTTCCGGTGGCGGCGGGCAGCCGGCAGCGAGGGCGATCCCTCGGCCCGCCTCCCCCACACCCCACCTTTTTTTTTTTTTTTTTTTTAAATTTAATTTTTTAAAAAATTTTAAATTTTTTTAAATTTTTTTAAATTTTTTTAAATTTTTAAATAATTATTTTTTAATATTTTAACTAAATTTAATTTTAAAATTATTATTTTTAAATATTTTAACTAAATTTAATTTTTAATTTAATTAAATTATTTTTCATTAATTTTTTTTTACCACGTCACCAAAACGACGCCGTTTTTGCATTATTTGGCCACATCAAGCAAGCAAAATGGCGTCGTTTTGGGCTCGCCTCGGGAAAAATGCCACGTCGGCGTTTGGCCGGACTTTGGCCGGAGTGGCATTTAAGTGATCCGTTTTCTTCGAATATAGCACTTAAGTGTACATTTCGTAAGTTATGGCACTTAAGTGTCCCTTTGTGCCAAGTTATGGCACTTGAAGCGTTCTTATGCCCTTCTGGGGTGATGCTCCCTTGCCACGAACAATTCGGAAAATTGAGTCGGTCTAATATGAAGAAATGGGATCGGTCTAGAATTTTTCCCCAGTATGAAAATCTTAATAATTAATTATAAGAAAAGGAAATGCAGCTTGTGAATCAGACGTAATTACACTATTTATCTGAATATTCAAAACTTTTAATAGTGTTTAAATTATCTAAGTGATGAGCATCATCTCGTTAGTAGGTTAAACAGCGAACTCGTGCAATGAATCTTTGTTTTCAAATTTTAATGAGTAGCTGCGGCTCAGTGAACCAATTGCGACGAATTATCTCAAATATCACTAGCATTACTTATCAATCTAGGTTTTCTAACTCTCCTTGCAGATCTAAATTAATTCATCTTCTGGCGAAAGTGAATTGACTATTGACCTCTGTCGATCCACGTGGGAAAGAAAGATTACACCTTAATTTATCTCATTACGATCATGATATATCAAAAAAGAAATTTCATGAGTCAAAAGGTAAAGATTATGTTCCTTATGCTTTAATCATTTATGATATCTAACCTGGAAAGTGCCTGGAAGCAAGTGAAGGGACAGAAGTCACCAAGTTGCTGAACCATCATCTTTGAGATGAAGAATACTGATGAATTATAATCATTAATTAGTGAAGTTAAAATAGTGAGGCCGATAACGAGTCAGTGACAGCACTTGCAAATCTTTAGTGGGCTAACGCTATCTCCAGATGGGCCACTCGCTATTGTTCTTACGTGATCATGTCTGCTGCTCCTTTGTTGCGCATGGAACGTCTTTAGTGGTGTGCTCTCTTTGCATAAACACAATGGTAAATATCATCTATTCAATTATTATTGACAGACAAATTGCCCGCTAAAATATCATTCCATTTCTAGAGAAATCTGATTGCTCCTGTAAATAGAGTGATGCTGAGATACATGTGTGAATTGTGTAAAAGAAAAAAAAAATCCTATATAAGACCATCTGAAAAAAGATGTCTAAGCGATGAGATAATCTCTCCCGAAAATGGTTCTCTCTTAAACTTCTTGCAATAGGACAAGTACTAAGTGACATGTTCTAGGCAAATCAAATTTTTAAATGGAGATGAATTTTTTTATTATTATATTTTCTCTTTTTTTCCCTCGTTTTTCTTCCTCTAGACCATCATGGCGTCGCCGCTTCTGTTAGCCTATTACCATTTCCATACTTCTCCTTCACCAACCCTCCGCCACAACCAAGATCATCACCACATGCTCTCGCTCTCTTTGACTTACTACACACCCCGTGCACATATACAATCGACCTTCTTTTTCTCCCATAACTATGTGCCCTTGATGGACTGCAGATTGTGTCGATTCAATTAATTCAGTTTGAAGCAATCTCAAAATGTGAGTCAATGAAGTTCGACCCGGACATTAATTTCCTTCTTACTCAAATTAAGATTTAAATGCACTTTTTACACTCATATTTTGAACTTATCTAGTCATGTTGGTCCACCAAGATTAGTAGTTTTGCAAGTTCCTTACCGACTTCCAACTAAGCACTGTTAATCTATGAAAATGATACGTAACCCACTAAAGTTCCTCCTAGATTATTGCAAAAGCTTCTTGCAGTGAATCTGATATAATCATAAAAGAAAAGAAAAGCCCCTTTTTCATCGAAGTGTACTCTCCACTTCGCACGATCTTCGAAACTTCATCTCATTGAAAATTTCATGGTTATTCCAGCCGTCAAGTGTAAACGGGGCAAGTGGAATGCAAATTCTCCACATAGTTCCATATTTTATTCAAGCATGATTCATCATGAGTAATTTTGTTGTGTACGAAAAAAGTACGAACTGATGGGGTGCTCAAACCACCCACTTCGCCGGAGGAGATTGGAGAAGAGTCAAATTTATTAGGTAAAGCATTCACATCTTTATTTCACGATCAAATCAGCCCGTCGATACGTCCTAATTTGGCGAGTGACCATGTGTGAATGGCTCTAAAGTGCTTGGCCTATTCGAACGTGCGACTTTGGGAGAGCTTATCGTTTTGATATCGACAGAAACCTGTTTTTTGAAAAGTATAATGATATTTCTTTTGGGAATTAGACAAAAGGTTGAGCACTTTTCTTTTAGAAAAAAAAATAAAAATCAAGAACCTTCGTTGATTTTACTTTCCCCATCTATTTACATTATCAATTTTAAAACTCTTCAATTTGCATGTGGAGACAAAATCCACAACCTAAAAAGACCAAACTACCCCTCAAATACATCTTCCACATCTATTTACGTTCTCAATTTTAAAACTCTTCGATTTGCATGCGAAGACAAAATCCACTAGCTAAACAGACCAAACTGCCCCTCAAATACATCCAAACTTTAAATCCTCTTTCTCTCTCTCTAGGTCGGACTTTTTTGGCAAATTTTGGAGTAAATGAAAATAAGTTCAATTGTCTAAGACGTGCAAGAATTATCCTTAAGGATAATTTCACCCCTTAAAATATGAAACTCAATGCAATAGGCTCTATCGACTATCTCTTAGGATATACCTTCCACACTATTCTACATAGAATAATAAATAAAATAAAATTATATGTAAACCCAGCAAGGAAAAAAGGAAAAGAAAGGAGAAGAGAGGATTTTCTTTTTGACGTGTGTTTTGATTGGATTGTGGTTTGGAGATTTTACTTTTAGGCAAATAAGAGAGGGTTGTTAAGAAACAAATTAAATCCTATCGGATGTGATATTTAAAAATCAAGCCATTTATCCTTCACCAATTCTTTTATCATCCATTATTCACTAAGTTCAAAAATCAAGCCATTTTTCATCAAATTGATGGCTGTCAAAATTGTCATAAAAAAATTTATAGTCATCAAACTAAAGGGGGGAAAATTTCAAATAAGAATCTTTGGCTAGCCAAGGACCATTCTGGTCATTGGAGAAAGGGTATTTTGGTATAAAAAATTGTAACGATATTTTATATAAAAAAATTCATTTTTTTTCTTTTCTTTTTCCTTTTTTTTTTTCTTTTTTCCTCTTCCTTCCCCTGGCCATCGCCATCGATGGCACACAAAGGTCGCCCACCTCAGGCAAGGGTCGCCAAATCTAGCCAAGGCTGCCCTAGTCAACGTCTGACGAGGCTCACCTCGACTAGGCTGGGTGGGGCAAGGGGCTCCCAAGCTAGATCTAGTGAGGACATCCCTCACCCTCTCTAATGTCGAGTGAGGTCGACCTCGCCTGTGGCCCTCACACAACACCGGCAAGGGCGACCCTTGCCCAATGCCGATGAGGGTGGCCCTCGCCTAAGTCTAGTGACCTTTACCATGGCCAACAGAGGGAAGGGGGAAAAAGAAGAAAGAAAGAAAAAAGAAAAAGGAAAGAAAAATAAATTAAAAGATGAAAATGCCCTTCGGTTTGAGAGAGGTTAGGTTCTTTTTGAAACTGATAGAGCCACTTCAAGCCCTAATTTGAAATAAGTTCCACTTCAAGCTCTTATTTGAGACGATTTGACCATTTCAAGTTCTTATTTGAAACAAAATCTATTTCGAGCCCTTATTTGAAAAAATGAGAGTATTTCAGGCCCTTATTTGGAATTTTCCCAATTAAACGGTGTCAAAACAATGGATTTCAAAATTTCATGATTGTTGAAATATTTAATAACCCCCCACATATTTCATAATTTTTTGAAAGAAAAGAAAATAATTATGATGAATTAAACTCAATTGAACGTAATGCATCAAAACTAATGTCTTTCTATGAACTAGATCAAGAAAGAATGAAATATAATTCACAGAATTATTAGTGAAGTTTGACACCTTTATGAATTAAGAATTTTTTAGTGAATTATAATTTTCACCAGTCACATTACACCCCCATAATTTTTTGTCGTTCAACGCAGTTTGGCACTAATAAGCCATGCATGTGCCTAGTTTAACCATATGTGCTTCGAGGATTTTGCCAAAATTCTCATGGGAGTGGTCTTACTCCAAACTTATATAGTGATTCCATCAAGTGTATATTGTCACGACCTTCCTCAAGGTAAACTACAAGGGGAAAGCTAATGGATTAGTAGACGAACACAATGGTTGTTCATTAAAGAGATGGTGTTGTTGCCTAGAATGGGCTATCCCAAATCCATAGCAATCGTAACTTGGGATCTCTATCCAATCTCATAATTAAACTTATCTTTCGAAGTCACCACTAATTAATTATGGGTCAATTAGAAACCCAGATAAAGCACCAAATTCTATGTTCTACGAATCAGAGATTCTAAATACGAAAATTAGTTATGCTGGATTAATATAATGTTCAATACCTCTCTTTTTATTTTGAGAACGTTTTTCTATGCAATCTTTGTTGGTTTTGTCTTCTGCCACTAATATATAAAGGGTGATCATGCGGGTGTCAACATATACTGCAATTTAATACACTACCAATAGTGGATATGAAATTCATTAAGATATAAAGTCAACATCTCTTTCATTACAATTTTGCACTATCATACCTTGAGAGAGACAATATTTTTTAATAGTGCATCACTAAATCAAAAGTGATTTGTTATTACCATTCAAAACTCATTCATGGGATCATTAATCACATAAGTATTTAATTTAGTTAATCCGATCAACTTTGTCCAAAAATTGCTAATATAGATGCCAATCATCCTATATGACACGGCTGACGCTGACGTAGATAATTTTTAATAATTTTTTATTGAATTTATTTTTTTGTTTTTTTTTCTTTCTATTTCTTTTTTCCCCTTCTTCCTTTAGTCGGTTGTCGGACCTCAACGACCAATCAGAGGCAAGGGCTAGCAATGGTGAACCTCACTAATGGCTAATGAGTCAGGCCTCACCTAGCCATGGTGAGGCCAATCTCGCTAGGGGCAAGCGAGCATTGTAGGAGGCAAGTGAGGTCGACCTAGCTCACCCTTCACCTCAACTAGTCACCAAGGTCTAGTGACTAGCTAAAGAAAGAAGGAAAGAGAACAAAAAGAGAAAAAAATATATAAATATTGAAAAAATATTGAAATATTATTAAAAATTATTAACATCGGTGCCTACTAATTACGTAGAATGGTTGGCATCTATGTTAGTGAATTCCAACTAAAATTTGTTGAATGTACTAAATTGACATAAATTCAAAATGTTTAAAAGGAAAAAAAAATTGGGGATTGAATTAACAAAATTACAATAAGTTTAACACTTTGATGGTTTTCTCTTCTTCCTTTTTCAACCATGCATGCTTCCCATTGATTCTCTATGCAGCTAAAATGTACTGGATTTTTTTCTGTTTAGAGGCCCCAGAGGAAAAAATGCCCTCATCAACCATGTCTCGGGTGTCTAGAGGTTTCGTTCATCCATAGTGTTGACAAATCTCCTCTCTATGTTGAGATTTTTTTTTTTTTTTTTAATCCTAGTCAATAGAAAATATTTTCACTATCAACAACATTTTATTTTTTAACTTTTTTCTTAGATGATAAAAGTATTATTCTTTCACTCATTTTTATAAGTAATTATTTTTAGAAAAATATTTTTCAACTCATTTATTTTTCATGAAACAAACAGAGACTTAATATAAGAAAATAGTTCGTGGTGTTTGATGTTATTATTTTAGGCTAAGTTTGGTCGTCTAGATTTCTAATCCGATTGGAACTAGATATGATATAATAGAAATCCATGAATTTTTCTTTATGTTATTCATTGTTTGGTGAATCGTAATAATAAATTTGAATATATTTATATCATATCATATACAAAATTTAGTATAAATGGCATATCCCTGAAATGAACCTAAAATTTATACAAATAGAGATGATAAAAATCTTTCGTGACTCTCTTACCTACTTCATTTTTATTTTCTTTTATTTTCCTCTCTTTTTAATTATTTTCTAATTTCTTTTTCCCTTCCATCATTTTCTAATAAAATTATATTAAATAATAACCCATAATAGTATACCTAAAATACTAAAATACCTAAAATATGTAATAGGCATAATATAAATCTATATTTATATATTAAATTTATATTATAAGATAAAATTAAATTCGACTATATAAATAAAAATAATATTAAATTTTAAAACTAATTTTTTTTTGTTATTTTCGATTTTGATTAGAATTCTTTTTTTTTTTTTTGTCGGTCCTACGCTAATCCTATTCTAACACTCACTCTCGGACTTTTTGCCATGCCTCCTTGCAGGGCGTGGGAGTCGAAACCTACTCCTGAAATGAAATCGTCCCCACTCCAATCCCCTTGAGAATGTGGGGATTTGAACCCCCAACCTCCCCCTTCCAAGATGGAAGGGTGACCACTGGGGCGAACCCCCAGTGGTTGTTTTGATTAGAATTCAAATATTATTTATGTTGAAATATCTTTTTAATTTTATTAATCTAAGAAGTTTGTTATTCGAGAAAAATAACTTTTCAATTATGGATATTAGAAGTCATATCTACCTTTATCCTACGTTTCTCATAGGATAATTTTTCCAGGGTTATATCCTTCATGTATCCGACTTTATCCTATATTGAGTAAGACCTAAACACAGGATAGGGAAAATTGCCAAAAAAGTCCTAAACTTATTGTATTTTGTCAATTCACTCATAAACTTTTCAATTTTGTCAATTGAGTTATAAACATTTTCACTTCTTACCAATTAAGTCCATCCAACCAATTTTAACTAGAATTCGCTGATGTGGAACTACCGTACGTGGCACGGTATGTGGATATTTTTAAATAATTTTTAAAAAATTTATGGGTTTTTTTTTCTTTTTTTCCTTTTCTTTGCAGTTTTTTCTTTGGGGGAAGGGGGGTTTGGGATCGTGGCCATGGCTTGGAGCAACTTGCCTGCTATGGGTGAGGGTTGTGACGCCATCATTTGCTAAAGCAAGGACACACGAGCCTTTGTGTGACACCCTTGCCAGATTTGACCCAGCAAGGGCTTGGTGACCCTTACCGATCCCAAGCGAGATCATGGCCATGGCTTGGGGCAGCGAGTGCTGCCAAGCCCTCACCAAGCCAAGGCAAGGGCATGCGAGCCCTCACCCAAAATCGGTGAGGGCAGTGACGCCCTCACCTAGAGCCAGCGAGGGTGGCTAGGCCACCTTGCCAACCCTCTCCAAAACCTCTCAAAAAAAGGAAATTAAAAAAAAACATAAAAATTTAAATAAATATATTAAAAATTAATTTAAAATGTCTATATCAACATCGGTCATGCCATGTGGTGCATCTGCAGTCTACATTAGCGATTTTGGCCAAAATTAACTAAATGAACTCAATTAGCAAGAAGTAAAAAGATTCGGGACTCAATTGACAAATTTGAAATGTTTATAACCAAATTGGTAAAAGTACAATAGATTTAGGACTTTTTAAACAATTTCCCCATGTGGGATATGATAAATTTTATCCCATCTTAAATTTTGTCCAAACTTTTAGACGCAATCTAAGTGTTTCAAAAGCAGGTTATAGCATCATCTGCATTTTAATTCACAGCATCATATGCGCTTGAATTTAATTTTAAGCAAGCTCCTTATGGAATGTTTTCACTCCATCGAATTTCTAAGTGGAAAAGAAGATTCGGCAATGGAGAACTTTTCAATTCGGATTCGAATTACAAGACTATTAATCCTAGCGTATGGAAACTTTTCTAACTCATGATCTACTCGATTCAATATTTCTTATCTCTTAACTGATCATATACTGCAAATTGGCTTACAATAGCATTGATATCTCTAAAATAGCGCCAGCTGATGCTATATAATGCTAATGCATTCCATTGTTGTTTATTTCAATCTTGCAATAGTTCTAAAATTATATTCCATCACATGCCGTGACATCGATATGTGTGTCAATCCGTCAACTATACAAGTTAGTATTCCCACACTACCAAGTGTAAACATTCACATGATGGGGGCATCTCTACTTGCTTAGTTTATAAGGTCCAGGAGTAATGCATACACCAAGGGTGAACAGTTTCGAGTTCCGTATAAGTTCTATCTAAAATTTAGAATCTACCCGTTGGAATAGGTTTCTCATTTTTTGGAACTTGAAATCTACCATTCATATCCTAAAATCTAGAATCTACCAACACATGTTCCAGAATTGATTTCAAGATCTATTTAGGTTCCATAGATATTACTAATTGAACGATTATAGTAAATTAAAATCTTTAATGACCACTATTTTGCCGCTACAATTCACTCATCATAATGACACACGAAAAACATGACCATTTATAAAGTAAAAGTCTTATCATAAAATGGAAGTTCATACCAATGCTTCCAAATTGTACATTCATCATCAAACGGTATGAAATATTGCAAGATTGCGCAAAAATATAAATTAAGAAAAACATTAAAAATTATTCTGGATTCTAAGTTATAAGTTCCAGATTCTAGATTTCAGGTTCCTCCAATTAAAAATATGAAATTTACCCGTTAAAACATGTTATTCATTTTTTGGAACTTGAAACTTACATGTTTTCACCAAGTCTATTTCCAAGTTTCAAATTCTATCCTGTAACCATATTCATCCCTAGTATGCGCCATTGTTTGTTACAAAAAACTGGAGCTTTCTCATATTTAGAACGAGATCAAAATTGTATTTCATCCAGCATTTATCACAATCATTAAGTTTAATTATGTGAATTCATTTTGTCTTGTAAAATAATTTTCAAGTGCACTGATTGTGCATCCTATTTTTATGTAACCATGGGTGATGCCACTTTTTAGAATCTAACTAATAACCAAAAAGCCAATAAGATAATAATGATTGCCGCATAAAAAAAAAAGGAAAAAAAAAGAAATACCCTTCCATTTTAAAAGTCCTATAAAATACAAAGACAAATTCATTTTGCCCTTCCCTTGCTTCTACTGGCGACGTCACGCCGGCGTGAAGGCGCACTCGGATGATTCCGCGTACGAACCATCACGAGACCCGACCAGTTTTTGACTTTTCCGAGTCCGTGGCACGGAAATGTCACCGTCCGTACGCCTTTTTATTGTAAATTTATGAGCTCTTAATTCTGTCTGGGGAAAGCAGCTTTTCTTCTGGCCCCATTCATGTCGTATCCAAATCTAGTTGATTCACAGTCATCAGCCAGATTCCAACAGTAGAGGAACTGTACTCTCTCTCTCTCTCTCTCTCTCTCTGGATTTTCGCATTGAAAGTATGAAATCGCAGGCCATGTTCTTGGTAAGGGACCGGAAGAAGATTGGAGAGAATGCGATGGGGTGATCGACACGTCTCTTACACGGATAGTTCCGGGAGCGAATGCTTCTGGATGCAGCACAAGACGTTGAGGAAACATACCTAGGAAAAGACTGATCAGAAGGTGCATTTGCCATGGAGGGGAGGTTCATGACGATGGAGCGCAACTGACCGGAGAGGCTACAGGATAACACACTCGAAAAATTTTGGAATCATTCGTACTTGTATTCTAGAGTATTCTTTGATAATTTTGGAATTGTGCATTATTCTAGAGATCCTCATTGTGGATGGTGAGGAGTCTGAGGACGTCACGGCCCCCACCAAGATCCGACAAGGGCATCCTAGTCTTCAACTGTGTGTGACAACCTCCTGCTGGCCATCATTGAGGGCTTGGCAATTTGCGAAGGGAAAAATGAAGAAAATAAAAAATGAAAAATGAAAGGAAAAAAAAAAGAAAAAATTCTAAAAATTTAAAAGAATTACAAATCCATATCAACACTGTCTGTGACACATAGAATAGTTAATGTTCATATCAACAATTTTTGGCTAAAATTGATCAGAATAATTATATCGGAAAATTGTCAAAAAGATTTAATATTATATTAGTCAAATTGAAAAGTTTAAAATTGAATCTACCATCGTTTAATAAGTAGAAGACTTTTTCAGCAATTGTCCTCGAGAAACACAATACTTGTGTATACATCAAATTGTCATCCTCCTCATATGTATCGATATCAACTAATTTCGCCTTTCTCGTATAACTTTTTTCTCAACAGACAACCACATGATATGGGCCTAGGGGAATCTGCTTCTTTTCTAACAAATTTCATACATCCAGACACATGTAACTCCCATCGTTAGCTCCATCCCCTTCATGTATCGAGATGACGCACTCAATTTGGTTTTGAACAAGCGCAGCTACTCTACTTCTTTTTCTGTTCTTTCTTGTGACAAGCCATGAAAATAGGTGAGAAGTGAGGACAAGTGATAAGTGGCGACACCACTATGTGTTCGTGCACCTTTATCTGCGGGGAGTTGCTCAGATAAGTTGCTCTAAACCACTTTCCCTTATTTGCACACGACAACTTGGGTAGTTGCCGCTTGGAAACTCAATGCTTCCGACGTCCTATGATAGAGAAAAATAAAATCGCCCGTCTATTCAGGCCTCACCGTCGTGATCCACTGAGGTTACATAGTATCTTGCCAAATGTGAAAAGGAGGGAAAGCGTGCATTTTGCTAAATTGAACCGTGCAAGCACCGGTGGGATCTCCATCGATGATCGTTCCCTGGACGCAAGTGCCCTGGACGTGCGAGGAAGCCTCCCATTTTTATTTTATTCTTTTGCACGTGGGGACCCTCGGATGCATAGGACAATATGCACTCATGGAGGAACATAGGAGAGGACCAGATATTTAAGAAAACTAGTTTCTAGAGACCTTTCCCTGCTAAGGGCGTGCGAAAAAAGACAAAAGGGATTTTGATGCAGATGGTCTGTGAATTTGATATGATATGTAATGTGATCTTTGAACTCCAAATTTGTTCGATGTGACTCGTGAACTTTAACCTAATTTATAATGTCGTCCCTTAACTTTTTAATTTGTTTCATGTGGTCCTTGAAATTGTCGTACATGTTCAATTTAGTCAATGTTCGATACCGTCATTTATAAATTCAAGTTCAGGGACAATATTAAACATTTTCATATAATTTAGGGACTAAATTGAACTTATACCAAAAGTCCAATGATGACATTGAGCAAATTAAAAATTTAAGGACGACAATGTACATTGGGCTAAAATTCATTGACTATATTGAATAAATTTGAAGTTTAAAAGCTAAGGTACTGCATGGTAAAATTTCAATTTCTCAATTTCTCAATTTCTCTGCTCCTCTAACAGAAATTGGAGAAACCCGTTTGATAACACAAACGATTTCTCAATTTCAAACCGATTTGTTTCGAAATTGTTTTGGAGGAGAAATGAGAAGCTAGAAATTGTAGCTTCTCATTTCCTCAAGTAGAAATAAAAACTATTTCTCCACTTCTTCCTTCCAGACTCCTCTCCTCTCCTCACTATCGTGCTTTCCCCTATTCCTTCTCCTCACGACGCCGTTTTATTTTTAAAAAAAAAATTAAAAATTAAAAATTAAAAAAAATTAAAAAAAAGAAAAGAAAACCTAGAACCTAGTTTAAAACCTCCTTGTTTTATTTTGAAAAAAAATTGGCGTCCAAACCCGACACTGCATTTATTTTCTATTTTCTTGCCTAACCACCATTTTTGGAAATAATCTCGCGCAACTTTTTTTTTTTTTTTTTTTTCTCTAAAGTTTTCGGAAATAAATTCGTACGTGCTCCCGTACTCAAAATTAATCGATCAAACTTTGCACGCACCTAGTTTAAAACATCCTTGTTTTATTGAGAAAATAAAATTTGGCGTTCAAACCCGACACCCCATTTATTTTCTATTTTCTTGCCTAACCACCCTTTTTGGAAATAATCTTGCCCAACTTTTTTTTTTTTCTAAAGCTTTCGGAAATAAATTCGTACGTGCTCCCGTACTCAAAATTAATCGATCAAACTTTGCACGCACCTAGTTTAAAACCTCCTTGTTTTATTGAGAAAATAAAATTTGGCGTCCAAATCCGACACCAAAAAAAAGGTTTAGGACTAAATCGGCACCAAAAAAAGGTTTAGGACTAAATCCGCACAAAGACAAAAGGTTTAGGACTTTTTTTGGCACTTCTCCCTAAATTAAAGTGATTTACCAACTTTTATCAAATTAAATTACCATCACAAGCACCAAGAAGAGTGAAGTAAAAGGATGGGGACAACATGATTCATAGAAATATAAATTTTTTTCTGTTATCAAACGGATTTGTTTCGAAATAGAAATTTTGAGTCGTTATCAAACGGGTTTCTTTACTCAAAAAACTTGGTTGGGGAATAGAAATTGAGAAATTGATTTACGGCCGAAATCAATTTCTTTCGAAAATTTTGTCATGCGCTACCTAAATCACATATTAGACCAAAGTTCAGCAACTATTCGTGCGATATATGCAAAAAGGTTGGAAACCCAAAATCCCAATCCGGGCTGCTCGATCCGAATAGACTGTTTTTGAGCCTTGATAGGCTTGAGCCCGCCTATTGGTTTTTTTTTTTTTTCTTTGGGAACGATCCAAATCTTCGGGCTTGAGAATATATATATATATATATATATATATATATATATATATATATATATATATATATATATATATATATATATATATATATATATATATATATATATATAGAAACGATGTGAGGATAGGGGTAAAAGATAAGTTCAATCACAAATCTAAACATTAAATAAGTGAAAAATAACGGGAATGGTAGGGATGGAAAACGCGTTGGAAAAGTCCAATCTCATTGCTTTCGATAAGCTTTCCATGTGGTGGTGATTATGGGTCTCACGATTCTTGTCGGATTAAAAAATCGTTCCTCGTTAACGTTGAGGGGAGTGGATTTTTAAATTAATGCACTGTTGATCATGTTATGATTGGATGTTTGAACTTGAATTATGAATGGTTTGTTTGTTGCAAACTTTTTTTGAAAAAAAAAAGAAATGGTCAAAACATACATTCCTGGCAAAATTTCATATTACTCAATTTTTTTCACAAATTATGAAAAACTATGGTCGAGCACGCGGGGATCCTCTAAATTTATGGGGAAATTTTCTCGTGTTAAAATCACCTCCTAAGAGATCGACATAGCAGCACAACCACATTTGCATAGCCACATCAATTCTCCCTAAATTTGATCTTTCTCGTCCTCTTCTTTTCTTTTTCTTTTCCCTTTCTCTATTCATCCCGGACTGCCCTCCTCCATTTCTCATGAGCACGACCGGTGTTGCAGGCCAAGGACCAACCGGGGAGCCACCATTGTCCACCGTCGCCGCCTCGCCATGGCCGCAAAGTCGTCGTCGTCCTCAACCAGCATGAGCTGCTGCAAGTTCGGCCGGCCGTGCCAGGCTACACCTCAAGACCGGGCCTGGTTTCATGGGCTTATAGTTGGGCTTTGAGAGCGAGTAGCAAGTAATAGTCATCTTGATAACTCAAAAAGGCCCAATTTTGTTCTCGTGCAAAGTTAGCATTTTTTTTTCTTTCAGACGAGTAGTTAGCCAAATACGTAGTTTTTTCTTTTTTCTTTTTTTTTTCCATTAAATAAATAGTGAATTGATATCCATTCACTTAGAAAATAATTCTGGCCGTCATATTGTTTCATTCTTGACTTTAATTAACGTTGGCTTTCGCATAGTGCCCATCGACGGGACCTCGCCAAAATTTATTTGTGCTTGTATCTACCACCCGCGGCTCTGAAAACTATGACATCCCTTATATTTGAGATATATCCATTCATCTGTTTTTCTACTAGCATCAAAACATAATAAAAATAAATAAATTATGTAACAACATATGTCGACTTATGGGTTTGTCTAATAAAACCAGCCTCAATATATTTTAGTGGTGACATTATCACATCCGGAAATTTAATTGAACTAATAAAACCATCAATCTGTGAATCTTATGGATATCTTTCACCATCATTTTGAGTCATATGGTTAAATAAGAAAATCATCCAAAAAGTTAAAAATTTATTGTACTTTTGCCAATTCAGTCTTAAATTTTTTAATTTGCCAATTAAATTTTAAACTTTTTCATATTTTGCCAATTAAGTTCATTTGGCTAATTTCAACTGGAAATCGTTGATGTAGACGCCAGCCATCCTACGTGGCATGGCCGATACGACGTAAACATTTTTTAAAATATTTAAAATATTTTTGAATTATTTTTTTTTCTTTTCTTTTCCTTCCTTTCTTTTTTCGTGTTTCCCCTTTTCTTTTCTCTTCTTTTTCCCTTTTTCCCTTCACCGGCTACTACAGGGCCTTGTTGATGGCTAGTGGAGGTTGCTAGCCTCAAGCGAGGGCTGCCCACGCTAGATTGGGTGAGCTAGCAAGGGTTGCCCTCACTTGCTTTGGCAAGGGTGGCCCACGCTCACCTAAGCAAGGGCGACCCTCACCAACCTAGTTTGAGGTCGGTGACTTCCGCTAGCCATACCACGTAGCACAGTTCGCATCCACGTCGGTTCCTTTTGCAAAATTGGTTGGAGGACAACCGATGACCAGCATCCTTTCAAAGAAGCGCTCAAAAAAATTATCATCATCTTCAATCCAAAAAAAAAAAAAAAAAAATTATCATCTACCATAACATACCAGATTAAATCAGACCCAAATAGAAACTTGTGCAAGCTCCACAACTCGTCCAAGAAATGTGATGGGACTAGCAATAAAGGAGCCACCCTTATTCAAGAGAAGTTGAAGAGTGAGATTGAATCCGAGCTTGTCCCCGCATCCGATCATACTTATGTTTATTGAAACTATTAAATCAATAAGTCATAAGACAAGTAGATATATTAAGCGATCCATTTCCCCTCAATGCGATAAGGGATTTCTTGTGCCACCAACACACTCGCGAACACATGACAACAAATCCCCTCTCACTTTGTGGACCGATCTACTAGCCCTACTCCCCTTCAATTCAGATTTTCATTCACACCAACATGTCTAACCGAATCTATTCACCTGATTGCATTTAAATCCCGAAGCTCTCTCTACTCCGTCTATCATTTGATTTGGAATGCCTTTGAAACTCTAGAGAGTCTCTCGAATTTGCCATTAGGGTTGACATCGCGCCGATCAAGTTGGGCTTCCAATGGGGGCTCCTCCTCTCGTTAGTGTAGCTTATAACTCAATGTCATCTTAGGATTAATCAACACATCCTTTAGGCGTTTCCGTCCTCAGCCACTGTCAGCAAAGTTATTTTGTTAAAGAAGAACTGGGCTCCCAGTAAAATTCAAGCCTGGCTTTGACCATATCGGACTCGTGTCTCTCTGCACGAATGGCTAGCCCGAACAAAAAGCAAGATATGTCGGCCCGAATTGAATTGGACCGGACCAATTCTGGGCCGGGTTTCGGCCGAGCCCGAAATTCAATCAAGTCAAAGAGGATTGAGGAGGGATTTGAGAGAATGAGGAAAGTCCAAGAGAGGGACCATTATCAATTGATTAAATGTATGAAGAGATAAAAGGCTTGGTAGCCCGACCAGATCGAACCCTTGACTACGATAATGAATATTACATTACATGTTTATTATAAACTGACTGATTATTATTACAATGCTTGCTAGCAGTAATCGTTGCTTCTATGTAATCCATGTTACTGCAAAACCTGCAATAGCTACTATAGTTTGGCTCTAACATTTAATCCCGAAAATACCCGGCCCTTTCTTTTAGTGCACCATATATATATTATTTGTATAATGATAATGACACTCAGCAATTATTTTGACATAAACATTATTATATATATTATTTGTATAATGATAATGACACTCACAGCAATTATTTTGACATAAACATTATTATAAAATCAATACAATAGCCAATCACGAATCATGAGTAAATACAATAATTAATTTCAGTCGCTCATTAATAAGTATGGTTATCTAAACTTTCAGTTAAATGTAATATTACATAATAAGATGATGATCTCAATTACTAATTATAGGTGTGTGTGATGATGGTCTAAAAATTATGTAAACATTTGATGTAACGAAGTGCAATATTTGATAATGTGTGTGTGTGTGTGTAAGGAATTTAACTCATGATTGGCTATTAAAGTGATAAATATTGTGTTGACACCTAAATTTTAGCGACTCGTTTAGTCATTTATCGCATTAAAAATTATGGGTTAATTTTACCTGAAAAATATTAATTGCATAGCATATAAATTTATGTGCATTTACTTTTAGTTTGCATGTTTTGCATTTATTTATTGGATCGGTGGTGGATGGGTTCGAATTAGTGGTTCTGAGCTTTAAATTGACAGGCTGGACTAAGCCACGAAGCGAACAAATTGGCCCAAGCCCGTATCCTCAAGAAGATATGACGAGTTCGTCTTTGCAGGATTTGAAATTTGAAAAAAACCTTTTGCAATCCTGAATCAAAAATAAAAAGAAATATTGCGTTCGGGAGGAAATCTTCGTGAATATCCATTTGGAAAAAATTAAAACCCTAATCCTTGGCTTATAAATAGGTTGTTCATGTAGGATTTCAGGAGGGCCACATATTGATACATACGGCCACACAAGAGAGGTTTTTTTTACCACGTTGAAGGAGGCTTTTCTCTTGGTTTTCTAGGTCAGAAATTCAACACAAAAAAAAAAGAGAAAAGTTTTCCTTTTGTTCTTTCGTTGGGGAGGCCACACAAGATAGAATACACGGTCATCAAAAGTGGAATTTGACGGCCAGAATAGTCGAAAAGAGAGGGGGCTTCTCTTTTTATCACGCTCAATGGGGGTTCTATTTTGGTTTTTTGGGACATCTTTTGGTTTTTGGGTCAGGGTCAATCAAAGGGGAGAACAAGAATACTGAAGACACGGCCATTGAGAGGAGAGAGTATATAGCGCATTGACAGCATTTTCTAAAAGAAGAGCCTTCCTTTCACGGTTTTTGTTGGTGCAGCGTTCTCGTTCCTATGTCACGGTCGTTGCTTAGGCCGTGCCACTTCCTTGTTGTCGCCAGCAGCGATCCATCCAACGCCAAGCCGTGACGCCCACTTCTAGCACTACCCCAACAGCGATTTCTGACGACTTCAGTCCTTCGAGTGCTACTCCAATCTAGCGTTGATTAGATCCAAGCTTCACCAGTCCATCTCCTACGCTTGTGCAGCTCGCCGAGCACCTTCAAGTTCCTGCTCCGACACCCTCCTGCAGCAACTCGCGCCTCCGCTTGCAACCCGATGCAGCCGAGATACTCTTCAAGCAAAGTCTAACTTGCTGATACCCTTGCCGAATTTCCCATCCTTGTTGCCATGATCAAGACCCTTTCACGTTCGTGAAGCCACGCGAGCACTGCCACACACCGCCGGTCACCCGTTGAGCAATTCCATTCGATTCAAATTTGGTAATATTACGGTAATTATTTTATCCAAATTTGATTTCAATATTTTATTGCCTAATACATGCCTTTCGATATCTTACCGCGAATTCTTTCGGGTTGTGAGACACATATAAGTCCTCAAAATGGAACTAAAGAAAACAAAAAAATTATGCATATTTGAATGATCGGCATCTTTCCAGTTAGGGCCAATTCGCAACCGCACGCCAATTTTTTATTCCATCTATAAGGCTTTAGATGGAATAATTAATCACGCGGGAATAAAATTGATATATTGATCTTTAAGGCTTAAGATCAATTTATGGATTTTATTAGCGAAATAATCAAGCTTGATTTGATATCGTTTCCAAATTCGAACAATGGATTTGATGACCGTAGATGATTTGGTGCTTATCTTTTAATTATTTTGTTTCTCCCAAAAATACAAAAAAATTGCATTTACATATCATATAGATTATGATTGATTTCCTAGATAGAATCGCTTAGTTAGATTCTTTTCTAATTATATTAAAATGCATGTTTAGATAGTATCTAGGTTAGATAATTTCTTTGAATTACATTGCATGTCGAAATAAATGTATAAGTTAAAATAGGATTCAGATTAGTCTATTTCCTAACTTAAAATAGATAATATCTCACTTTAGTTAGATTTTTATTTTTAGCAATTTTAATTACGAATTTTCATAAAAAAAAAAAAAAAAAATCATGCGCATATCATATAGAATTAGGTTAATGAAATACACGTCATTTGTTGCTAGATTTATTTAATTAGAAATTTCCCGTCATTAGAATTAGGTTATTAAGTTAATTTAGATTGCATTTCTTTAATTTCGAATTTCATGAATAAAAACAAAAAAAAATTACTTTACTCATGTCATATAGTTTAGGCTATACTGCTATGTCATATCACTTTATTTTAGATTAGTAACATTGCATTGCATATAGATTAGATTCTCATTAAATAAGTGAAAACAAAAATTGAGTGATTGCGTGTTAATTAGAAATCATATCTAGGACCGTTGATGTGAATTTTGATCTAACATTGCAAATGCTTTTGTTGCCATGAGGTAAGTCTTGCAATTTATTCATTACTTTATCTAGGTGTTAAATTGATGGCTTGCGCACCCGCATGATCACTTTACATGTTAGGGAAGATTGCATTAAAATTAATCTAAGCTACTTGCCAAACATTTTTTTCAAAATAAAAGAGAAATGTACCGAAATGGCGTTAGAGAAATTAATGTAATCAAGTTCCCAAACTTATAATCTCTAGTTCGTAAGAGTAAAGTAAATCTCCCGTTACTTTTCTTAGGTTTCCAATCAACCCACCAAAAATAGATTAGTGGCAACTCCTAATTGAAAAATCAATTGCATGTTAAGAACTTGAACCCAAGTCACAAATTGATATGGGCTTGGGAGAGCCCAAGTTAAACTTAAGCTTAGTAATACATTAACCAAATCCTATGTGGTTCATCCGAAATTTCGATCACGACTTATTGTATTTTCCATAATTCTAATTTTAGTGGTACCTCGGAATTGTGATTTTATATCCTCCTTATTGCATATGCTACTCATGAGATCATATAGTTGAAGAGTTATTACTTTACTTAAATCAATCATCACAACAACTAATATAAATTCTATCATATTATATCACGCTTATTATTACACTGGAGCCTAACTCCATTTCCACAACCAACTCAAACGGGCTATAAGTATTGCTACATTAAAACTATCGACTCTATACCAATTTGCTAGGTCGACGGAAGAGTAAAATCACTACGAACTTTTTTAAGCTATGCTCCTCTGCCGAAAGATAAACCGAATCTATAGGACATATATACAAGAACACCAAACACCAAGAAGCACATTAAGGTCCACGTACGAGCAGCAACTTGCCTCCATTCTTGGAGAAGACACTCTGATCTGGTCTCCACTAGGAGTTCACACAAAACCAGAAGACACGTATAAAAACCTTGAGTTAAGCAAGCCTCTTCATTTCCCAAGAGATCACGGTCATCAAATCCCAAGAGATTACTCTGACATCCTTTGACTTTCTCCAGCTGCGGTTACTGCCAAAGCTCAATAGTTTAGAGGCAAAAGCCAATCGAGTGGAGAAATGTATAGAAAATGGCACCGAAAGCGTTGAAAGTTTCATTTATTTTGATACCAAAAATTTTGGTCAGATTACTTTAATGCCACTTTTATAAATTAAAAAAAGAACGTTACTTAAGTGTCAATTCCAATTTAAGTTGTCAGAAATTTAACGTACAAATATTTTATTAAGAGCTTTCCTAACATAATAATTTTTTGTCACTATGAAAGTAACAAAATGTCGTGAGACACATATTATTAAAAAAAAAAAAAAAAAATTGTGTGATTTATAATAGACTATTAATCTTGCAATGGATTATGGACAATCACTTAATCATTTTTCTTTTATTAATTTGTCCAATCAACGTGTCTCATCAGCATGCCTAGTCAACATATATATCTCGATATAATATTGTCCACATATTATGCCCCAAATATAAACCCTAAATCAAACAATAAAGCATTTTCCTAAATTTGAATCCCCGATTTGGTTTCCTCCCAAAATTAATAGCTGAATCTTGCAATTGAGAGCAAGAAGAGGACAAGCGGCTTCGTTTCAATGAAGCAAGGACAAAGGTGAGTATTATTATTATTGTGGACTTAGAAGCTGAAGGAGAACATCTTGGACCCGGTTGAATCTTGGGATAAGATTCCATGGACCAAACACATTAAATCATTCACCTTTAATCTATTATGAGATTCCTCCTCTAGTACTGAGCCCCGAATTTTTCCCTTAGATTCGAGCGTCAAATTTTCCTTAGACCGCTAAACCCAAGCTTTTTCCCGTGCCAATTGAGCAAGCGAGAGAGAGGATGATATTGGTCGAGTGAGTGACTGAGTGAGAGCGAGAGAGATGGCACACAAGTGAGTGAGCGACGACAACCGATGACTTCAAACCGTCAATGACAGTGAGAGGGAGAGAGACTAGCAAGCAAACGTAGCACAAACAAAAGAGAAATCTGTCTATTTTGAGAGAAGATCCATGCGGCATCATTTAGCCAAAGCTGATCACCTCAGAAGTCCATGTTGCACTCCATTTTTCATATATAAAAGCCATGTCATGTTAAACATTTTATTATGAAAGCCATGTAGGACTTTTGGCAAGAATTTGTCGCAGGAAGCATTTAAATAATTGTTAATTTGGTACTAAAAAAACTAGCGAAATTTTTTTATACTAAAGTGAGTAGTGTATTAAAGTTTTGACACTTTTAGTATTATTTTTCCTAAAAATCTATCACAAACATAAGATTTACTAGTAATACATTAATTGAAATACCCTAGTTTTTCTATCAATTTGATTATTTGACCATAATTTAACTAATTTCTGACATATAAGAATTCTAACATGGTTTGAATTTGAACCGACCGGGTGAGGCCGTTTATGTCCGACTCTCGAGTTAAACTGATCCAGTTGCTGACTCGTATATGGACATATCAGCCTATTGGATTCAAACGACTAATATGACCTCCTCATTTTCTGACTCATGGTTTCATTATTGTTTTTCACAACATTCTTTCTTCCCTCCTCTTTTCTTCCTCTACCCACATCCCCGAGCAGCTCCTCCGGCTTCATGCGGCTGTTGTCACTACACGCTAGCCGTCTTCATGTCGTAACCAAGTCGCTGTTATCGCCAAGAGAAGGTCTGGGGATTAGGATTTTGATAGGGTGGGTGTGTGTGTGTGTGTGCGATTCTTTTCCAACATGTGGGGTGGCGCTTTTGTCAAAGTCAAGTTACGAGGTGAGGTAAAGTAGCCGTATCCGAGCCCTTTAATAAATTATGTCAATTATTAGGATATAGTGAAAATCGATTTTTTTTCTCTAAATTTTAGAGGACCCAACAAGTACATACATATTCCGGCAAGAAAGGAAGAACGAGTGCACACATGTTGGCCAATTAAAAATCCACCTAAATATTATGTATGGTAGGACACACAGGTAGTAATCGTTAAATGGATAAAATTTGGGGATAATTACCCCAAAAAAAGAAAAATCTCTAAACCTATTATACATATGTTAAATTCAGTCATAAATTGTTCATTTTGGCCAATGAGTCATATACCTTTTGATGATTTGTCAAAGTAGCTATTCCATTCAATTTTGATAAAAAAAAAATATTGATGTTGATAGTTTTTGTAACTTTTTGAGTTTTTATTCTTTGTTACTCTCTTTTATTGTTCTTCCTTCTTCCTTTGCTAGTCATCATGCTGGCCATAGGCGAAGGTCGCCCTTACTAGAGCTAGAGAATAGTGAGGTCCCACTACTAGATGTAGCAAGGGAGACCCTCGCCATATCCAACAAGGGCGTTGCTGTTAATGGAAAAAGAAAAAAAAAATTCAAAATATTGAAAAATGACAAAAATCATTAACATTAGTACTAGTTGTGCCACGTAAGGTAATCATCGTTGATCAAACTGCCACGTCAACGATTTCTGGCTAATTATGGCCAAAAGGACTACGTTATCAAATCTTCAAAAGTTTTGGTACTCGACTATAGTGGTGAGCAGTTCTAAGTTTTATGTTCTAAGTTCTGTTCAAGTTCCATATGAAACTTAGAACCTATCCGTCAAAACAAGTTTCCTAATTTTTTAAACCTGAAACTTATCTTATATATCTAGGAACTTGGAATCTACTCTGTCATAAGCTATGAAGCACGGACATGTTGCTGGAGCTTCTATGTCGTGTCCGACACATGTCAACGTGTCTGACACGCTTTGGCACGCGATCAACACGTGTGTCCAAGAGAGAGAGGATCGTTGAAGAAGACGATGGAGGGTGGAGGCGAGGCTGAGGGAGCGGAGGTGAGGCCACGACGGTGAGGGAGGCCAGAGGAAGAGCATAGACCAAGGCGATTCAGAGGGTTGTGACTACGACGCTATGATAGAGGGCCAACGACAAGGCTGCAACTGCGAAGGAGGAAAGGCTGGAGGCGAGGTGAGAAGCGATGAGGCGCCTGAGAGAGAGCTGAGAGGATCGTGCGGCGAGGAGGAGTAAGAGGCCGTAGTTAGGGAGGGTTTTAGCAAGAAGAGAGGGAGGGTGGTGAGGGGCGACAAAAAGAAATTGGGGGCAGAGGGGGGGGGGGGGAGAGGGAAATTAGGGAAATGACAAGTGTTTTTTGGGGGGTGGGGGAAGAAATTGAGGGGGCGAGGGAGCATGTGGTGTGTATTGTGGGGTGGGGTGGGGTGATTGACAAGGGAAGGAGTGGGGGAGCAGGGGAAGAAATTGAAGGGGGGTGTTTGTCAATCACTAATTAATAGGTGCTTTGATTTTTTTTTTTTGGGGAGGGGGAGCAAGGGAAGAAACCCGTGGGGGTGGGGGGATTTTGGGGTGGCATGGGGGACAGGGGGAGAGAGAAATGAGGGAGGGAAATTTTGAGGGAAAAATGAGAGAGGGAAATAATTTTTGAGTGACAAAGTTATTTTTGTTAAAAAATAAATAAATGAGTTAAAAAGTGATTTTGAAAAATAAAAATATTGAATGTTAAATAATGATAAATTTTGTTCATTATAGAAGATCATAGATTCATTTAAATAAGTTGATTTTATTCTTTCGTTAGTCATTAGTTTCATCTATAATTTTTATTAAAGTTAAAAACATGTTCCCAAATATGGGTACGCATTAATTATGAATATGTCTTTCAAATTTCCTATGAAAAGATTTATTAATATTATTAGTATAAATTCATTGTAATCTATTTGATTATTATTTATTTATTTGTGAATTTAAATCAAATTAATTAAAAAATTAAATATTTATTTAATATATAACGTGTCCTAACGTGTCAGAATTCTCTATTTTTGAGAAATGACGTGTCGGCGTGTCGTGTCGTGTTGTGTTGCGTGTCCGTGTCATGTATCGATGCTACTTAGGTCATAAGTTCCAAGGTCTATCTAAATTCCACTTATATTCTTAAATAAATAATTACTGTGAATCATCACATCTAATAATCACTATTGGCTGCTATTCACTTATCACAACTCATATTTAAATGTACAAAAATTATGAAAAATATTAATAAAGTAAAAGTCTCAATCATGAATATCATTATAAATAGAAACTCAGACTAGTAATTTCAAATTACTTACCCTTATTGGGCGTTATGGAGTACCACAGAATCGTGCAAAAACATAAAATAAGAAAAATACAAAAACTTATTTTAGTTTCTAGATTTTAGGTTTCAGGTTTCGAGTCTACTTAGAACCTATCCATTAGAACACATTTTTCAATCTTTGAAATTTGAAATCTACTCTACATGTTTTAGAACTTGACTTTTCTAGATCGAAGAGTTTAAGGTAGAATTGACTTTCGTACAATAGTCACATGGAACCACAGCTGGTTATTTCAGAAAGTTCAAACCGTCGGACAAAGGAGGCGTCATTTTAGCATAGGAATACCTTCAATGACGGGCCGTACCGCGGTGGCAATAGGCTGCGCATGCATGTACACATCAAGGCTTGTGAGAGTCCCATGACTACAAAGGGAGGAGTTAAGAAGAGTCGCTGTACTTTTAACGAACCTCGTGGGCACTAGCCACCCACCCTACCCCTCTCTAAAAGATCCCAATTGAAATCACATAAAAAACGAGTTCCGCTTTACATCACGAAATCCATTTGATTAGATGAAGATAATTATCAAACAGGGAGGGAGCAATCATATACGCGTCGCGAACACGGTCTGCCTTGCCACCCTTTGGTCAGACACTATTTATGAGTCACGTGCGGAATATTGTCTTGGCCTTTGATCAGCCGTTGAGGAAATATAGGTAAAAGAGGGCATAGAATAGAAGAGAGGGGGACAGGAGAGAGAGGAGAGAGAAAGTGGGAGTCTGCTCTTCCTTCTTCTCCAACGCCCGGTCTTCGCCACCTAATCTCCCTGAAGGGCGAGGCACCGCACGCGCGGGCGCGTCGCCCAACCGACGGGTCGCCCACGCGCGACCGCGGCGTGACAGATGTGGAGCTGTCCGGTGAACCAACCAGTCAAAACCTCCAATGCCCCTCCTCGCACGCACGACGCTCGAATCCGGTCAAATGATAAAAACCCTAGCAGAGTGAAACCCACGACGACAACTACTTTCTCTCTTGTCTCTCCGTCTCTCTCGTTCTTGGGTTTCTGGGTTTCCCTTTTTATTTTTTACCGGTCGACTTTCGGAGCTAACGACCCTTCAATCCTTTGATCGGCGTCGTCATCATAAGGTGATAATAAGTTGCGGAGTTGGCGATTCTTGGGTTACTCTCTCTCCTCTCCTCAAAGTCATCATCTACCTTTTCCTCTCTTTCGTCACCTGCGGGTCTCTCTCTCTCTCTTCCTCCCTCTCTCTGCGGGTGCCATGTTTACCTTCTCTTCAACCTCTTAAAATCTCTCCTCTGTTTCTCCTCTTCTGGAGCTATCTATCTACCTTCTCTTCTTCATTTTTTGTCAGTTAGATAAAGCATCAGATTACTTGGAATCCAATCTCACACGTTTGCCTCTCCCCTCTCTCTCTCTCTCCCTCCCTTCTCTATTTACATGTCTTTGTAGCCCAATACAAGATTTTTTTTTTTTTTTTTCATTCTCTCTTGTCTCTTTGATTTTTTGCCTTTTTCTTGCCCTCCTTTATTACTTCCTTCACATCTAAGCTGAGTGTTTGTGTGTGCGTGTGAGAGAGAGAGAAAGAGAGAGAGACCAAGCCAGCCAGTAAGAGTTTTGGTCGGCGGTACGACATGGCAACACCGCCGAGCAGCCGGCTTCAGTCCATGTTGCAGTCTGCCGTGCAATCCATAAAATGGAGCTACAGTCTCTTCTGGCAAATCTGCCCCCAACAAGGGTAAACCACTTTCTGTTTCCGTCTCCTTCCTTAACTTCTTTCATCAAGACTGAGTTATTAACCCGTCCCGATCTTATCTTTTCTCGCTATTGATTTGACGGATGACATAGCCGATTCTCATTAGCTTCAGCAGCGGGTTTTCTTGAAAAATCATCTTCGCAATATGTGTTTCTAATGGTAATTGGGTTTAATTAACTATTAACTAGGATATTGATATGGGGAGATGGGTACTACAATGGGCCGATCAAGACCCGAAAAACCGTCCAGCCGATGGAAGTCAGCGCGGAGGAGGCCTCCCTCCAGCGGAGCCAGCAGCTCCGGGAGCTCTATGAGTCGCTCTCCGCCGGCGAGACGAACCAGCCGGCACGCCGCCCATGTGCGGCCCTCTCGCCAGAGGACTTGACCGAGACCGAGTGGTTCTACTTGATGTGCGTCTCCTTCTCATTTCCTCCTGGGGCTGGGTAAGTTCTCTCTCTCTCTCTCTCTCTCTCTCTCTCTACTCTTTTTGCACGGTCTAGCTAATTATGCTACACATTATTAATGCTTTCATTAATTACCGTTTTCTTTTGCCACCAAAGTTGAAATGTGTGTATGTGTTTGTTTCCTTTAGCTCTTCCTCTTTTCCATCTTTTGCAATCTGCTTTAGAACGTTAGAAATTTCCTTGTGTAGCAAGGGAACACTGCAAGCGAAAAGTAGATAAATAGAAGTTGCTGACAGAATGCGAGATTCTCTCCTTTGTTTTTACACTCCTTGTCACATTGTTTAGATAGATACGGTGGTTTCCAACATTAAACCCCTCCTTCTGTGACCAAAACCAAAAATAGAAAAAAAGAAAAAGAAGAACCCTCCACGTCAAGAAAGTATTTTGTGTATATACCATGTGTTGAGAACGCAAACGAAGAAACAGAAGATGGGTTCTTCAAAATTCAAATGTAAAAATTACTAGGCCTCCAATAAGATTGACTCGTTACATCACTGCATATCTTCGTAGATTCTACGCATCGACTGTTCTTGTGAAGAGCGTGGTCAGTGTTTTATAACATATGTTTAACAAGACAGTACAAGAACTAATATTCCCGCCTTCATTGCCTTGAAAACTCATTTATTTCTGTTAAGTTATAGGGGGACTATTTATGGTAGGGAGAGGCGCAGAATTCAATTCCATGCTATAAAAGGACTGCGAAGACGAATAATGGCCTAGCCGCCCAACTCCTCCCTTGTTCAGTGACAGACAAAAGTTAAAACGAGAGGCTCACACACACACACACACACACACACACAACAACAACAACAAAAAAACAAAAATAGTTGGAATTAAATGAGCACACTGTCCGTACTCGGAAGTCGGGACCTAAAAAAAGTGGATTGAAGTAATGCGATGGACAACACTTTCCTACCAAATTGCAGACCGGTCGTTTCTATGTCTGTACTGTTGATGTTGTGACCACTCCAAGGCTCTCGGAAACCAAACCTAAGCCTCCTTCGAGCTGAGCGAGTGAATGAGTGACATTATTGTCGTTTCGGCTCTCGTTAGGTCGGATTGAGTATTGCTTTCTTTAAATTGGTATGGTAATTAGGGAACGAAAAAAGTGTTACACTAGCAGCTGATATAGATTATTAGCAGGGGTGAGAGAGAGAGAGAGAGAGAGAGAGAGAGTTAGTTGGGCCTTCCTTCTAGATTTGTCTGCTGAGGGAAGCTCTTTCTACTCCTTCGGAAAACGTCAAGCGACAATGGGGTATCAATCATTTTTCACGTGCCTCCTCAGAACTTCAGCTTTTAGAGTGCTTTCTATTATAGGATTCAAAATGAAAGAGCTTGGACAGTCACCCGGTTTTGGCTCACGTTTCACTTTGTCCACGAGATCGGTGCAGTATCATAGGGGTCTTGAAATCATCCGCGTATGGTGAGCTCCCTGTTATAAAAGAAACAATCCAAAAAAAAAAAATGTGTAGATATGGTTAGGTATATGGGGAATCATATGGGTCATTTTTGCATATACTTGATGGAGTTTATGTTTCTAGTTTGTTCATAGGTATATATAATCCATGTAAGAACTAGTCATTCCATTACCTTGATTGAAGAAGGTAGCTCAAGCTGTAATCGAGTTTCAATAAAAGAGATTAATTTCCTAACAACTCAACGATAAATCAAATTTCTCAAGCTGGTAGAGTACATAGCAAGAAATAAGTAGTAAAAAAATTCACAGATATATTTTCCTTGGAAATTCATATACATACAAGCTTCAAAGATATGAAATGTATTACATGATACTCGAATAGATCTATATTTGAGTTTTCTGGTTCCCGGTTGTCAAATAATCTTCTTTTTACTAAAAAGACTCTTAAGTGTAAATATCCTTTATTTAGAATGTTCTTCTCTCTAGCATAGGTTATTTTGATCATTTCCTCAGTGATCATCCCAATACTCATGTACTTTCTAATGGAAATGACAGACGCGGTCTTTTAATACTAATATTTTTCTTGTGATCTGTTTGAACGAATATTTTTTATACATGTTTCCCATTTCCATGTACCGGAGACCATGAGTTTACTAGGGCTGATTAAGTACCCGAGACCAAGATCTGTATAAAACTGCATATATATAGTTCTCGTCGTTTTTCAGTGAGGTCAACTTATTGCACGCTCCAAAACATAGGGCTTGGTGTTTATGCAATTTGCTGTCAAGTCACTAAAATGAAGCTTCGATAAGTGTGTGGGTTCCCAAGAATCCCGTGATTTCCTCATTATCGAAGTCTGCATTAGTCTTGAGACTTAAAACTGTTGGGAAGCATTGATTGGTCTCTCGACACTGACTCCCCTAGAAATCACAACCGACGAGTTTAGACGCTAAGAATAGGATGCAAAAATCAACTTTGCAAAATCCTCGAGAAAACCCATGTAGGAATCTTGATTTTTGTAATGAAATTCATCTGCTTAGCGGCAATCTTGATGATGTTCGAACTACTTGACAAGTGAAAAATAATTATTACCATGCAGCTTGCCTGGAAAAGCGTACGCGAGGAGGCAGCACGCGTGGCTCACCGGAGCTAATGAGGTTGATAGCAAGACTTTTTCGAGAGCTATTCTTGCAAAGGTATGGATTGAAGTTGTGCATGTGCATTTGTGAGATTATAATGGACGATTTTATATAGTTCTGAAGAAAATAATATCTATTTATGCATATAGTTTGCGCGTTTTGCATTATTTTAACTGAGTTCTTTGGCCTTTGTCGTTCTGCCGCTTCGGTCTCTATTGCAATTGCACCAGAGTGCTCGTATTCAGGTAAGATCTCGGGTGTTAATTTTTTTTTTTTTTTACCTATTTTTCTCTTACTTTTCCGTTTTTCGGATGAAAATTTCATGAGAGTTTACCTTGAATTTCTCCGTTTGACGAATTTTGCAGACCGTGGTTTGCATCCCTCTTCTAGACGGCGTAGTGGAATTTGGCACCACGGAAAGGGTAATCACAAATTATTTCCATTAACAAAACGTCAATTAAACTTTTCCCGACCCTCGTCACATGCAATTGATCTTTCTTTTATAGTTGAATATTTGTAGTACGGCCTTGAAAAATGCTTAGGTTTCGATTTTCGTGAAATTTCAGGTGCAAGAGGACATTTCACTCGTCAATCATGTCAAAACCTTCTTCGTTGACCACCACCCGCCTCACCCACCGAAACCCGCCCTTTCCGAACACTCGACCTCCAACCCCGCCGCCACCTCGTCCGGCCACCACCGCTTCCACTCCCCGCCCGTCCCCACCTACGCCCCGGCCGATCCACCCGCTGTAGCCAACCAAGGGGATGAGGAGGAAGAGGACGAGGACGATGACGAGGAGGGAGAGTCCGACTCCGAGGCTGAGACGGGCCGGCAGGGGCCGGTGGCGGCAGCGCAGAACCCTCACGGCGCAGGGCCCACAAACAACGCCGAGCCCAGTGAGTTCGAGATGTCTGAGGACATCCGGCTCGGCTCGCCAGACGACGGGTCAAACAACCTGGACTCGGACTTCCCCATGCTGACCATAAACTCGACGGCGGCGGACCACCAGCGCCAGGTTGACTCGTTCCGGGCCGAGACGACCCGGAGGTGGCAGATGATGCAGGATCCAGCGAGGAGTGGCCTTCAAACCCCGCCGTCAGGTAAATCATCTACTTGTGCAGTTGAAAGTTGAATTCTGCATTCTTTGCATGGTTCAATCATCACATTGCTTTTGCACTTTGCCGTGCATGGAATGACAAAGTTTCAAATCTCACTGGCCAGCGGGGCCACTGGTGATTGAATGATTGTCTGTCCAATGCACCGAAACTTTAGACAGAAATAGGTCAATGTCCTGGGACTAGAGGCATGCTATAGTCGACCTCCAACTTCTTTATCGGTGAAACTGGTCTTTTGAATACCAATGACTGTAAAAAGGGGAGAAAAACAAAAATTACCGCACGCGCTCGGATTTTGATATGCATAGGACATTTGCAAAGTAATAATTTGTAAATTATGTTCTAGTCCTCCCAATTTTTGACACATACAAGTAAAATTTGGGCATGATAAATTCTTTTGGTGAAGGTTCTCCATGGAATTCTCAAATGCATTTCTACCTTAGTCATGCACACAGCTAGACACTAACGAGAAATCTTACATTTCATAGGATATTTTAGTTATGCCTTACTTAGAAAGTTCAACATTTTCAATGCGCCGTTTTTCTTGTGTTATGGATGATTGATGCATTAGTAATAAAAACTTTTCGTTATGGTGGTCCAAATTTTTCCTCGCAAACCTTTTGAATTACATGCTAAGTATGTTATAGCAAGTATCTTGGGCACTCATTAGCAAGATCCTTTTGTAAGTACATAAAGTGTTTTGCATCTAGCATAGAAGTCCAAACCTCACCCTTACAATTCAAATTTAACTCGAATTTCGAAATAATTTTGCTCTTTTCACTTTTTTGTTTTTTTGCAACCCAGTACAATTTTAGGTAAAACAATATAATTTTTTTAATGAAGTGCAAGTTCCCATGTGGAGTATGGAACATGGCACCAATCTAATTTGCAAAACTTAAGTAGACCCAAATGCTGCATTTATTATGGTTTATGCATTTTCAACATTTATAATTTTTAAATAACCTAGACATGGCAAGTCCACATGGTTCATCATTCCTATATTAAATGGCCTCGTCCTATGTACTTCCGCGTCCTACGCCAATGTCCCTACGCTCAATGCGCAAGGAACTGATTCATGCTCCAATCCAACATTGTTAAATCTAATTTCTGGGACAGAGGGGAAAAAATCAAATCGTTTTTGCACAAGGATGAATCGATCCTCGTGACACGTGCACGGTTTACCTAAGTTTCTCAGCTTTAATTATTACCAGCTAAACCCCACCTAATCCCACCGGAAGAGAAGGTGGAGAGACCGTGGGTCACTTTCGAGTGGCCCACTGACCTCAAGAGGATCTCACTTTTCGCATTGGATTGTCAAGCTGATCATTAATATAATAACTTCACATCGGTCGGTGGGAAACGAGTTTGGGTACCGACAACGCTAATCATGAAAGAATTAATCACGATTTGTTCGTAATGCCTGCGAAAATTGCTCTGAAATCTACCCGCCGTTAGCATTTCTTTTATTATGCTTTTTTTATGGATGCGCAGTTCCTCCGGCGCTAGACGAGCTGTCGCAGGAGGACACCCACTACTCCCAGACCGTCTCGACCATCCTCCAGAACCAGCCGCGGTGGGCCGATTCCGCCGCCTACGTCTCCTACTCCACCCAGTCGGCGTTCTCCAAGTGGACAAGCCGCTCCGACCACCTCCTCCACGTCCCGGCCGAGGGCACCTCCCAGTGGCTCCTGAAGTACATCCTGTTCACCATACCGTTCCTGCACACCAAGTACCGCGACGAGAACTCGCCCAAGTCCCGGGACGGCGACTCCAGCTCGCGGTTCCGCAAAGGGAACCCGCAGGACGAGCTCAGCGCCAACCATGTCCTGGCGGAGCGCCGCCGCCGCGAGAAGCTCAACGAGAGGTTTATTATACTGAGGTCACTGGTGCCGTTCGTGACCAAAATGGATAAGGCCTCCATATTAGGGGATACCATAGAATATGTGAAGCAACTTAGGAAGAAGATCCAAGATCTCGAGGCGAGGAATCGACAAATGGAGGCCGACGAGAGGACAAAACAAGGAGAGTTGCAGAGGACGACTAGTTTGAAGGATCTACGAAGCGCGGCCTCGTCAGTAGAACGGTCCTCCCGAGCAAGCTTGCCCGGGTCTGACAAGAGGAAAATGAGGATCGTCGAGGGCGGCAGCGGGGCCAAGCCCAAGGCCGTGGAGTCGCAGCCACCTCCTCCCCCGGCCCCGCCATCCGAGACTAGCGTGCAAGTGTCGATCATCGAGAGCGATGCACTGTTGGAGCTCCAATGCCCGCATAGAGAAGGGTTGTTGCTCGACCTAATGCAAATGCTCCGAGATTTGAGGATCGAGACGACGGCGGTCCAATCCTCGTTGACGAACGGGTTCTTCGTGGCCGAATTGAGAGCCAAGGTAATGCCCTCTTACATTTTCGGAGTTCTAGGTTTTGATTGGCTCTTTCGGTCTTGAATGGCTCCTGATTCATTCTGTCCATTACTCCAGGTAAAGGAAAATGTCAATGGGAAGAAGGCGAGTATTGTTGAGGTAAAGAGAGCAATTCAACAGCTCATTCCCCACACAGACTCCTAATTACATCAGGTGTCATGTATCAGGCAAAACTGCACCAAGAACTGACCATTTCGGACGATTCTGTGTAGGCATGTACAACATAAGTACCTTCTGACAGATCGAGTAGTATTCGCGAACTGTAATCTAACATAGTAATGACGCAGCACGCATAAAATTTTCACCAAAACATGCGGGATAAAATAACAATAGCTTTTCTTCTTTTGGCTTCAACGGTTCCCGCTCGTGACCCCATGTGATTCCACGGTATGCGCCAGTGTTTGTAACAGCAAAACCATGAAGAAGCTAATGGGAACATACCGGCTACGAAATGCAACCGCCACTATGCTCTGCCATTATTAACTGAATCTTCATCTACAAAGAAGAGGGAAATAAAAGAAAGATGCATGCCCAAAGAAAATGGTCAAGAAGCCGGGCAAACTTTTATCATATCAGCGTGAAAAATTTCGAAGCTACAAAAACCAGAAAAAGAAAACTGTTCATAAAGTACCTCAACAGTATTTGATCAGGATCTTGGTAAGGTTTCCTTGAAACTCATGAGCCATTGTCAAGTGGAGAACTGATTGGTTCAGGTAACTCTAACCAAGTCGAGCATCTAGCAAGCAAGACAGGAACTTTATCCTGTTTGGCCACCCTGCTGCTTGAACACCTTAAATGAATTGGAGCGGCCTCATGCCAGTCCAAGTCACTTACGTCTCAACATGAGATACAAATACGGGCTCTAAGTGATAATTTGCTTGCCTGAGGACTTGCGCATTTAATGATCGGTTGGTTGCACTCTTGATTCTTAAACACGATAGAAAGCAAAAGAAGAAGAGGCAGTCTAATGCAGAAATCAAGAATCGAACAAACTTGCATAGCTAAGAAATGGAATTCAGGGTGAAACTTAACACCGAAGATGAGGATTTGTACAAAGCTATCTACTAGGCAATAAATCAAAAAAGAGGAAGAAACTCAATATCATGCCAAGCCAGATTACAACAGATACCAAAAATGGGTGTAGAAGTAATTGATACCAGATATGGGTCATGACAATCATCAAGGTAAAACAGGCCTATACTAAAGAGGCCCTGAAGAAGGACTGACATGTATGGACAACATTTCTCAATATAAGTTGTATCATTCTTCTGCTGATGGTACTGTGGACGCGAGACCCTTTATAACATGCCGGCATTGGAACCTGCAATGCACACATAAAAGAATCACAAGGTAAGGTGCTCCTTCGAATACAAGAATGTGGACACTCTTGTTCATAGAACAGCACACTTCACCTCAAAAATCCAAACTAAAGTATCTCGTCTTCCCATTTCTGCTACTTCATTTTTATTCCCATTGCAAATTTGCTAGACTAAACTAGGAGCAACTACCATGTTAAGCCAAATAATAATGTATTAGGTCATGTTGCTCGCTCATGCCCCCTAAAGAAATTGAAGCAGTGAGAACCATTAACTTGGGCTGACTTAGCTAAACAGCTACATATTTTATTCACAGGCACCAAAGCTTTAGGACTTAAAAAATAGGGCCTGAGTTATTTGACGACTAAAGTCCATTATTGGGCTTGATAAAAAGCCAGACACAGAGACATTTTTCAAGCCAAGTTCTAGATACTCATTGATGAGATCATTGCCTCAGCCTTCTCTTCCCCATCTTATTCCATCACCACTTTTCAAACTTTGAAGCACATTGGATCACCATAACTTTTGATAAAAAAGAGTCAAATATTTTATTAATTAAAATAACTTGTGTCACTTCTAACATACTTAACTATCACGTACCAAATCAAATCGTCAGACCCGCAATCCTTCAAGCTAACACTCATGCCTGTCTGAGGATCTTCATTAATCTCAGTTCTCTCCTGCTGTTGGCTTTTGCACTTAATTCGAAGGCAAAATGGTACAATCTGCCAAAACCAATCGGTATTTGTAAATGGATCACCCATAAAATTGTGTCAATAAAAAGAAACCTAAATAAAGAATGAAAACATGATAGAAGCAGCAAAGGACACGGAACACTGCATGGCAATGACAACACCAAAGCTAATACAAACATTGTTTGACTATGTTCATCTTCGATGGCATATAGGCATGAGACACTACTAATTTATCAGATGGAAAGATAAAATCAATAAAGATGCTATATATCAGATAAAGAAAGAGGTTATTTGGTTGCAATACAACCATAGCAGGACCCATCTATGACGCAATATTCAATTTGGCATTCTAGGCATTGCCAATTTCTGGAAAGGCCAAAACAGGGTAAGGAGCAGAGAAGAAGAAAACTCATCAAAGCTCAAAACCTGACCTCAAATGCCACAGCATAAAAGGAGAAAGCAGATGAGTGCCCATTACACTAACCTTCTTGTTGTATCTGAAGTCACGTTTTGGAAGAAAATATGAAGGTTGATTAAAAGTAGTCGGAGCTTTGACCAAGAGGAACAACTTCGTTGGACCTATTCAAATTGAGGAAAAGAAAAGATTCTTCAGATGCAGCATAATCACCTCAACCAAACTTTGATGGGCTGATCATGGTCACCTATCTACCTGGATAGCCACCAGACCCTGCACCTCCAGACACCATTGCCCGAATAGCCTGTTCAGTTAAGTATACGACATTAAGTCCTGTCCAAGTACAAGATGAACTTAAGAAGAAGCTGAAGCTCACCTTTCTCGAAAGCACTTCCGCCGCCCTGTTCTTGGTGAAATCACTCGCGTCTCTCGAAACCATCTTCCCATGCGAAAAGCACAATCGGTAGACATACCGAGGCCTCAATGGACTACCTCCGAGAATCAGAAGAATTTCCCGGACGTGGGGGTTTTCGCTAATTACGAGCCGCAAGGCATCCTGGAGACTCGAGATGGCGCTCATCAGCTTCTCCGAGCTCCTAAATCCCCGCTTGAGTTCCCTCATCCTTCCACTATGTTTCCTCCTAAACGACGCTCTCATTCCGCTCCGCGCTAGCTCGGCCTCCTATAAATCGAACTTGCTTAGGGAAATCACTAATCGAGCCCGAAAAGGGTCGAAGGGCAAAGATTCCGTGTTCATCTCACATACCATCTCCGCGTATTCGCTGCGCATCGAATCAAATTCGAGGCTCATATCCTGCAAAATTCTGTCATTTACAGATACCCTCTGTGAGTTATAGGCAGAATAAAACTAATTTGCACGAATTCTTCGCGGCGGAACTCAATCCATCCGGGAACGAAGCTGAACTACTGCAGCATCCAACATCAAGCATCGACTCGGCAGCAATTAATCTAGCATCGGCGCGTGAGGAATTTCGACGAGCGATTAGAAACCCGTCGCGAAACGGACGGTGCAACTCAAATGTCGTCATAATACGGTCCGCAAATCAAGCTCAGAACTCGAAGAAAATGTAAGAGAATGGTATCGATTGTCAAAAGAAGGAAGGAAGCGAAAAAAACAAGGCGAGGATGGTCGGAGAGAGGGCTACTCACGAGGGGATCTGCTGGTGCATGTAGAGGACGAAGGCGACGACGTCGGCGACGAGGTGGAAGATCAGGGGGCCGTCGATGGAGTCCGCGGTCGTCTCGATCTCCGTAGCCTCTTCCATCTCTGCAGCCTCGTCTGATGCAGAGAGAGAGAGGGAGGGAGATGAATGCCGCTCCGTTTTTTGAAATTCCGGACGGGTGGGGATTGCGCTCTCCGCCCCCACGACCCGGCTTCCGACGGAATGGAATGTGGGCCGGATTCGACCCGAACCGGAGTCGGGTCTCGGCTTGCTTTCGGACCTCCATGGGACTTTCGACTGAGCGGCGGTTGAGTGATTGGCTGGGCTATCAACTTTACTTTTGAAACTTCAAAAACTCTCTATGCGCTCATAATAAAATTTTCACTTCTCTATATTTCTCTGTTTCTCTGTTTTCCCGAATAGGTTTGAATGTAAACCATTTGGAACGCATTTGATTTTTCTATTTCAGAAACAGATTTCTATTTCAAAAATAGATTTGAAGAAGAAATCAAAAGTAAAAATTTTTAACTTTTCCGTTCTAGAAATTTTGTCATGCTCACCCTTATGATTTTCAGAGTAGACCCTGAAACAACGAAGCTACTCAGTCCAAACTTCAATTTTCATGTGACTTGACTCTCTTTAAAAACTCAACCTAAGTACAATTTCAATTCTATCATGGGCTTTTTTATGTCTAAAAGAAAAATCTCAACTTTCACCCAAACCTCAAATCTGCTCATGTAGGTAAAAGCATCCCAGATCATTAAGGGAAAATAACGTGGAGTAAATAAAGTTTTTTTTTTTAGTTGCATTATTTTATTTTTCATATTTTGGGCTTTCATCACTTATCTGCTGGGGCCTGTAATGTTCTTAGTTGGGCTCAGCTCTCTAGTATTAGCCCAAGTCTAATTAATCTCGAGCAGAGGACATGTTAACAAGGCCGAATCTGGCCAGGTTCCCATACGATTTAAATATCAAGAGGCCCCTCTTTTCCCGGCTTCGCCATTTTTGCATCCCCTAACCAGGCTTGAAACTTCAGTCCCACCCTAACAAAACTGAAATGATCAAATTGCCATTCCCTTGATAAAGAAGCCCTAGTATCCTGACTTGGAGTTGAGGTTGATACGCCATGGCAGCCTTAGCTCCTATGATGCGATGCTATTCAAGGCCGCGACCTCAGAGCGTTCTACCCCATGGAGACCTTCATGATGCTATCCACGCCCTTGAGAAAATGGAATGACGTCGCGATTGATCTTTGGTTGAGGTAAAACAAGGCAACGACGCCATTAAGGGAGTGCATTACAAACCAGAATTTTTGTTCCATAAATAATTTTTCTATTCTAGACTGCTTTTTTTAATAGAAATCCATTTGATAAACTTATTCCGTTTTTCTATTTCTGGAATAGATTTATATTCCGTAAATAAGTTTGGAATAAAAATCGAAGTAGAAATTTTCTACTTCTTTATTTCTCGGCAAAATGAGAAATAAAAGTTTTTCTCATTGTTCGTCAACCGGTTCTTCATCCGTTACCGCCAACCACCGTCCGTTAGCCGCCGGCCGCTCGTCGACCCCCGCCGCCACCGCCGCCGCCGGCCGCCAAATAAATTATTTTTATAAATATCATTTTAAAATGAAATTTATTCGAATAAATAAAATGATATTTTTTTTTTATTTTTACGAATAAATTAAAAATCTTAAAAATAAAAAAAAAATTTTTAAAAATAAAAAATATTTTTTTTTATAAATAAATATCATTTTATTTTTAAAATAAATAAATATCATTTTAAAAATAAAAATTATTATAAAAATATCATTTATTCATTTTTATTATAAAAATTATTTTTATTTTTATTTTTAATAAATAAATTAAATTAAATTAAATATATTCATTTTATTCATTTAAAAATAAAAATAAATGTACTAAAATAAATTTATTAAAAATTTTAATATTTGTCTTGAGTGTTTTGCCAAATAAATTTATTTTTATTTTTATTTTTATTCATTTTAAAATAAATTTATTCGTAAAATAAAATAAAATATAATAAATAAAATAAATTTATTTTTAAGGATATTTTAATTTTAAAATAAAATGATATTTTTATTTTATTTTTTATGATTTATTTTATTTTATTTTATTTTTCTTTATTTTTTTGTTAATAAATAATTTTTATTTTTATTTTTTATATTAAAGGTCGCCGGTTGTCGCCGCGGTATCCGAAAGGAAGAAATTTTGTGTCGTTATTAAACGAATTTCTATTTTTAAAGTAGAAATTTTGTGTCGTTATCAAACGGTTATTTTTTCTTAAAAACTCTTTTAGAAATAGAAAAAGAAAAATCTAATTATGTTCCATAAACTATTTCTGAATGTAATGGTTGTCATGCGCACCCTAAACTTGCCGGGTGTTTCATGAACCTCTAGGTTGTCTGATCTTGGTACATGTTCCCCTTGATTAATGAAAATAAAACAAGATGATGGCACCGTTATTCCGGGAGAACCACAGTGCATTTTGGGCCACCAACACTCCTTTCCAAATGATGGGGAACCGGCAACAATTAAATAATGTAATTAGCTTTCTATCGTATACTGATTTTCATTTGCAAACATCTTTCACTAGTTTCGTATAAACTATCAAATGACAAAGTTTGATCACTACTTGGACTTAAGGCTTTTTACTAGTAAATCAAAAGAAATATATGCAGTTATTTCAATATGAAGAATATTACATCCACAGTGACATCATATTAAATTTTGGTTAATTTTGTAAAAAATTTGTGAAATTTGAAAATTGATATTTTAGTCCCTAAATTTGTTGCATTTATATGAATTATTTTGTCTACGACACTTGTTTGCAACAAACAAGGAACACTATCTTGCACATGATCGAACTAAGTAACTCTTGTCATATAATTTAATAGCCTCAAAAGTAAAAATAAATCATACTCTTGTCACATGTCTAAAACTAATTCACCACCATGTTCTTGCGATTTAATTGACATAGACAATAAAAAAAACTTAATAAAAGAAAATAGCCTTCAATACTTGAAATAGAAAGAATGACTATAGTTCTTGCGTGTGACCTAATACACCACAACATGTTTGTATAACACAAACAATCATATTTGGAACTTGGTTCTATGACCGTTTTTCAGTAACTTATGCTTAATTAGTTCTATTAAAATCATAATTACTATTCAATTGGTTCAATATAGTCGAAACAATGGATTACTAACTTAGATTTTTAAAATTGTATAAAAGGGAAAATAGTAATGAAAGTATAATTCTTTAAAATGTGATTAAAGATTGACGTAAAAAAAAGATAAATCACCTTAAAATGTAATAGAAGAATTAAATCAACTAAATATCATTTCATATTTGTAATTTTCTGAATTTTGGTCATTAATAATTCTTGGTTTTTTTCCCTTTAAGCTTACTTTTGGCAAAATATTGTATTTTATACACCTTTACTCTGCCAAGAGTAACGGTTTGTTTTTTTTTTTTTCAGTCATATTCTATTTATACTCTAACTCTCACTTTCAGACTTTTGCCCTGCCTCCTTGCAGGGCGTGGAAGTCAAAACCTACTCCTGAAACTAATTCGTCCATACCCCAACCTCTTCTGAAAATATAGGGATTCGAACTCCCCACCTCCCCTTCCATATTAGAAGGGTGGTCACTGGAGCAAATCACAATGATTAAGTAACGGTCTGATTAGCTAAGCATTTTTCATAAAAAAAAATCTCTAACGTAAATTTCTAATATATAGAGAAGATAGCACGATCATCACCATGCCCTCCAATCTTTGACTCCTGTACCGGGTTATCCCACGGTGATTTGGATCCAATTATTTCGCACACATTACGCGGATTGGCCGGGCGAATAAGTCAACTTTAAAGTGGGATTTATGGTACGAAGAGTGCGTCATGACCTGTGGCCTTTTTCCAGTACATTCGTCATGATATGATATGCCTTTGCCCTTTAAAAATTGAGAGGTACACGACCCGTGGCACTCGACCCATGGCACTACTGATGCGCGAAATACACTCCATCCAGTAGCTGTGGCTTCGGGGAGTAAGTGCGATTGGCCTGAAAACTGCAAAACGTGCTCATATGGCGACACCACTTTGTAAAATTTAATTAAGTTCGCCAAAACAAAGAAATAAAAATAGGGAAATGGCGCTCCTTGCCAGTTATCTAGCTTAATCACCATTAACAAGAGGTCACGCCCAGCAGCCATGCATGCTTGCTTTGCCTCAATGGCACTCTTTGCTTCAGTCATAGTAAGAAAATAGTGAAGAAGGAAAATAAAAAGAAAAAAAAATTAAAATTAAAAAAATATTAGAATATTATTAAAATTTGTCGACATTAATGTCGATCATGCCAGATAGAATAACTAGCATTTATGTCAGTGATTTACAATCAAAATTGCGCGAATAGACTCAATTGACAAAACATGAAAATGTTTATGACTTAGTTAACAATATTAAAAGGTTTATAATTAAATTAGCAAAAATGTAATAGGATTAGAATTTTTTAGACCATTCTCCTATTTTAACTCATTACAAAAGTTATTTGCATATTTTTTTATTAAAAAAAAACATATGAATCTTCTTGCCCAAAATGAACTACAAATAAGGCCCGATTATTTGAAGAAAAACCGTTTTTGGAAAATTATTTTTCAACTTTCCGATATTTGAATGATAATATTGTCTAAAGAGATTATATCGTTAAATTATTAAGGACTCAATTGTTATAATATAAAGATTTATGATTGAATTGATAAGAATATAATAAGTTGATAATTTTTTTGATATTTTTTCCTATAACGCTAGCAACGCAGCTAATATCGAGAGTAATTCATCGTGTCGTACATTCCATGCATGCAAGCACCACTCTCTCTGTCTCTACCCGAGGCAAGCTACATATGATCAGAATATGTTCCTGGATTCCTGCTTTAAAATACTTTCTCCTGTCGGAATGCTCCTGCGCTGTGATCTCAGTCATGGAGCAGATCTGTGCCACGTACATAGCCAGGCATGAGAGAGAAATCATGACTTCCAAAAGGTGGCTCGTCTCGATTGGATGATAAAGAATATTCGGATACCAGGATATAGTTTACATGTCATGTCCAACGGCTACTTTCCAAACAAAAATCAAATATATTTAACGAGAAAATATTGAGTTTTTAAATATTAATTACATATATTACAAGAAAAATTAATGCATTAAAACCACAATATTTCTTTATATAATTGCTTAACGAGTGCCCTTCAAAGTATTCTCTAATAAGATTCATACTACATTAATGAACCAGTGATTTTTGAATGCTTGATGAGTGCCCTTTGGACCATTCCTCGCCAATATTCAAATTGTATTGTCTACGCTCATTTCATAGCTAGTAAATGAAATCAATTATAGTAGCGGGAATTCGTTTAACTTTTCTTTTGAAACAAAGTTGAAGTCTCGCAGTTTGTCAAAACATGCAATTTACTCAGATCCTCATTCCATGTATACCGCATTAGAATGACGTGAATATAAGGGTCCGTTCGTTTCACGGAAAATGAGCTAATTCCGAAAAGTCATTTTCTAGGAAAATGATTATATTTTTCAATGTTCGGCTGAAACCTGAACTTTGAGTGGAACATATTTTTACTGTTCGTTAGCTAATTATTGAAGAATTGAATTTAAATATTTTTAATTGACCAAAAAATTAATTGTTTTTATATTTTTTTTAAAAATGAATTTTTAATTATTTGTATTTTTTAAAAATCAAAATTTTTATTTATTATTTATTTTTTCCTTTTTCTTTTCCTTCCCCCTTCCTCCTCCTCCTTCCTCCGCCGCTGCATGCACGCCGCTGCACGACCTGGGGCGGAGCTTGCGGCTCGCCAGATATGGAGCTCGCAGCTCGCCGGATCCGGCGAGCTAGGTGGGGCTTAGGCCTAGCCCGAGCTCGCCGGAGGTTCGTTGGGCTCGGCGAGTCGTGAGCTCGCTAGATCTAGCGGCGGAGCTCGGGCTCCCGATCCAGCGAGCCAAGCTCCGTTGCTAGATCCGGCGAGCTCACGGCTCGCCGAGCCCGGCCAACCTCCGGCGAGCTCGGGCGAGGCCCGAGCCCCGCCCGGCACCGGATCTAGCAAGCCGCGAGCTCCGGATTCGGTGAGCTGCGAGCTCCGCCCCAGCCGGCGAGGCTTGAGCTTGCCGGGCTCGGGCGAGCTCGGCTTCCCTCGCCGGCCTGGGGCGGAGCGTGAGCTGGCTTGCGATTGGTCGCTAGCTCGCTGCCGTTGTGGCCAAGAATCGGCCAAGGCTAAGGAAGAAATATATATATATATATATATATATATATATATATATATTTATTTTTTTGGTCTAAAAGGAAGAAAGATGAAAATGAAAGAAAGAAAATAAAAAAAGGAAAAGGAAAAAAAGAAAAAGAAAGCATAAAAATAAAACAAAAATATGTTGGTGAAAAGAAGTAAGGTGGAAGAAGTTATGGAAAATGTTTTCCTTGAGTAGTTTATTTTCTGTGAAATGAACACCGGAAAATCCGGAAAACGTTTTTCTGGAAGTCATTTTTCGCGAAACAAACGGACCCTAAAAGCGGCATAGCTCATGGATATACAAACGGTTCAAAGCTATGCTTATTACAAGAAGACAAGGGAGTGTCTCATGACTTGAAAGAGAATAGATCACAGAATATGTATCTCAGGATTCCGAAGGGCTATAGGATTCGTGGGTCCTCCGAATCAAACACCATGCTGGATTCTCTGAATCGATGCATACAGTTATTTGCTTCCACTTTCACCTGCCGACCATAATGAGAGAGGACCTACTTCGCCAGCCTTCTTAACTGAAATTATTCCACCCTATGAGTATCGGTTGCTCTCGACTTGCTTGCGCTGTAGCTCCAACACTGCACTACGATCCAAAGCAGATGCATCGGTGCATGACCTGCATGCAAAAGAAAAGGCCCATGCACCAACACTACGGCTCAGCTAGGTTTGAGGCTATTTTGCCGTTAAGTCACTTTTGCTTCATTTTTTCTACGGGCTAACGAGGAGGCATCGGAGACTCTTTGGAGCATCTGACTATTCCTCCTAACATTATGGTCTTCCATCCTGATGCATTGCGAGATGATTGTTGAACGCACATGTTTTGCACATCTTGGTTTGGCTCAGAGAGAAGAGATATGTTGATTGATCAGACCTAACTTGATTATTTTATTTAGCCCCAGGGGGTGGGGAGAGAGAGAGAGAATAGTAGATTTTTATGAGCAAAATTAATTCGATTGAAGCTTTTAATATAGTTCTAATTGAAATATCCTTCGCTCATTATTTTTCTTGTTAAGTTGAGAGATTAATTGAGGATGTCAATTTACCTAGTCAATAGAGAAACTTTCTATCTTACCAATTTAGCATCATTTGTTGAGTAGGTCCTCCCAATTGGAGAGGCAAACGCAATTTTGTATATCTGTAGTAGAATATGTATGGTAGTGAGAGTATAAAAGTAAAAAGAAAGAAAAAAAAAAAGAAGAAAAAAGAAAGAAAAAGAAAATATCAAAAGAGATCGGGAGATAAATCAACATGATCTTCCACATCCAGAAAATCAAGGTAGATTGGGAAATATATCAAAGTGATCTTATCATATGTACAAAATCACTAGAGATTAGGAGATAAATCTATGTGATTTTCATATCGTACAATTCCAATTGGGATTGTATTTGCTCCTATAAATATGAGTTCTCCTCAATGGAGAAGAATATACAAAGCAAGAATATCAAAGCAGCGTAGCGGAAGAAACAATTTTCTTCTTCCGAGAAAAGAGTTATCTTTGAGTGAGTTATCCAGTTTGTGAGAGATTCAGATTCACAAATTAAATCCACCTTTGGGTAAAGTTGTATCTTATTATTTATCATAGTGGAAGTTTGAAGAAAGTTGTATCTTATTATTTATCATAGTGGAAGTTTGAAGAGGACTACGGTCCCGTGATTTTTCCCTTCACCTTGAAGGGTTTTTCACGTTAAAATTCTGTTGTTATTTACTATTCATCTTTACTGCTTTCATTTAATATTTTATCCTATTTAATTTTCATAGAAATAATAGCGGAAAAAATTATCTGGGCCTTCTCCACAAATATTCTTTTCTTTTTTTCCCCAACAGATGCCTATCAATGATTAACATGCAGTGTACCAAATTAAGAGAAATTGGCAGCTTAAAACCTCTTATGATGTGTTTGGTGGGCCAAATAAAACATTGAATGAGATAACTTTTTATCATATCTGGTGTTTGGAGCGATACAAAATCCGGATTTAATCCGGATAAAAAAATTACTCTTAGGGAGTGGGATAGACCGTGATAGGATATGTGAAATTTGGAAAATTGATAAAAGAAAATCACTTGTTTTTTCCCCATTTCCCTCGCTAATCACTCTTCCTCTCTTTTGCCCACTACCACCATCATTAGACTACAATGGCCAAGCCTCCTTCCATTGATGATGACCTGCTTCCCGCCTTCAGCGACTAGGAAAATCTATGTCGCTCAACTCTATCCTGGCGGGGAACTTCATGATCTCAATTAGAGCCTAGTGCCTCCTTCGCGAAGAAGATGATCCGATGGAGGCAATAACCATGGCAAAATGCTCCTCAACCGCATCACTTGAAGCGAGTTGGACCAGAGGAGATGCCTGCTTGCAAACCATATTTGCGCGTTGTCTTGGCAGGCACCGTGACACCTCGAGGAACTTTGCCCAATGGTCTTTGATCCTCGACTCCACTCTTGTTTGTGCTGCCTGCATTGTCGGATGCTGCAATTGAGATTCGGCGTGATCATTGTATCAATTCTTTTGGATTTGATGAGAGACTTGTATCGAAGGTAAACATCGAGCGTAGGAGAGGGAGAGATTGTGTTTGATTGAAGAAGGAGAGGATGGATTTGCCGCAGAAGAGGAAGGCGTCGCCGCGTCGACAGTGGCGGAGATGGTGGGACTGGCAGAGAACTCAAACTTGGGGGCATTCCAAAACAGTGAAGTCAAGGTAGAGCGGGGCAAAATCCGCTAGGTCGGTCGAGGGTGACAAAAGGGATGTCGCGAAAGGAGAAGGCGTCCCCAAAGTTACGAGCAAGAGGGGTGTCCGACATGGATGGCGGATTGTAGAAGGATGAATAGATTTTACAACTTCATGATTTATTTTTAATTTTATTCCTTCAAATTAAATATTCATTTGGATAATATTTATATGAATCCATGCTATATCCAGATATCAACAAATATCAGATGGGATATGTAAAATCATATTCTATTCTTATTCTATTCGGCATTATCGTATCTAGTAAAAATGTTTAGATGACTAAACGCAGCTTTAGCATGCTTCAAATTTTTTTCCTTGACAAATTACATCTCCATATGTTTCATTTGATGAATTTTTTGACCAGAAAACTAAGGTTTTATGCTAAGTTTCTGTTATGTTCAAGGCTCTCTCTCTCTCCCTCTCTCTCCCGGCAGATAGTGTACCAGAAAATTCTTATGAAACACGAGGTGAACATATTTCAAGGCTTAGCACAACTAAGAGGGACATCTCTGTGGCTAGATAAGTACCAAACTTCTGGCCTTCATTCAAAGACAACATTTTCCTGGGGCCCTTTCAATTCCATGTAACATGGTCTCCAAAATGCTCCTTTTCCTATGCATTACTTTACTTTTCACAGTTTCGTATTAAGCATGCACCTCTAGTTTTTTCATTTTGAGTTGGTATCGACCATATGACACGTACTTGACGTTTTATTTTTAGAAAATAATAGCTCATTCCCAAGTAGTGGTCACTATGGATGTAGGACTTCTTGGACCAAGATTGCTCGTGAAAGCTCATGTGAACCATAGTTCATAGCGACCCTAAATTCTTGCCAAATGGAGTGATTATTGCAAACATTTCTTTTATATGTCAAGTTGATCATGCATCCCAGAGACACAGAGAGAGAGAGAGAGAGAGAGAGAGAGAGAGAGAGAGGATTAGGAAGGTGACATGGATGTCCAACAACGATGATTAGTCGGGCAATTTGAACGGGTGTGTGTGTGGCGAAAAGCGAACCAGGACACGTAGGAAAAGGGTATTTATATAGTTGACAAAAGTAAGTGGATAACCACAAAAACAAAATTGGGTGGGGACAAGAAATCTTAATTTACGTTGGCACGATGAGCTCGACCAAGGACCATGTCTCTCTCGCGATCAACACTGGAGCGTCTACACATGTGACTGTGTATCTAGCGTTTTTATGTGGCTCATCTCTCAGATATACCTTTGTCATCCACAAGCAGAAAATGACACTTTATGTAGCATGTTTAAAGGCCAATTTGATAGTGAATGGTATAAGAGAAAAGGTCAATTCTCGAAAGAATGCTTTTCTTTTTGGGGCTTGTGGTGTCTATGGTTGGGTAGACAGGAGCGGTAGGGCCACGACGACTAATTCTTGCGATTTCTGCCAATTAAAATTGGCAGACCCATCAAAGACAATGCTTTTTCGCGTCATCTTGTGTTCTTGTTCTGCTAGTTTCTTTCTTTCTTGTTTAATTTCGTCTCCTACGTGCATTGCATTATCACGTAGCCACCTTCTTCCCCAACCAAGGGATCTTCACTTCGGCTTCCGCAACTTTTGGGATTTACTAGTACCAACCATTTGACCTTTTCATTTTTTCTATTAAAAAATTTATGTATTAAACTGCACTTTCATCTAATAACTTCAACTTTTAAAATAGTTGACAATAGTCCTACAAATTCCCACATTGTATCAGAGCATAAGGTTCTTAGTTCAAATCTTCCAGGTCTCTATTTACCTCTGCAATTACACGTTCCAAGGCTTTAGGCTTAGGCTAAAGATCAGCTTACATGTGAAGAGTGTGAGAATATTTATGTACTAAATTTCACATTCATCTAATAGCTTAAATTTCTATGATAATTGATAGTGATCTCATAAAATCTTACATCATCTTTCTCATGCAGGATGACATTTTCATTCATCTATATTCTTTACTAATGTTAAGATTACAATATGAACTATTGATTAGTGAGTAGTCTTTACTCTGGAAGGTGAAACGCACCAATAATCTATATAGCTATTTAGCTGTTCAAATTGCTTAAAACGATATGTAATCGCTCATAAATGCTAGGTGTACTATCAAATTTGGTATGTGTTCTTAGTACACTAAAGAGATTATTTCTAGATAGAAATAGCTATGTGCTACCAGACCATACCTGTGGAGAATTTTATCTTAATGATCTTGTCCTTAGCCAGGCAAATCTGAATATCTCCATTGATTTGCCAATGTCTTGAATCTCTTTAAAAATTGTTTTTCATGTTATTAGAGAATGCCAAATTAAGGTTATCTTTTTCTCCAAATCTAATTAACTAGAGGAAATTTTATCCAGCTCAACTTTTGATTCTGTAGCCTTGTCCCATCCACATGTAACTATTTTTTTTTTTAAAGGGGGTTAAGTGCATAAATAAGACTTAGGGTTGTGGTTGCGGTCAAATGAAGATTTGAGGTTTCATTTTTGTCATCAATTGAGGATTTTAGATTTAAAGGCCCTAATCAGGGTTCGAGCTCGCCCATGGTGATATTCATGTGTCGGAAATTCAACGTGACCCCCACATAGAATATTTGATCAAACATGGGCTCGCTCTTTAATTTCGTTGCAGACAAACCAGCAATACAACGATAAACAAAAGCACTTTACACGAGAAACGGTAAAAAAATAGAACCTACTAGGATTTAATCGGCTCGGTCAATATAACTTACTTCCACAGGAAAAGCAGTAACAAAGTTCCACTATATCTGATGGAGAATTATACACCTCAATGTCTTGTCGAGTATTCTTCACGACCAGTTTCAACAAAAATCATTTACTCTCACAATTTCTTATAAAGAACACTCCATTACTCATTAAGAGAAGCTATAGGCACTCTTGAAGGGCCACGGCCCCAGCACTTCTTGCTTTCTTAAGCTTACAAGGAGATCGATGGACCGACAATATAGTTTAGTCAATACGTAGGATACACATTTTAATGTAATTTTATTGGGACAAGTTCACTTGGAGTTTTAAAACATGTTACGATAGTATAATTGAATCCTAAACATGTTACGCGTTTTTAGTTATGTGAGTGAACTTCTCATAAGAAAATGTAATAGAATAATTCTCTCGACTTCGTCAATTTTCTTTGGGCTAAAAATCTGCGTGAGATTTTGTTTGCTTTTTCCGTTCAACGTGGTGCCATGCCAGACTTAGAATTACAACTAACACAATTGAACGTTAAAAAATTAATAATAAAAAAAAGAGACTAAAAATTAAAACAAAGACAGAGTGAGAACGCAGCGCATAATAAGGACCGGTGGTGTTGCCCTTTAAAGGGCGAGGGCTGACGACCCTTGTCAAGGTCGTAGGTCATAGCAAAGGCAACCACCAGCAGGCAAGGGTAAGATCCTCACCTGGTGGTGGCACGACCGATTGGCACCAAGCAGGCCCCTACGCTTCGGTAAGTGGCAAGCAGGCCCTCGTTTTCCCTTTCGTCTCTCTCTTTGGTCTCCTATCCTAATGTGATGACCGCTTGCCATCCCATCACAATCCCATGATGTCCACAAAAGAAAGGGAAAATCGATTAGAGGACACCAAGTAAAATTTCCATCCAAGAACAGCTAACGGAATCTCCTGTCAAGTGCATTTCAGCGCAAGTTTTAGGATTGGCACGAACGAAATGAAAGTTTTAGAGTACATTTGGTAACATTTCTATTCTCGGGAACGATTTTTATTCAACAATGGTTTATTCTATTTCTATTTCTTAGACAAATTTTTTAGCAGAAGAATATGTTTAGTAAGGTCCTATTTGGTAACCATATTCGGAACATCTATTTCTATTCTTTTATTCCCTGGAACAAAAAAAAGAACATAAATTCGTTTGGTAAAATTTTTGTTCCCAGGAGCAAAAATCTAATTTTTTGTTCTCAAGAATAAATTTGAAACAATATCAAGAAGTAGAAAGAACTCACTTCTTGTTCTCGAAAACAATTCATATTATTTTTTTTTTCTCTTCTCTTCCCATTTCTTCTTCTTCCTTTTGGCCAATCGCCGGCCTCAACTATGACTGGCGATTGGCCAAACGAGGGTCGACGACCTCATTGGAACGTCATCGGCCCTTGGCAACACCGAGCCATGGCGAGGCTCGTTAGCCCAAGCCTTGCCATGGCTAAGGTGAGGCCTCACCTTGGCTAGGCGAGCTCGGCCTCGCTAGTTGGTGTGAGGCTTGGCCTCGCCAAGCAAGGGTGAGGCTGACCTCGCGCTACCCGGGCGAGGCTGAGGCTCGCCTTGGTTAAGTGAGGCTCTGGCGAGCTTGCCAAACCTTGCCTAGCTAGTTATTGGCCAAGACGGTGGCCGACGAGCGACTACAAAGAAGGAGGAAGAAGAAGAGAAAAAGAAAAAGAAAAAAAGTAAAAAATATAATAAAATTATTAAAAAATTAAAAGAAACAAAAAAAATTTAAGAATCATACTAAACGCATTTCTATCCTGAAAATATAAATTTTGAACAGTTATCAAGCACGTTCTTTTTTTGCTTAGGAATTATTCTCGAGAATAGAATAAAAAAAATTATTTCGATAAAAAATTGTTCTCGGGAACATAATCATTACCAAACGCGCATTAATTGTACAAAATTTCTATTTGAAATAGAAAAAGAACAACAATGTGTTTGGTATAACCCTAAAATTTCTATTTCTAATTTTTTATTTAATTATAAAGAGACTTAACATTTCATGTTTGGATAAACCTAGACTTTTGTAATAATTTAATTGATCAAGATATTCTAAAATGACCTAAGAAAATTTAACATAATAGTTAGTCAAAGATGGATGACCGGAAATGGCAATAGAAAGTCTTATTGGTTTATAACTCACAATTTGAGTAGGTTGATAGTAAATCTTTAGGCATTACAATAAACAAGTGTATAAATCTTTTAAGAAGAAGAGCAAATGTTAGTTGGAGTCACCAAGCTTTCGCCACCTAGCATTATTTCTGAAAACAAAAAAACGACATTCCAAAATCCATATAGTCCAGCCCTAAAAGCTTATTTGATTTTGAATCCAATTTTCTTCAAAAAAATTTCACATTTTTTTTAATGTTAAACTAATTCTAAACCAGAATTAACATCAGAATCTAGTAAAACTGCTCAAAATCTAATTTCTAAATTTTCATAAATTTTTGAATTTTTATTCTGAAAAAGGGGACTTGAATTCGGACAGGAGACCAAAAAGATTTTTTTTTCCAAATCTATTTCCTGACTATTGATCTATTATGGGGAATAGTAAAATTAGATTATATTACCAAATGAATTTTTTTTTTCCTATTGCGAGGAATAAAAGAACAGAAAAATAGACAAATGTTACCAAAACCTTAATACATGGTCGTGAATACATGGTCGTATATGGTCGTGACAAGTTTAATCCTAGCATAATTGTACCTAATTTAATGGGGCGCACCTTACCATTAGGTGAACTCGTGATGGAAAAGTCCTTATGAAAAAAGCCCTCGCGCACATTGACCGTCCATTTCCATGTATGTTAAACAATCATCTAACCACAAAAAAAGAAAAAAAGAAAAAATCAAAGCTAGGATCTCTTCTCTAGATCAATCCAAGAGAATATTCACTAAGAGGTCTTCGGGTGCGTTTGGGAAGACTTTTGGGGAAAGTCTTTAGGAAAATGTAAAGACCTTTGAGTTAAATGGTGTTTTCCAAAATGCAAACTGTGTTTGGTAAATTGTAGTTTGAAAGCCCTTTGTGAACTATCCTTGAGCAAAATGGTGTTTGGGGGACAAAGGACTTTTGTGATAAAAAAAATTTATCAAAAGAAAAATAAAAAAATTTGACCGGCAAGGGCAGGCGGCCGCTGGCGACCTCGAATCTGGGGCGGCGAGGTCGCGCGATGCCGTCACGACCTCCGACGACCCCGGATCTGGGGCGGCGAGGTTGCATGTGTCGCGTGATGCCGCCTCGACCTCTGGCAACCTCGGATTTGGGGCAACGAGGTCGCGTGCGTCGCGCGATGCCACCTCGACCTCGGGCGACCTAGATCCGGGCGTCGAGGTCGCGGGAGGACCTCGCCGCCCCCGGATTTGGGTCGCGGCGGGGTCGCACGACCTCGCTGCCCCCGGATCCGGGGCGGCGAAGTCGCGTGATGCCGCCGTGACCCGGATCTAGGGGTGACGAGGTCGCGCGACCTAGATTTGGTCGCCGCTCGAGCCTCCGGCACTAGATCTGGTCGCGACCAGACTTGCGACCAAATGGGTTGCGCGGCCCCGGCGAGCTTCGTGCGGAGGTCACGGTGCGACAGGCGACGGTCACCGGCAACGCCGCGACTCGCGGAGGTCGTCTGACTCTCCGACGACAATCGCCTATGTTGTCGCGACCATGTTGGCGTCCGTCTAGCAGTCGCCAGCCCGGAGAAGATGAATAGTGTTTCATACAAGGGCAAAAAACGGAAAAACAAAAAATTTGTGAGGACAATTTCGGAAAAAAAAAATGAACAATGTCGCGTGGCCTTTTGAGAAGGCCGAATGCCCAAGGCAGCCCCCAACCTGCCTTGGGAAGGCTTTGCCTTTGGCAAATGCAAGTCAAAAAACATTGCCAAACACTAAATATTTGGCCCAAAGGCCTTTAGCCCTCCAAAGCTTCTTGGGAAGGCAGTTCCCAAATGCAGCTCATGACTTAAATGAGCGTGATGATTGTCGGCAAAGAAAATATACCAATTATCTCGCACGGCACTTCTTGCTTCGCCTAGGTAGGCATGAGTCCCCACAAGGGATTATCGCATCAATGTGGAGCAATAAAGAGTGACGATAGACGCATTTCGATTTCATTTGTTTCACGAAAAATGTATATTTTCTTAAAATGATTGTTTGTATCGAAATGAATGGACAAAAATATTTTCATTGTCCATAAAATTATATAAACATAAATTATTGTAGATAATTAAAATATTTTTCTTTAACTAATTATGTCAAATGACAAAAATGATTGTTTTTAGAAACAATATTATCCAGATTGTTTATTTTCTACTGAACAAATTGAGCCTTTGTACGGGAATTCATTTCAATTGCCAACACATGAATTTGCGACAGTCAAGTGTTGGGAAATACATATGCTGGTTTACTTACAATCTTTTATGTTGGTTCTAGTTGGGATCGATTTCCATTTCTCGGAACGTTATTGAATTTGGTATTAGCTACTCCACTTGCCCTAGGCAACATCTGCCTGATAAGTCCGGTATGGAAATCCGCACTAACCGGATTTGGTCGCTCGTATCTTATGATGTTTGAGACAAGATGTTACATGCGCGTAGGTGGCATTCGCGAGTTTGATTGGATTGACTAGGACTTACACTTGAGCAAATTTCTACTTGGGCATTGATTTCTTTGAGATACCACGCTAGGGTTCGACACCTTCGTGATTTCCGCCGGTGTATGTGGGAGGATTTCGCCGACGTCATAAAAAGCTTCACTAGGCAATCAATTACCGAATTTAACAAACCTTTAACAAAAGATTTTACGCAGATTGTGTACATCACAAACCCTGAAGAGAAGATGGGAGAAATTGTCCAATTAATTCTAAATTTTTTAATTTTGTCTTGAATTTATGTGTGAAATTTCAATATAGACATTCTGACCAATTTTTACCAGAAATTGATGACGTGGCAATATGTCACATAGATAAACAACGATGATTGGATTGCCATACCAATGATTTCTGATGAATTAATCTAAAGGGTTGTATTGAAATTTTCAACAAAGATTGATGACTAAATTGTTAAAATTAAAAAGTTTATAATTGAATTGGCATTTTTATAATATGTTGATAACTAATTGGGTAATTTTCTTATATAAGATTGTTTATGGACAATTTTTTTCTCTGGGAAAATTAAAAAGAGAATAGTTTGGTGCTTGTGCATGTCGACAACACCATCCCCATCAGTTAAACTCTAAAAAAATAAAACGAATGGATGCCCAAACTCCACGATCGGACACTGTCCTCCTCTTTTCAAGAAATGTCGCCCACTATAAAGCGATGGCCCATGTAACCAACCAGAGTGCATTTTATTTTATTTTTAAATGTCCTTTTTCCAAGTTCTCCAAGGGCCCTCTTTTCTCTTCAAATCTCACTTTCCACCTCTGCAAATCCCTATATTTATCCCTCTGTCGTATCCTGAGATTGAACACCCATATACAGTCCATGAAAGAAATCGCCTATTCCGAAAGTTGGGATCAGCCAGACGAACTTCAGATGAGAATTAACAACATAATTACGGATTGAATATACACTAGCTCCAATGTGATTAATTTGATGATAAATATATGGGCCAGCACTCGCCCAACTGCCGCCGCCATGCCATCTTGATTGCTCCGTCCATGCCTTGTCGTCGTCGTTGCTCTACTGTCTCTGTTGCTCCTCCATCTTTGTCGTCAGGACTCGCTAAGATCACGCGAGGGCAACGACACCGGACCTCCTCAATTGGAGGTAGGGTTGCAACCCCAGCTGTTAGGTCCAGTGTTACATGATGACTCTCTTTCAGTGCAATTTGTACGTATGTTTTGTGAATTCAACCTGAGCGATCTCTGTCTCCTGAGTCGGAATCTTTTCTACTTGGTTTGGCTATGTCGAGCTTTGTTTCGACATGATTAGGTTAGTCTTATTCTGATACAGCCAAGTTCTTGAACGCGTGTGTCGCTTTCTGATTTGGTCGGGCGGGCGTCAGGAGTTTTGAAGCTCACTTTTATGAGGGCTATGTCTCATGCACGTTTAAGCACCCTTGTCATCGAGGAAAATAGTCTGAGTTCATAAGAACGCGGTTCAAAGGAATTCAACATGTTGAATAGAACTGTGGATCGTGAAATATAAAGTTGCGATAAAAGACATTCAAATTATATACCCATAACAACCATCCAGCAAGAGAGGCGGCCCGAAGGCAACTCATGAAAGCGACTAGATAGCAAAAATCTTTATGGGACATAACTAATGCTACTATTGAGACAAGGCATACTGCCTCGTCCTGCTAACAAGTACATCCCTAATCCTTAGCAAATCATCGTAGTCGACAACAATCAAGCCTAATCCTTAGCAAATCGTCGTAGTCGACAACAACCCAGCCGAGCCTTACATTACACATGAGAGAGAGAGAGAGAGAGAGAGAGAGAGAGAGAGAGAGAGCATATGAGCTTAGTTTCGATAGCGAATGGTGTCTGAAAGAGAGGCCTTAAGTAACCACCCAACATGGCTTGGGATTCCAATTCGTGGCTGCACCTTCCTTCCAACACCTCATGCTTGGCTTCAAGCACTTTCCTTTTCCAATTTCGCCCCTGACAAACCCGCTATTTCCCTCCATGCCCTCTCCTTCCTCTTCCTCACACTCTTCATAATCAAAGTCTTCTCCTTCCACCCTCATAGTCTCCTCCTCCTCCTCTTCTTCTTCTTGCTCCTCGCTCTCTGACTCCACTTCCTCCTCTTCCTCCTCTTCTTCAGCTTCAATTTCAGGGGCATCGCTCTCCTCCAAGAAGCGAACCCTGAGATGGCCGTGGCTCCGCTCCACTTGGAAGAAGTGGTGGGGGGACGACACCCCCACCGCCTCCACCACCAGCCTCCCCCCCTCCCGGCGGGACCGCACCTGGACCCCCGTGGAGCCGCCCACTGACGTCAGTGGTGGCGGGAACGAGCTGCTCCGGCTCAGCTTCTTCCTCGCTGACCGAACCGCCTGGCGGCGGTCTGCGCCTCCTCCATGGGAGAGGAGGGGGGCCTCACCGTCGCTGACATCACTTCCAGTCTCACTTCCTAGTGACTCGGTGCACATCTCGAGGCTCCGGTCACTAAGGAACGAGGCGGAGCATTTCAGGAGTGGGTGGACGTAGACAGCACCTTGTTCGCCCTCGCACTTCTCTTCCGCGTAGGCAAAAGCGTGCAGGAAGCTCCAGTCCGAGGCATCGGTGCCCGGCTGGGCGGTCCCCATCTTCGTCTTGCCTGCGGCATCTGAGTCGGCGGTGGGTCCATGCGGGGTGAGCTTGAGCCTGAGAACGCGTGGCTCGACCTGCCTCGGCTCGAGGCATGTTTGCAGCCCCTGGCACACGCTCGAGGACATTTCTTTTTTGTTTCCTTCGTTTTCTCCTTATCCACAAAATTACGTAGGTTGGTTAGTTGATGGAAAACCAGAACGTGAGAGAAACAGGGGAGATGCAGAGCAGGTCCGGCGGTTTAAATCGGGTTGAAAAAGGAAAAGGGATTGTTTGGACTTATGTGATGGCAATTGAAGTAAGATAGGAGGGCACTCTTTAGGCAAAGAGAGAGAGAGAGAGAGAGGAGGGGGGTTGGGAAGGAGAGGAAGGAGTGAACGTGAGAGAGGAGTGAAAGGGGTTCGAGGCTGAATTTATAGGTGAAGGCAGGGAGGGGGGGGGAGGTGGGTGGGGGTGTGGGTTGTTTTCTGATGCCCCCCTTTTTGGCCTGTAGCTTCCAGCTTTCTTACCATGGTGAATTGATGGAGGAGAGAGGCAGAACATTTCATGATAGCATTCATCGACTGTGTTGGAAATCGAACAGTCTTCATTGGTCCAAAAGGTTCTACCACGTGACGTTTATGGAGAGGGGGACTGGCGCATTTTGATGCGGGCGCGTTTGAATGATTACTTCCCTAGCATAAATTTTGATCGAAATGATTATTTTTTATTCCGTTTCCCTAACCGATTCTAAGTAAAAGAACACATTTGATAATCTGTACAAAATTTCGATTCGGAATAGAATTGCATTTAGTACCGTGTTTATTGATTCTATTTCAAATCAATTTATTTTAATTTTTAAATAATTTTTATAATTTTTTCCTTTTTTTTTTTTTTTTTTCTCCTATTCTAATTCTTCTTCAGGCCGGTTGTTGGCCCTCGGCGAGGTCGGCCCTTGTCGTCTCGGCCTCGCTGGCAGCTGGGCGAGGCCCGCCTGGCCACTGACGGGGTTGGGCGAGCCTTGCTGGTGGCTAGGCTTGCCTCCAGCGAGCTCGTCGGACCTCGCCCTAGCTTGGCGAGCCTCTGGCGAGCTCGTTGGACCGGTCGCCGGCGACTAGCGGCGGGTAGAGGCAGTGGTGGCGGCGGACTGTGGCGAGCGGTGGTGGACGACGGCGATGACTGGTAGTGGCGACAGACGGCGGCGGGTGGCGGCGACTGGCGGTGGTGGCGGCGGCGACCGGTGGCGGCGGCGGCAAATGATAGCGGGTGGCGGTGGCGGGCGGCGGTGGCGGGATGGCGATCAATGAAGAAGAAGAAAAGAGAAGAAGAAGAGTTTTGATTTTCAATTTTGTTTTCGGAACAAGAATCAACTTTTTTTTTTTTTTTTTTGATTCTTGTCCCAAATTGATTCTGAGAATAAATTTGTTCCTGGGAACAAAAATTTTACCAAACGTGATTCTTATCCCAAACTGATTCTGGGAACAAAAAATCAGAATCTGACACTGTTGGGATAGTTACCAAACATGCCCTAAGTATAGTTCACAGGCTGGTAATTGTTTTTACCCTACTATGTGCTTTAGTAGGTTAGGCCACTGTAATGAGTTATTTCTAGCTTACGTGGTCAAGTAATCATGATGATCAAAGACAGCTTAGAAAGTCAGTATTTCTACACTAAATTTATCATACCCTGAACTGATCCTTGTTTGTTCATCCACGCAAAGTGAGCACCGAGAATCGCAACCTTTGTGAGTATGATTCATTATGGGCGTCGTAGATATCTCGAGTGAATTTAAAAGTTTGTGCAATATGAAATTATCGTAAAGTTAAAAAGGCAGCTCAACAGTTTATAGGTTCTGATCTACCACTACAGACCGGAATTATTGTTACAAGTGCTTAAATCATATTTGGTAATCGGGTTTGTGCAGTGGCAAGTGGGAAGATAATGAAGGTGGATCTGTTCTTTTCTTTCTTAGCAGAAGTGGGGAAAAGAAAATCAAAGTCAAGCAAACCAGTCTTCCACAGAACTGCCTCTTATGAAAACAACTTCGAGGATTCTACATCAATTTATCTATCAAACCCAAATAGTTACTGCGAGAAAAATTCCGGCAGCGGTGAAAATGTTTATGTTTTATTCTTCTGAAAAGTCAAAACTAAACAAAATTAATATTTATTGTTATCGATCAAAAGTCAAGATTGAAAATTTATAAAGTTAACCTCTTTTGCCTTTTGGTTTAACCTAAGAAAAAAAAACAAGACATCACGAGAATGATTGGTGATCGGCGGGGTAGGAAACTCTCGCGTCTGGTTCTAAGAAAGTGAATTGACCGACCTATTTTGACCAGGTCAAATAAACCACCTCCTTTATAGTGCTCTCGCGTCTGGTTCTAAGAAAGTGAATTGACCGACCTATTTTGACCAGGTCAAATAAACCACCTCCTTCGTAGCTGCTCTCTTAGATGGCAATCCATAGAAATGATTACTCGACAGGCTCGAACGAGGCCGGAAGGTTGTGCTAACGTGTTACTCAGGTCTGCCCACGACATAAAATTTAGGATAAGTGCACTAAAAATTATAAAATTTGTTAAATTTGTGCAATCAATTTTTTTCGTAATTTCATCCAATTTGGCTAATAAAAAATGCTAACATGCCTTTTTTTTAGCGGTTAAAACATGAAGGATAAGACTAAAACAGCATCATTTTAGTCCAAATATGATATTTTTAATTTAAATATATTTAAATTAAACTAAATTTATTTGAAAAAAACACACAAAATAAGGTTGAAGGCCACCCGGCGAGGACTTGTGAGGCCCTTACTACCACTGTCCCACCATCGTTGGCAAGCCGGCAATGGTGGGAGAAGGCTAGCCAGTGGTTGGTGAGAGTTGCTAGGCCAAGGCCAGTGGCTTAGACCTAGTCGAGGGCCTCTAGTGGAGGCCAACCCTCACTAGTGGCGTCCAGCCCTTGTGCGATTTGGGAAGGGCTACGACCCTCACTCAATCTACAGGAGGGTTTACACACCCTCACCTATGGTCAGCGAGGATCGTTAGCCACTGGTTGGGGCTCAGAAACCCTCACTGGCCCTTCCTAGCGATGGTGGGGTGTTGGCAACTTGCCCTTGATGTTGGTTTCCCACCCCAATTTTTTATTTAACTTGTTTTTAATTTAATTTAAATAAATTTGTGTGTAAAATTAAATTCGGACCAAACGACATTGTTTTAGCTTATTTTTCATGTTTTAATCACGTCATCGCCACATAGAAGAGAAAATATCAAAAAAGTCATGTCAACATTTTTTGCTAACCAAGTTGAATGAAATTAATAGAAGGATTTAATTGCACAAATTTGACAAGTCTTAGGATTTGATTGCACTTTTTTTTATAAATTTCATGATTCAATTACACTTTTATGACAAGTTTTAGGACTTCTAATGTACTTATCCCTAAAATTTACATAGAAGTTTAGAGGTTAGGTTGGGCTAGGCCTTGGACAAAGTTGGGCAACTGGGGTTTATTTACCTCTTAGGGTTGGGAGGGCCAACTGCTGATCGACCACCTCCTTGTTGACACTTAAATTTTGATGACCTCATTAGTCTTTTATGCATAGAAAATTAGGGAATAACTTTGGCCTTTGAACAAAGACATTGAGCTAAATTGCATATAGATATTAGGAGCATTTACATTAGTAGTTAACTAAGGCCATATAATTTTCATATTAATTGTATCGGTGGTGGACAGGCTCAAATGGATGGCTCTACACAAATTGGACTAAGCCTAAAAGAGTACTAAATTTTGCCAAGCCTGTTATTTCTTTTGATAAACCAAAATTCGTATATGATGCCACGTTGGAAAATTGATTTATTTAGGAGCAAACTTGAAGAACAATTTTAGTTGACATTATTGCAATTTGAAGAGGTATTAAAAATATTTCCGTTTAAGATAATGCATTTCTTCTTGTGTCAATATAGGGAATACAATTTTCTTTGGTGCTCTTGAAACAAACCCCAATTGCACTCCATACAAAGGCTCATTGGTTCCCAATTAGAGCGGGGCTTGACAAAGTACACGGCACATTGAGAGGAAAAAATCGTGAAAATGAGGGAGAAAAGGGGTCTTTGCTTTGGGAGGTAATTAAAGGAGCTGCAGAAGACTTCAAAGAGGGAGAAAAGGTGAGAGAGGAAAAGACGAGAGGTCGGTTTACAAACAGGAACAGAGCACAATATCGTGCAAGGGATATATATTCAGAAAGAAAAGGAAACGAAGTTCTTCCTTTTGCATGCAGCCACAACCTGTCTCCCCATCGTACTTGCCCTCGCCGCTCCTCGTGCCGTCTCTAGCCGTGAGCAGGTCCCCCACCGCATGGCGAGACCCCGGTGCAGACTCCTTGCTGCAGCTTACGCCAACAAAACCTCCAGGCGGATACCCAGCAGCCCCGGAGGAATCTCAGCAGCTTCGTTAATCTTTGCAGGTTTTCCTGTCAAGTCTAGCAGCAAGGGTACAACTCACCCAACGACACTTGCAAGCTCTCAGCAGAGCCTCCACCTACAGCACGCCCAGACCAGTCTCGCTAGCGCGTCCGCCTAGCAAAGTTCCAGGAGCTGACCAGTGGTGGTTTCAATTAGTCCCAGTAGCGCTATGAAGCCTCAATCGAAGTCCTTGCCTTCCTGGTGTTCCTGTGTTCCCGACATCAGGCCATCATCACCAACGCTCACAGGGAAAAAGGAAAGGAGAATATATTGAGACTCCGACGAAGGACTCTCGGATCTCTCAAAGCACCATCACCCGGAGTTACGATGTTAGGCAAGAAGAGAAATATCTGAGCGTCCATCATCAACGCGCAAGCACACCTCTAAAACTCATATGCGATAGCTCGCTGTTGATCTCCAGTCATTAACCATGATTACGACCAGTCCCTCTCTCGCTCTGTGGAACATCCTTTTCCCTTTGCTATCCGAGATTGTTTTGCAGGTCCTTGAAACACGGAGACGATGATGGCGTGGACTTTTGAGATGTGATCACGAGACGATTGCGGTCTCCTAGGAGAGAAAGAAGAAAATCAAATGCGGAGTCATGTGTTAAACGCACGTATTATTACATTGGATTGCTTTCCTTGATTTGCGTATTGAGCGTCCGTATTTGTTAATGGGATTCTGAAGCTAGTGCACATGAATATGTCTGAGCATTCAGGAATGCTTCTCATATTCGACATCGGATTTGCCACTCTGCTCTAAGAGAGAACCAATTTCTTTCCTTTACCAGAAGGTGAATCGCATTGGGTGCAATTCAGTGGAAAGTAGTGTACATCGAGAGTATCTTGCCAACTTCCAGATTTCCAATCTTGTCCTCGGCGTGCTGGCTGGATGATATTGGGTTTAATTCCAAGTTACTCTTAAGTTTCTTTAGGCTAAAATTTTTCACTCAGTCGCGTTCATACTTATTGGCATCATCCTTAGTATAATTTAATTTCCTTATTCATAGTTTTTTTTAAGGATGATATTATTAACAGAAAGATAAAATAAATTACTGTTCTTGCGTACTAGCCATAGGATTACATATCATATAGAATTAGTTGCATTGCTGCCATGTCATTGCTGCCATATCATAATTTCCATGTCATTTGGTGAGGGTCATATAATTAGATTGCATGTCATGATAGATTAGTTTAATAAATTTAGGTTGTTACACGTCATTAGTTTAATAATTCATGCATATTAAACTTAAATTAAAATTGCATATAATTTAGTTTTCATAAAAAAAAAACTAAAAAAGAAATAGTTAGATTTGGGAAAAAGTACTCAAAAAGTCATAAACTTATGCCATTTATGCCAATTCAGATATAAATCTTTCAATTAGACTAATTTAGTTATAAGCATTTTCACATTAATACCAATTCAGTTCATTTGGCCAAATTTGGCTAGCCGATGTTGACATAGATGCCACCGGCCGACAAACGCTGACGTGGCAACTTTTAAATAATTTTTTATTTTTTCGAATTAATATTTTCCTCTTCTTCCTCTTGGCCTTCTTCTGCAGCAATGGCTAGCTAACCTCCAACGGCTTGCTGGCCACTAGGTGAGGGTCGTGAAGCCCTCGCCAGCTGCTAGAGGGCTGTGACCCTCACCAATAGTCGACAAGGGCTTGGTGGCCTTTGCCTAGTGGCCGGTGAGCCTCGTCGAAGGCTTGCTGACCACTGCAAGGGATCCAAGGAGGAAGAAGAGAAAAAAGAAAAGGAAAAATAAAAATAAAAATATCAAAATAAATAAAAAATAAAAAAATTATTAAAAATTAATATATTAGCACTAGCCGGCCAAAATTGGCGGAATGGACTAAATTGGTACAAATGTGAAAATGTTTATGATTGAATTGATCAAATTGAAATGTTTAGGACTCAAATGGTAGTAATGTCATAGTGTTAAGACTCTTTCGGTACTTTTCCCTTACATTTGCATAATCATTTACAAGTCATACTTAGGACATGCATACATTTTCTAGTAAAATCTTGTAGAATATTTGATGCATTGCAATTAATGGGCTTTTGCTTGCTTAAGGTATTTATGTCCTTGCCCTATATCTAGCACTTTATTTCTTGCTTTGGTTATTGAGTGTTAAATTCTTGATTGCACACCCGCTTGATCACCCAGTGCATGTTGGTGGCTTAATTTAAAATCTCTAAGATTGTTTGCAAAATATTTTTTGAAAATTAATAGACGAGGTACTAAAAGGGCGTTAGATTAATCAAACTTAATCAAGTCTTTTATTCTATTGAATCTCTAGTTCATAGAAATAAAGTATTATCCCATACTTTATATGGATTTCTAATCGATCCTAATTGATTGGTGATGATTTCAAATGTTAATGTTTTTATTTTTTTATTTTTTTTATTATTATGTTTAATTGAGTACCAAATTGCGATTGGTAGGGTTTGGAAGAGTTCGTGCTAAGTCTTTAGCTTGGTAATCCATTAGCTTTCTCATTGGTAGCTCACCTCTAAGAAAGTCACGACACTCCTCTAGGCAAACTTACTCATATGCTAGTTGTTTATACTGTGCTTTGCTCATTCTCTCATGTGTTTTTTCTCAAAATCTTAGTCCAGAAAAAGGTAGATGTTATTCATATTTGGTCTTAAGAATGCTGGTTTTAAGAATGAGTGATTGCCCTTCTCCGACCCTTACTGCTCAACCTAAGAGCGGATAGCTAATGCGTTCCACTTATTGAACAGGATTCTATGGTCGGTCCGCGACCCCTTGATCCATGTTATGCATATATTAAGGATAGAGAATTGAAAACTTTGAACAAGGCGTTTTTCACATACAATCTTGGTAAGAGTGCCTGTTTCGGAATACATGTGTTTTATTATATAAAATTGTATGTGCAACTGAACCGGCAATTAGAGTAATAGACTGATAACAGTTTTGGCAAAACAAACTTTAATCTTGGGCTATAAAGTTTGTAAGTCGATAAAATAATAAATTTTTTATTAGCCTAGTAATTTTATGCATGTCCGTGCATTCTAGGTACATTTGAAGAACTCTTAACGATACACCTATCAGTTATGCATTTCACAATGTTCTTGAGCTGGGCTTCCTTAGATGCCAACTAACCAATTTATGCATCTAAAGTTTAATAAATGAATTCCAACACTACATTTCCAAAATAGCAGATTCACGCACTTTGATTTTTTTTTTTAAATGCAGAACTCTAGCAACTTTCATAATACTTAATAATTGACTCCCTAATCTACTTATAAATTTATCACATTTTCTGGAACTTTAATACTTCAAATTTTTTAGAATTTTTTTTTTTTTTGGCTTATTTTTAACTATTAACAAAGAAGCCCTTAAGTTGATTAACATCTACTATATTTTCATTAAATCATTCATTTGATTAATTAATGGATTGTTTATTGTACTAAACAACGAAACTTCATGGTCAGCACCATAAGTATCACTCTTTTAGAAAACTAACCATTGCATCCCTTTATCAGCCGAAAAATTATGCATTATACAATAGAGGGATTATTCTCCCTTTTGCAACTATAGATTTGCATTTTTACCCAATATGCAAAGCAGCATCTCGAGTGCGTTTGGGAGAAGCTTTTGAAGGGGCTTTGGGCATCAAAAGCCCCTTTGGCCAAAATAAATGTGTTTGGAAAAAACTTTGGAAGGGGCTTAATGGCAAAGCTAGCATTTGTAAGGCTGAAAGCCCAAGGCGGGTTGGGGGCTGCCTTGGGCTTTTAGCCTTCTCGGCATGCTGAGGAGAGGCTAAATAAAAAATTTTCTTCCCAAATTATCCTAATTGGTTTTTCGTTTTTCCGGTTTTGCCCTCACTATTCATCTTCATCTTCTTCTTCTTCCGCGAGCAGTCGCAGGCGAAGGGCAGGTAGTCGCTGATGACCGTCGCCCAAACGACCGTCGTTGGGGGGTGGCGCGACAACCGCGCCATTTGGGTCGCGACGAGGTCTGGGTCACTACGACCCAGATCTGGAGCGGCAGGGTCGCGGGAGGACCTCGCCGCCCTCGATCTGGGTCGCAGTGGCGTCGCGCAACCTCCCGCAACCTCACCGCCCAGTTCGGGCGGCGAGGTCCGCGACTGGGGCGGTGAAGTCGCGTGACCCCGCCGTGACCCAAATCCGGGGCGGCAAGGTCACGCGGCCCGGGCGGGAGGTCGCACGACCCCGCCGCGACCCGGATCCCGGGGTGGCGAGGTCCTCCCGCGACCTTGACGCCCGAATCTAGGTCGAGGCAGCATCGCGCGACCTTGCCACCCTAGATCCAGGGGTTGCCGGAGGTTGAGGTGGCGTCGTGCGACCTCACCGCCCTAGATCTGGGGTCACCGAGGTCGCGACGGTGTCACGTGACCTCGCTGCCCTAGATCTGGGGTCGCCGGAGGTCGTGGTGGCATCGTGCGACCTCAGGCGGCCTTTGCCAGTGGTCTTCGGGGGTCGGCGGGGTCACCGAAGGTTGCCCAACCCTGGGTGGCCTTTACCGGTGGTCTTCAGGGGTCGTTCGACCCCAGGCAGCCCTCCCCAGTCATCTCTGGGGCTGCCTGAGTCAGATGTCGGCCGCCGACGACAAATTTCGATCACCAGCAGCTGCTTGCCCTTGCCAGTCAATTTTTTTTTTTTTTTATATCACAAAAGTCATTTGTAAATGTAATTCCCCCAAACATCATTTTGCTCAAAGGTAATTCACAAAGGGCTTCCAAACTACAATTTACCAAACACAGTTTGTATTTTGGAAAACACCTTTAACTCAAAGGTCTTTGCATTTTCCTAAAAACTTTCCCCAAAAGCCTTCCCAAATGCACCCCTCATCCACTTTATGGCATCCAAATTGAGAGAAATAAATTGAAGAGGATGAAGGGTGACCAATTTACATTTTTCCCTATCGCCTTGGGGCCATGTCTAGCGTTTTTAACAAAGATGAATATAAGATAATCAGTTAAAACCATAGAGACTATTATGTTGCTGAGAATTCATTCCAGAGGACTCTTGGACATCCACAGCTTGTTCATATATTTCATAATGTCTTGAGACTAACTTTAAATGTTTTATGCATCAGATTACTTTGAAGAAGATCAAATGAACCTGAATAAGAGCAATTTTACTTTGCGAAGGCTGGTTTGATTTGACCTTTTTGTCATGTTAGCGAGGGTCAAATGCAATTGTGAAGCATAAATTATAAAGAAAAGCTTCCAAACCCTAATTACTATATGCACCACTGTACACTTATCTTGTAACATGATTCTTTTCTTTTCTTTTTTTGTCAACTCATGCTGGGTCGCAATCTCATGGTCCTATGGGTCGAACATTAGATCAAATAAGCCTTCCAATATAGTTAAGACAAAACATTAATGTAGGGACTAGGAGAAGCTCTTCTTGATCCCACACACCTGATCTTAGATTTGGCCAAATCCTTGGGGTTGACAACCCACTTAAGAGTGAGCAAGCAAGCCAACTAGCAATGCGAATAACAGTGGATAAAACTAGATTTGAGCCACGATCCTTTGTTGGCAAAAGGACAAAATGAAAGGTGACTTCCTATATTAAATGCCGATCCTTACGCGATCTCTCAAAGATCTATTGAGATCTGGCCATGTGTTACATATTTGCTCCTACCGCCACTGCATGATGAAATAATAAAAACCATGCATTGCCAGTGACCCAAAAGCAGAGACTCTTCCCCCATTCTATCACAATATGGTTTTGGGGGCATCGCTCTCCTCCAAGAAGCAAAGGCGGACGTGGCTGTGGGTCCGGTCCACGTGGAAGAAGCTGCGGTGGGACGACACTGCCACCATGTCAGAGTTTGAAGAATAGGCCAAGAATTGAGAGCACAACTTGTAAATCTTTGTATATTCTGTCGTGTGTCTTTACATTGTATAAGCTTCTGTTTATAATACAATGAATGTCTAGCTAAGGAAATTAAAAGGAAGATACATTAAATCAAATCTAATCATAGATTGACATAATTAAACAAATATAATCTCCTGTAATCTTTGATTGGTTGATCATGATCTTCGATCTGATTCTCGTATATCTTCAACACTCCCCCTCAAGCTGGTGACTGATATATATCCAAGACGCGAAGCTTACTTAGTAGATATACGTGCTGTCTTTGACACAATGGTTTGGTAAAGATATCCACAGGCTGTTCTGTGGTTCTAATTCCATTTGTCTTGATTACTCATTCTTGGATCTTATCTCGGGTGTAGTGACAGTTCACTTCAATATGTTTCGTTCTTTCATGAAATATGGGATTCGCCGCGAGTTTGAGTGCTGCATCATTATCACAAAATAAATTTGTTGGCCCTGTGACTTGTACCCTAAGATCTAAAAGCAAGCCTCATATCTAAACGGTTTCACAAACGGTTTTGGCCATGGCTCAATATTCAGTACAATGTTAATGTTAATGGTTGTTTTTCTTTGATTGCATCTTCTAGTAATGTTGAGATTGATGCAAGTACTTGGCATGCTAGATTAGGTCACATTGGGTTGCAAAAAATGCAAAGATTAGCTAGAGAATGCCTTTTAGGTTTACTCACTAATGTTGATCTACCCGTATGTGAACATTGTCTAGTGGGAAAAGCAACTAAAAAATCATTCGGTAAATGGACTAGAGCTGAATTTCCATTGCAACTCATACATTCTGACATTTGTGGTCCTTTGAATGTGAGGGCGAGGCATGGAGTCTCATATTTCATCACTTTCATAGATGACTTCACGCGTTTCGGTTATGTCTTTCTGATCTCCCATAAGTCAAAAGCATTAGACTATTTTAGATAATATATAACGATGGTAGATAATCAGTTGAACAAAACGATAAAGGCATTGAGAACCGATCATGGACGTGAGTATCTATCGGAGCAATTCAAGGCTTTTTGTGATGAAAAGGGAATTGTACGACAATTGACTATTCCTAGTACTCCATAACAAAATGAGGTAGCTGAAAGAAAGAATAGAACCTATTGGAAATGGTTAGGTCTATGATGGTGCAAGCAAATTTACCTATCTCCTTTTGGGGAGATGCATTATTGACTGCTGCCTATGTACTTAACCGAGTGCTCTCAAAATCGGTCACTCCATGCCTTATGAATTATGGACTGGTAGAAAACCAGATTTATTTAGTTTACGTCCATGGGGATGTGCAGCTTATGTTATGATTCTTCCCATAAATATGGCAAATTAAGTCCTAGAGGGAAGAAATGTATCTTTATAAGATATTCTGAACACTCCAAAGGGTATATGTTCATAGGTGAACAAGTTAATGGGAGTGTGACCGAAATGGAGTCACGAGATATCACGTTCTTGGAGAACGATTTTCCTAGTAGAGGTGAGATTGATAAGGATTTCCAATTATATGAGATGGAATATCCTAACGACACACCCACTAATGTTGTAGAGGGAAATGAAGATTTATCTCAACATGCAAGACCTAGTGGGAGCGTTGCATCGTCTGGCGAATTGAATTCAAGAGAAATTCAGTTGTGTAAAAGTAATCGTAAAAGCATTCCTCGTTGTCGTTTTGAGATTGAAGGGGAAGCATTTATGATTGCTCAGAAAGACGATGCCGAGCCTAAGACTGTTCAAGAAGCTTTCTCATCCTCTGATAAGGAAGAATGGAGAAAAGTTTTGGAAGATGAAATGGGGTCAATGAGGGCAAATCATGTCTTGGACTTGGTTGATCTACCACCCAATCGTAAGGCCATTGGAAACAAATGGGTCTTTAAGATTAAGCAAAGGGCAGATGGATCCATTGAAAAGTATAGGGCTCGCCTTATGGCGAAAGGTTATACTCAACAAGAGGGTATAGACTATGAGGAAACCTTTTCACCAGTTGTGAGGTTTGTCTCAATACGCCTTATTCTAGCCATCGTTGCACATTTGGACCTTGAATTACATCAAATTGATGTAAAGACGGCATTTCTCAATGGAGAACTAGATGATGAAATCTATACGAAACAACCAATAGGTTTCATAACTAAAGGTCAAGAGCATAAAGTTTGCAAACTTCATCGTTCCATATATGGCCTTAAGCAATCATCTAGACAGTGGTATCTTCATTTTCATCGAGCCATAACAACTTTTGGTTTCATGATGATCGAAGAAGATCACTGTGTATATGTCAGGCAGTCCAAAGATAAATTTGTGCTTTTATTACTTTATGTGGACGATATTATGTTGGCTGGAAATGACAAGGTTTTGGTTATCACTATAAAAGAATGGTTGTCCTCCAATTTTGAAATGAAAGACATGGGAGAAGCTGCTTATATATTAAGAGTTAAGATCGAAAGAGATTGATTAAGGATACTTCTTACTTTATCACAAGAGTCTTATATTATAAAGATTCTTGAACGTTTCAATATGTAGCACTATAATCCCATTGATACCCCTGTCATGCAAGGTGAAGGCCTAAGTACTGAGATGTGTCCTAAGACTCCAGAAGAAAATAAAGTAATGGAAACTGTTCCTTACTCTAGTGCGGTCGGAAGTTTGATGTATGCTATGATGTGTACTCGACCTGACATATGTTATGCTGTGGGATTGGTGAGCCGATATTAGTCAAATCCTAGTCAAGCACACTGGAAAGCAGTGAAGAGGATCTTGAGATACTTGAAGGGCACCATGGACTATAGACTTTGTTACCAAGGGAATGATTTACACCTATTGGGCTATTCAAATGTTGATTGGGGTGGAGACTTGGATGAGCGTAAATCGACTTCTGGATATGCGTTCTTACTCAATGGAGGTGCAATTTCTTGGAATAACAAGAAACAGACATGCACAGCCTTGTCTGCTATGGAGGCAGAATTTATTGCATGTTCTACCGCAGTGCAAGAAGCAGTATGGCTAAAACATTTCTTGGAAAATTTAGCCACTGTCACTGATGTTCTAAGACAGGTGATAGTTTATTGCAATAGTCAAGCAGCCATTGCCTATGTGAAAAATCCCAAGTATCATGGAAGGACGAAGCACATTGACATAAAGAATAACTTCATCAGAGATATTATAGCGCAGAAAGAAGTGATCCTACAATACATTTCAATCAATAGAATGGTTATTGATCCATTTACGAAGGTTATTCCTATAGACATATTCTTGACCCATAGGATGTCACTAGGATTGCGTAGAATGTGATGTGTGTTATTGTAGAGAATCATTATTTTATGTATTTGTGGACATATGTATTATACTTGTTTGTTTATTAGTGACTTGATGTTTTATCAATAAGTAAAAATCCATTATGAGACTAGCACAAGCACACATATATTATTGGAAAGTATGTTAGCAGGCAATGATTGGCTCACTCACACGAGCAATCGCCTCAAGTGCTATAGTTAGCACATTGAGATAAGATGTTATGTACAAATAAATTCTAAAGAGCAAGTTTGGTACATAAAATATGTTGCCTTGATTGGAGTCAAGATGAGGTATGTGATTTGTTTATAATAAGACTGAACATGATAATCCCACAATCATGTATGCTTGTAAGATGCCGGATGCGAGTACTTAATTAGGCGCTATGGAAAGCGAGCTGATATAGCACTTGAGCTAAACATGAGTACGTGAGAAGCACGTGACTATGTTTAGGCTAAGATCTGTATAGTGGATATATTTAAAAATGACATACGCTCTTATAGAAAGAGAAATCTACTATAGCATGTAATTCATACTATATGTGCATTGTACGACCCACAAGGGAAGGTGAGTAAAATTATCCCTATTTACTCATCGTGTGAGCCCTTGAGGTAATTTATAATTTACCTCATTTTGTGCCCTATGTTACTTTGATTATGTTCTCGAAGTGAAAGATCAATGTTGCTACTTTAGCATGTTATCAGCGATCATGAATGGATATGGCCTTGTGGGACGTGTCTAGGAAATCAGTTGTTTTGAAATGGAGAGAGATATGAGTGCAAAGGAAGACTATTGTTGTTTTACATCTATTACATGTATTTGTTGGTCGACCAATTATATCGCCTTATGTGATTGTGGATATAATTGTAAATACATGGTGTTTTGAGAATAATCAAGTATAGCCTTTAAGGGATAGGTATACTTGAATTGATGTAACAAAATATGTCTGGGGCACTGTGAAACATCAATTGTTTATTTATTTTTCGGGGTTGTAGCCATTATGTCATCCCTAACAGGTGCATAATTTGAGCTCCCAAGTGCAGGTGTACTCACTGGTCGCACGGCTTACTTGCCAGTATGAATTATTTTGTAAAGTTGATGAATATTGAATGTCTTATATTCTTGATAGAGCGCTATCAAGCCCATCATGTCCGAGTGAGAAATGTTGCACTTTAGCTAGTACGTCCATGATGGGGTGCGATTGGAATGCACCGTTTGGCCTTGATAAGCTACGATGGAAATGCACCTCTTTGAAAGGGTATGAAGGATGATGTATAAATGCCATTTGAAGACAATCGTTGATGGTTGTGGTTGGCAGAACATACGCACCAAATTTCTCTCCCTTTCATCAAGTGAAGAAGAAAGCATTTCAATTTCATCATTTACAAGAACGGTTTGCATTTACGCCATGGAAATCGGGTGTTTTCCTTGTGATTGCATTCAGACCAAAGTGAAGTAATTTTGTTCGTGATTCATCCGCAATTCAACGTTTGTTTCGGGGTTAATTGTTGTTTGCGCATCGGATAAAGGTAAGTCGTCTTCCGCCAACTTGAAATCCAACATTAAGGATAAAGAATTGAAAACTTTGAGTAAGGCTTATCATTTTCCATGCACAATCTTGGTAAGAATGCCCATTTCGTAATACCTATTTTATGATTATGAAAAATCCGTGCAACTGAGCCGGTTGACTAGAGTAATAGATTGATAACAATTTTAGCAAAACAAAATTCGACCTTAGGCTATAAAATTTGTAAGTTGATAAAATAATAAATGATTTATTAGCCTAATTATTTTATTTATGTACGTGCATACTAGGTACATTTGAGGAACTCTTAACGACACACTTGTAATTCATGCATTTCACAATGTTCTAGGGCTTGCCTTCCTTTGACGCCAACCAGCCGATTTTATGCACCTAAAGTTGAGTAAATGAATTCCGACACTACATATCCAAAATAGTGGATTGAGTTTTTACCTTTTATATTTTATACTTACATGCATAAAATAATTAGGCTAATAATCATTTATTATCATAATGAACATCAGGTGTGTGGCATCAAAGACTGACTCTCCTAGTCCGTAGATTAATGTTTTGTCTTGCCTAAATAGGAAGGCTAATTTAATCTGATGTTCAATCCATGAGACCATGAGACAGCGACCAAACATCAGATGACAACAAGAGAGAATAATTTTAGAAGATGAGTGTTCAGTGATGCGTATAGTAATTAGGGCATGCTGACCACAACCCAAAAGTTGCACAGCATTCTATTAAGAGCAAAAGTTAGCGGCATGCCCTTTGTTCTTCAGCTTTATCAATCTCTTTCTTGAAAAGAGAATTCTGTTGGCTGATGCAGAATGTCCAACTAAACGCGAAATGTGTACGGAACAGCTCATTGGTTGAAAAGATATCCAAAGCTTTGTTTATCTAATTGTTGGAAAATGCCAATAGTTATTAAAAGAGCATCGTTTTCCCAGCGTTGGGCACCTGGAAAGTGCTATCTGTTGCCACTTCCAAGCAGCTATGCAGCTTGTTTGATACGCCCATTTTTTTTTTTAAAGGATCAAGAAATGCTTGGACTACACACCCGCCAGCGTCATAAAAATAGTCTCAATCGAGTTTGGTCGTGGACATGATTTGGCCATGGTGGTACACCTGACACTATTTCGTGGTCCAAATCATCGAGATATATGTTTAAATCCAATTGATTAACTACATGCAAATTATTTTGAATCAAAGCAGACTGCATAGGTTAAAGACATGAACTTAACTAGTGCCTAGGACTTATATGGTGTTTCAAGAGTCTCTAATTTGTCGATGTCAAAAGGATGTATTCCTTGCAAGCAGCTCAAAAAGCAATCAGAATTCAATTTCTGTAACCATATAATATCACGTTTGAATTCCAAAATCCAAGAGGAAAGAACTAAATGTACATGAAAACAAGTGGAAGTTGCAGGTTCAATTAAAGCTTCCGAGTGAACGCAGAGTAGAGCATCTAGTTTTGCTCTCCCATTATGGTCCTTGTCTTGATTCTACCAAAAATAGATGGTGCTTCATTTGTTTATGTTTCCTATGCTGCCCATTGTGTATAGTGCAAGAAACAAAGCACAGGTTTTTACTCTCTTTTGTCTGATTTTAAACGAGATATAAAGAGAATATGCAGCACCGGGACCTCTCAAAGGAAGTATCATTACAAAGGAGAAAACACAATTTCTGTAGGTGATAAAGCGGATAAAAACTAACCATTTTGTAGGATATATATTGGAATTTGTTTATATGAATGCCAATGTAAGTCTCCTTTGTCTTAACATAATTGGTTTTGTTTAATAGAAGAAGAACGAGTTTTAGATATGATTGACGATATAAATGTTCAAGCAAAATGGTTCTTCAAGTTTATGTATTGTAATCTTGGAACATAAGTTTGAGGTCGAGGTCGGCTAAGTAGGGGCGAGCAATACTAGGTTTCGTCTAGGTTATATCTAAAATCTAAAACCTACCGGTCAAAACAAGTTCCCTAATTTTCGGAACTTGGAAATTACATTGTATACCCAGAAATCCAAATCCTATCATGTTTTAGGTTCTAGGGTCGATTCTAAAGTTTACCTAGGTTCTACATGTACAATTAATTGAACGATTGCAATGAATCATTATTTATAAAGACCACAATTTGCTATAATCCACTGATCATAACTCATATGTATACATACAAAGATTATGATAAACTAATAAAATAAGAGTCTCGAATATGGATATTCCCGAAAATAGAAGTTTAGCCTGGTGTTTTCAAATTAATCACTCATCATTGGATATCATGGAATGTCACAAGATCACGCAAAGACATTGAACAAAAAAAACACAAAGACTTGTTCCATTTGGAATTTGCAACCCACCAATTGAAATAGGTTTCTCAATTTTTGAAATTTGGAACTTACCCTGCATATTTTAAAACCCGGAACTAGACCAATTCCCACCGGTCAGGTTCTCAAGTTCTCAGTTCTACCCCAATATCATGCTCACTCCTACAGCTGCCCATGAGCTCAAATTAGAACTTGAGTTCCACGCAAACTTAGAGCAGAATTTGCATTTTGATTATCAAATTTAGTAGAGTCGGATAGCAAATTTTGTATGATTTGGTCAAGCTTGACTTTTCGAGCTTACATGGAGCATCTAGCTTTGAACATTCGAGTTTAATCAAGAGAAAGCAGTGAACTACATCGCGTCAACGAGACCCGACTCGATTACGCCCACTGGTGGGAATAAAGAGCACGCATGTAGTACTGAAGAAAGTGAAAGGAGATTGGGTGCTTTGGAGAGTGAAAACAATGCAGACAGGAATATGTGTCTGTCTCTCTCGGCCCAGCCCTCACCATCAATGGTGCTTTCACAAACCACCTTTTGTTTCTTTGCTTTTGTCATTAAATTAGCCAACCATGGGAAAAGGTTGACCCTTAGAGGCTAAGGAAGAGGTTTCCTTCTCTTACCACCTCCTCCCTCTCTCTGATCGAAAATAATGTGACTAAGGTTAGGTCTGATAACTCATTCCATCCTCTCCTTCTTCTTTTTTTTTTTACCTTATAGTCCATTTATGAAGAAAGAAAAATATTTACAAAGACCTGCATCCATGCCTAATTGCAGACATACCCCATTTGGATTATGTTCAAAGAACATGAAGAATTGCAAGAGTTAGTGCACTGTTGATCCCAATTTTCTTGTTTGAGAGAGTCCAATTAACAAGAGAAACGGATCGACAAGAGCACCTCTCACCAAAAGGGCAAAGCATCATCTAATAATATAAAAAAATAATAACAGTACTAACAATTATAATAATACTAAATACTGATGATAACAACACCAACAATAATTATTAATAATTTTTATCATTGCTGTTATTATTACCTGCGTGAAGTGGTCAAAGTGCTTGCTTGAAGTTCTCTATCTTCATTTTCCATTTTTTTTTTATTTTGCTCACGAGTGGCAATGTTCGGGCAGAAAGGTGGTGGCATCGAATTCATGGCCTACACCCTACAGGACAAGTCGATAATGCAACATTTTTCTAAGTTTTGACCGCCATAGCTTAGCTAAGCCTCTTTCTTCGTTTTTCTGCCGATACAATACGAGGGATTCATTGAGAGCTCTAGGTTATTATGCGAACATGTCATGGCATCAATGGTGGGTCCATCGTTAATTGCAAAAGGTGAAGGACGACAAAAAGAGACCGACCCGAGGAGAAAGAGACCTTATATGGACGGTACTATAAATTTTTCGCAACCTCCGCTTTTTAAATGGTCCGGACGTGGAGAAGAGAATCTCCCCATAATTTATCTGTTTGTTTACAATATCGATAGAAGTGATTAACTACTATAAGTATCTAGACATGAGCTACAAAATGTGTCTCTCTGTGACTACAAATTTAGAGAGTAGGACCAACATGTTCACTCCTCTTTTGCACGCTGACGATTCCATTTTCACATAATCGTTTTGGTTTATGACACAAGTGGGACATGGATCTTTAGGAAGCAAGAACAGGGTGTAAACAATTCGAGTCAAGCCTACGCAGCTAGCGTCCCCCCCAAAAAAAAAAAAGAACAAAAAAAATAGAAAAGCTGATGATAGGGCCCATCTCCAACTCGATTGAACAAGATACTGAAGTAGCTTGAGCTCAAGCTTCACTTAAAATTAGGGAAGTCGAACTCAAAGTAATCATTAATCGAAACCTGATGCAGCTTCAGGGTGGATGCATCAAGGAAAGGCTCGTGTAGAAAGGAAGACCAACAGTGAATTTGTATCCTGCCAATCACTACGATGATTCAAACTTCTCATGCTGGTTGATAACTCCCTCTCACTAGCACCGATGACTTCATAAAAACAACTGTTTTGCTGTTTTTATGCAAATATTTGGAAACCACAATGTCAAAAACCAATTTCCTTGGACATTTCATTATATTACATGAAGATGCTGATATTCATGCATTCAGAAGGGAAGAAGAAAATATACAGCGGAGTAGTTCTTGAACTCAATGCTCAAATACACTGGCCTAACTTCACTTCACCCTGTAAAAAGAAAATCTACATCTTTGTTGCAAATTGCGCCCCTCTCATGTCTCGAAATGTGGCCAACAAAATGTGACATCCTCGATTTGACCTTGATTTTCAAAACAGAATCATACAGATGACCAATCTTTGGATGAGATTACAATGAGGATCAGTAGTCCCAAAAACGCCGAGAATATCACTTTGGGGTGAAAACTTTGGTTTTCATCGGCGAGAGACAAAAGTTCATAAAAGTGGAAATGGGCTATGGGCAAGGACCTAATGGGCCCAAGCCCATCATGGACGACCTAGTTGGGCCTAAGCCCATAAGGGTGGCCCAAGGCCCACACGCTCAAGGGGTGGGCGGCCAAGGGGGGCCATAAGTCCTCTAAATCCATCAAACTATCATTTCAAGATCTCAACATTTAATGCAACTCATGTTCATGAATAATGCACAATCTTGTAAAATGACCAAATTGCCATCTCATTCAACTAAGGATAAAAGGGCAAGATGGAAAAGGAGCAAGGAAGGGGCACCCATGTGTTGAAGATGAGGGGAGTGGTGTCATTCCTTAAAGCCTAGCTAGACCTACTTATTCTATCTTCTAGCCTAGCTATAATGAGTTCATTTAATGTGCATTGAATGGCATTAATGGGACTTGGGCAGGAAGTAAAGTGAGAAGAGATCCAAACCCTTAATCTTGGATGAGACATGCAAGATGCAATCTTGACCATTCAAGTGACTTAGGATTGAGTAGCTCTCTCTCTTCTCTCTTTCCCTTCCAAACCACCGCCATCCCTTGCTCTCTCTCCCTCACTCTCATTTTCTCACTTTTTGGCTTTCAGTCTCACTTCTCTGTCCCCTTACCACCACTAAACGCCTCCCTCTCCATCTCCATCTTCTTGGCAAGTCATTCTCTCCATTTTCCTCATATTTGCCTCATCGATCACCGCCCACCGCTCCCTCTCTGTTAAACCACCAGTTCGCACCACCGTTCTTGTCATCAAGCCAAGTTTTGGAGCTGATTAGAGAGCTGTCCGGCCCCTCACAGTAGCGCTCTCTCTCTCTCTCTCTCTCTCTCTCTCTCTCTCTCTCTCTCTCTCTCTCTCTCTCTCTCTCTCTCTCTCTCTCTCTCTCTCTCTCTCTCTCTCTCTGTTCGTGGTTTGGGCACCACCGGCCTAGGGGAGACTGTCTACTACCGAGCCGACCACTGCCAGGATGCCCCCACAACCCTCACCGTGGGCTAATTAGTGCTGGTCCAGCCTCCACAACCGCTTGGGTGTAAGTGGTTTTCTAGCCCTTGAATATGGTTTTTGTTACATTTTGGAGTTAGTTTAGGATTAGATTAAGGTTAAATGGTACTTTGTTGATGTGATAAGTGAGTTTTGTGTGATAGCTTATCATAGGGTTCCGATAAATTATCTCGATAGGTTATCAAGTTTTACCGATAAGTTATCATATTTGATCAATAGGTTATCAAGTTTTGCCGATAACTTATCATATTTTATCGATAAGTTATCGTTATAGGTTATGAAGTTTTACTAATAAGTTATCATGTTTGATCGATAGGTTATTGCGATAAGTTATTAAGTTTTACCCGATAAGTTATCGTTATGTGATAAGTAATTATGCGATAAGTTATAGAATGTGATAAATGAAGTATGATATATTGATATGATGTGCCTTATTAGAGTGATAAACTATTACATGATGATATGTGGTATGTGATATAATGTTGTGATAGGGTATGTTATTAAAAAAAGTTATCGTATGGTTTATCATAATAAATTAGACCCTTATAAAATGACTAATCTTAAAGAAGTGTCCTATATACTTGAGTTCCATTTTTGATGCATTACTAATTGCTAATTTTAATTATGATGCACGTTCATGGCATCCCAGGATTTTAGCCAATCATCATGCATGTAATGATATGTGGGAAGGATAACAAGTTAGAGTGTGTTAGTGGTGCATTTGTATAATGTGACATGGGATATGACTATGGCATGATGGTATATGGCAAAGGTTGTTGCATATTGTATGAGCATCACACATTGAAAAATACATGAAATGAGCTGTGTGATGTTATGCCCGTGTAATCACCTAAAGACCTTGATGCGTTTTATGCAGAGTAGTGAATCCATCATAATGCGTTTTACACGGGACAATGCCCGATTCAGTTCGGATGCCCTCAAGTCAACGGAATCCGTTCGCAGATGGATTTCAGAATGAAACTCCTTAGTAGAATGTCGTCTTGAGGCAAATGCATACGCAAGACGATGCCATGCCTGATGGGACCGGAAGATGCCCGGTTTCGTCGGATGATTGCAAACCTTCGAGTTGGTCTTGGGCCTTAAGCGGCTGTAATAATCTGAAAACATGGTCTCGAGGGTTGCATGGTAGTATGGGATACCATGCAATTTTCAAGACGCCATGTGTGTAAAGTGCATGAGTGCATGAATGCATATTTTGAGAAGTGATGCTATAATATGCACACGTGTGACATAAGATTGATATATGAGCAAGTTTGAATTATTGCATGGCATGGACGCATGATTATGGTATATTGCACGTTTTTATGGTTGGCTCCTGAGGATACTAAGTGTTTTAAGACTTGCTTATGTGCTCGATTTGATGGCCTTGAAAAAGTGAAGGTAACTCGTTTATGTGAGTAGTGAGGGCAAAGCAAGGGCTTTGTTATTGATCTATCATTGATAGATAACTTGCACGTTTAGGCCATTCCGAGGTGAAGAACCTCCCCGTGCAAGGTCTAGAAAGTTCACTGATTGAGTTTATCTTACTGTCGTTGTTTAAATGTTTTCAGGCCTATAGTTATGGATATACACCCTATTCATTTTGGGGTCCCGTGTCCTCTGAATGGACTACGGTTGAGTATGCAATGACGGGACAAAGGTGACTCTTCTGAAGCACACCACCACAATGTGGGTTAACGAGGGAGTAGGCCATCTCGTTCCCCATCGTTTTGTGGCCTGGTTCATTAAGTTTAATGGGGATCTCTTTAGGCTTGAGAGCCTACTTTAGTGAACCAGTGCCGGTGTAAGAACCATCTTTTTGGACAGCCCTCGTAGTACTAAATGTGCTAGACTTACCCTGAAACCTTTTGGAAGTGTGTGACCCCGCTTTGGGATGTTTATGAAAAGTGACATAGTGTGTGATGCCGAAGTTGTATTTAAGAAGTTTGTATGAAAATATGTTGTTATGAATGTATATAAGTGTGTTTTATACTATCCCTATTTGCTTGGTTGGGTGATGTGTTTATGCTCCCACTTGCGTACTTAATCGATAGAGCGATTCGGTTGGCGACACCTCCTGGGATGTCGTAATAGAATGACCTAAGTGAGAGATAGCGCAGGTTTCGCAAGCCTGGAGCAGATCGGGGCATGACACAAAACCTAGAATAATCTCATGATTCGTGGAGATTTGGGATTTCTATTTGCAGCATGTGAAGTCTATCCTGAACAGCCGATAGTTCATCCTGCATTTTTTATATCTTATCTGGTCTACTTTGCGCTTCCTCTTGATAAGGCTTGCTGATGTTATTTGTGAAGTTTTCCATATTCATGACGGTATCAAGGAGATCCTTCTGCATGGCCTCCCCAAGATTGTGTGCCAAAACATCGACAATCTTGTTCACCTTATTCACCACCATTTGCCTACGAGCCAGGACGTTTGAAATTACTAATAGCCTGTCATTGAAAATATAAGATTAGATAGAAGATAAAAAAGAACAGAGGGCTGCAATAATTTCAGAACTTCTTTTTCAGACAAGAAAAGATGAGTTGCAGATACACGACCCCCAGATGATACAGAATTCAAAGGCAGGGACATCATTATCACGCTATACAATTCAACATCACCTCTCTTTATCAGTCCATGAGGAACTACCCCAAACTCGTTGATGCATAAATAGCAAAAAGTCCTGCATTACCAATTTTCTGAAATTAGGCATTGTGTTCTCAGGTGACGTCACAATCATCCATAATTTGTAGTTCAAGAGCTTTACGAGCTGGGCATGAGTCAGTAGGAATACCCCATGTTGTGATTAATCGAGCGATCGAATAATATTATAGATAGAAGAAGAAAAATATATTGAACACCAGATTTACGTGGTTCAGTCGTAAAGACCTACGTCCACGGGGAGAGCAGCAGCAAATTTCACTATAGATCAAGCGATACAAGGAGATTACACACTCAAGTCACTCAAATACTCTCTCGGTGTGTCCCAAACCCCAATTACAACCAATAACTCACACAGTGTTTAGCCCTGAAAATTCCTCGAAAATAATCTCTCAATCTCACGAAGGAATTACACGCAAATCTTACCTCAAGATTTAATCGGCTACATACACTAAACTTCTTGGATGTAATTCACGAGTAAGAACAACAAAGAAAAAAAATCCCTCCCAAGCACTCGACAACTAGATGGCGCTTCAAGACCAACTCTTCATGATCAATGGCAGAACACCAAGCACTCACGTGGCGCTTCAAGACAATTTGTGATCCACATCTACCACCCACGGCCACAAGTCTATATATAAGTAAAACCCTTATTATTATGCCAACTTCTAATAGGATTCTGATTCCCATCTAAAACGATTTTATCCAAAACATATCTCTATATATTTTAAACAAAATCCAAATCCAAGTCAAAGTTGAACTTTCCTATTTCAGCGGCCGAATTCTCCAATGTAGATTCAAACTTTGGAAAGTTGATCTTCGGATATTCTTTGCTCAATTTCAAATGTCCGCAACATATCCAATTCAGAATATTATGAATTTCACATTGGACTCAAACTCGAGACATATTTTAACACCCCACAATAAGTAAAGGTCACTTCATCTCAAATGTGAAAGAAAATATGAAAGTAATTTATACCTAACATGTGTATCCGCAGCACAGAGTACTAATCGACCACATAAAATTTCTAGATATGCCTTTCTGAGATAGGCGGAAAGGAACTTCCAAAGCCACATGATAGACAAAATATGATGTCCAAGTGATATTTTAATTTTCGTGGTTGAGTCTATAAGAGGGACAAGAGTGGAGCATGAATTGTCAATCACGACGAGGCGCTGCCCGCATTGAGGGGCAAGTCAAACGATACTTTCAAAGAGAGAGACTAAAATTTGAAGACCATCCATAAACGACGTGGTTCAAATTGGAACGAGATCTGAGCAAAGGCCGAGTGCAATTCTTTGTGTCAACCTGCAATGTGACAAATGGTACTTATAACAGAAGGAATAACGTGATAGGGTAGTAAGAGAGAGAGATTTTTGTGGGGGTACCAGCGATAAGATTTTTCTTCTCCAAGAGATGCTATCTCTTTCCATTTTCATCGAATACTCTTTAACACTACTGACTATGCCAAGTACGGTGTTCAAATCCTGGTTGGCATATTCAGAGTCTTGTCTCAGAACAGTTTCACATGAAGAAAAGCCGCTCAGCAATTCCAATTGGTTTTCCTAGTTTAAGCTTTCTTCCTTCCATTCCCATCCTTGTCGACCTTTCTAAGAAACAGTTTTAGAATTTCTCGAGTTAGTAAAAGCTGCCGACTCTCCATCGAGAATCAGAGATCAACAAATTTGTATACTATTTTGCACTCTCATAGGAAACCAAAAGCTTTGATTCAAGAGCAAATCGTGCAGATACAGGATATAAAGCTACATTCTCTGCTTTAAGTAACTTCTGCACATTTTCACTGATGAAAGACGTAGCTTCCTGAAGCTGCGCCAGTAGCATAGAAAAAGTAGTCCTCAACTGGAGAAGCTCAGGTTCCACTTAAGTGTTGCTGAAATTAAAATAAATAAATGCATAACTAAAAGTAAAGGCATTGAATGAACATTTATACCTCAAGATCATTCTGATATATATCAGATTTAATCAGAACAAAGACGACTTTCTTCCTCCATTGCTGAGTGTACCAGAGGAAAAGTACCTAAAAAACATGTACAAAAGCATCAACTCAGTAATCGTCACATGTCAAAGTTGCTAAGAAAGTGTCGTGACCTACCCGTCAGGGGGAGGGAACATGTTTAGGGGTATTGCCTAAAGAATGGGCTATGATTAGGCATGGGCTCTCCCAAGCCCATACCTTATGCGACATAGGGGTATTTCTCAAAAATTTCGCAATAAGGAGTCGCCACTAGCCTATTAGGGTCGACTAGAAATCAAGTGAGGCATGAGAGTGTTACTCACTTCCTACGCAACCAAAAGTCTAGAGTTGGGGACTTGATTACACTAATTAATCAATTAGTGCCATTTCGGTACTTAATCTTGTTCATTTTTTTAAAAAAATAATTTTTTGTCAGGCAATTTGGATTGATTTTATGCCTATCCACTAACATATGAAGTGGTCATATGGGTACACAATCAATAAAATAACAATTAGCAACCAAGACCCTAATTGCAGTAAATTAACACGTGCGATTAAACATTCAAAAACGTGATTAAATATATAAATATGCGAGCAAACGAATGCCTAATTACACTAAGAAGGCAAAACATGACAATTCCCAACCAAACCCTAAATTTTTTAATTTTCAAATTTTTATAATTTTATAATTTTATAATTTTTTATTATTTTTTTTTAATTTTAATTTTTTTTTTTTTGGCGAACTGAGTCAGGTCCAGTCTGACCCGACCTAGGTCTGACCCGGTCAAGGCGGGTCAGTCTAACCTGCCCGAGTCCAGCCCGGATGGGGGGCGGGTCGGTTAACCTGCCCGAAAAGGGCAAGACCCCACCATATGGTCGGGCCTCGGGCCCAACCCTTTTGCAAAAAGACTCCCTACAGGCCGACGGCCCAGAGTCGTAGGCCCACGACCCAAACTGACTATAGGCTGTCGACCTACGGGGCGAGAAGGGCCAAGCGGGCTAGATCCAGGATCTAGCCCGCTCAATCGAATCTAGCCCGCTCAATCGACCTCCCTCTGGTCGGTCGACTTCCAGTCGAGACCAGAGGGAGATGACGCCGTGCTTAGGCAGTTCTCCGACTCGGGGCTTCACATCAACTGAACCAGATCCTCTCACCAGAAGACCTTGAAGTTCTTGAACAAAAGTATGAGGGTAATGCAGTGTTGCAGCAACAGAGTCAGAAGTTTGAGGAGCTCCAGTGAGCTAGATCTGGTCTCGGTTGGGGCGGAGGACGACGCTCGTCCTCCGGCCAAACAATGACATCCCTTCCAGCAACCTATTGGTCGAGCTACATCTCCATATAAAGGAAATAAAAACCACTTTCAGCCGGACATTTTGGCGAGCAGGTCGTGGGCATGAGTAAACTAAGAGGTCTCCGGCTTGGTCGAGATTCGGGTGCTAGTCCGAACTGCTGGTGAGTTACGCTAGGGCAACAAGAAACACATTGGGGACGAGTGGGGGCTAGAGCTTGCTCAAAATGGTCGAGGGAGCTTTGACTAGCTCGGTACACACACGCACTCCAAGTGCTCGGCGAAATGCCTACCTAGTTCCGAGGAGACGGCGGTGGTTGGCGACTGGCAGGCAGCTCTCCGGCAGTGGTATGGCGTCCCGGAGGGTTCTCGACTCCTTAGTTGAGCTCCACTGACCTTCTTTCCTCCTCGGTTCTCTCTCTCCCCTCCGTTCTAGGTTCTGATGCCCCCATGGATCAGCAGCATAGTGTTGTTGCTTCGAGCTGCAAGGGACGGGCAGGTTGTAGGAGCAACGGTGGCTCGACAAGGAGGCTCGGGCTGTTGGTTGCAGGAGCGGCGGCACGGCAACAGGCGCAGCAGAGCTGGGCGGAGCTTTAGCTGCTGACACGACGGTGCTTGCGGCTACAGGTGTTGCAGCGGCGTTGGGTTGAGGCGAGGCGGAGCTTCAGCTGCTGGCGTGGTAGTCGCGGCAAAGAGTGCAAGGGGTCAACGTTTGGAGCTCCCTCGAAAGGCCGAGGGTGGCGAGCCCGCTACACCCAGAAGAAGCCCCTCCTCGGTCACGTGCTCTCCTCCCCCTCAATTGCATGCTTTCCTTTTCCCCCTCGGTTCTCCCCATGCAGTCCCGTCTCCTTTCTTTTCTGCCTCTGCTTTCCCGCTCCTACCCCCCCTCTCGCCCTCTAGTGTTGTGCTTTTTTTTGCTTTTCCTCATTTACTGTAGGTTTTTGGGTGTGAAGATGTGAACAGGAGAAGGCAAGTTGGGATAGGCCGGGCCAAAGGAGAGAAGGGCCAGGCCCACGCAGGGAAGGAAAGAAAAAGGTGGATCAAACCAAGGCCAGATCCGACCTGACCCAACCCCTTCCACGTTTTTTTAATTAATTAATTAGTTAATTTTTTTTATGTACTTGAAAACACAAATTATGTGTCAACAAATGTCCCTCTTTGAATGTAACCTTGAAGAGGTTGCATTCAAAGACAGAAGACACCTAAATTATTTCAGTGGTAAAGAGACCCTGACTGCATAGGCTCACACTAGGTCGAGCCATGGAAGCGTGTCGTGTCAATATGAGGAAGAAAGACCCCGAGCTACAAAAGCAAGCCGTGTCATAAGAAGAAAGAGAGATCCTGAGCTACAAAAGCACGCCGTGTCATTAGAACGAGAGACTCTAGGCTACAGAATCAAACCGTGTAAAAAAAAAGAAAGAAAGGGAGAAGAGACCCCGGGCTACAGAAGCATGCCATGTCATAAGAAGAAAGACAGACCTCGGGCTACAGAAGCATGCCGTGTCATAAGAAGAATGACAGACCTCGGGCTACAGAAGCATGCCGTGTCATAAGAAGAATGACAGACCTCGGGCTACAGAAGCACGCCGTGTCATAAGAAGAATGACAGACCTCGGGCTACAGAAGCACGCCGTGTCATAAGAAGAATGACAGACCTCGGGCTACAGAAGCACGCCGTGTCATAAGAAGAAAGAGAGACCCCGGGCTACAGAAGCACGCCGTGTCATAAGAAGAAAGAGAGACCCCGGGCTACAGAAGCACGCCGTGTCATAAGAAGAAAGAGAGACCCCGGGTTATAGAAGCACACTGTGTCATAGAAAAAAGGAAAGACCCCAGACTACATAAGCACGCCGTGTCATAAGAAGAATGAAAGACCCCAGGCTGCAGAAGTACGTTGTGTCATAAAAAGAAGGAAAGACATGAGGTCTCACCATGTAATAACGGGTTTCGATCGGGTTAAAAATGCATGATTTGAGGAAAATCGATAAACCTTTGTAGATGACATGGTTTAAGGTTGATCATGAACCTTTTAGAGACGGCATGGTTTAAGGCTGACCATGAACCTTTGGAGATGACATGATTTGAGGCTGACCATGAACCCTGTAGATGACATAGTTTTTAGTGCAGCACTTGCTAATCCCTTGAAAACTACATGGCTTCACTGAGGAATCCTGTCAAACTCAACTTGAGCAAATGTCATTAGGGACGTCATCAAGAGACATATTGGCAACATTGCAGCATTAATTGAACAAGCTAATCAAGCTAAGTCTGACTGCTTTAAAAAACATTCGATGTCAATTAGCATCATGTGGTGCAAAACTGTTATCTTGCTCGGGAATGTATCATTAATCGTCAAATTCCCTAAGAGTCAAGTTATTATCAAAATGGCTACGACTCGTAAAAAATACTCAATAAGCATGCTAAACTAAAGCTTCTTAGTCAAAAAGGGTTTCTCACACACTCTCGATAAAATGGCTGCTTGATCCCATCTATTCGCATGGGAAGTAACTGATTGCTGAGGGTATCTCACATAACCCATGTCAAAGGCTTTTAGAAACATTTGCGATGAGCGCAATCTGATCGATCAAAAAGGACTTTTGAAAGGACCGCAATACAGGTTTAGTCATGGGCTTACACAAAAGGATTATTGCTTTGAGGCCAATAAAGGAACATTCGTCGCTATCTTCATCGGATTTACAAGTCGAGAACTTGGAAGATAAAACAAAATAGAATTGCTTCCATTTCTTCAAATGGTAGCTTCTTTGTGGCATTCCCACTTTCACTCAAACCATCCCAATCAGAAGAGACTTCGGAAGAGGGTTGTAATGTTGGCTCGAAAAAGGCTCGAAAGGCTTAAAATTTTCAAGAGGGTTTTAAGAGTCGATGATCATCATGGCATCATAACCAGGTCACTAAACCTTTCGAAATCATTTGGCTTTTGAAACACAGCACGTCTCGAAAGTCTCTTGACTAATCATTTTTGCATGGGAGCTTTGCTCATTTCTTTAGTTTCTTTTACACTTGCGATGATTTTTTTTTTTTACGCAAGCACTTGGACTTTGATACTTTTTCAGCCTTTTGGCTCTTCTTTTTTTTACAAGCGTTGGCATTGCTTTTACCAAGCGCACTGCTTTTTCATGCCCCCTAATTTGTTGAACTTTTTGCTCTTTGAACTTTTGGAGCCCTTATGACTTTCGAGATTCTTTTCACATTTTCTTGTAGCTGTCAATTGTATTTGGTCAATTCTTATGCCTTGCCCTAGTGAAGGGAGATGATCATCGCTTGGGGTTAGAAATGAACAATCAAGCCCAAATTGGTTAAAGCAATGGGTATCAGTGTTTGGGTAGAGAATGAAATGCTCTTCTTCACTTTAGGATGAGTCAAGCTCTGATGAGAATTCCTTTGAAGCTATCACCAAAAGATTGATGCAAGTGAAAATACTAGAATATTTCTCAATCTTTCGCTCTACAACACGACCGTAATCTCCTATGCTGCCCCCAATGTAGGGTCGTTCTCAACCAAAGGGCTAGCAAGAGATTAGTGCAATGCTTGGGATTGATGAAGGAAATGCCTTCATTATTTTGATCTTTGCGCTCAATACGAATGAATCCTTCATCCTAAGAGAATGTCGCTTTTCACGCAACTCTCAAAAGTATTTGAAGGACGTGTTTGGAAATAGCTTACCTTTCTTCATTCTAAGCACTTCTTGTTTGGCATGGTTAACGTTTCACCTTTCACTCTGCTGAGATGAGTAGATCAATCTCCATAGGGAAATTTGATTCAAAATAAATAACCCACAAAATGAGAAAAAAATAATTTTGAGATAAAAAGGATGTTCAAAAAGTTTGTAGAAATGTTTTTTTTTCTCAATTATTCATTTTTGTACTTGTCTCTAGAAAAGCGCAAAAGGTTCTTTTTTGTAATGGAAATTCTCCATTTTTTTTCATTTAATTTTGAGAAGAATGGTACTTACCTGCGGCATGGTGACTCGATAACCATGTAAAGAATGTGAAAGAATATGTTAGTGCAAAAATCTTTAGGGATTGAAATGTTGGAAATCATACATTATTACCTTTCACTCGGTTTTATCCTTTGGGTGCTAACATTTCTTGAATTCACCCTCGTGGATATTTGGTAACTCGACATTATCCTTTACTTGCATTTGCCTTTCAGTGTTTGATGTTTTCCTATCAAAGGAAAATAAGAATCGTGTTAGAGACGCTATCAAAATGAACAATTGGAATCAACACAATTTACTCTTCACGTGTTTTCGTTCTTCAAGTATAAACTTTGCCTAAAGTGGCTAGGATTGATTGTAAAATGGTAATGTGGCCCTACTTTTGTCCATGAAAAACACTTCCTTATTGTATACAACAATTCACAAAGTTCAATTCCTACTTTTTCAAATGCTCTTTTCGAAGAGACGTTTAACTGACAAGGAGCTTGAAAATTTTAACTATGGATCATTAGATGTGTTTTTCAAGATCTTGTTTTGGAAGGAGGGGGATCACTCCTTGTTTCCACATTTGGGGATATTGTTCTTTAGATGCTTTGCCCATTTATTGCCTGCAAAGAAAAGATTGGACATGTTATTTCCTCACTCGATTGTGAATCATTTAGGAACTATACACATCCCTTTACTTCAAAATGGACAGTTAGGTCTTAGCATGATTCCTTGATGGAATGCGTTGCTTCTATGGTCAAGGTGCAATATTTTTCCCCATTTATCTCCCTGTAAGAAGAGGAGATGAAACAAGTTATCTCCATACTTAATTAAGTTCAATTTAGGAACAATACATCCTTTCTTAATGAATTTGACAATGTTGTTCCAGCACACTTCATTGGTGGGGAAATGAGAGATTTTTCTCTAAATCAAACGTTGCTCTCCCACTCTTTATTTGACAAACCTTTGTTCAATTTGAGTCTGTCCCGTACCGAAGAAAAGGATATATCATTTTTTATGCTAAAGAGAATCAAATTTAGGAACGAAATACATCCTTTTTCCAAAGTCAAGTGATCAACATCCCAAGGTATCTTTTATGGAGGAAGGGATGATATTGCCCCTCCGTTTCATTTGAATCTTTCTTTGTTTAAGATTAATAGGACTTAATAATGCTCCATCGCATTTGTGGGAACGTTACAAAACTCGGTACTCTTGATGTCTCCTCGACAATGAAAAGAAATTCATGTCAGAAACGGTATCAAAAATTGATAATTGGAATCGATATAGTTTACTCTTCCTTCGAATTCGCCTTTTTGGATGCTTAGCAACTCCCTTCATTTGTCTCATTACGCAAAGTGAACGAGATCGATGGGCTACTTTGGCACCTAAGGCATCTCCAAATAAAGAAACTTCCCATAACATAATTCAACTTCATTCCGCCTCTATGGAAGATTAGCATCGACGAAACCTCGACACATGCTTGCCCCTCGAGTTTCATGAGCCTACACTTTTATCTTTTAGAAGGGGTAGATGCTGATCAAATAAACTCCTCATTCTACTTGAGAAAATGACCATGTGAAGAGAGGGCCTTAAGCAAAGCTTTCTCGAAATTCATTTTCAAAACATTTTAAAGGTAGATGTAAAGGTTCGTTTCAAACACTTCTGAGTTTTTTTAAAAGGATGATTTTCATGAAACCGAATTCTATCATTAAAAAATGTGAGTCGCATGATTTACAAAAGTAATAATTGGATTCGCAATCGAAACCCAAAATGGAAAATATGATTCTTAACAAGAATAAGAATAATTAGGAAATACAAGAAACTCTTGTATAGATAAGAGTAAAAATCAACTCTTGTCCTAGCTCTAGAATTCACTTCTCTATGTGGTCAAACACGGGAATGTTAAGGAGCATCACACATAACCTGCAAAAAGACAACAATGTCAGTATGTGATTGAGAAAATAATCTCTCAATGAGGTCGCTTCTTACAACAAAATCAAGGCGACGGTACATGCCTCGTAGTCCTTATCATAATTATGCATAATGAAATGCTTGAGATGCGAGGAGATAAGTTAGAGCATGTCAACAATAAAGATCATGCATGTCGTTTTCAAAGAATTTTTGAAGTATTTTTTGTAAAATGTTTCAAGAACTCATCCTCATATCCTCAGATTTCCTCATCCTTGCAAAACAATTAAATTTGGGAGCATGTGGAGGCCCAAGCCTCAGCAACCATCATAGGATTAGTTTGATGTGCTTCCACATGCCCTTAATTAAACATATGTCTATTTTTATTGAATAAGAAAAGATAAGGCTATATTTTGACACACACCACCCTCGACCAATGGCTCAAGATCAAAGTTGACCAAAAAGAAGACGAATAAGTAAATTGCGAGTAAAATGGGTCGAAAAACTTACCTTACTCATTGATTAGAAATGCCAATGACATAGACATGCGCATGGGGTGGTGGTTTGATTTCTACTCTAAACGGCTCAAAATGGAGTCATAGGATCACCAGACCGAACCAACAAGATCACGGCTAGGTCGTGTTACCCATGATTCTAGCTTCATTAAAGGGCCGACTCATGTCTCATGGTTGTAGACCAGGGTGTGGACCTTTGACATCGAGAATGAAATTTCGGAATTGAGATAGACGACTTGTACTATGTGGTTGTAGTTGGAGTGGTATCCACTCCAACACCATCCTAGGTGATCCTATAAGGCCCAGGTCTAGCGGCAAGTCATGTGTGCTAGTGTAATGCAGTGCAAAAAAGACATACACAACAGTTTATAAACAAGCAACACTTTAAAAATTTAAAACATGAACATTCATTTCCAACTCCAGACCTGCAAGACAAGGGGTTAACAATCGCTCCTCCCCTTATAACTCTCACCTACAACAACATTTAACACTCACGTTAGGGACATACCTAATATCCTCGCTGCCAAAAAAAAGTTTTTTTGAACAAGATCAATTTTGGCCTAAATCTTCTAAGGTCTAAAATCAATCCCCAGCAGAGTTGCCAAGCTGTCGTGACCTACCCCTCGGGGGGAGGGAACGGGTTTAGGGCTATTTCCTAAAGAACGGGTCTAAAGTCCATGATTAGACACGGGCTCTCCCAAGCCAATATCTCACGCGACATAAGGGTATTTCTCAAAAATTTCGCAATAAGGAGTCGCCACTAGCTTATTAGGATTGGCTAGAAACCAAGTGAGGCATAGGAGTGTACCCCACTTCCTACACAACCAAAGAGTCTAGGGTTGGGGACTTGATTACACTAATCAATCAATTAGTGCCATTTAAGTACCTAATCTTGTTCATTTTTTGAAAAAATAGAATTTTTTTGTCAAGCAGTTTGGATTGATTTTATGCCTATCCACTAATATGTAAGGTGGTCATGCGGGTACGCAATCAATAAAAATAGCAATTAGCAACCAAGACCCTAATTGCAATAAATTAAACATTCACAAACGTGATTAAATATATAAATATGCGAGCAAACGAATGCCTAATTACACTAAGAAGGCAAAACATGGCAGTTCCCAACCAAACTCTACATTTTTTAATTTTTGAAATTTTGAAATTTTTTTTTTAAATTATTATTTTTTTCTAAAAATATTATTTTTGGGCGAATCGGGTCCGGTCCGGTCCGGTTTGACCCGACCCGGGTCTAACCCGGTCAAGGCGAGTCAGTCCAACCCGCCCGAGTCCAGTCCAGATGGGGGGCGGGTTGGTCGACCCGCTCGTAAAGAGCAAGGCCCGACCAGTCAGGCCTTTATTTAAATGCGGGTTGGGCCTGATCGATGGGCCCAACCCCTTTTGCAAAAGGACTCCCCGCAGGCCCACGACCGAGACTGACTTTGGGCCATCGGCCTACGAGGTGAGAAGGGCCGAGGATCGCCCGCTCAACCCACCTCCCTTTGGTCGCGATCGAAAGTCGACTTCCAGTCGCGACCAAAGGTAGATGATGCCATGCCCAGGTGGTTCTTTGACTTGGGCACGACGGTGCCGCCTTGGCTGGGGCGAAGGACGACGCTCGTCCTCCAGCCAGAATATGACATCTTTCCGGTGGCCTATTGGTTGAGTTGGATCTCCAAATAAGGGAAACAAAAACTAATTTCGGTCGAACATTTTGGCAAGCAAGTGGTGGGCATGAGTGAACTGAGAGGTTTCCGGCTTGGTCAAGACTCGGGCGCGAGTCCGAACTGCCGGTGAGGCATGCCAGGGCAACAAGAAACACATCGGGTATGGGTGGGGGCCGGAGTTCGCTCGAAATAGACAAGGGAGCTTCGGCCAGCTTAGTACAACACATGCACTCCAAGTGCTCAGCAAAATGCGTACCTGGTTCTGAGGAGACGGCAGCAGTCAGCGACTAGCGGGCAGCTCTCCAGTGGTGGCGCAGCGTCCCGAAGGGTTCTCGGCTCCTTGGCTGAGCTCCACTGACCTTCTTTCCTCCCCGGTTCTCTCTCTCCCCCACCGTTCTTGGTGCTCACGCCCTCATGGATAGCAACATGGCGTCACCGCTTCGAGCTGCAGGGGACGAGCAAGTTGCAGGAGCAGCGGTGGCACGATGAGGAGGCTCGAGCTGCTGGTTGCAGGAGTGGCAGCGTGGCAACAGGCGCGGCAGAGCTGGGTGAAGCTTCGGATGCTGACACGGCGGTGCTCGCGGTTGCAAGGGTTGCGGCGGTGTTAGGTTGAGGCAAGGCAGAGATTCGGCTGCTGGCATCACCAACCGCAACGACGAGTGCAGGGGGTCGGCGTTTGGAGCTCCCCCGGAAGGCCAAGGGCGGCAAGCCCGCTACACCCAGAAGAAGCCCCTCCTCGGTCACATGCTCTCCTTTTCCCCCCTCGGTTCTCCCCTTGCAATCCCGTCTCCTTTCTTTTATGCCTCTGCTTTCCTACTCCTACCCCTCTCTACCCTCTGCTGCTATGCTTTTTCTACTTTTCCTCCTTTGCTATAGGTTTTTAGGCATGAAGACGCGGACAGGAGGACACAAGTTGGGATGGGCTGGGCTGGGCTGAAAGGGAGAAGGGCCGCGCCCACGCGGGGAAGGAAAGACAAAGGCGAGCCGGGCCAAGGCCGGATCCAGCCTGACTCGGCCCCTTACACGTTTTTTTAATTAATTAATTTGTTCATTTTTATTTTTTTTTTTTTTAAAATAATGTACTTGAAAACACAAATTAGGTGTTAACAAAAAGCAATTACAAAAGACTTACGAGAAAATGGGTGTGCATAATACAAGGAATGACAATGACTAGAGAAATGATTATCGAAAAAGCTGAATTGGTTAACATTAGGATCTATCGACCGACCAGAAAATTAGATCTATAGAAAATGAATGGGCGCCTTAATGCGATAAAGCTTGGTTTGTTGTTTCGTTGTTGTGTAGACAATAAATCATATTTTTTTACCATTCCCTTTATTTTGCAATTCGCACTACTATTTGCTAAGACAACATTGAATACATTTGGTTATAGCAACAACAAATTACCAAAGTCCAACAGAAAATAGTTACTTGGAGTTTAGAATGCCCTGAGAGACAAGAAAGTCTCGGCTAAAATAGTGTTGAGAAAATTCATTCCAGTGCATACTTGTCTAATTAACTACACATACAATAGAAGGATTAATAGCATTTTTATGGTGAAGGAAAACTATGAATCCTAACAAAGCTAAGAAGAAATCCTACTTATTTGAAATGTCAAGAAATTTGAGAAATATTGAGTTAGGAAAGGAAGTGGAGATGCATTGCAGTTATCTTTCAAGACCCTTCTTATTTCATCTTCTCTTACCCTTAGGAAAGTAGACGGGACCAATATAGGCTATATTCCAATAGGCGGACAAATCAAATTAGACTCCAAAAATTTTCCGATGACACTGTTATATTCTTCCAAAAGTCGGGGTCAGTTCATGCTTACCAAATATAAAGGACACTAGAAATGTGATAGTGGTTACACAATGCCATTTTGGATGTTCATATCAAGGAGAAGGAGAAGCCAATTAAGTTTGGTCTCCACATATGCTTGGCCATCACGGTCTTATTGGTCACACCATAACTTGAGCTCGGCCCTTGGAGTAGGAATGAGTCGAATATCAAACCTCCCCATTGTATATAGACCAAAAATCATGATTGAACTAAATGTGATCGACCGACCAAAGGTACAATAAAGTAAGAAAATTACATAGTGAAAGGGTAGAAAACTTACTTCACCATAAGATTATGGCAACCATATGTGCAGCTTGATTTTTAAGTAAACGGCTTAACAAAGTGGAGTCAAAATTATAGGATGACTGGTCGTAGCCTCACATACTAAGCCTGGTCCTCATAACTCTGGCACAGACAAAAGCGGCACCCATTTACAACTTAGGCTTGTGGGCAAAGGTAAGCACTTTTAACATTAGTAAAGAGACTTTCAAGATTGTTTTGGGTGACATCTACTCAACGAACTCATATTCAAAATCGTATCAAACTCAATACCATCCTAAGTAACTTATGCGGCCTAGGTCTGGTAGTAGATTGTGTGTGCAATAGCACGGTGCTAAAACAATAAAAGCATGCCCAATAATTTATCTCAAACATTACTTCAATATCAAAGTAAAAACCATTCATTCTCAACACCAATCTGCAAGACAAAGCTCAACAAACATTTTGACCCGTACAACTCCTATTCTACAAAAACATTTAAACAATGTACCTTGTTCCACATTGGCAAAAAAAAAAATTGTAATCAAGAGAAAGTTCAGGCCTAAATTCGCTATAAGTTTTAACTCAAATCACTAGTGGAGTCGCCAAACTATCACAACTTTCCTAGGTGTGAACTATCTAGAGTTGGCTAATGAATTACTAAGCTCACACTTAACTCGGGCTCTCCCAAGCCCATTCTAGTTCACAACTTATGTTCAAATTAACATGCAAAATCAAATTATCCAAGAATCACCACTAATAAGTTATTGGCGGGTCAATTAAAAACCCATGTAGAGTGTGTGAGAGTACTTTACTTCTACAAGCCAAATATTTATGGATTCGATAACTTGATTATGCTAGATTTACTTTAATGCCCTTTCAATACATTCTTTTTTTAATTTCCAAAAAAAAAAATAACATATGCAAGTAACTTGGATTGATTTTAAACCTAAACACTAACATGTGCGAAGTGACCACGAGGGGTGTGCAACCATTAAAATAACACTCAATATTCCAAATCAATAAATATATTGCAAGAGATTAAGATCTTAAACACTGTGAATTAATTTAAACCACTAAGTATACTAAACTTAGCCTAACCTTTATTTTCTAAATAACTATGTAAATCTAATTATTCTTATACAACATGCATTCTAAATTAAATTACCCTAAGTATGCAATCACTAAATGACATGGCATTGATGACATGGCATATGAAGTGGCGATGACATGACAATTATGAAAGACATGGCATACAGCATGACAAGAAGACGTGGCATATATGAATGACACGGCAATTCATGACATGTGTCATGACCTTCTTGGAGGTAAACCACTAAGAGAAAGTGTAACGACCCCAACTCCAGGTCGTAGGGTTATCATTGCGACATCCCGGGCACATCGCCAACCCGTTACTTTTTATTTTTCGATTTAAGCACATGCGGAAGTGTTACAATATCGACACTCAACTACAACACAACAAACAAGTAGCCAATAAAGCATTACATAATGCATACGACTACTATATTATACCAGTATATTTACAAGCCCTTTCTATAGCCTCTATTTTTCACATCATCCTTATATATTCATGTAGGCCAAGGGAATTCTTATCTCTAGTGTGACTACGGCTATCCAAAACTGGTGTGAGGCTTCCATACCTTTAGGTCTAAAGAATAAGGAGTGAGTCCAAGACTCAATAAGTCAAAACCCCTAATCCTCTATTAGGATGATATCTCGTCACCAAATCTAGAATTGACAGTACTCATATTGCAATATCGATAACAGATCGATAGAAATATTACTAATTCATCTCAACTACTTATATTTGTCCCTTCAGCATACCATGCATACTTACGTTCGGTTTATCCATGAACACAACATGTCACATAGTAATAAACATACCAGCATGCATAAAATGTTCATTAACATGCTTCCCGGCTCAATTAGGACATCCTAACTCAATCAAGGAATCATTTTTCAAGCTGTGCATGCTGGCTCAACTAGGGTATCCTAGCTCAACCAAGGCATCCCAGGGGGCTAGCTCACCTGAGGCATTCGAGCTCAACCCAAGCATCTGGGCTTAACCACGGCATCTTGTTCTCATGAACGAGATATTGCCACCAACGCTATGTGACGATGGTCTTCTTCTTTAATTTAATGATCGCATATCATGTGTTGCACAAGTTGATTTATTGTCTTCCATCTTAACCCATACATACAATGCCTGAGGGCTAGCTCAAACAAGTGTGTGTCATGGATAATTTCTCTTAAAGTATTTTGAAGTTGACAAAACATTTTTATCAGTCTAGTCTGAAGACTTACAAACTCTATTGACAAAGTATGAAGATCAAAGTCTGAAGCTAGCAAGACTCAAGACTTATATTTCAAAGTCTACTCACATGGACAGTTTCCAGACCGACGTTTATTCTGATCTTATATGATCTTTATTCTAACGACTAGTGGATATCTTTCTACTGGATTCAGCACTAAAAGATCTTACTTTCATATTCGAATATGTATAGATTCTCTAAAGATTTCGCAACTTATATTTGGAAGGATCTACTTATGGAAACCGAGATCCCGATTGTATGGGCGAGCGAGATTGATGGGCTATCAACACTTACCTTAAAGAGCTCGAGATCTCTCTAATTGATTCTGTCCAACGGGTTGATTGGAAGAACTTCTTTGGAAGGTGCCAACAGTATTGAAGGCATGAAGAAGTATATAAGAGAGATGCTCTAGTTGTTGAAGGGTGCGGATAGAAGAATTCCAAAGTCTGAATCTCCTTTTCTATTTTGCGATATCATTCTTCGAGCGTTATATGTAATCAAAAGAGAGATCATATTGTAGTAAGACCTTGAGGAAGTGTAGTAGAGTAATCTACACTGTGGACTCAAGAGTGTGAGACTGTAATCATTCTTTTTTATTCTTAGTGAAATCCAGCCAGAAGGGCTGTCCGTGCGGGAGAGTGGACGTAGGCTTGGTCTAAGCCGAACCACTATAAATCTGGAGTCTTGATTCTCTATCCCTAATCCTTTTTATCTTTAACTGCTTTCATTTGCTGCAATTGTTGGTTTTAAGTTATTCGGATTAATTTATCAAAATTGCTTTAAACACATATTCACCCCCCTCTAGGTGCTAATTCTAGTCCTAACAATTTTTTATTAATAAAAAATGAAAATAAACGACCTAAAGTAAAAAGATTATCCAACTTTAATTAGGAAATAATCTATTTTATTATAATTTGGAAACCTACCATAACTAGATAAATATTATCCTAACATGCCATCCTATCTAGAAAATAAATCTACATGGCTGGAAGAGCTACGGCAACAATAGATCATCAGTGTGGAATCGCGAGGGCTGCTATGTTGCAGCCGTGCCAGTTGGATTTCGGAAGCTCGGCTCATCATGGCGGTGCACAAGCCAGACACGACTGGGAAGGCTCGGCCGTGGGGGCTCTCGCTCTCCTTTTCTCTCTATGCTCTTGTATGCTCTCTAATAAATATGTGTCGACCACGAATTTTGAAGACCTAATGTGCTTATATAGTGGAAAACCTAGCTGTAATTCTATCTTACGGGATTAATTTCGACTTTATTAATATAATGGACTTGCATAACCTAAGGCCTTTTACTAATTAAATTCTATGAGCTAAATTTCAATCAATTAAAGCACAATAAGGCCCCTCCTCGCTCTCTAGTAAATTTTTGCCAGTCCTAGTGTGCATGGGTTTGGCCAAATTTCACTCGCTTATGAGCTCAATTTCGATTATTTACTTAAGTTCAGAACCTTTAATCAGTCCATCCACCACCGATTTTATTGTAATACTTTTTATGAACTTATTTATTAATGAAACATAGTCATAAAAATAATATGCAATTTAATAAAATTTAATTTTTCTTGGAATCGGGGTCAATTCTTAATTTTTTATGCAATAAATTTTTAAATGATTAGCCAAATTTAGGTGTGAACATCTCTCTCTCACACGCGCGGACAATAATGTACTGGAATATCGTTAGGAAACAAGAGTTGAACATCTTCAAAGGCTTAGCACAACTAAGAGGGACATCTCTGTGGTAAGATAAGTACCAAACTTCTGGCCTTCATTCAAAGACAACATTTTCACGGGCCCTTTCAATTCCATGAAACGTGGTTTCCAAAATGCTCCTTTTCCTATCCATTCTTTTCCTTTTCATGGTTTCACAATAAGCATGCACCACTAGTTTTTTTGCTTTGAGTTGGTGTCGACCATATAACATGCACATGACGTATAATTCTTTTAGAAAATAATAGCTCATTCCCAAGTAGTGGTCACCATAGATGTCGGACTTCTTGGACCAAGATTGCCCGTGAAAGCTCATCTGAACCATTGTCCGTAGCTTGTGAATTTTGAATAACTCTCCGAAATAATTTGCCCTTCTTTAACAAGAGAGAATTAAACCCTAAATTCTTGGAAAATGGAGTGATTGTTGCACGCATTTCTTGTTTATATGTCGAGTTAGTTGCGTACCCTAGAGAGAGAGAGAGAGAGAGAGAGAGAGAGAGAGAGGATTAGGATGGTGACATGGATGTCCAACAAGGATGATTAGTCGAGCATTTTTGAAGGGGTGTGCGTGTGGCGAAAAGCGAACTAGGACACGTAGGAAAAAAGAATACATATAGTTGACAAAAGTAAGTGGATAAGCACAATAACACGAAGCGGTAGGGACAAGAAATCTTGATTTGCGTTGGCACGATGAGCTTGGACCATGTCTCCCGGGATCAACGCTCTAGCGTCTACATACATGTGACTGTGCATGTCGCATGTATATGTGGCTCGTCTCTCAGGTATGCCTCTGTCATCCACAAGCAGAAAATGACAATTTATGTAGCCTGTTAAAAGGCCAATTTATTATTAAATGGTATAAGAGAAAAGGTCAACTCTCCATAGAATGCTTTTATTTTTGGGGTTTGTGGTGTCCATGGTTGGGTAGACAGGAGAGGTGGGGGCCTCGACGACTAATTCCTGCGATTGCTGGCAATTGAAATTGGTAGACCCAACAAAGACAATGCTTTTTCGCGTCATTTTATGTTTATGTTTTGCTAGTTTCTTTCTTCTTTTATTTTTGTCCTTGTTTAATTTCGTTTCCTCCGTTCATTGCATTATCATGTAGCCACCTTCCTTCCCCGACCAATTGAACCTCATTTCGGCTTCCGCAACTTTTGGGATTTACTCTCTCTCTCTCTCTCTCTCTCTCTCATACGTACGTGCCAGATCACTTGAAAATGGTAATGCCATTTGACCTTTTCATTTCGTCTTCCTCATGCAGGATGACATTTTTCTTCGTCCACGTTGTCTGGTAATGTTAAGATTAGAACATGAACTGTTGACAGTACACCCACCATTTCTCAGCGAATTCATGTCGTTTTGAGCAATTCAAACAGCTAGATAGCTATATAGATTATCAGTGCATTTCAGCTTCCTATCTAGAAAGAAATAGCTATGTGCTACCAGACCATCCTTGTGGGGAATTTAGTCTTAATGATCTTGCCCTTAGCCTGGCAAATCTGAATATCTCCACTGATTTGCCTATGTCTTGAATCTCTTTGAAAATTGGTTTTCATGTTATTAAAGAATGCCAAATTAGGGTTATCTTTTTCTCCAAATATGAATAATTAGAGGAAATTTTATCCTGCTCCAACTTTTGACTGTGTAGCCTTGTACCATCCACATGCATAAAAAAGATTTACGGTTTTGGTTGCTGGTCAATTGAAGATTTGAGGTTTTATTTTTGTCATCAATTGAGGATTTAAGAATTAAAGGCCCTAATCAGGGCTCGAGCTCCCCCGCGGTGAAATTCAAGTGTCGGAAGTTCAAGTGACTCCCACGTGAAATGTTCGATCAAGTAGGCCCTCACCCTTTTGTAAGTGGCAAGCAGGCCCTCGTTCCCCCTTTCCTCTCTCTTTGGTCTCCTATCTAATGCGATGACCGCTTGTCACCATATCACTATCACATGATGTCCACAAAAGAAAGGGAAAATCAATAAGAGAATATCCACCACTGTCCTAGTGGCCACCCTTCCCACTTGAGAAGGGAAAGGTAGGGGTTTTGAATCCTCACCTTCTAGGAGGATTAGGGAGAGGTCAATTTAGCATAAGGTTTTTGGATTTCGACTCTCACGCCAGTAAGGAGGCAGAGCAAAAGTTTGAGAATGAAAATTAGAGTAAGAATAAAGTAGAACCAACCAAAAAAAAAACTTAGAGAATGTCAAGTAAAATTTTCATCCATGTACAACTAATGGAATCCCCGTCACTAGCATTTCAGCACAAGTTTTAGGATTGAACAAACGAAGTGAAAGTTTTAATGCACAATCACGACAGGTTTTAACACTCCTTGCATAATTGTACCTAATTTTATTGGACACACCTTACCGTTAGGTTAACCCATCATGGAAAAAAGTCCTTATGAAAGAAGCCCTCCCGCACATTTACCATCCATTTCCATGTATGTTCATCAATCATCTAACCAATAAAAAGTGTAGTAAGAAAACGACTAACCTCTTTGATGTGCAATGAAAAAATTATCTAGGAACAAACGTTGAATCGTGAGTGAACGACAGATTATACGACTTCACGATGATCCGAATGCAATCACAAGAAAAACATTCAATTTCCTCATCATTAATGTCGATTGACTTCTCAAAACAATATTGGAATACCTTTTGTTCTTTGATTGAGAGAGGAGAAGAAGAGAGAACAATTTTTTTCAAAACTTTCTTTCCGCTAACCATCTCAATGATTATCTTCAAAAGTTATTTATATAACTCCCCTTACACCCTTCAAAAAGATGTCTCTCCATTATGTCTCATCAAGACAAACCAGTGCATCTTAATCGCACCCCATCATGAATGTACCATAAAAGTATAACATCTCTAACTCGAACATGATGAACTTGATAGTGATTTATCAAGAATATAAGGCATTCAACATTCATTTACTTAAGAAATAATTCATACTTTCAAAAAAGCCATGCGACTCGTGAATACACCTACTCTTAAGAGCTCAAATTATGCACCTGTTAGGGATAATATAATAACTACAACCCCAAAAAGAAATAAACAATTGATGTCTCATAGTGCCCCAAACATATTTTGCTACATCAATTCAAGTATACATATTTCTTAAAGGCCATACTTAACTATTCTCATAATACCATGTATTTACAATTACATCCAAAATGATTGAAGGTGATATATTTGGTCGACCAGTAAATACATGTGATAGATATAAAACAACAATAGTCTTCCTTCACACTCATTTTCTCTCCATTTCAAAATAATTGCTTTCCTAGACATGTCCTATAAAGTCATATATATTCATGATCACCGATAACATGCTAAAGTAGAAACATTGATCTTTCACTTCGAAAACATAGTCAGAAGTAACATATGGCACAAAATGAGGTAAATTATAAATTACCTCAATGGCTCACACGATGAATAAATAGGGATAATTTCACTCTCCTTCAATTATCAGTCGTACAATGCATATGTAATACATATCCAGAAGTCAATTTACGTTCATCTAGGTCTCATCCTCAATCAGGATCTAAGTAGCCTAATAAGAATAAATCGTTCTTTTAATAACAAAATCGATAATCCATGTTATCTTTCAATTATCCGAGGATCCTCTTCATCGCTTTCTAGTGTGCTCAACCAAGATTTGATTAATGTCGGCTCACCAACCCACAACATATCTAGAAATCGATTTACACTCATCTAGGTCCCCTTCTCAATCAACATCTAAGTAGCCTAATGAACATAAATCATTCTTTGAATAACAAAATCGATAATCCATGGTATCTTTCAAGTATTTGAGGATTCTCTTCACTGTTTTATAGTGTGCTTAACCAGGATTTGATTAATGTCGGCTCACCAACCCATAGCATGACATATGTTAGGTCAAGTACACATAATAATATACATCAAACTTCTGATCGTACTAACGTAAAGAGCAGTTTTCATTTCTTTCTTTTCTTCTAGAGTCTTATGATACATCTTAGTACTCAAGCCTTCGCCTTACATGACAATGGTATCAATGAGATTATAATACTACATATTGAAACAATCAAAACTCTTCATTATATAAGACTCTTGTAAGAAAGTAAGGAATTTCCTTGATCAATCTCTTTCAATCTTAACTCTCAATATATAAGTAGCTTATCTCATATCCTTCATTTCAAAATGAAATAAGTGTTCCAGAAGTCCTAAAACTTGCAAAAAGTGCATTTAAGTCCTAAAACTTGTCAAATTGTTTCAAATGAGTCCTAAAATCGACGCCGTTAGCCTTTTCCGTTAAAAATGCTGACGTGGCATTTTAAATAATATTTTATTTTCCAGGTGTATTTTTTTATTATTTTTATTCATTTAAAAAAATAGATTTAAAAACTAAAAATTAAATTTATTCTTATATTATTTTGAACAAAAACTAAAAAGAAAAGTTAAAAAAATCATTTTTAAAAATTGTAAAAAAAAAAAAAAAAAAAAAAACACCAACACGGCTCCTCTCTCCCGCCGCCGCCGCACATCGCCGGAGGGGCCGAGCGACGGTCGCCGGCCCCGGGCGAGGGCTGGCCGGGCCTCGCCGGCCCCCTGTGGCGAGGGCCGGCGAGCTCCGCTAGCCCTAGGCGAGGCCTCGTCGGCCCTCGCTCGGGGCCGACGAGGGCCGACGAGGCCTCGCCCGGGGCGGGCGACGGTCGCCGGCCCCGTGAGGGCCAGCGATGACTCGCCCGGGGCGGGCGACGGCCGCCGGCGCCTCGCGAGGGGCGGCGAGCCCAGATCAAGGCACCCTTGCTCAACTCGGCGCGGGTGCCTAGATCTCGGCCCGTTGACCCTCACGAGGGGCCGGCGGCCGTCGCTCCCCCAGGTCGGGCGTCGCCGGCCCTCACGAGGGATCGGCAAGCGTTGCCCGCCCTGCGGCGAGCCTCGCCGGCCCCGAGCGAGGGCCGACGAGGCCTTGCCCGGGCGGGCGGAGCTCGCCGGCCCTCGCCGGGGCCGGCGAGGCCCGGCCACCCCGACCAATGCTGCGACCGTCGCCCGGCCCCTCCGGCGATGGGCGGCGGCAATGGGGGAGAGGAGCCGGAGAGGAGCCGTTTTTTTTTTTTTTTTTAATAAATATTTTAACTTTTTGTAATTTTTTGGTGAAAATAAGATAAAATGAATAAATTTAATTTTTTTAGTTTTTAAATATATATTTTTTTTTAAAATGAATAAAAAATAATTAAAAAATCCACGTGGAAAATAAAAAATTATTTAAAATGCCACGTCGCATTTTTAACGGAAAAGGCTAACGGCGTTGATTTTAGGACTCGTTTGAAACAATTTGACAAGTTTTAGGACTTAAATGCACTTTTTGTAAGTTTTAGGACTAAAATGCATTTTCGTTACAAGTTTTAGGACTTCTTGAACACTTATCCCTTTCAAAATTAGAGGACAACTGTTTTTTTATGGTGATAACAAAACCCTTATCATTCCTAGCCAACGATATATTCTCTATATAAAGTGATAAAAACACAAATTCATCTTCGAATCATTTGACATTTACACAATAATCCTTTTTAATCATCATAAACCCAAAAGACATTATGACTCAATGAAAAAAAAAAATCACTATTTAGATGATTGCTTGAGGCTATATATTGAGCGATAAAGTTGGCAAACTTTATGCTCATCATCTTGAGCTATGAAACCTATTAGTTGATTCATATATATTTCATCATCTAGTTCTCCATTGAGAAATGCCGTCTTCACATCCATTTGATGTAATTTTAGGTTTAAATGTACAACGATGGGCTAGGATAAAGCGTATAAAGGCAAACCTTACAACTGGTGAAAAAATTTCCTCATAATCTATGCCTTCCTATTAAATATAGCTTTTTGCCACAAGGCGAGCCTTTTACTTTTCAATGGATGCATCCATCCTTCATTTAATCTTGAAAATCCATTTGTTTCCAATAACATTGCAATTGGGTGGGAGATCGATCAAGTCCTAGATGTGGTTTGCCCTCATTGACTTCCTTTCATCTTCCAAAACTTTTCTTCATTTTTTCATGTCAGAAGATGAGAGAGCCTCTTAGACAGTCTTAGGTTCGGCATCGTCTCGTAGAGCAATCATAAATACTCCCCCTTCAATCTTAAAATGATGATGAGGAATACTTTTACTATTATTTTTACGTAACTTAACATCTTCTGAATTCAGTTCACCAGGTGATGTGACACTCCCACTTGGTCTTATATATTGAGAAAATCTTTATTTCCCTCGACAACATTAGTGGATATGTTATCAAGATCTTCCATCTCATATAATTGGAAATCATTGTTAATCTCACTTCTATTAAAAAAATCGTTCTATAAGAATATGACATCTCGTGACTCCATTTCAGTCACACTTCTATCAGCTTGTTCATCTAAGAACATGCACTCTTTGGAGTGGTCAAAATATCTTATAAAGAAACATTTTTTTCCCTTTATGGCCTAATTTGACATATTTATAGGAAGAATTATAAACATAAACCGCACACCCCCAACTCATAGATTACTTAAGTTTGGTTTCGTACCAGTCCACATCGCATAAGGGGTGGAAGTGACTGACTTAAAAGACACATGGTTAAGCATATAGATAGCAGTCAATAACGCATTTCCCCAATATGAGATAGGTAGATTTGATTGTGCTATCATAGATCTAACCATTTCCAAAAATATTCTATTCCTTTTGTCGGTAACTTCGTTTTGTTGCAAAGTACCAAAAATAGTCGATTGTCTTACAATTTCCTTCTCATCACAAAGAGCCGTGAATTGTTTAGATAGATACTCATGTCCACAATCAATTCTCAATACATTTATTGTTTTGTTTAACTGACTTATGGGAGATCATAAAGACATAACCAAAAAGTGTGAAGTAATCTATAAAAGTGATAAAATATGAGGTTCCATGTCTCATCCTCACGTGTAATGGATCACAAATGTCAAATGTATAAGTTACAATGAAAGTTCAGTTCTTGTTCCTTTACCGAATGGTTTTTTAGTTGTTTTTCTGCTAGACAATGTTCATATATGGGTAAATCAACATTAGTGAGTGACCCTAAAAGACCTTCTCCAGCTAATTTTTACATTTTTTATAACCCAATGTGACCTAGTCTAGCATGCCAAGTATTTACATCAATCTCAACATTACTAGAAGATGCAATAAAAAAAAAAAAAAAAAAAAAACAACCATCAACATTATAAACAGCATAGTCAATATCTAACATCTTAAAACCATTCAATACATAACCAGAACCATAATAAACTCTTCCAAAATGTCAACACAATCATCATGGAAATTCAATATATAACTTAGGCTTAGAAAAACAACTACAAAGATCAAGTTCTGTCAAATATTTGGAGTGTAGAGGACATCATGTAGGAATAGGTTTCGACAACCACGTAAAAATTAATTTACATGTGCCGATACATTTCACTTCAACTCTTAATTTATTCCAAATATATATCCATCTTTTTTCAGGCTGTATCTGACGATACTCCACAAGTGCTCCTCAGTCTCTAACTACATGTTCTATTACTCACGAGCCTACAGTCCACATTGAATAAGATTTAACAAGCATTGCAATAGTAGAAACAAAAGCATTGTTTAAAGTACTAGAGTAATCGAGTATTTCTTTTGGCTCGGTGCATTTACAAGCAAAGTAACCCAGCTTTCCACAATTGTAACACTTCATCTTGGTCTTGTCCTTCTTCCCACCATGCTTCTTGTGTTGGAAGATCTTAGTTCTCTTGGCTGCCCAATCAATCTCCTTCCCTTTATTGTTGAATTTATGTTCCCCCTACGCTTGAAGCCCGAAGCTTTGCATGAACTCGATTCAGCAACATAACCATGGGTAGAGGATCTCGTAGCTTCTAGGTGCTCATCCTCTAATTCTAAATGACACGCTATATCGTCAAAAGTAACAATATTCTCATTGTGTGTCATGTTGATTTTCATATACTCCAACTGTTAGAAAGAAATCTTATAATAGCATGAACTTGTTGTTCATCATTAAGGGTGTGACCTAGAGAATTATGTTTGACATCTCCCGTAGACGTTGTATCATCGTTAGATTTGGGCATTTTCGGTATGTGTCAAACTTGATGGTCAATCTCCTTAACTTAGTGGCAGACATACCCCTAAACTCATCTTTCAGAGCAACCCACATAACTTGACTTTTATCATAAAGTTTTAAACTCACACATGAGATCATCTTACATGAAATTCAGCAACGTGATGTGAGCAATGCTATTTTTCTTTTTTCGAGCTTAATAAGCTTCTAGATCTCTTATATACTAAGCTAATGTTCTATGCTTAGGCTCATCTATGGTGTGTTGGAGGGTTTCCAAAACCTCTTACTCCTTAAGGATGTACTAAACATTTTTGTGACAAATATCATAATGGTCACCATTCAGCTTCTCACTCATATTGAGGTCAGCCACAATGATCTTGGTTGCCGAAATCATAATCAATTGCTATAGCCACATTAACATAATAATTGCAAAATCAATATTAGCACATTTTCCACATTAGCACACATATTTAATTTACAGCAAAGACAAACTAAATTATTGATAATTCAACAAAAGACACAGAAACAAAAATTCACTATATTCCCAATCAGTTTATGTGTATTATTGTTCAACTATCATTAATTAGTTTAATTTGTGCAAATTTTAAGTTCTAGGTGACTCCTTCGAATTCTACTAGCCTATGAACTCCTACTTGAAAAATAATTACATGACATCATGTAATTTTCGCACTTTTCTATTAATATCAAAAGACATAGCATGACATGAATCAACGTACAAAACATTCATGCAATAACTATAATTGAAAGCGAAATTCACGACATAATGAAAAAATCAATAATCTTCAGCCATTGTTCGAGTCTGCTCAAAACCAAAAAATTGCAAGCGCATTAAACTATATACATTTTGTCATTGAACCAAGCTCTATACAACATATGTGTGATCATTTACAGGTAGGCTAGCTTTTGTATTTCCAAAACCATAGGAAAAATACAGGTTAAAATAAATAAACAATGCACTAATACCCCAAAAATACGTGTGCTTAGTGTTCTGTACATATTTTTATATCTTTAAAAGTCTCAAACATGTAAAATAACTATATCATAATGTAGAGCATATCCATATAAATCAAACACCACTAACCATGCACCCATTAGAGTTCGCACGCGCCCACACACACCGCCTGAATGCGCAACACGTGTTGCACATGCACTACACATGTTGCACATGCGCTAATGAGCCAAAAAGGCCATGGTCAATCCGACCAGTCAACCAGTCCAACCGGCAACTGATATGACCGGTCCAACCCATGGGACCAGTTGACTAGTCAACCGGCCAAGTCGTCGGTTCGAGTTAGTGGTCCGATCGGGTTGTTGGTCAATTGCCAACAGGCAAACGGTCAGTGATGACATCATTAATGACATAAGCATGTCAGTTACTAACCATTTGCTAACGTCAACAAACGTCGATTCGCCGACGAATACGTGGCGTTCACACACTTAACGTTCCCAACATGTGAGGTACATGGCGCCCACGCGCTGCAACTTCGCCACGTGTACAGGCGCATCTAGCATTGTCTGGTAGCGTTCGACCTACCGTTCTACTCATCTAAACGAGTACTTTCATCCCATATATTCAAAAGTTGATTTTGGCTCCCAAAAAAAAAAATTTCTAAAAAATAGTCCGCAACCTCTGAACCCGTTTTTCGCTTTAGTTCATTTTTTACGATTCACATTGCAATTTCCAAGCAATGAACATCCAAACAATATGAAGTTTATCCTCTTGATCCTTGTATCCAACAACAAGCGAAAAAATTTGATAGAAGAACAGGGCAAAGATCATAACACGGGCTCTAATACCAATGTAGGAAGGAAGTCGACAGAAGAAAACGACTAACCTTTTTGATGCGCAATGAACAAATTACCTAGGAAGGAACGTTGAATCACGAGCGAACGATGGACGATACGACTTCACAATGGTTCGAATGCAATCACAATGAAAGCATTCAATTTCCACAGTATTAATGCCAATTGTCTACTCAAAGTAATAATGCAACGCCTTTTGTTCTTTGATAGAGAGAGGAGAAGAAGAGAGAACAGTTTCTTTTAGAACGTTCTTTCTAGCCAATCAACTCAATGGTTATCTTCAGAAGTTATTTATTTAATTCCCCTCACATCCTTTCAAAAAGGTGTCTCTCTATTATGTCCCATCAAGACAAATCGGTGCGTCTTAATCGACCCCATCATAGACATACCGTAGAAATATAACAAAAAGAAAAAAAAATCAAAACTAGGCTCTCTTCTCTAAATCAATCAGTAGAGAATACTCATCAAGGGGTCCTCATGACTCTAACGAGCATGACGATTGACGGCAAAGAAAATATAAGAAATATCTCGGACGGCACATTTTGCTTCACCTAAGTAGGCATGTGCCCACACAAGGAATTTTCCCATCATTGTGGAGCAAAAGAGTGACGACATAAAGAATACAAAGAAACATTTCGTATAGACTCATTTCAATTGCCAACACATGAATTTGAAACAATCAAGCATTGGAAAATACATATGTGGGGTTACTTACAATCTTTTATGCTGGTTCTAGTCAGGATCGATTTCAATTTTTCGAAACGTTTTTGAATTAGGTATAGCTAATACATTGTCCCAGGCAACACCTGCCTAATAAGTCCACTACGAAAAATCCGCACTGATCGGATTTGGTTGCTCATATCTTATGATGTTCAAGACAAGATGTCACATGTGCATGAGAGGAATTGGCGAGTTTGATTTGATGGGCAGGACTTACTTTTGAGCAAATTTCAACTCGGGCATTGATTTCTTTGAGATACCTGATACTTTCATGATTTCCGGCCTTCATGGGAGCATTTGTTGATATTATAAAAAAAACTTTTGAGGGTTGGATACCACACAAGGGTTTGATACCTTCATGATTTCCGGTCTGCATGGGAGGATTTTGCTGACGTCATAAAGAAATTTTGTAGGCAATCAACTCCCGAATAAGCAATCGACTCTTTCGATAAAAAAAAAAAAAAAAAAGAAAGTCCAGTTTACAGAGATTAATCGTGTTTTCGACATTCAAATACTTGCTTGCCAATCATTCAAGGTGTTGAAGATATGTCTCGATTTGAGATTGATGAGAAGACATTTCTAATTCAAGTAGGTTTTGTAATTGACTGATTACCTAGTTTGAGTATGTTCCCTATTTTGAATCCAATTTAGGGTATTTTCTTCGAGAAGAGAATAAAGAGGCAATTTTTTCATGAATTACACCCTGAAGTAATCCAAAGGTGTCGAAGTCAATAAATCTTGTGGTAAGATTTATATAATTCTTTTGCTAGATTGAGATATTATTTCGTAAGAAATTTTGAAGCTAAATACCATGTGAGTTACTGAGTGTAATTGGGGCTGAAAAATATTGAGAGTGTCTAAGTAACTCGAATATGATTGTAATCTCCATTTGTATTGCTTGATCTGTTGTTGAATTTTTTTTATTACTCTCTCTGTGAACGTAGACCACACTAGCTAAACCATGCACATTGGGTATCCTCTTTATTTTTTATTCTAGCTATTTTATTGTTCGATCGCTTATTTTTTTGCAACAATTGGTATTAGAACTAGGCTTGTTAAGTTAAAGCGAATCAATGTCGATAGAAAAAGGAAAGGTGAAAATTGACAAATTTGATATGAAGGATTTTGGTTGCTGGAAGATGTAGATAGAAGATTATCTTTACCAAAAGAATCTACACTACCCAACTCTAGAAGAAATTAGAGTCAAAGAAGTAAACTGATTGAGAATTACTAAATAGACAATGGTTGGATGTTATTCAATTAACGTTGGCTCATAAAATCACATTTAATATTATGAAAGAGAAAACTATTGCAGGTTTGATGAAGACCCTATGGAACATGTATGAGAATCCTTCTACAATTCACAATGTCTACTTGATGTAAAATCTATTTCATTTAAAGATGGGCGAGAGTGCATCAATTGCTAAGCATATCAATGAATTTAACACGGTCGTTAGTCAATTGAGTTCATTTGAGATTGACTACAATAATAAAGTACACGATTTGATTATATAATCCTCATTACTTAATAATAGTTGGAATAATATCATTATTGTTGTTAGTAATTCCTCTAAGTCAATAAGATTAACATTTGATAAAGTTCACAATTTATTTTGAGTGAAGGTATTAGTAGAAGAGAATAGGGTGATCCTGAACCTACTGCTTTAATAGGGAAAGAACTAGCTCTTGTGTTAGCAATAGTACAAATCTCAACTGAAATAGTTAATTTGAAAGTAGTGGTGTTATGTATTGGAGTTATGGCAAAAGGGGGCATTTTAGAAGGGACTGTCTTTAGCAAAAAACAAGAAAGGTAAAGAAATTAGAGTTGAATCTACTGATAATGTTGCAACTATAGATGAGTGTAATTTGAACTGTGATAATCAAGTCTTGCCTATCATTAAAAATTCGGCATTTAATATATGAGTTATGAATTTTAGTTGTTCATTTCACGATATATTAAACGAGAACTAGTTTACTGCTATCAATGCATGGATGGTAGTAAAGTGCAATTAGGAAACAAGACTAAGTGCAATATTGTAAGTGTTACTAATGTTTGAATCAAAATGTATGATGCTATTGTGGGAATATTTACTGGAGTGAACTATGTTTCAAAATTAAAGAAGAACCTAATATTCTTGAGTACCTTAGATTTAGCTAGGTCTCTGTATACGTCAAAAGATAGTATCTATAAGTTGTTTGAGGTAACCAAGTGATAATGAGAGTAATCAAGCACAGTGGCTCGAATGAGTTTCAAGGAGAGACGGTAACAAATTCCGCCACGGAGACATTGGATACATCTATTTGAGAGTTTGAATTGTGTATATTGACGAGAGAAGTCTATAGGCTTTGAGTGAAAAGAATCCGATGTGTGGTTATATGATTGATAAACTAAATGTATGCATGTTCCATGACTCAAGCAGACAATGAAAAGTGCAATTTAGTACAATCGTTGGAGCAACCACAAAGATTGTAGAATTGATTCCCTTGGATATTTGCAAGCTGTAGCGGTTTCCTTTGAGAAAGAGTGCAAGATTTATGCTAATATAGTTGTGTATGACTACTCGAAGAAGATCCGCGTGTTTATGGACACAAGTTGATGCATTTTTTGAATCATATAGTCAAGAGTTTTGATCGAAAAGGAGACTAATGATGCGATCAAGCATGTGCAAACTAATAGTAGCATAGAGTTCTATATGAAGCTATTAAACGAATTTTATATAAAGGAAGGCACAGTGAGACACCATAATTGTCATAGTGAACCACAATAGGTTGCAAAATTGATGAGCAAAACATTACTAGAAATGTTCTACTATCAGTATGGTTAGGAGATTCCTAATGAATGCACTTGGTAGTTGGTCTTGTGAGCAACCTGGTAAATAGATCCCAATTAACTATGATTAAATATCTGACTCCCGAAAAAGTGTGGTCAAGTAACCACTAATTGTTTTATTCTTAGAATATTTGTGTGCTCATGTTATATTCGAGTGAGCGATAGTAAAATCAATGCGAGGGCAAAAAAGTACATGTATTTAGATTATGCACAAGATAAGCGGTGCTATCAATTGTGTGACCCAAAATTGAATTTACTTTTTATCTACATTTGATTAGTCTCCAACACTTCTTGGTGGATAGGAGTGATTGCAGCAATGTTTATATTGATTTAGATAGTGTTTAGCTCAAAATGGAGTTAAAATAAAAACTATTGAAGTAGCGGGTATTAGCAAGGTAATCTAAGGATGGCACATATAGCAAGGTAAATTCTATGGAGCCAAAAGTTATTGTAGCTATTGAGTTTAACAATATGTGTGTTCGATCTCTCAACGAATGAATGCAACAGTGGTGTTGCCTTATCTATGATTGAGATTATTATGTTAGAAAATCCTTATGGAGTAGCGAAAGGTACGAGTGGAGTTAGTATTATGATGAAATACACAATTATGGCAAAGTTCAAGTGCAACTTGAACCTAGAAAATCTCCATGGCAGTTAAGCTCATGATGGTTTATGGGAGACTAACAACGAAGTTCAGATTCTAGTTAAGAGATTACAACTTGGCTTAAACCAAGAGTGTCGAAGCTAATATATCTTGTGATAAAATTTGTGTGATTCTTTTATAAGATTGAAAGATTATTTTGTGAAAAATTGTGGTGCTAATTATTGTGTGAGTTATTGAGCATAATTGGAATTAGGAAACACCAAGAGTGTTGGAGCAATTCAAGTGTGATTAAAATCTACGTTCATTCTTAATCTATATTAGAATTCTTTACTACTTAACCTGTTAACGTAAGTCACATCAACTAAACCACGTATATTCGGTGTCTGATTTATTTCTTCATTTTGTTTATTTTATCGTTCGACCTCTTATTCTCGATTTATTTCTTCATTTTGTTTATTTTATCGCTTGACCTCTTGTTCTCCGCAGCATAAGGAACAAAAGAAATTCTACACGGATCGTGTATGTAACAAAAGTTCAAGAAAATATATTTTGTATAAACAAGTTTCTCATCGAAAGTATTTTTTTCTTTTTGAAGAAGATCAGAAGGAAAACAGGGTAGTGCATGTGCATGTCGAGGACAACATCCCCATCAGTTAATGCTGAAAACATCAACGAATGGATGGCCAAACTCCACGATCTGACACTGTCCTCCTCTTTTCAAGGAATGTTACCCACCATCACGTGATGGCCCATGTAACATGTAACCAACCACAGTGCAGTGTTTTTTTTTTCAAAAATGTCCTTTTTCCAAGTTCTCCTAGGGCCTCCCTTCTCTTGATACCCCACTTTTCACCCCCGCAAATCCCAATATTTATCTTTCTATCATGTCCTGAGATTGAACATCCCTATATAGTCCATGAAAGAAATCCCTATTCCAAGAGTCGGGATCGACCGGACGAAACTCAGCTGAGAATTAACAACATAATTACAGACTAAATATGCACAAGCTCCAATGTCATTACTTTGATGATAAATATATGCCGCAGCACTCGTCCCACCACCGCCGCCACCATCTTCATTGTCCCACCAATACTTTGTCATCTTTGTTGCTCTACTTTGTCCCTCCTCCATCTTTGTTGTCAGGACTCGCTAAGGTCGCTCGAGGACCACTACATCGGACCTAGTGGATTGGAGGTACGGTTGCAACAATGCTCGAACAGGGAGAGAGAGAGATTAACCACTAGGGAAGGTAGTGATTGGTGAACGAGCACTGAAGATAGCTGTGGATGACGAATGGCGTTGCATGAACAGACGAAGAGGAGAAGCCTCAAAGACAGCAATCGACGGGCGACAGTGCGGGATATGTCAGCCACGGTATAGGCAGTGCTGAGTGAGAGAGGCGGAGGAAATAGGGAGAGGATGAATTTGATCATCTTGTGTGCTTAAGCTAAGTTTACACGCAGATAATGTACACTCTTGTTACTCACGTAGTAAAGGCTTATTTGGAGGAGGAAAACATGATACATTAACACGTGAGTACCAAGACCCGATTTACAAAGAAGAGCTCTAGGGAAAGGAGATTGAGAGAAAAGATTGATGAAGGGGGGGGAGGTTTTGCAATTTCCAAGAAGTAGAGGGATCAGATTCTTCAAGAACAGGTAAGAAAATATCACGTCATCCTCGGGTGCTTTAAAAATCTGGGAAGGATTTGGGTAAAAGAAAAGGCCCCACGTGGCCGACGAAATCGTCCATGAGCTCAGTCCCCGTCGATGCCTTCGTCGTGGGCCTCCGACCTGATCGTTACCAGACGTTCGTACCATCCCTCCTGCTCGGACGCCCAATGGGAATTCTTCCTTACCCACGTTTTTCTATACGTGAGGCATCCTGTTTCGTATTTAGGACAACTCTCAGCTTTTCCTTCACGTCCACTGTTCATAAGATGGCCCCAATCTTGGTGTAGTTTGTACGTATGTTTGCGAATTCGCCATGAATTTTGTATAAAAAGTCTAACTGTAGTTTGTACGTATGTTTGCGAATTCATCATGAATTTTGTATAAAAAGTTTAACTCAAAAGCTTATACTATCATATCAAGAGAGATCACATGAATGTAAAGAGTATTTGGGACACATTGTCAAGTAATATAGGATAATATTTCAATATTTTAAAGCTCATTTTTATGAAAACTACGTTTGGAAATGTCAACAATTTTTGAAAGTTTTGGTTTTCCTACTCGTTAAAGAGGATAGAGTGAGGACCACCATGCTGAGGTGGGATGCATGTGGTTATGCATCATGACAGTAAAGTAGCTAGGTCCTCAAAGCAAATGCGGTCTTCACGCCTCATACACTTTTAAATACCCTTGTTGTCCAGGATAATAGTTGAGTTCATAAGGACGTGATTCAAAGGAATTCAACATGCCAAATAGAGTCATGAATCGCGAAATCCAAAGTTGCCATTGGAATATTAGTCGAGATTGATATTTGCTAATCAGCGTGACCTGTTTCATGGTTGAGTCATTAAGGATGGAGGGAAATTATGCACGGCTCATGCGAACCGCAAAAACATTCGAATCACATATCCATACCAACTGTCTTGTTGGGGGAGATGGCCCAGAGGCAACTCCTAAAGCAAATAGATAGCTAAAAACCTACAGGTGACATAACTAATGCTATTATTATAGACACATCACATCACCTCACCTCATCGAGCCAGTTAACGAGTACATCCCTAATCCTTAGCAAATTGTTGTAGTCACAAACAACCCCTCTGAACCTCACATTACACATAAGAAGGCCTAGACATGGGATTGCAGTAACAAAATCAAGTATGTCTAACTACCATAATTCCTCACCCAACATCAATAATCAGTCCATAGAAGAGAGGGAGAGTATATGAGCTTAGTTATGATAGTGATTGGTGTTTGATAGAGAGGTCTCAAGTAGCCACCCAACATGGCTTGGGCTTCCAATTCAAGGCTGCACCTTCTTTGCACCACCTCATGCTCGTCCTCAAGCACTTTCCGTTTCCAATTTCGCCCCCGACGAACCCCCTATTTCCCTCCATGCCCTCTTCTTCCTCCTCCTCAAACTCTTCATCATCAAAGTCTTCTCCTTCCACCCTCAAATTCTCCTCCTCCTCCTCCTCCTCCTCCTCCTCTTCTTCTACCTCCTCCCTCTCTGCTTCCTCTTCCTCTTCTTCTTCAGCTTCGGTTTTAGGGCCATCGCCTTCCTCCAAGAAGCGAACCCTGAGACGGCCATGGCTCCGCTCCACATGGAAGAAGCTGTGGCGGGATGACACTGCCACCGCCTCCACCACCAGCCTCCCCCCCTCCCGGCAGGACCGCACCCGGAGCCCCGTGGAGCCGCCGACCGACGTTAGTGGAGGCGGGAACGAGCCGCTCTGGCTCAGCTTCTTCCTCGCCGGCCGAATCGCAGGGCAGTAGTCTCCGCCTCCTCTAGGAGAGAGGAGCGGGGCCTCACCATCGCCGACATCACTGCCGGTCTCGCTTCCGAGTGACTCAGTGCACATCTCAAGGCTCTGGTCGCTGAGGAAGGAGGAGGAGCATTTCAGGAGCGGGTGGACATAGACAGCGGCTTGCTCACCCTTGCTCTTCTCTTCCGCGGGGGCGAAAGCTTGAAGGAAGCTCGAGTCCGTGGCTTCAGTGCCCGGCTGGGCCATCGCTGTCTTCATCTTGGCTGCAGCGTCAGATCCGGCAGAGGGTCTGCGCGGGGCAAGCTTGAGCTTGAGAGCGCGTGGCTCGACGCGTCTCGGCTCGAGGCATGATTGCAGCCCCTGGCACATGCTTGAGGACATTTCTTCTCTTTCCTTCGTTTTCTCCTTATCCACAAAATTGCGTAGTTTGGTTAACTGATGGAAAATTAGAACGTGAGAGAAACAGGGGAGACGCAGGGCAGGCCTTGTGGTTTGAATTGGGTTGTAAAAAAAAGGGGTTGTTTGGACTTATGTGATGGAAATTGAAGTAAGATAGGAGGGCATTCTTGGGAGAGACAGAGAGAGAGAGAGAGAGAGAGAGAGAGAGGTGGGTTGGGGAAAGAGAGGAAGGAGTGAACATGAAAGAGGAGTGAAAGGAGTTGAAGCTGAATTTATAGGTGAAGGCAGGGAGAAAGAAGGGGATTGTAATGTGCTCCTTTTTGGCCTGTGGCCTTTCTAGCTACCTTACCATGGTGAATTGGTGGAGGAGAAAGGCAGAGCAATTCATGAGTTTATATGCTTTAGTAGGTCAGGCCACCGTAATGAGTTTATGTGTTCTAGCCTATGTGGTCGAGTAATCACGACGACCAAACATGGCTCAGAAAGTGAGTATTTCTCCACTAAATTTGTCGCGACTCTAACTGATGCTCCTTTGTCAATCCACTCAAAATGAGCATCAAGAAACACGACATTTGCAAATATAATTTTTTGTGGGAATCAATAGATAACTCAAGTGAATTTGAAAATTAGCGCGATATGAATTTATCGTAAAGTTAAAAGGGTAGTTCTAAATGTTTATAGGTTTTGATCTACCACCGTAGACCTAGAAGTATTGCTATAATTGCTCAATCATATTTGGTAATTGGGTTTGTGCATTGGTGAGCGGGAACAAAAGAAGGTGGATCAGTTGGTGGATCACTTCATTCGTTTTCTTAGAAAAAGTGGGGGAAAGAAAATCGAAGCAAAACAAACCAGTTTTCGACGGAATTGCCTCTCATGAAAACAACTTCAGGGATTCCATATCAATTTATCTATCAAACCCAAACCTATGAGAAAAATTCTAGCAGTGGTAAAAATGTCAATGTTTTATTCTTGTGAAGGTAGCAGAAAAGTTAAAACTAAAGACGCAGGTTATTTATTGCTATCGATCAAACTTCAAGATTGAAACTTCATAAAGTTAACCTCTTTTGCTTTTCGGTTAACCTAAGAAATGAAAAGAAATTAAGGGAATGAACGGTGAGGAAGGAAACTTTTGGGTGCGGTTCTAAGAAAATGAATTGACCCACCAATTTTGACCAAGTAGAATAAATGGCGTCCCTCATTGCTGCTCTCTTAGGCCCTATTTGGTAACCTTTCGGGAAATAACTATTTATACTCTTTTGTTCTCTGGAACAAAAAAAGAACAAAAATCCATTTGATAAAACTTTTGTTCTAAAAAATAAAAATCTATTTTTTTGTTCCCGAGAATAGATTTGGAACATAATCAAGAAATAAAAAAAAAAAGTACTTTCTTGTTCCCGAGAACAATTCCTAGAATCTGTTTCCATTTTTTTTCTTTTCTCCTCTTTTCTTTTCTTTTCTCTTCTTCTTTTCCCCTTTCTTCTTCTTCCTTTTGGTCGATCGCCGACGTCGGCTATGGCCGGTGATCGGCCAAACAAGGGCCGGCGACCTCACTGAAGCATCGCCGAGAGCCATGATGACCTCGCCCAAATCTGGCAAGGCCAAGCTCGCCCAACCAAGGCAAGGCCGAGCCTCACACAGCCATGGCAAGGCTCGACCTCGCCCAAATTTGGCGAGCTCACTGGACCTCGCCCAGCCGATCACTAGTTACGGCGATGGCCGACGACCAGCTACAAAGAAGAAGGAGGAAGAAGAGAAAATAAATAATAATAATAATAATAATAATAATAATAATAATAATAATAATAATAATAATAATAATAATAATAATAATAATAATAATAATAATAATAATAATAATAATAATAATAATAATAATAAAAGTATTAAAAATTTAAAAAAAAAATTAAGAATCTATCAAACGAATTTCTATTCCGGGAATAGAAATTTTAGACAGTTACAAAGTGCATTCTTTTGTTCAGAAATTGTTCCCATTAATAGAATAAAAAAAAACCATTTATGATAAAAAATTGTTCTTAGGAACAAAATCGTTACCAAACGCACTCTTAAATTGCCAGAAATGATCACTAGATAGGTTCAAACGAGGTCTAAAGGTTGTGCCTAATGTATAGCCCAAGTCTAACCCATAACATAAAATTTAGGGATAAGTGTAATAGAAATCCTAGAACTTGTCATTAAAGTACAATTTAATTATAAAACTTTCAAAAAATATAATAAAATCCTAAAACTTATCAAGAAAGTGCAATCGAGTCCTAAATCTTTCAAAAAGTGTAATTATATTATAAAACTTGTCAAATTGATACAATCAAGTCCTTCCATTGATTATACTTTTTGAAATTTTTAGGACTCAATTACACTTTCATGACGAGTTCGGGACACCTGGAATGCCATAACTTGGCACGGGATGACACTTAAGTGCCGTAACTCTCGGAAAAGTACACTTAAGTGCCAATTTTGGAGTAAAGTGGAACACTTAAGTGCCACTCCGGCCAAAATCCAGCCAAATGGGTGACGTGGCAATTTTCTAGCGAATTGGACACAAAACGATGCCGTTTTGCACGCTAACGTGGAGAGCAAATGAAAAACCGACGTCGTTTTGTGTCTTAGGTGTAAATAATTAATATAAAATTAATTAAATTAAATTAAAACTTAATTTTATTTAAAATATTCTAAAAAAAAAAACTTAAAACTTAAAATTAAAAAAACTTAAATTTTAAAAAAATTAAAATTAAAAAACTTAAAATTTTAAAAACTTAATATTTAAAAAAATTAATATTAAAAAATTAAAATTAAAAAAACTTTAAATTTAAAAAATTAAAACTTAAAAACTTAAAATTTAAAAAAAAATTAAAATTTAAAAAAAAAAATTAAAATTTAAAAAAAAAATTAAAATTTAAAAAAAATTTAAAATTTAAAAAAACTTAAAATTTAAAAACTTAAAATTTAAAAATCTTAAAACTTAAAAAAACTTAAAATTTAAAAACCTTAAAATTAAAACAAATTAAAATTGCCACCTCAACCGCCCCTTCGGCCCCCCTCTTTAAAAAAAAAAAAATTAATTTTTTTAAATTTTAAGTTTTTTTTTTTAATTTTAAGTTTTTTAAATTTTAAGTTTTTTAAGTTTTTAATTTAAGTTTTTTAATTTTTAATTTTTTTAATTTTAAGTTATTTTAATTTTAAGTTATTTTAATTTTAAGTTTTTTAAATTTTAATTTTTTAATTTTAAGTTTTTTAACAAATGGTAGCTCGCAAGGCTCGGAACCTTGAGGTCACGGGTTCAAATCCCATCTCCGCAACATTTTTGTGATAAAAAATGGGTTTGTCTCTGTTAACTATTAACTAGTAATTAAATTACATAACAAAGTTTTCGTGTTGTTGATTTCTAGATGTAGTGCTTCTTCTCCTATGCCGCCTATGGGTACTGCTGGGCCGACACTGACACTGAGAGGCGAAAGCTAGGGGAGCGAATGGGATTAGATACCCCAGTAGTCCTAGCCGTAAACGATGGATACTAGGCGCTGTGCGTATCGACCCGTGCAGTGCTGTAGCTAACGCGTTAAGTATCCCGCCTAGGGAGTACGTTCGCAAGAATGAAACATACCACCGAGCCACTTTTTAGCTGCTTCGGCGGCTGCAATAGCTATAACAAAAATGGAGAAAATATCTCCTTTTACGATGCTTCTTCTTTGCATTTATTACGTTTCTTTCTCCACGAGTATTGGAATAGTCTTATTACTCAAAAGAAACATATTACCAAAATCGCAAAGGGTGCTGAGTTGGAATCCCATTCTAACTAAGGATTCTTGTGGTTCCGGAGGATCCAGCTATAGGAGATCGTCCACGGAGGGTGAGTCAGGGCCTAAGATCAGGCCGAAAGGCGTAGTCGATGGACAACAGGTGAATATTCCTGTACTACCCCTTGTTGGTCCCGAGGGACGGAGGAGGCTAGGTTAGCCGAAAGATGGTTATCGGTCTCAAAAGTAAGTAAATAGATTCGAAACATATAAAATGGGAAGCGGCATCTGTTGATGAATGGTTATACAACGGCGGTCCTTATGAGTTAATTGTTCTTGCTAATGGTAAAAGGGGAGGTTTGAATGTGGGGGTTGTTCTTATTTTACCTGAGGGATTTGAATTAGCGCCTCCCAATCGTATTTCGCCCGAGATGAAAGAAAAGATTTTTAATTGTATTTTTTTTACAAAAATAGGAAATTAACTTCTCATTTTTTTCTAACAGATAAAAAAGAAAATAATAGAAAAATATTCAAATTGTATTTTTTGCTTCGAACCGCGAACTGGCCAATCCATGGTTATACCATGTAGTTACAAAGGTTGTACCTGTGAACCAACCACCTAAGGCGAAATAGGCACAAGGAAAAAGTAATAGACCGGGACCTCCTAGGGATAAGAGACATAGGGCTAAAGAGAGAGCCAAAAAAGGATCTTTCGTGTATAATCTTGCGTAATCTCGAATGTTATCAGTTCCGGTACGTAGACCAAATAATAAAGATGCCCTTGTTATTCCCAATAGGATGGCGCGGTAACAAATCGATTCTTCTAAAGCGCACCCCGTTTGTAATCCAATAATTACCGTTCGTTCTCTTAATTGAATTGCAACTAAACTCGGCCCAATCTTTTACTAAAAGGATTGAGTGTTGAATAATTGTTCGAGTAAGTCTTGAACGAGCCCCCCGAAAGCTTGATGCAAATAAACGAATTTTTGTTCGCCTCAAATAATAATTAAATAAAAAAATGTGAAAACCCTTTGATTTTTTATTAAAGAGGAATCTCCACCAATTAGTAGGGTTCAATTTGATCTAATCTACAGGAATGAGTTCTTTATTTTTTTTTTGTTGGTCAATAACTAGAAATTCCAATTAACTGTTGATTAGTTGGTAAAAAGTACGATTAAAGTTAGATTGAAAATTGAATCTAATAATATAATTTCAATTTTGAGCTAAATTACCCTTTTTTATTTTTTGGGTTTTGGGTATCTATGCTTCGGAACAAAACAATTAGAATTAGGCTCGGTCAACTGGAATGTGTATTATCCATATAGGGGATCTTCCAATCGAGATTCCCCCGCAACAAAAGATGATGAATATGAAGTCCGGAAGGCTGCAGGTACTATGAATCCTCTGACTCCCAATCGGGTTGCCTTCCCAGGTCTCGCCGGTGTTGCCTGTAGGTCGTGATGTGCCTCGAGATGGCCGTCTCCTGTCCCCCTGCCGGTGGGGAATCCGCTCCCGGGTCGTCGCTCTGCAGCGTCTGGCCCGTCCTCTAGGCACCTTTGGAAGGCAGGGAGTGTGACAACGTACACGCTTCCCTTTACTCCATAGGGACTTCTCATCAGTTGCAGGGTTTTGGGCTCCATCGACCTGAGACGAAGAGAAAAGTCTATCTATTTTATTTAGTTATTCAGTTAAACTTAAACCAATGATTCGTTATTGGAGCAGATAGCAACAACCATTTCATCCGACATGCGTAGTTTTGATTTTCCAATGGATTTACATCTTTCATTAATGGAAATTTTTGGATGTAGTGAGTAATAGCTCTGGTTATTCGCTGTTCAAAAATTCTTGTTTAGGCAGTTCATACCATCCATACATAGTGTTTTGATCTAAGATTTCAATTCTTCCGTGTTTCAGCAGTAGCATATTGTTCCGTGGAGCTAAGGTCCAAAATAGGGAAGAAAGAGGTGTTTCCACGACTCTACCACTCAGTCAATTCTGTTCCACTTAGAAAACGAATTAGACGAGGATATATAGCTCGGAGACGTAGAACAAAAATTCGTTTATTTGCATCAAGCTTTCGGGGGAAAATGATCCCACAAACAACGCAATTGTATAGTACGAAATAACATAAAAACAGACTCATTAAAAAAAAAAACTCATTAAAAAAAAAAAAAAAAAGATATGACCTATGTCACGACACGGACACGCGACACGCGACACGACACGACACGACACGCCGACACGTCATTTCTTAAAAATAGAGAATTTCGACACGTTCCGACACGTTATATATTAAATATATTTTTATATATAAATACATAAATAATAATAATAATAATAATAATAATAATAATAATAATAATAATAATAATAATAATAATAATAATAATAATAATAATAATAATAATAATAATAATAATAATAATAATAATAATAATAATAATAATAATAATAATAATAATAATAATAATAATAATAATAATAATAATAATAATAATAATAATAATAATAATAATAATAGCCTAGAATTCATTTACATGAAAAATATTAAATAATATCATTCATTATTTTAATTTGTTACAATAATACATAAAACTTAGAGGAAAAAAACATTGTTTAAAGAAAAATGCTGAAATGATATTTTTAAATTTATTTATTTATCATATATAGCATTTTTTATTACTTCTTTCATAGTAAAAGAATTTTTAAAAAACTAAAACAATTCTAAAAAAAAACTGAAAAAGAAAAAATTGACCCGTGTGTGTATTTGTATAGCATTTTTATTACTTCTTTTGTGTATATTTATATTTTGACCCCACAAGTATTAGAAATTTTTAAAATTGACCCCGTGCGTGTCGGAGTTGCGTGTCGGAATTCTGGACTCGCGTGTCGGAGCGTGTCGGAGAGAGTTGACCACGTGTCGGATTTTTCGACACTCGTTGACCGCGTGTCGGAGCGTGTCGGGACGTGTCGGAGCGTGTCGGACACGTGTCGGAGTGTCGGACACGACACGAAGGCTTCCGGAGAGTGTCCGTGCTACATAGGATATGACCTTCTACTCAAATTCTTTCTTTTTGATAGGAATCAATAATAAGAAATATTGAAATCCGATTGGATTTCATCCAAATAAAATATTCGATTTCATACAAATCGAGTAGTATATTAATGAATAAGGGGAGCTATTCCGATTCCATCGAAATGGAAGAATCAAAGAATTTGTCCTACAGATTAAGAGAGATTCAAAAATTAAGAGAGATTCCAGGCTGAGCACAACATCCTTATGCACCCATTTCACATGTTAGGCGTAGCTGGTGTATTCGGCGGCTCCCTATTCAGTGCTATGCATGGTTAGTTTTAATTTAATTAAATTAATTTTTATATTAATTATTTACACATACAAAACTACGTCGTTTTTGCATTTTCTCACCACGTCGCATACAAAATGGCATCATTTTGTGTCCAATTCGCCGGAAAATTGCCACGTCACCCATTTAGCCGGATTTTCGCCGGAGTGACACCTAAGTGTTCCATTTAACTTCGAAACTAGCACTTAAGTGTACCTTTTCGAAGTTATGGCACTTAAGTGTCCTCTCGTGCCAAGTTATGGCACTTGGGCTATTCTTCTACCCTTTCATGACATGTTTTAGGACTTGATTGTATTTTTTAAAAATTTTAAAACTCAATTGCATTTTCTTGATAAGTTTTAGGACTTCTTATACATTTATTCATAGATTTTACATAGAAGTTTGCAGGCTAGGTTGGGCTAGGCCTTGGCCAAAATTGGGCAGCCGGGGCTTTCTCGTGTAAGATTGTTGCTTGGAGGGGCATCCGCTCATCGACCACCTCTTGTAGGCAAACTTACTTGTATATAAGTTGTTTATATTGTGCTTTGCTCGGGGTCATGCTTTGATTTGTATTTTTTCTCAAAATCTTAGACTTGAAAAAGGTAGATGTTCCTCATCTATTGATCCATGTTATGTGTATTTTAAAGATAGAGAATTGGAAACTTTGAATAAGGCTTATCATTTTCCACGTAAAATATTGGTAAGAATGCCTATCTTGAAATTCTAGTGTCTTATGATTATGAAAGATTGTATGTTGAACTAAACCGGCAATTAGAGTAATGGACTGATAACAATTTTAGCAAAAAAAAAAATTATCTTAGGCGATAAATTTTGTAAGTTGATAAAATAATAAATGATTTATTAGCCTAATTATTTTATGCATGTATATGCATTCTAGGTACATTTGAAGAACTCTTAACGACACACTTGTCAGTCATGCATTTCACAATGTTCTAGGACTTGGCTTCCGTGGACACCAACCAACCAATTTAATGCATCTAAAGTTTAATAAATGAATTCCAACACTGCATATCCAAAATAATGGATTGAGTTTTACCTTTTATATTTCATACTTACTCTAAAATTTGTAATTCACGCACTTCGACCTTTTAAATGCAGAATCCTTACAGCTTTCACAATACGTAAATATTGACTCGCGTAGTTCACATATAAATTATTCATAATTTTCTCAAATCTAAATAATTTAAATTTTCATTGGAAAGAAAAAAAAAATTTTGGGTTATTTTTAGCTATAAGCAAAGAAAGCCTTAAGTTCATCATCTACTATATCTTCATTAAACCATTCATTTGATTAATTAATGCAAAGCTTATTATATTAAGAGACTGTTTGGTAACCATTTAATTTTTCTATATTTATATTATTTTATTCTCTAGAATTAAAAAAAAATAGAATAAAAATTCATTTGATAATATCAGCTAATTTTTCTATTCCTTGAAATAAAAAGAAAAATGGCTAGAGAATAAATTTAAAACAGAAATAAGAAGTTAAAAAAAAAAATCTACTTCAATGTTTCCCGAAAACAAATGGAAAAAACTTTTTGAATAGAAATTATTCTTGGATCTGGGCAGGGGCTCAATGCCCACGCCTATGGCCGGCGAGAGCACAAAGGCCCTTGCCCAAACCAACCTGTGAGTCACGATGTGACCAATGATGGTGAGCCGACGACCTCACCGGCCAAAGGGTGAAGAAAAAGAGAGAGAAAAAAAAAAGTAAAGAAAATAAAAAGAGTAATTAAAAAATTCTGAAAAATATTTATAAAATATAAAATTTGTTCACGTCATAGCCAGTGTGCCACATAAGACCGACGGCATCCACGTCAGCAATTTCTAGCTTAAATTGGCTAAATAGTTTGAATTTGTACCAATGCTAAAAAATTTAGAACTAAATTAGTCAAATTGAAAGATTTAGAACTGAATTAGTATCAATAGAATAGGTTTATGACTTTTTTTATACTTTTCCCAAGTCTGAGAATTCTTTTTGGAGGACTCTTGAACATCCACAGCTCAATCATGTATTTCATAATGCCTTGAGACTGACTTTAAATGTTTTATTCAGATTACTTTGAAGAAGATCAAATGAACCAGAAGGCTCTCATTCTAATTTTACTTTGCGATCCCTACTTTGATTTTACCTTCTTTTCATGTTAACGAGGACCACATGCATTCGTGAAGCATAAATTATGAGGAAAAACTTCCAAACCCTAATCACAATACGCATCACTGACCACTCATCTAAAAATGTACTCTTTTTTTTTTCTGTCAACTGATGTCGGGTCGCTATCTCATGGTCCTACGAATCGAACATCAGATTTAATTAGCCTTCTAATTTAGTCAAAGACAAACATTAATGTAGGGACAAGGACAGTCACTTCTTGATCTTAAACACCTGATCTTAGGTTTGACCAAATCCTAGGGCGCGAAAAACCAACTTGGAGTCAGCAAGCAAGCCAACTAAGCAACCCAAATAACAGTGGAAAAAACAGTTTTGGCCCACGATTCCTACGTTGTAAAAGAGACAAAAAGAAAGGTCACTGTTCCTGAATTAAATGCCAATTCTTACACAATCTCTCAAAGATCTATTGAGATCTGGCCATGTTGCATATTTGCTCCTCCGTCACTGCATGATGAAATCAAAAAACTATGCATTTTCGCTGACCCAAAGGCAGAAACTCTTCCCCCAGTCTTTCACTGATTTACCAACTAGTGCCCATGAAGGCCTAACTCTCTTTCTCTCTCCGTTGAACCCAAACGACATGTCCGTTCACCCTCTAAACCTTCTCAATTCCTTGCATGAAACAACAACGTCAAATCAAAATCTACGTACCATATATACTGTCGGTGCATGGCTTAGCTCCTTAGCCCAACAACACTGCCACGTGAAAGTAGCAAAAGCTCCCCGACAGATTTCTAAGTATGGGAAAGTGATTGCACCCCCATTCCAAACGGAACTAAAAACGGGTCAGGTTACTACAACCGCTTGATTACCCACATCGAATCGAATCGAATCCTGTCCTTTGATCATTGAAATGTCAAGTTTAAAAACCATGATCCAATGTTGTTAAATTATAATGACATAATATCATCAAGGCATGATAGATTGCCAATTTGAAAACACCCACAATAAACCTTTAAAACCACCGACCATATGTAAAGCGACCTATTGGTGCGCTCTAATATCTAAGAATATCTCTTAGCTTTTCGGATGAGCCAATGCACGAACTTTGCTATATTCTTTAAGTAATAGTGGCTCTCATGAGAGCATTATAACTTAGTTTTACAGAAATTGCGCACCATTCTATTAAGAGTAAAAGCTAGCAGCAGGCCCTTGTTCTTTAGCTTTATTAATCCCTTTTTTGAAAAGGAAATTTGTTGGCTGATGCGGAATGGCTAACTAAATGCCAAATGTGTACGGAATCGCTCATTGGTTGAAGATATTCAAAAGCTTTGTTTATCTAATTTATGGATGTCAATAGTTATTAAAGAACATAAATTTCCCGCTGACAAGGGCAACTTTTTCCCAGTGTTGGGCACATGGAAAGTGTTATTTGTTCCCACTTCCAGGCGGCCATGCAGCTAGTTGATATTCCCAATCTTCAAAACCCAAAAAGTTCAAGAAATGCTTGGACTACACCCGAGTCAAAGTCATAAAATAGTCTCAATTGATATTGGCCGTGAACATGATTTGGCCATGGCAATACACCTGACACTGTTTCGCGGTCCAAACCATCAAGATATATGTAATCTACATTGGGATTGCCCCTTGATAAAAGTATTCTTATACTTTTGACTGATGAATCGATGATTACTCAATTGCGAACTCAAATTAAAGTAGGGCTATGCTGATAGGTCGACTGATTTCTGCTCTGATCTCACACTTGCTATTGTTGACCAACTATCATATCTCGTATCTGCCATATCTTTGGCCATAAGACTTTGCATCTTCCTTTGACTAAAGATGTTCTCAACTCAAGCAAATAGCATTTAATAATTGGTATTTGGAACATTTAAAAAGAAGAAAAAAATGCTATAGAAGGGGAAGCAAAGGCATCACCACAGAGACCGCTATTGGATCCGAGGTAAGGTGTTGTCGGGGTCGCACGATCTTGGCAAGGCGTCATTGAGGCCATGTGATCCCAACGAGTGTTTGTCAGAGGCTGCGCAGCCCCATGTAAGGTGGCATTGAAGTCATGTGACCTAGGGACTATTTAGCCTGAGATGCTAGCGTCACGTGACCCCATCTTTGACAACTAATCGCGATCATCGCTCTATTTTTCACTCTCTTTAAAATGCAAATGGAAGGTTAGAAGAGGAAACATTTTTAGTTGATCGCGCTAAAATTGAAAATACTCATTAAAGGACAAAGTGCTTACTGAAATTGCTAAGAAGCCAATGCAGAGGGGAGGCTTTGGGTTTTGAACATTTTCAAGGCAGTTTTCACACCAAATTTTTTTTTAAAAAACAATTATCGAACACCCAAACCCCAAACTATTGTTCAAGACACTTTTAAGTGCTCAAAGCTACTTTGAAAATCATTTCCAAACGCTTTTTTAGCTGTGCAACGAGAGTTGGTACAAAATCACGAGTAATAATAAATCTCAATCCATGAATAATGGAGCCAAGCAGGGGGATGCAAGGGCTTGACCCTCTAATGCCAAGTCCTCTGAAGCAGCCCAAAATGTGCTTATGACCACCAATGGATCGACCTAAATTAGGCCATCTGAAGTGACAATTAGCACAAATCTCTGAGGCACATGATTTTCTAATATTGGTGTCGCGACCTAATTTTTTCGGGCTCACCGCCTAAAACTAGGTTAATGGACTGCTAAGTTTTTTTTTAAACTTAGCTCGGGCTCTCCCAAGCCCATACCAAATCGCGACTTGAGTCTAAACTTTTTAAACATGCAAAATACTATCTAGGAGTCGCCACTAATCTGTTTTTGGTAGGTCGATTAGACACCTAAGCAAAATAATGGGAGAATTATTTTACTCCTACAAACCAGAGACTAAGGGTACGGGGACTTGGTTACACTAGACTATCCTAGTGCCCTTTCGGTACCATTTCTTTTTAATTTTTAAAAATATTTTGCAGGCAGCTTGATTTGATTTTAATTCATTTTTCTAACGTGTGAGGCGATCATGCGAGTGCACAAACCACCAATTTAACACCCGAGAAAGCGAATAAAATAATGCAGGACTTACCTCAAAGCAACGAAAGCAAGCTGCGTTGTTAGGTCGAAATTCATATCAATAATCCTAGATATGATTTCTAATTAATAAGCAATCACTCAATTTTTGTTTTCACTTTATTTAATGAAAGTCGTGCAATGCATGCTACTAATTTAACATGAAATGATATGACGTGGCAATATGACCTAAACTATATAACATGAATAAGCATGCAATCTATCTTAAAGCATGAAATGAATTTATTCTAATTTTTTGTATTTTCCATGAAATTCGAAATTAAAGAAATGCAACAATTAAACATGCAATTCAAATAAAAAACTAACAACTTAAATGAATGCAGTTTTTTTTGTTTTTATATTTTTCTAAATTCGAAATAAAATCCCTATTCTAGATATGCAAGAAAAGGAAACGTAACACCCTAGAGCAATGTTTTTGGCGCTTTCATTTATTAAAGCTAGCAATTCTATCTAAAGTTTCACACAAAAAAAAAAAAATTCAAGACATCGATCAAGATTCAAATAAAAGATTACGATATCTAGAAAAATAATTCGTCATCTCACGTCTTAGATTAATGGATATCGTAATACTTACGGAGAATCAAGCATAATAAAAAAAAAAAAAATGATCCGTTGTCTCACGGCTCAAATTAAAGATTATCACAATCTCAGATATCGCAATTATCCAATGATAAGTTGAAATAATTAAAAAAATGATCCGATTTCTTTACGGATCAAATTAGTAATTAATTCAACTTTATCAATAAACCCTAATTGGATATACTTAATATCACGTATCAGATAACAATCAATCCGAATTAAGAAATGAAATGTTCCATTGGATAAAGATTGTTACCTAATTCGAACACGCATAATCTAGATCTGAATCGAACCGGATCACGGCTTGTGAATGATGCTCGAGGGATCCCTACAAGGAAGAATTACGAAACTTAGTGTTATCTATTCTTGTTCTAAAAGATCCGCACGTTGCCGCACGTTTCCCAACTCTTCACGATTTCCTTAAAAAATGTCATTTTGCATGCATAAAGGAAGATCACAAAACCCGAAATATTATTGTCAAGTTTGGACAAAATCCAAAAGAAAACAAATCCACCGCTTGGACTTGTGACTTTGACCAAAGATCTGTCATTTCTTCCATGTTAATGACGGCATCATGCATTGGGGTAAATGATAGTGGAAGGATGGTGACGATGACGATTGGGATTATGATGGGAGGTGTTGATATTCTGAGGACTCCCTCAAACCTGAGATGGCCTTTTTGGCGAATCCGCTTGACACCAAGAAGACCCGTTGAAGAACACCAGGAAATTACAGATACGGTTGGGACACCAACGCAGCACGAGATGATGTACAAGCAGAGACGAACAGCCGCTAGCACTTGAAAGGAATTCGAGGAAACCTAAGGAGCCCCGAAGGATCAACGTACAGTGCCTTCAGGAGGTCTTCCTGTGCGTTCGCCCAAATTCTCATCATCATTCAATTAATGCGGTTTGATATATGCTCATCTTCACGTGAAAGCTCAACCTATATGAATATTGATTTTGCAAACCTGGACCGACAGACGGTTTGGCTCCTAGTGGATGGCAGTGCTTGGCTCGACTAAGAAACCTGCAAAGAAGGACCAGTATTCGTCGTTACTGGGGATTCCGCAGATGGCCTAATAGGCCTCACGGATGCGGCTTGCGTCGGGGATGCCTGTAGAGATCTTGAACATTAACTCGTTGCTGAAGCAAAACAGCAGCAAAATATATGCAATCGAGGACTTGTGCGTGAATTCTTAGTGGGCAACAGGATCTTCAATTGGCCAGGGGCGGGTCTCATTCTTCACGATTTCTCTTTCATGTGTAGAATGTCCACTCTCTCTCCATTCTCCCCCCTTCTCGATAAAAAGTGAGCCTCTCTTTTATAGTGATTCGAAACGGTCTCTTTACATGGCATTTCCCGAGTTGCCATTTCTTGTTGCAATAAATCAAGCCTGCAAATCGGAACGTGATTTCGCAATCAGCTCGATTTTACTTGATTCTTTCCATTTTACAAAAATTCTTGCCCCTTATTCAATTGCTTCCGCATTTAACAAAATCCGAATACCCATCGAATTTCAAATTTCCATGCATAATCAATCAAATCAATTGCCCCCATTTTCTTTCATTTTTTCCTTTTATTTGTTCAAAATGCAATTTTATTTTTCCAAAATTAGGTGTCAACAATTGGCAATGCAACGCAGCAAGTACTCCTTACATTTCTATTGTGATACAGGTAGTCGAACCGTATTTTTCCACTATTGTGACTAGAAATAAAAGATTATCGTCTACAATGGTGGAAGCTGTAACTGCTTGCGCTTAATGTGATATTTGTGAACAAAAAAATTAGTTTATTTTGCTTTTAAAATAATTAATAGTGATTACACAAAATTTATCCCAAGGTTGTGTAGTTCATTGAAATGTTTGTGAATTCTAACTAGCTCGAGAATTTGAGGTAATTTGTTCTAATTACAATTGCCTAATTGCTTGCAGATTATTTTGAATCAGGCTAAACTACATAGGTCAAAAACCTGAATGAGCTTACAAGTAACTGGATCTCTCCCCTGGTGTTCCTAGCTTACAGAATGCAGTCAGCATCGAATTTCTCTAACACTGTACATATCACATTTGGACACCAAAAGCCAAGAGTACAAAACTTAACGAAAATGAAAGCAGGTGGAAGTTGCAAGTCCAATTATACACTTCCTAGTGCATTTTGTTTTGCTCACCCTTTTTTTTGTTCTTGTCTTGATTATATCAGACACAGATCCTATGCTGCCCCAGTGTGCAGTGCAGGAAATAAAACACAGGTGTTTACTCTTTTTTGTTTGATTTAGAAAAGTTACTACGAAGTTAGGCAGCACCAGCTGATACACAGTTGCACCAAAACCACTGTAGGGACCTGTCAAGGGAAGTATCATTATACAGGAGAAAACATGACTTCTATGGATGATATAGTGAATAAAAAACTAACCACTGTTAAGGAAATATATTGGAATTTGATTTTACAAATTCCAAAGTAGGTCCCTTTTTTTTTAACATAATTGGTTTTGCTAATAGAAGAATAAGACGTTATACCCGTTTGAACAAAATGGTTCTTCAAATATTTGTATTGTACTCTCGAAACTCAAGTTTGAGTTTGAGATCGGCTAAGCACAAGCTCAAATTAGAGCTTGAGTTCCACGCAAACTTAGAGCGGAATTTGCATTTTGATAATCAAATTGAGTCGAATCAAGCTTTAGAGATCATATATAGTTTAATTGAGCTCGACTTTTTGAACTTGCATAGGGTATTCAGCTTTGAACATTCGAGTTGAATCAAGAGCAAACAGCGAACCACATCGCGTCACGGCTCGATTACGCCTATTGGTGGGACTAAAGAGCGTGCATGTAGTGTTGAAGAAAGTGAAAGGAGATAGGGTGTGAAAACAGTGCAGACAGGAATATGTGCCTCTCTCTCTCTCTCTCTGTGAAAACAGTGCAGACAGGAATATGTGCCTCTCTCTCTCTCTCTCTCTCTCTCTCTCTCTCTCTCTGTGTGGGCAGCCCTGACCACCAATGGTGCTTTCACAATCCACCTTTTGTTTCTTTGCTTTTGAGATAAAATTTAGCCAACCATAGGAAAAGGGAGACCCTTATAGATTAAGGAAAAGGGACCTTTTTCTTCTCTTACCACCGTCTCCCTCTCTTTGGTCCAAGACAATCTGACTAAAGTTGGATCTGATTGCTCATTCCATCTTCTCCTTTTCTTTTTCTTTCTTCTTTTCTTTCACCTTATAGTTCACTTATCAATAAAGAAAAATATTTACGAGGGTATGCATCTATACCTAACTGTAGACAGACCCCATTTGGATTATGTTCAAAGAACCTCAAATCAGTACACTGTTGATCCCAATCTTCTTGTTTCAAAGAGTTCATTTAACAAAAAAAACAGGAGAAGTACACCAGAAGTACCTTAACTTGTATATGGCACTTACTTTAGTGCTAAAACTTTTTGTCAACTCACTTAAGTGCCACTTAAAAAAAAAAAAATTACTTAAGTGCCAGCTCCAATCTGCGTCGCCAAAAATCTAATGTGGCAATATTTTATTAATTTCTGAATCTTACATAACTTGCTAGAGTGTATGGTCATCATATAATCTCTAAATAACGTTGTGTAGTAAGTTAAAAAGTGATCACCTCGGTGTCAATTGTTGTTAAAAGTGATCACTTAAATGCTAATCTTAATGAAAAAGTGATCACTTCATGCCAAAAAAAAAAAACCTCTAAACAATGTCATATAACAAGTTAAGAAGTGATCATTTTAGTGTCAATCATTGTAAAAAAAAATGATCACTTTAGTATCAATCATTGTTAAAAAATGATTACTTCAATGTCAAAAAAGGCCACATCAGATAAAAAATTTAATTATAAAAACTATGTAATTTATCTCACTTGCTTGAAACATTTGATCATTTTTATTCGATTTTAGCACTTAAGTGAGTCGACGAAAAGTTATGATACTAAAGTGAGCATTGTACGCAAATTAAGGCATTTCTGGTGTAATTCTCCCCAAGAAAAACGGATTGACAGGAACACCTCTCACCCGAAAGAGCAAAGCATCATCTAACAATAATAACAATAAAAAATAATAACGGTATTAACGATTACAATAGTACTAATGATAACAGCACCAACAGGCGACAACAATTATTGATAATATTTATTAGTGCTGTTATTATTACCTTTGTGCAGTGGTCAAAGTTCTTGCTTGGAGTTCTCTCTCTTCTTCTTCTTCTTCTTCTTATTATTATTATTTTTTTTTCCATATTTTATATCGTGTGTTCACGAGTTGCAATCTTCAGGAAGAAAGGTGGTGGCATCAAATTCATGGCCTACAGCCTACAGGACATGTCGCGACCGCAGCAATTTTCTGTTCAACTTTTGACCACCATAGCTTAGCTCAACCTTTTTCTTCGTTTTTCTGCTGATATTGTATGAGGAATTCATTGAGAGCTCTACGTTATGCAGACACGTCATGACATCAATGGTCGCTCCCATGTTAATTGCAAAAGGTAAAGAGATTCTTGTTGGTACAAAGTGACCTTTATGGACGGTACATAATTTTTTTTTAGCAAATCTCTGCTTTTCGAACGGTGTCCGGACGTGGAGAAGAGAATCTTCCCATCATTGTCCCTGTTTGTTTACAATATCAATACGTTAAGTGATGTGATAAACTACTATCGGTATCTGAACGTGGGGGTGAGAATGTCTCTCTCCGTGACTACAAATTTCGGAAGGAGGGCCTCCATGTCCTCTGTTGTTTTGCATGCTGATGATTACATTCTCACGTAATTGTTTTGGTTTTATAACCCAAGAGGGACGTGGACCTTTTAGCAAGCAAGAATGGGATGAAATCATTCGAGTCAAGCCTGGGCCATTAGTCCACAGAGAGAGCCGATTAAGTGGCAAGCTCCAAGCTCGATCGGACAAGATACTGAAGTAGCTCGAGCTCCAGCTTCACTTAAATTTAGGGAAGTCGAAGTCAATGCATCGTCAAATCTGAACTTGAGCTACTAGCAAGTGGAGTTCCGACCCTATGCAGGATTTACTCAGCTAGCACGAAATGCCTGATGCAGCTTCAGGCTTGATGCATCAAGGAAAGGCCAATGTAGAAAGGAAGACGGACGGTGAATTTGTATCCTGATGATTCAAACTTCCCGTGCTGGTTGACAACTCCCTCTCGCTAACACTGATGACGTAATAAAAACAACTGTCCTGCTCTTTTTATGCAAATTTTCAGAATTACAATGTCCAAGACCAATTTCCTTGGACATTTCAATATATTATATGAAGATGCTGATATTTATACATTCAGGAGGGAGAAAAAAAAATACACAGAGTAGTTCCTGCAAGCAAGGCTCATATACACTGGCCGAACTTCACTTCACCCAGTATATAGAAAATCTACATCTCCGTTGCAAATCGTGCCCCTCTCGTGTCTCAAAATGTGGCAAACAAAACCCAGAAAAATCTCATGACGTGTGAAGATTTTGAATTTCTTTTTGCAGCATGCGAAGTCTATCCTGAACAGCCGACAGTTCATCCTGTAATTTTAGTATCTTATCCAGTCTACTTTGAGCTGCCTCTTGATAAGGCTTGCTGATAATATTTATGAAGTTTTCCATATTCGTGACAGTATCAAGGAGATCCTTCTGCATGGCCTCTTCAAGATCGCGTGCCAAAGCATTGACAGTCTTGTTCACCTTATTCACCACCACCTGCCTACGGGCCGGGAAATTTGAAATTGCCAATAGCCTGTAATTGAAAAAATAAGATTAGATGGAAGATAAAAAAAAGAATAGAGGGCTGCGATAATTTCAGAACTTCTGTTTCATCCAAGACAAGATGAGTTGCAAATCCACGAAACCCCAGATGATACAGAATTCAAAGGCAGGGACATCATTTTCACGCTATCCAATTCAACATGTCCTCTTCTTTTTATCAGTCCAGATACTTAAATAGCGAAAAGTCCCGCATTACCACTTTTCTGAAATAAGGCATTGATTTTTCAAGTAAAGTCGCAATCATCTGTACTTCGTATTTGAGAGCTTTATGAGCTGTGCATGAGTCATTAGGAATACCTTGCATTGAGTAAAGGTTACTTAATCCCAAATGCGAAAGAAAATATAAAAGTAAAATATATCTAACATGTATCCGCAATGGAAAGTCCTAATAGACCACAAGAAATTTCCAAATGAGGGAGTGGCAAGGAATTTAATCTACATATGCCTTTCTGAGATAGGTGGAAGGAACTTCCAAAGCCACATGAAAGACAAAATATGAGGTCCAAGTGATATTTTAAGTTTCATGGCCGAGTATTTAAGAGGGACGAGAGTGGAATATAAAGGGTGCATTTAGTTCAGCATTCCCAAGTGGCTTTCAGCCCCTAAAGCCCCTTGGGGAAATACTGAACCATTTAACAACCATTTTAAATGAGCTTTCGGCCAAATGCTGACCTTGTGAAAGCTGAAAGCCCAATGCTAATAGGGGTTTCGGTATTTGACCAAATGCTGAAACTAATTTTTTCCATCCAAAACTATCCTCACCAATTTTTCAAATTTCCAATTTTGTCCCTGGTTAATTTTTTTTTTTATTAATAAAAGGAGACAACCCTTCGCCGGTCCGGCGAAGGGTTTGGTTCATTTTTCAAAAAAAAAAAAAAAATATATATATATATATATATATATATATATATATATAATATACCCAAAGCCCATTGCAAAAAAAATTTTGCGAAACACACATTCAACTCAAAATCCATTTGTAAAGAGGTTTTAAGCAAACACAATTTGCATTTCCCCAAATAGCTTTGACTTTCAGCATTTGCATTACATCCAAAGCTCATTTACAAAGCTGAACCAAACACACCCGAAGTGTCATTGGGACAAGGTGCTGCCCGCATTGAGAAGAGAGTAGAACAGAACTTTCAAAAAGAGAGACTAAAATTCTGAAAACCATCTACAAATGAAGGGGTTCAAATTGGAAGGAGACGCATTACCCGCCAGCTGAGCAAAGGCCGAGTGCCAGAAGATCTTCCAGAGTTGTAGGTAACACAGATGTCAACAGGGAAGCAGACAACCCTGCTGCTCCAAGCCCACCAAAAGTCCCCAGAAACTGAATCAAAGACACATCCCACATCAATGTCAAATTAAATGAAGCGAATGTTTAAATCACTAATTTTGTGACATATCCAGTAGATTAACAAGTATTCAATGTCAAAAAGTTATTAGGATAGGAAAGGGATCCCATTTCAATTAGAGGGTATTCGCATCTGAATCAGGGAGGTTCCACAATTGGAGAAACAAAGGCTCAGCAAACTGATTATGGCTTAACTGCTAAAACGAACTGATTACTGGGGAAACTCTGAGATATGTTTTCCTGACTTTGAATATCCAAGAATAGTACATACTTATGCATAAATACTAATTACATGGATTCTGAACAGTCAGAGGATTAGATATGATTGAATTGAGTACCAATCACACTGCAACAGCACTTGGACAAAAGGAATTGCTCACCAAATCTAGCAGTCCAGAAGAAAAGAGATCCTTGAATAAGGCATGCATAAATGAATAGCACAACACGTACAACTATTGACGTGATCCAAGCTAAATTTCGAAATGCTTGGCAAGAGAATGTAATATAAGTAGTCGCAACAACCCATTCATGCAGGTGTTGAGCTCAAGAATAGTGGGAAAACACAACTCACCACTTCTCGAATTTCTTGGTCAAACATCTTAGAAGCAGAACTGGCACTGAAATTTTCTATGACTTTCAGAGACTGTTCATCTAACTTCCTCAGCAAGTCAAACCTCTCCAATGTCATCTGAGTGTTTGAATGTAGTAACGATGGCCATCTTTTTTCAAAAGATTCCCTGTAAAGCCTGCCTTGACTGTCATTGCTCGAGTGTAACCAACTCACATAGTCTATCAGAAGTTTCTACACAGTAAAAATCCAAAGAACACCAATAAATGCTAATTTGAGCCAGCTACTCCTACATAAATAAGCAGAAACAATGGCAGGATATATGTATGCTTTACTTCATCATTAAAATAGTACATTAGTTAAAATCCAGGAGATCAGGCTGAAAAGCCAGCACCTAGATCTTCTCAGACTAAAGAATCTTTTAGAACAATTAAAAAACTATAAGATAGATGATCCTCACAAAGAGCTGTAGTGTATTCTGTGTTCTAAAGGGATCCTCAGCAGAGGAGATTCTACTTACATTTGCATCAAGAAGAGCAGGGCCGAGTATGTCATTTTGCACCTTAGCAGTTGCTGGCATTGTAGCTGACTTTTCACCCTTAAAAACGTATGTTGCAACAAGATCTAAATTTGATAACTGTAGGCTAGATTCAGTCAGCTCCACAACACGTGATTTTGTTGTGTCAACCTGCAATGTGACAGATGGTACTTATAACAGAAGGGATAACATGATAGGGTAATGAGAGAGAGAGAGAGAGAGAGAGAGATTTCTGTGGGGGTACCAGTGATAAGATTTTTCTTCTCCAAGAGATGCTATCTCTTTCCATTTTCATCACATACTCTTTAACACTACTAACTATGCCAAGTACGGTGTTCAAATCCTGGTTGGCATCTTCATAGTCTTGTCTCAGAACAGTTTCACATGAAGAAACTAACCGCTCAGCAATTCCAATTGGCGTTTCTAGTTTAAGCGTTATTCTTTCCATTCCCATGCTTGTTGACCCATCTAAGAAACTGTACAAGAACTTCTCGAGTTTGTAAAAGCTACTGACTCTCCATCGAGAATCAGAGACCAACAAATTTGTATACTCTTTTGCACTCTCATAGGAAGCCGAAAGCTTTGATTCAAGAGCGGATCGTGCAGATATGGGATATAATGCCACATTCTCTGCATTAAGTAAATTCTGCACATTTTCACTGATGAAAGTCGTAGCTTCCTGAAGCTGTGCCAGTAGCATAGAATAAGATAGTCCTCAATTAAAGAAGCACAAATTCCACTAAAGCGTCACTGAAATTAAAACAAATAAATGAATAACTAAAAGTCAAGGCATTGAATGAATATTTATACCTCAAAATCATTCTGATAAATGTCAGATTTATTCAGAACAAAGACAACTTTCTTCCTCCATTGCTGAGTGTACCGGAGGAAAGCTACCTAAAAAACATGAACAAAAGCTCAAGTCAGTAATTGTTGCAGACTAATGTCATAAATTCATATCTAGCTGTAAAAATTGCTAAGAAAGCCATTACAAAAGACTTGTGGAAAATGGATGTGCATAACACAAAGAATGACATTGACTAGAAAGATGATTATCAAAAGCTGAAATGGCCAACATCAGAATCTATCAACCGACCAGAAAATTAGATCTATAGAATATAAAAGGGTGCCTTAGGGCGAAAAGCTTGGTTTGTAGTTGTTTCGTTGTTATGTAAACTATAAAAGATCAAGTAGCAAGCTAAGGATGCTGAGAACAGTACACACAGTACAGAAAACTAATTTTCTTATAAGGATATATCCATTGACTCCATCCCTGAAAAGCTAAGAGATCCAAATGCCACATCCTATTTACCACAGTGCAAGGAGAAGGAGGTTTACTTGACCCTTCAAAGAGTTTGTTTCTTTCATAAGATGCTATAATACCATGATCAGAATTACTCCTACATGACTCGCAGACATATTAGAAAAATAATTCCAAAACCAAAGTAACATGCAAACTCATCATAGACAATCATGGCATCTCTTTTCAATGCAATGAAAACCTATATGAAGATAAATTACTTTATCTTGAACTTACCTCACTTTCAGTCAATGGACGATCAGCAGAGATTACGAAAATTAGCAAATCTGCACGAGGTATAAATTCCTCAGTTAGGCGTTGCTGTCTTTGGAGAATCACATTTGTTCCAGGAGTATCAACAATAATCATCTGCACCCAAATTACATGAATAAATTAGTTGAATGAGGTAAATTGTAACAATATTTTATTGAGGTAAATAAATTACAATTGTGAACTTCTAACGAAATCACATCTCTGGCATGGTAATGAGAAAAAAATACACCACAAAAATGTGGACTTGTGGTGGGGAGTTAGGGTTGCACTGGTGGTTCCCCCTGCCACCAAGAAAAAATTTCAAACTGTATACTTGAAATTTTATGTGAGATATTTCATTGCACCCAAAAGCTAAATTCTGGGTCCCCCACTCCACAGGATCTGAGATAGCTGCAACATTAAGCGTTTCTTTCTCAGACAACCAAACTAGCAGTTTTTCCTTTTAATTAACTGCACTCTATTTCTGGATCTTTGACATCTGATATCAAAAAATAGATCTTGATTTCTCTCTGATTTCTTGGAAAAGAATATTTATTTTATATAGTTGGATTTTGAAACGATGGTCCAGGGCACTTCATGAGTATCCAAATGAGGAAATATTACAGTTTTTGATACCTTAACTTTTCTTGTAAAGTGTATAACTAGTCTTTCGAAAATGAAACTTTATTTACAAAATAAACTTATTACTTTATTCATTTGCCAGCCATGAAGATGACGCTAGCATCTGGACATTGACCCATCTACCATATGTTCATAAAGTTCAGCACCAAATTAATTTAATAGACATTAATGTTTATTAATGTCACTAATTGATGACTTTATGGAGTGTCATTGGGCAAGAAATTGACTTTTGACTTTGGCATTCAGGTCTAAAGTCTTACAGCAAAAGATTAGTAATGACCAGCATAAGCACTTAAAATTTGAGTGGTAGAAAAACTGCAGAAATCATTTCTCACCATTCCGAGCCACCAAGCACGAGAATTCTTTTAATGAATAAGACGTCCACACTTTTATATATAAAGGTATTATTAAAGAAGATGGAATGCTCACATAATGCACAGCATTAAGCATTTGCTGAAGACAGATTAGATTTGCTTACTTCTTTAAGGATAGGAGCAGGAATATAACATATGTACTGACCATCTGGATGCCTCTCACAGCGCTGTTTCTCATCAGAATCAGATTCGGAATACCGTAAAAAGGTGATCTCATTTGTTGTGGGAACAACTCCCTCTTTCAAATATCTCTCCCCAAGAAGTGCATTGATAAAAGTTGATTTACCAGAGTTAAATTCACCCTGGTGATAAAACACAGAATAAAGAACTCAGAACCAAAACCTCAATAAAGACTCATATGGTCTACAGCACAATGGCCAAGCCAACATATACTACAAAGCTTCTGATTTGGAATATAACGTTATTAGTTTTTGTAAGTGTTCATACTGCCAAAAGATCAAGTTTTACAATCACCTTCCTCAGCCGGTTTTCTTTTCAAATAGTTGTAAATTTTTTCATCTTATTTTTTCGAGCCTCCATTGCATGGCACCAGTCTGCTTACATCCAACCTTATTGTGACGCTTACAGAAATTCTATTTTGCCAAGGAAAAAAAAATTCAAATTTGAACAGCATTGAAACATATGAAATGTGAATGCTTCTGGTTGGCACGTTTGCCACCGAAAAGCAAGTAATACTTGGGAAAGACTTAACCGTGGGAGATAAGGGTGCAACACAACCCCTGGTATTGAAGTTTTTCTAGTTAATAATGGTAGTACATTGTCTGCTCCGAGTAAAATTATTCTCAAGATCATGTGATTCGGACCAAAACATGAACTGGAACATGTGCAAGACTCTTGGAGAAAAATACCATAGAAAATTACGATACGAGCTACATGATCAAGTTATTACTGATTGCACGGACATCATATCTTACCATTCCCTTTATTTTGCAATTCGCACTACTATTTGCTAAGACAACAATGAATACATTTGGATACAGTGACAGGAAATTACCAAATTCCAACAGATAACAGTAACTTAACTTGGAGTTTAGTATGCACTGATTTAAAATCAGGAATTCCTTTAAGGTGTTGTTATCTTTGTTCATAAGCAAACATCTGTACCTATATCACTTTTATTCTCTTCCAAACTGCAACTTTTTTAGCTAAAAAAATTCTCAGGCCCCCCAAACTGCAACTGAAAACAGTGTCCCCATTGGCACCATATAAATCTACTTCAAGTTCAACTTCAACACATCTAATCACTAGCTCAATGCAAAATTAAGGCCAAAAGTAGTGTCACAGAGAATTCATAGATAGCCAGACGTATCCAAATCTGTTATATAATATCATTTATCTCTCCACGAAGAAAAGGCCAATGAAATTCCTCAACCAACCCTGCTAATCAGGACAACTTCAATTGACTTGGTTTGCTTGCATTTTATTCATCAAGCAGCTCTGTCATGCAAACTAAAACATAGACAATCCAAGAAGCCTTTACACCCTATTGCATTTACATAATTTTATTTAAATTTAAAAACTTCTAGAGCTAAATGCGGAAAAACAAAAAAAAAAACAATATTAATCAAAAACTGTTTCAAATAATAAAAGAATTTGTTTGAAATTAAGGGCTAATACCAATGTATACCGTGGAACCAGAATTTGTCGAAGTTCAGCACACAATTACCACTATAACCAGCAAAAATGGCTCATCAATATGAGAAGTTGCATCAACAAGTAGCGAAACCTCCTCCATCTGTCATTGACAACCAGCAGTAATTGTTTTAGGCAGATACTGGAAAACTGTAAGAACTGATTATGGCTGATTATTTAAAGAGTGATCTCAACACCTTTGTTCATTCTTTTTGCCATAAGCTTCCCTCTACTTATGAAGAACCTCACCTGCGGAGCAGCTTTCTGGATGACATTTACTGCTTCCAGCAACACTACCTTCTCAGTTTCTATTAGCTGCTTTTCTTTGTCCTCCAACTTCAAGAAGCCAGCAACTTTCTCATTTCTGAAAAAATCGTTCCCCATCTCCTCCAATATGACCTTATTGGGGATGCCTCGTTCAAACTTTGTGTCCTTCATCGATGTACTTATAGTGCTGAATAATTGGTGCAGCAAACCATCAGTAAACAAATCCAAATCTTTCAATCCAATCACCAAACCACTAGCACCATATTTGATCCACCTCGATGCCTCATCCAATGTTATTCCATTACCACTTAAATGAAGCTTAACAAATATTGGTATCTTTACATCTTCAAACATGGATGACACAAGGTTATCCTCGTGGTTCTCTTCGCCAATGTCGCATATAAGAAAATCAGCACCATCAGAAGTAGATGCACTTGATGCAACACTTGCAGTCTGCACATTCCTTGCCACCAATGGGAGAACCACTGATTCAGACTTAGAATCTGCCATCATGCTTCTGGCCACAATAGCAGGAAGTCCTGTATATAACGATAGAAACATAATGGACCTTGTTCTATGACGATTTCCATTAGAATCCATATGTCAAACATTTAAAAAAAAAAAAAAATAGTATACATACGAAGATGCAGTTAAGGCATAGGTTATAAAAGCACTGGGGTAAATGTCTTCAAAAGACGAGTATCCTGATGAAAAAGATGTTTCCCATAAGGCAAAAGTTCAATACTGCCCATATTATATAGTAGGCCAACATTTTGTTAGAATCTGAGTTAATACAGGTGGAAAAAGATAAATAATTCTCTGAAATGCCCTTTAAAATCTGATCAACCTTATTAAAGACCAAAGATCAAAGAGACCTCATCAACCTACTTTTAACCGAATACAATGATCTACCAAGAACATTTTAATGAAGCAAAGATAAAGAAATAAACCGTACTTCAAAGAATTGCAATAAACTTGTAATAGGCTTCATTAACGTCTCTACCTTCCATTCAAAAAATGATGAATATGCACAATACAAGTGTAGAAAAAAGAATAACACCCATCAAACCAAATTTTCATGGCAAAGCAAAACTTTCCTTTGGGCTTTACTGATTGATGTAGCTTATGAAGAGAGAGAGAGAGAGAGAGAGACTCCCACCAAAACCAAATATTTATGGCAAAGCATAACTTTCCTTTGAGCTCCACTAATTGTTGTACAGCTTTTGAAAGGATTAGAATCATAGAAGGCTGAATATTTTTGTCCTTGATACATATCTTTAAAAGAGAAGTTAATGATCACAGCAGCACATATCGTTGTGCATATGCGCATACAAGCATGCTTAATAACCTTGCTTTTCCAGTAACCAAAGAGGGCAATCGATATACCCACCTTGGCCAAATGCATCTGCACATCACAGACACTAACACCAAGGCACTAGAGATACAAAAATCAAATAATCCAGGTTCGATTGCAGAAGAAACAGGTAGCCCAATCACGCTTCATATAGCCTAGGCGAAGTACAAGTTCAAGTTTTCTGGCCTTAAATTATCTTCTCTTGAAGAAGCACACAGGAAGAAAGCATAAGGAGACCCTCATAACCGACCACAGAGCAGGATAGACCATTGCAACTAGCTAAGTGCCCTAACTCACAGATTAAGCATTTCTCACAGCATTTCCACTTACTAAAAATGCACTTCATGAGGATCTCCAAGCGGTAGTACTTCTTCAGAGTTGTTACACAAAATTCATTGTCCAAGCCCTAAATCACATTCTAGGACTATAAAAGTTTCAAACACCGGAGCGATGTTGACCACTTCTACCAAGACCCTATTGCTAGGCCGAAAATCAAATTCAAATGCACAACTCTTTTTCCCCCCGAATTCACAAAATGGCCTCATCAGTCATCACTAACCTTGATCAGACAGCAGAACGCCGCTGGCATTGATCGCAGAGACGATGTCGACCCGCTCGGCGATCAGCAAGTAAGCCCGGTCCCTCACGACCGACTTCAGCAGGCAAGCCGCCTCGTACAGCCTCTTCCCGGTGCCCTCGCCGCCGCCGAGGACGACGATGCCGACCCTGCCCGACACCGCCTCGTCGATCGAGTCGAGCGCCGCCGCCGCGGCGGAGGCCGAGGAGCCACCGAGGACGTCGTCGGGGTCGAGCTGGAGGACGAGGGTGGGGACCTTGATCTCCGGGCGCTTGTAGCCGCCGGGGAAGAGCGTCCGGGGCTGCGGGAGCCCGGACCGAGCCTCGATCGACCGGAACCGGTCGCTCGAGAGCGAGCCGGTCAGAAGGAAGAGGCGGCGAGCCCTGCGGCGCGCGGAGAGGTAGCGAGACAGGGGAGCCGCGGAGGGAGGGGGGGATCTGGCGAAGAAGAGAGGCGCGGCGGTGGCGGCGGCGGCGGCGGCTGCGGCGGCGTGGGGAGAGAGGAGAGGCACCATGGGAAGTGAGGAGGAGGAGTTGCACAGAGAGAGAGAGAGAGAGAGAGAGAGAGAGATGCTTTTCTGCTTCGTGCGTGTGTGGTTTTTGCTTGTTTTATCTTCTTATCCGGTGAAGGAGGGAGGAGATGCGGACGACGACAACCGTCGCTGCATAGCCCATATCGGAGCCGGACGACGGGACCAGCCGCCGTCGCCGATGCTTCGTTTCCCGCCGCCAGTAGAAAATGAGAACACGAGGCGGTGATTTTCTTTTTCATGCACCGCATTGCATGAAGTAAACATGAGGTAATTAGTTAATTACTTGACAAATAAGCATGAGAGTAATTTGAGTATGCTCGATCTCAAAATCAGTCACTGACTCGCTTGCCGACCGTTAGAATTGGGAAAATTACAAAAAAAAAAAAATTTATTATGATTATGCTAATTTAGTTCAAAAAAATTGATCAATTTAATTCTAAACATCATCATACATAATCCAAAAAAATCCGATATCAACGTCAATCGGTGTTGCTAACGCATGGCACTAAATGCTACTGGAAAGCAAAATCATGTCATTTTACTTTTAAAAAAAAATCTTCAACAAAAGGTGTCAAGCCTGATTGGAGTACTAGCACACAAGAAAGTAATGTGGTCCTGGTCTGATTGTGTTGTAAGCAAGTGTTGAGCTACGTGGTGGTCGTAAAGTCAGCAATAAAACAGTCTAAAGGTATATTGTCATGGTCGCAAACTGAGTGTTGTCTATCTTATTTTATATAATCCATTTGTCTCATTTCTTCGCATATTTTCGAGTAAACTGATTGTTTAATTTTGAACTTGAAAGTAGATGAGCGTACATGGGATAATTTTTTTATTCTTGCCCCTTTGATTGGCGATCTTGAAAGTAAGCCGATTATGCTAAGCAAAACTAACTAATTACCTTGAACTTTTTTTATCACAGGCACCAGATTTTAGTTAGTAAATTGACCTAATTAAATTTTCATAAATTAGAGAGGACATCATTGCTCAAAGATTAGTTAGAAAATTGATGTAGATAAATTCTCGTAAATTCAAGAGAAATTTAGTTATAGAGACAAAGAGGATTTAATATCTAGGGTCTATGTGATAATCATTATATTCTTAGGAACAACTTCTAAATAGTTTTTTCTGATTTTATTTTCCGGATAAGTTTTTGAGTGTTCAAAAACATTTGGTAACCGCACAAAATTTATATTCTAAAATAGAAAAAGAACATTAATGCATTTCGTACAAACTTAAAAATATTTGTACCATAAAATTTCATTTTTTAATAAGATTATGAGATTTTTCTTTTCTTTGTATTCTTTTTTCCTTCTCTTCTTCTTCCTCCTCTAACCGGTCGCCGCCTTGAGGTCTGGCAACCTCGCCAAAGCAGTGAAGCCTTGCCCATCCAAGACAAGGAGGAAGAAAAAGGAAAGAAAAGAAAGAAAAGAGAAAAGAAAAAGATTGGCTTGATTCTAAAATTGCTCCTAAGAAAAAAGAAGTAACTTTTTTTTTATTTCTTAATTATATTCTAAATCTATTCCCAAAAATAAATTTGTTCCTAGGAGTAGAAAAATTAATTAACTTCATCAAACATTTTTTTTGTTCAAGGGAACTAAAATATAGAAATAACCAAAAATTAACCAATACAAGCTCTTATGCTCAAATCAAAATCTTCACATATTGATAGCACTATAGGTTGATAAAGTTAAAAAATCAATTATGAGGCTACTTACAACATACATTGCATTTTTTGTGTATGGTCAAAATGAGCAATAAGTGGGCATGGGTTTGCCTTTTTCCATGATGGAAATTTTTATTGTTGCCCAATACTTGAATATGTTGAGGGAAAGACTAATTTAGTAAAAATTGATATCAGTTCAAGAAGCTATGAAAGCTTCATCAAAGACATTGAAAATGAGGTAAATTGCAAATTTTAAAAGCTTCCTTTTAAGTTTTCTGGAAAGTCTATAAGAGATGGGTTGAGATATAACATATATGGAATGAGAATAATGTTGTTGATTTACTTTAGTTATGTGCATCGTGGATTAATTAAGATATATGAAGAAAAGTTTGTATTTGATAAAGCAACTGGAGGTGACGGTCAAGGTATAAATGAGGGTGTTGTTCCAAATTAAGCACGGACACGTTACTAGAGCTTCCAAGTTGTGTCCGACACGCTCGGACACGCGGTCAACACGTGTCGGATTTTCCGACACGTGATCAACTTTTCTTGACACGTTTTGACACGTGTGTCAGAGAGAGAGGATCATTGAAGAAGACGATGGAGGGTGGAGGCGAGGCCAAGGCTAGAGGAAGAGTATAGACCGAGACGATTTAGAGGGCCGCGATGTGACAATGCGATGGAGGGGCGGCGGCAAGGCCACAGCTACAAAGGAGGAAGGATCGAAGGTGAAGAAGGAGGAAGAGGTCGCAATTAGGGAGGGCTTTAGCAAGAAGAGAGGGAGGGTGGTGGGGGACGACGGAAAGAAACCAGGGTGGAGAAGGGGGTGGATGGGGTGGGGAGAGAGAGAAATCAAGGAAATGACAGGTGCTTTTTGAGGGGTGGGGGAAGAAACCGAGGGGGCGGGGGAGCAGGTGGTGTGGGGTGGGGTGATTGACAGGGAAAGGGAGGGGAGAAAGGGAAGAAACTGAAGGGGGTTGGCGTGGGGTGGGGTGATTGTCAATCACCGATTGACAAGTGCTTTTTTTTTTGGGGAGGGGGAGAACAGGGGAAGAAACCAAGGGGTGGGGGGATTTTGGGGTGACATGGGGTGGCGGGAAACAAGGGGAGAGAGAAATGAGGGAGGGAAATGAATTTTGGGGGACGAGGGTTTGGTGAGAAAAATGAAAGCGGGAAATAAATTTTTGAGTGATAAAGTTATTTTTGTTAAAAAAATAAGTAAATGAGTTAAAAAGTGATTTCAAAAAATAAAATATTAAAAAAATAATGATAAATTTTGTTCATTATAGAAGATCATATATTAATTGAAATAAGTTGATTCTATTCTTTTTAGTCATTAGTTTCATCCATAATTTTTTAAAATTAAAAACATGTTCCCAAATATGGGTACGCATTAACTATGAATATGTCTTTTAAATTTCCTATAAATAGATTTATTAATATTATTAGTGTAAATTCATTGTAAGCTTTTTTTTTTATTGTTTATTTATTTGTGAATTTGAATTAATTAAAAATAAAATTATTTATTTAATATATAACGTGTCACAACGTGTCGAAATCCTCTATTTTTAGAAATGATGTGTCAGCGTATCGTGTCGTGTCGTGTCACGTCGTGTGTCGGTGCTACTTAGGCTATTCCAAGAGAAAGTGTTGGTTAGGGGTTGGTGAAGGTGAGGGTGAGGGTAAAGGGTATAGGGTATGGGAGAAGTAAAAGTGAGGGTATTGGTTTGAGTGAGGATGTTGGTCTAGGGGTTGGTGATAGGGGTGATCAGTTCCCAATCCGATCCATTTCCAAGTTGGAACCGGGAACCAGTCCAAGAAGACCAGTTCCCAATTTCTAAAACCGTGGACCGGACCGACCGATCTTGGAACTGGAAATCAAACCAACCAACCAATCCAGTGGAACGAGTCAGTTTGCTATGTTGGCAGCAATTTGGCGATGGGTTGCATTTAAGAGATAAAAAAATAGTCCTGCAAACTCTATTATCGAAGGATCCCAGCTGACCAAAATAAATCCATAATCAACTATCAAGATTGTCACAACCGTAAGAAAAACCCATGGAGTAACAAGAACTCAAAAAAATAGAACTACTGCTAATGGCTCGTCCTAAGACTATGAGTTTGGGCATATCATTCCACATAAGATGAGCAAATCGTATGAACTTGTTACTGGTGTAGCAAATGAGCATGCAAGTCTTGCCCACAGCCCCATCTCCAACGATGGCGCACTTGATGAACTTGGAAGCACTCGTCCTTCTCCTCCTCCTCAGCCCTCTTCAACAAGGAACTTGAGTTCTCAATGAAACACTCACAAGACCCACCACCCAAAAGAAAAAGCTTGCACAAATGGAAGAGAGAAACAAGGACAAAATAGCATCTGGATAGATGTGAGTAAGAGTCGGGGATTGAAGTTGAACAATTGAGGGAAGGAAAGTTAGGGTTTTTTCAGTAATTAAAATATATAAAACACAATCAGTCCAGTCCCCAACCTTAGAATCGAGAACCAGACCGACCAGCCACTACTTCCAAGAGCAGGAACTGCAAACTAGACTGCCACATCCGGCCGGGTGGTTCCCATTACATACCCCTAGTTGGTGAGGGTGCTCATGATAATATTGGTTTAAGTTAACGAGACGGTTGTTGAGCATGAGGGTGGTTTACATCGTGATAACTTAGTTGATAAAGGTAATTATATTGGTGTAGAGGATGATATTGTGGATCATGATGATGACGATGAGAAAATTTTTCTCAACAATGTAAGATTCTGGATTAATGATGATGATCTTGATAATGAGGAGCTTTTAGAAACAAGGAAAAATGTGTCCAAACTTTGCGGGAAGGCCACAAAGGATTTAATTATAAGCGGAATTGTCCATAGCATCGGTATTATCCCAACCGTTTGATGTAAATAGTGTAGTTAATGTTTAAACTGGTTATGAGATAGAGTATTATAAAACTATACATATGATAGTTTGGGTATGGTATAAAGGGACAAGGTGACGATTTTACTACAAGGAGCAATAGGTTTCCATGGTATAATCCCAATTGTGTTGTATCTATGTTTATTATGGCTATGACATTGATAGTAATAGATAATTCAAAGATGGTTTGAAAAATCAGTGATTGAGCATAAAAAAAAAAATTAAACTTATAAAGAAAAATAAGATATTTATTAGAGCAAAATGTATTCATGAAAGTTGTTCTTAGAAGATTTCTAGATCTGTTGGTAAATCACAAGATTGCTTCCATGCCTTGTTAGTAATTTCAACGTTGCCGCGACCTTAGAATTTTGTTTCTGTCCTCATGATTTATTAATATTTATACAATAATCAATTAAGAAAATATTATAATTTCTAATGTGTCCACTACTTCTGTAAATTTTGGAAGCAACGCTTTAAAAATCTTTACATATCGTCGAATGATCAATGTTTGTCAAACGAAAAAACGAACGGATTTCGATCAAACTCTTCTTTATAATGTACGTATAACTCGTTAAGAAGTTCCCGTTTACAATTCCTTAAATAAATCAGTCATAATATCCCTCTTGACCCTTCTTTTCTATCTTTTCAATTTCCTATTTCCTTTTCAAATTAACAATTAACCTAATCCGTATCTAATATTATCTATTTATTAATTTCTAACAAAAAAAAAGTGTTAAATTACGGTGCCACTATCATAGTAACAATGATATCGACGAAATATTTATTACCGATAGAGCAGATAACATAACGTAAATGATCAAAATTCACCCGGTAACATTATTCGGAAAATCGATAATGCGCTTAATTCTTTTTTGATTACAAGGAGAATCATAAATTTGGAGTACCAACTGTCAAACAGCCCGCCGTTTAACGGTCTTCAAGGAGTGACGCAAGACCGTCTTTCGAATTTCACTGCCATTTCCTCACCATTTAAACACTCTTCGCATCCCCTCCGTCCCTGCATTTCAATCGCTCGCTCCTTCCCCAGTGCTCTCTCGCGCCTCTCGTCTCGCTCCCCTCAGCCATCTCTCGTGGTCGCCGCAAAGCAAGACCCCTGTGAGTCTCGACTCTCTCGTATTCAAGACTGTAGCTGGACTTCCAAAGGCTTTCTAACCTTATCCTTCTACATTCTCTGCGACTCCGGTAATGTTCGAATCCCTACCAGTTGCTTGATAATTTCTTTCTTTTTCCGGGTATTCATCGTCCATTTGAGGGAAAAGTACCAAAAAAGTCATAAACCTATTGCATTGGTACAAATTTAGTCATAAACTTTTCAATTTGACCAATTCAGTCCTAAACCTTTTAATATTGGTACCAATTCAGTTCATCCGGCCAATTTTGGCCGGCCAGCACTGACATGGATGTCGGCCGGTGACCCGAACGTTGACATGGCAATTTTTATGATTTTTTATGATTTTTTTCGATTTTTTTATTAATTTTTTTAATTTTTCTTTTCTTTTTCCTTTTTTTTTTTCGCTTTCTTCTTCGCGGTGCCAGCGAGCCTCCGTGAGGCTCGCCGACCACCGGGCGAGGGCCGCAAAGCCCTCGCCCGCCGTCGGTGAGGGTCGTGGCCCTCGCCCGACCTCTCCTAGAGCCGCCGGGCGAGCCGCCCCGGCCCCCGGCGAGGCCAGCCCTCGCCGCGGTTGGCGAGGCCATGGCGGCCATCGCCAAGGCGGAGGCTAGGGCCGCGAAGCCCTCGCCGGCCCGCCGACGATCGCTTGGCCTCGCCACGGCCTTGCCGCTGAGTCCCCGACGCCTCCTCCGCTGTCGATCCGGAGCTTCTCGACCTCGTCACCGCTACCCTCACCTCCACGAAATCCCAATTCGAGGCCCTCGGTCCCCCACCTCCCGCGCCTCACACCGCCGCTCCTCCGCGATCTTCGCCTTCGAAACCCTAGCCCACCGCCCCAACACCCTCCTCTCCTTATTCCGAGGCCCGGCCTCGCCCACGGCCCCGGGGAGGCCGAGCGAGGGTCGCGACCCCTCGCCGGCTAACGAGGGCCGCGGCCCTTGCCTCCACCCCCTGGCGATGGCCGCCATGGCCTCGCCGGCCGCGGCGAGGCTGGCCTCACCTAGATCCGGGCGAAGCCGCCTCGCCGCGGCTCTCCGCAGGAGGCTAGGCGAGGGCCGCGACCCTCGCCAACGACGGGCGGGGCCGCGTCCCTCGCCCGGTGGCTGAGCCTCACCGAAGATCGCCGGCAACCGCAAGAAGAAAGCATAAAAGAAAAGGAAAAATAAAAAAAAAAGGAAAAATTTTTAATAAAAATTAATAAAAAAATCGAAAAAATCATAAAAAATCATAAAAATTGCCACGTCGGTGTCCGGTCACCGGCCGACGTCCACGCCAATGCCGGCCGGCCAAAATTGGCTGGATGGACTGAATTGGTACTAATATTAAAAGGTTTAGCACTGAATTGGTCCAATTGAAAAATTTATGACTGAATTTGTACCAATGCAATAGGTTTAGGATTTTTTTGGTACTTTTCCCTCCATTTGATGGGTGTCGGTAGCTGGGGCCGAAAGAATCAAGTCCTGGTTCGTGTCTATCGTCGTCACTCGACAATGAGTACAAGATCATGATGGGGCCATGTTTTGTGTAATCATCTGCTTCCTTTTGTATCTTATTTTCAGACTCGTTCATGGAACTCTGAAATATTGTGTGCAACATGGTAATTTTCACTGAATATATTACTCTTTGGTCCAAAGTCTTTTATGAGAGATTCTTGGCAATGCCACTTTCTTGATGCTGGGTGAGGAAACATCGTGACGCCTTTCTTTTCCTTCATCTGCTCAAAATTTTCGTCTCTTCTCACCTCGAGTAAGGTTGTCCTATCTTGATCTAATTCTTATAGGTAGAATTGAAGAGTTTGTCAAGAGGGTCTAACATTTATTGGTTGATGACCGTATCAAGAGAGCCTTGTAGGTTCTTGCTGCCGGGCAAGCACCAAAGATGCTGTTAAAACTGTGTTTGGCGACATTAATGTTGCAGGCGAATGATATGCCTTGTTCTTGGTGATTCTCGTATTCACTAGGAGAACTTGCTTCAACTACTCGAATTCTTATGCTTATTTGTCACAGGGATCGGTTTCTCCAGATCCGCCGGTATACATCATGAAGAAATATTTTATCTCCTCATGCCTTTTTGTTGGCTGGGTCCACCTGCATGTGGGGCCCAGCCAACATTAAAAAAAAAAAATCAAAAATCAAAAAGAAAAGAAAAAGAACAAAAAGAAGGGAGTTGTCGTACGTGGGGTGTGCGCATCCGGAAGACGAAAAGTGAGAGAGAGAGAAGAAAAACCACCGAAGGGAGAATAGAAGAAAAGAAAAAGCTTGCAACTTTGCGGCTTTGATTCGAAGGCCAAATGTTGTCGAAATCGGCTCAAATTTCAATATGTTGTTCGTGAGACCGAAGGCTACGAGTTGATGGTTTTTGTTCGTCGAGAACCGTCTCCGAATTCTCCGAGTTGCAGTTAAGGTTTTCTTGCTCCAAATTTGTTTATCCACCTATGTGGTGAGAAGAAGATGATTGTAATGTTGATGTTGAGCCTCTAGTGTGTGACTAGAGAAGAATACTTTGTGTATCCTGCTATTCTTGGTGATTAGTGGATGTTTTTGGGCGGTCCGTGGTTTTCCCGCATCGGGTTTTCCACGTTAAATCCTTGGTGTCGTTATTTGCTTTGTCTACTTATCATTTCAGTATTATATTTGCATTTTGTGAGGCTATACATTGCTGGTTGTTGCTGGGGGTGAAGAGATTTTAAGTTGATTTAGTATCGGGGGAGAAATTGATCCTGGATTGCGTTTGGCCGTGGTGAATTGTTATATCCGAGCTCTCCCCAACAAGTGGTATCAGAGCTAAGGTTGAAATTTTAGTGTTAAATGGAAGAAACCAGCAGCACCATGTTTAAGTTAAATGCCTCGAATTTTTCTATTTGGAAGCCTCGGATGGAAGATGTGTTATATTGCAAAGACTTATTTGATCCTATTGAGGGTGATGAAGCCAAAGGAGATAAGGAAGACAAAGAATGGGAGAGAATGAATCGGAAAACTGTTGGGTTTATCCGACAATGGATTGATGATAGTGTGTTCCATCACGTTGCTCAAGAAACGAAGGCGGACACTTTGTGGAAGAAATTACAAGATCTCTATGAGAGAAAAACTCCACAAAATAAAGCTCTTCTAGTTAAGCGACTTGTGAATTTGAGATACAAGGAAGGGAGTAATATGGCGGAACATTTGAGTGAATTTCAAAATATTGTAAATCAACCGACAAATCTTGAGATTGATCTTGGTGATAAATTGCAAGCATGCTTATTACTCGGTACTCTTCCTGATAGTTGGGACACCTTGGTTGTGGCATTAAACAACTCGGCTCCTTTTGGTGTGCTTTCTATGAGCATGGTTAAAGAAAGCTTGTTCAATGAAGAAACAAGAAGAAAGGGCTTGAATTATGCTTCTATATCGGATGCTCTTGTTATTGAAAACAGAGCGAGAAGTCAATCAAGAAGGTTTCAAAGAAATGATACCCGAGGCAAGTAAAGAGGAAGGTCGAAATCAAGACTGAGAAAGAGTGTGAAGTGTTATAATTGCGGAAAAATGGGACATTATGCAAAAGAGTGTTGGTTGCCAAAGAGAGATAGATCCCATGATAGAAATGAAGATCGAAAGAAAGAAGAGAAACAAGCTACAACGGTGGTTGCATCCGATGGCGATATTGTGTTTGTATGTGACGAGGGATATGTGAATCTTACATGCCAAGACTCTACCTGGGTTGTTGATTCTGCGACTTCTTTTCATGTCACCTCACGGCGTGATTACTTTGTTTCTTATCGCAGCTGCGACTTTGGTTATATTAGGATGGGAAATAGTGATGTTTCCAAGGTTATTGGCATGGGAGATGTTTATTTGAAGCGATGTCGGATGTAATTTGCTCTTGAAAAATGTGAGACATGTTCCGGATATTCGACTTCACTTGATCTCTACGGGTGCTTTAGATGATGATGGTTATTGTAATTCCTTCTTTGATGGCAAATGGAAGTTGACTAAAGGTTCCATGGTAGTGGCAAAGGGTAAGAAGACAGCTCTCTCTACACCATGCAAGCTGACTTGATTAAAGAAGAGGTAAATGCAGTGGAGGATCCCTCGGTTGATTTATGGCATATGAGGCTGGGTCATCTTAGCAAGAAAGGACTTGAAACTCTTGCTAGAAATAACCTTTTATCTTTGAAGGACAAAAATCTAAAGGAATGCACTCATTGTCTTACAGGTAAGCAACATAGATTCTCATTTCATAGTTCCTCTCCACACACGAAATCAAATGTACTTGATTTGGTTCACACGATGTTTGTTGCATGGATGCTAGAACTCTTGGAGGTGCATTATATTTTGTGACATTTATTGATGACTGTTCTAGAAAAGTGTGGACTATTGCTTTGAAATCTAAAGATCGGGTACTTGCGGCTTTCAAGCAATTTCATGTCAATGTGGAGAGAGAAACCGGGAAGAAGCTGAAATGTGTTCGGGCTGACAACGGTGGTAAATATAGAGGCCCATTTGAACATTATTGCAGGGATTATGGTATCAAGCTTGAGAAGACTGTTCCAAAAACACCACAGCATAATGGAGTAGCAGAAAGAATGAACCGGACAATTAATGATCGAATTCGATGTATGCTTTCTCATGCGAAGTTGCCTAAGTCATTTTGGGGTGAAGCAATGAGAACAGCGAGTGGACTTGATAAATCTATCTCCATCGGTTCCTCTTAAGGGGGATGTTCCTCAAAGAGTTTGGAGTGGCAAAGATGTTTCCTACAGCCATCTAAAAGTGTTCGGTTGTCGTGCTTTTGTGCATGTTCCAAGAGATGAAAGATCCAAGCTTGATGACAAGTCTAAACGGTGTATCTTCTTAGGTTATGGACATGAAGAGTTTGGCTACAGGTTATGGGATCCAGTTGCAAAGAAAGTCATTAGAAGCCGAGATGTGGTGTTTTGTGAGTATCAAACTATTGAAGACATTGACAAGGCGAGAGAGACCAAAAATACAGCTCAACGTTCAGTTAGTTTCAGCCCAAATTTTTCTAATGTTGATAGAAATCATGGGGGAGAAGTGCATGGAAATCATGAAGATGGTGAGTCCTCACATAATGTTGATTCTTCAGTTGAGATAGGTGAAATAGCTGAGCAAGAGCAATCTATCCTACCTCAAGTTAGAAGATCTGAAAGAGAACGTAGGCCTTCTCAAAAATATTTGCCACATGAGTATGTGTTACTCACTGATGCAGGAGAGCCAGAAACTTATGAAGAGGCTATATCATGTGAACGAAAGAATAATCGGCATGAAGCTATGCAAGAGGAGCTTAAATCCTTGCATGAAAATCACACATATGAATTGGTGAAGTTGCCTAAGGGTAAGAGAACACTCACAAATAAGTGGGTGTACAAGTTGAAGACGGAAGAAAATAGTTTACAACCACGATACAAGGCTAGACTTGTTGTGAAGGGCTTTCGTCAAAAGAAGGGCATAGACTTTGAAGAGATTTTTCACCGGTTGTAAAGATGTCTTCTATTCGAGTTGTTCTTGGGTTGGCCGCCGTTTAAATTTAGAAATTGAACAACTTGATGTAAAGACAGCTTTTCTTCATGGAGACCTAGAAGAAGAGATATATATGGAGCAGCCGGAGGGTTTTGAAGTTAAAGGCAATGAGCACATTGTATGTAGATTGAGGAAAAGCTTATATGGTCTCAAGCAAGCGCCAAGGCAATGGTATATGAAGTTTGAGTCATTCATGGAAGAACAAGGATACGGTAAGACAAACTCCGATTCTTGTGTCTTTATGAAAAGATTCTCGAGATAATGATTTTCTTATTCTCCTACTTTATGTGGATGATATGTTGATTGTTGGGCATGATGCCAAGAAAATCAAGAGCTTGAAGAATGAGTTGAGTAAAGCTTTTGCAATGAAAGACTTAGGCCTGGCTAAGCAAATCTTAGGCATGAGAATTACTCGTGACAGGAAGAATAAGAAACTGTGGTTATCTCAAGAGAAGTATATTGAAAATGTGCTTGAAAGATTCAACATGAGCACATGTAAACCGGTGAATACTCCACTTGCAGACCATTTCAAGTTGAGTAGTAATGAGTGTCCTTCAAGTAAGAAAGAGAAGGTTGAGATGATGAATATTCCTTATGCATCGGTTGTGGGTAGTTTGATGTACGCCATGGTTTGTACAAGACCCGATATTGCTCATGCAGTTGGTGTTGTGAGTAGATTTCTCTCTAATCCGTAAGGAGCATTGGATCGCTGTTAAATGGATTTTGAGATATCTTAGAGGCACTTCTACACTTTGCCTATGTTATGGAAATGCGGAGCCTGAGTTGAGTGGCTACTCGGATGCGGACTATGCCGGTGATGTTGATTCCCGAAAATCCACATCGGGTTTTATAATAATCTTTGCAGGGGGAGCTGTTTCATGGCAATCGAGATTGCAAAAATGTACCACTTTGTCTACAACTGAAGCGGAGTATATTGCTATTACCGAAGGAGGTAAAGAACTTTTGTGGATGCAAAAATTCCTACAAGAGTTGGGCTTGAAGCAAGAGAAATTTGTTCTATATTGCGATAGCATGAGTGCTATCCATCTTAGCAAGAATCTGGTGTTTCATTCAAGGTCGAAGCATGTTGATGTGAAGTATCATTGGATTCGAGAAAAGTTAGAAGAGAAGCTCTTCCTACTTGAGAAAGTTCATACCGACAACAATAAGTCCGACATGATGACCAAAGCCTTGCCCGTGATGAAGCTTGACACTTGTAGAAGAAAAGCGGGCATGACAAACCTTCCCACATGAGGTGGAGGGGGAGATTTGTTGGCTGGGTCCACCTGCATGTGGGGCCCAGCCAGCATTAAAAAAAAAAATCAAAAAGAAAAGAAAAAGAACAAAAAGAAGGGAGTTGTCGTACGTGGGGTGTGCGCATCCGGAAGAAGAAAAGTGAGAGAGAGAGAAGAAAAACCACCGAAGGGAGAATAGAAGAAAAGAAAAAGCTTGCAACTTTGCGGCTTTGATTCGAAGGCCAAATGTTGTCGGAATCGGCTCAAATTTCAGTATGTTGTTCGTGAGACCGAGGGCTACGAGTTGATGGTTTTTGTTCGTCGAGAACCGTCTCCGAATTCTCCGATTGCAGTTAAGGTTTTCTTGCTCCAAATTTGTTTATCCACCTATGTGGTGAGAAGAAGATGATTGTAATGTTGATGTTGAGCCTCTAGTGTGTGACTAGAGAAGAATACTTTGTGTATCCTGCTATTCTTGGTGATTAGTGGATGTTTTTGGGCGGTCCGTGGTTTTTCCCGCATCGGGTTTTCCACGTTAAATCCTTGGTGTCGTTATTTGCTTTGTCTACTTATCATTTCAGTATTATATTTGCATTTTGTGAGGCTATACATTGCTGGTTGTTGCTGGGGGTGAAGAGATTTTAAGTTGATTTAGTATCGGGGGAGAAATTGATCCTGGATTGCGTTTGGCCGTGGTGAATTGTTATATCCGAGCTCTCCCCAACACTTTTGAGTCCCACAAATCTCGCTTGGTGAAGTATTGCGAAATCATGCACAACGCTCTACAGGTAGGATCTTCTTTTACGTCTTGTTCTTTATTGTTGACTGTTATCATGTCTTGCATGTATAGCGACCCAGCTTGTTGATTCTTTAAGGCTGCTCTTAAAAGTGAATTGATTCATGAGTTTGCCCACATCTAGAGATGAATGTTTGGAACAATTGCTAGTGTGGTGATCCCCGAACAGTCATTACCAAATCATGCGGGACAAGCACATCATAATGTTGTTTTAGAATGTTGATTAGGATCATACAAGCGCTACTCCAAGTTATTCTGTAAGTTCTACTAGAAGTCAACGTGGCTTGAACTTTATTTACATATGTTGATTTCCAAAGTGTTTCATTCCAGAGCCACAGTGAGCCACTGAACCAGGCAGACCGCCAGGTGAGGTGCCCGGTGCCCAACTCAATCGACTTATATGGCTGCTACATAGGCCACAAAGAGGTGGTTCCAAGAGTATTGCTGTTGTGAAGGGCTGGCAAAGAAGAACCGGAACAACTCGAGCCGAAGTCAATCCCAGGTTCATGAAGGAGATCAGATCAAGTCATGACCGGATTGCCTTGCAACATTGGAGTGATCATCTGGACCAGACAGGTTATGGAAAGAACTTACCTGGTCACCATGTCCTTCATGCCTATCAAAATAGCCCTGTTTTCAAGTAATTTGATTTTGAAGCTGCAATGGCTAGCTTTTGTTTAGATCATATTCCCAGAAATAGTGAGGTCTCTCTTGAGTTTATTTACCTGGGCAAAACACTTGTATTTTGTTGGAGATACTGAAGCAGTAGTGCGAATGACTAGGCATTGTCTATATGGAGAGACGGTCACTTGTACTAGTTATGAATCCAAGTTGTGCCAGGGTATTTGGCGCTCCTTATTAACCACACTGTAAAAAAATGTTGAGATAATGGATTTTTTAAACTCGGCGAGGCTTGGGGAGTGGACGTAGGCACTGAGTTTGGGCCGAACCACTATAGAATTGATCGAGCAAATTCTTGATTCCTTGTTCATATAATTGATTTACTTCACTTGCCAATATACTTGTGCTTAGTTTGCATATCGTTCAAACACATTTGATCTTGTGTTTCTAGTATCTTTTGGGAGAAGAGTATTGAGTTTTTGCTAGAAGAACAACATCAATGTTGGCTTTAGCTATTCAGTAGTTTAGTTGCTTCTCGTTTTCTTTACACCATTTATAGACATTGGACTTGAGCAAATTTTTAAAAGGCTCAAGAAGAAAAGGTCCTTAAAAGCCTCAAAGAAAAAAGACAGATGAGAGATCCGTCTAGGGGTGAGAGGCCTCGCACTGTCTGGACTCCATATTCCCCTCTTGTCGGAAGAAAAACCTGGTCCGGAGCTGGGGGTGTTAGGAGCCAGGTTCCCAAAGCAATTATATTAAGAGGATTCAGGCAGCTCACCGTCACTATATATCAAACAGACAGGCACTAGTAGACCTAGTGAGGGCAGCCCGACTGCCTCCTAGTCTAAGGAAAGGTAGGAAGGAATCCATGTAACTATGTCCTTTCCTACTAAGGAACCTCAGGTATGATCTAGGACATCAAAATACCATATTGGAATAAGATAATTATAACTTGGAATTAGAAATTGTCCTTGAAGTCAGTATTTTCGTGTTGTACGTCTGGCACATATCTTCTGGAAAATATGCCAACACAAGAGAACAAGAGGCGCACATCGAAGGAGATGGCATAATTAGCATGGATACGAAATGCATATGCGTTGATAATCAATTGCAGGAATTCTAACAGTTCCTAAGGCAGACCAGGAACCTTACACTTGAATAGGCAACATCAAAGCAAGGCTTCTCTTCAACGATGAAGAGCATATGGAATGTGTCGACTCGTCTTGCATCAGCGTTTCCTCATGTTAGCGATATTAGAGATGTTACATGTTAGCAGTATTAAAATATCTTTTAAAAATATTTAGAATATTTTCTCTAATGCTCTATATCTATTTTGATTACGCTCATCTAATTTGATTTCCCTTATCGTCTTCTGTCTTGTCTTTATACTCTTTTATATATATCAAAATACACTAAAATCTCTCAATCCTCTCTTCCGCATTCTTATTTCCAAATTGGTAGCAGAGCTTTTGGGAAACTTAAGTGCACGCACCGAATGCACAACGAGTGTCTGCCGAGCATTCAAATAAAGTCATCCCCATATCTCAACAATGATGACTTCATGCGCACAAGTCTTTGACTTCATTGTTTCGCAGAAAATATGATTTTCTTAAAAATATTTTTCCAAAAAAACATTTTCTAGGAAAGTAATCATATTTTTTATTGTTCGACTGAAACCTGAAAATATACTAAAAAATATTTTTTGCTATTCCGTAAGGAAAATCTTTTCCTCCGTACGCCCCTTTCAATAATTTTATTATGATATTTTTTTAAAATTCATTTTTAATTTTTTTTCCTTTTCCTTTTCTTCTTCATTAGTTGGTCGCCATTGTCAATGGCTGGCAACTGATCACAAGTGAGCTAAAGCCTTGCCAACCTATGGCAAGGCCAAGCTTGCTGACATTGGGCAAGCTCGCCCTTGCCTGATCAATCGAGGCTCTAGCTATCCTATGGCCAGTCACTAGTCACTACCATGGCTAGTGACCAATCAATGAAAAAGAAAAGGAACAAATGAATTAAAAATTGATTTTAAAAAAGAAAAAATAAAAGGAAAAGGTATTTGATGAAGGAAAGTGAGGTGAAAAAAGATATGGAAAATGTTTTTCTCTTTCTCAAATGTGGAAAACATTTTCCCCAATCTTAGAGAACTTTTTTCCTTTCATAGAAATTGTTTTCCCCAACTAATTCATTTTCCATGAAACAACATCGAAAAATTTGGAAAACATTATCCTGAAAGTTATTTTTAATGAAACGAGCAAAGCCTTATTTGAAAAAGTACTTAATTGAGTCGATTCCACAATAGTTGGCATTTTGATGCTATTTGCACCGATTGTGTTGCATAGTCAAGCCTTTCTTATTGAAGAGGCTTTCTTTAAGTGCCAATCGCACAAGCTACATTGCTTAGTAACTATCTTCCCCAACCAACTGTATAGGCCACTTGATGCCATGGCTACGACGCCAGCCGTATTGACCGTGTTACTCAGTTACTATTTCGCAAGCCAACCGCATTGGCACTTGCTATTTCCATTCCAATCCTAAACATTTCATGTGTTGTTTCAAGAAGCCAACACCACCACCAAATGACTCACCACCCTTAGATGATCCAAACTAGAAGATACTTGCTTCATACAATGCCCCCACCACAGATCAATAATCCTGTCCTGCGGTGTCCTTAAAGGAACAAGTTTTTCGTGGCACCATTAGACATTATTTCAAACTCCAATTGACAATGTCACTTTGAGTTTGAGGGGAGATGTTAGCGATATTAAAATATATTTTTGAGATATTAAGGATAATTTCTATAATTTTCTATATATTTCTTGATTATGAACATCTAATTTGATTTCCCTTGTTTTCTTCTCTCTAAGCCTGTAAATAGGCTCATATATATATAATATACTAAAATCTCTCAACTCTCTTGAAAAGAGCACACGATACCTTCTATCGTCCCTCGTGAATAGATCCACTTGATTGAAACTTACCATGACTCTTCACATGGTTTCGTGACCCCTATCATATTATGTACATTGTTTTGTATAAACTATATATTAGTATAAATTAACAAAACTTTTACAAACAAAAATAGTAAAAATTTCTCGCGACACTTTTGCATACTTTATTTTTATTTTCTTTTCATCTCTTTTTTAATTAATTTCTTTGTTATTTCTTTCTTCTCATTTTATCATTCTCTATTAAAATTTTATCAACTAGTAAAATATACTAATATATCTAAAATATTAAAATACCTAAAATATGTAACAAATATAAATATATGTTTATATTTATATATTGAATTTATATTCTAAACTAGAATTAAATTCGAATATATAAGTAAAATGATTAATATTTTGAAAAACCCCAAACCGGTATACTCGTGACAAATTTTCCCCAAACTAACTTATTCGACGGCCAAAAACTCCAAACTGGTACATTTGTGACAAAGATACCCTCCATTAAATTATATTAATACCACGAAAAAATCATAAAAATTGTATAATTATAACAAATGAAGAATAAAATCTCAAATTGGTACACCAATCAATAGTCACATGTCATTCAACTTAGCAATTTGATAGTAACATTTAATGAAAACTAACAAATGGTAAATTTATTATAACTATACCACTTTGGGATAAATTCTGAGGTTTTTAATGATAAAAAAATTAGTTTGGGGGAAATTTGTCACAGGTGTGTATTAGTTTGGGATTTTTCAAAGTATTAACCTAAGTAAAAATAAGATTATATTAAAATAACTAAATTCTTATTTTCTTGTTTTAAATTTCTTAGATTAGAATTCAAATATTATTTATTTATTGAAATATATATTTTTATTTTTTATTTTTTTTATCGAATAATTTGAAAAGAAGTTTGTTATTAAAGAAAAACAAATTTGCTAATATGAATGTTAAAAATTATATCCATATTTATTCCACCTCCCCATGAGATAATTTTATTTAATCTATATCCCATTTATATCCGATTTTATCATGTCTTAAGTAAGCACTAAATGCAAAATATGAAAAATTTTATCATATCCTGAATTTTGTCATAATTGCCGAACACTTCAAACTCTTATTTAAAACAATATCTACTCCACACACTTTTGCTAATATATGAAAGGGCTTTTCATGGAATAGTTTTAGTGAAAGTGTAAAGTTGAAGTTATCATTCTGTTCATTCAATTATTAGCAAAGGCTAATAGCATATATGTATGCCTAACATTTTTCTAAACCCACGGTGGGCCTTTTCATTTCGCTTGCAAAATTAGGATCAGAGGGTATTGAGGATTTTTCTTTTTCTTTTTCTTTTTTTTGTCCCAAAAGGCTCTATCAATAAGTGCATTCAAAAAACTTGTTAACCATGTTTAAAATAACGAAATACTTGTGTTTTTTATATTCATGTTGTCAATATCACGAGAAAGATTGCATTGGAGATGATAACTCTTAATGAAACAGTTGTTAATAAAATCTTTTTTCAAGGGCATGTTTACCTCGTAAAATGATTTTGAAAATATTTTTTAAAAATAATTACCTTTACCCTCCACAAAATTGAATAAATAAAAAATATTTTCATTGTCATTGTTATCAAGGACAAAAATATTTTTCATTAACTTATTGTTTCCAACGATTTTTCAAAAGATATATTTTTCGAATAATATTTTTTGTTTCCAAAAATACCCCGTTCGATTTTATAGGGACAGAGTTCCGATTAGCCTGGCGGACGCTCGAAGCCCGACGGGGAGACAGGGCGGGAAACAGCCGAGCCGATCCCCAGCTCTCGAACGAACCGACGGCCGCGATCGTCCCTCGGAACCAGAGAGCCGCGACCGCGCCGTCCGATCGAGACATCACGTACGGGATGGAAACAATAAAGGAGCCGCATCAACGCGATGCGTCATTTCCGTCGGGGTTCGAGTTCGAATAGCGTCCCGATACGTGGACGGACCGCGATCGTCGTCGCCGTCGCCGGCGCGGTCTCCGAAGCGCTCCGCGAACGGACACCACAAAAGGAGAGCTTCTGGTTCTGGTTCTAGCACAACGAGCGAACGAGAGAGAGAGAGAGAGAGAGAGAGGAGCGCCATGAAGAGGAAACCGAAGGTCGCGAAGGCTGGAGAGAAGGCTCAGCCGGTAAAGACCGCTCCCTTTTCATGCTCTGCTTCTGGGTCTTCCCGCGTTGCTGCTCTTCGATGCCCTGTCGCCTTCCGTCGTCGACCGGCGCTGGCTTTTCTCGGTTTTTTCATCTGGGTTTTCTGTTTTCGCCGTCGAATCGGGTCGAATGCGCGTCTTCCTGAGTAGGGTTCCGACTCACGTGGGCCGTTCGTCGATCTTCCTTTCCGTTTCGTGTTATGCGGGACGAGCGATGTGTCCCCTCCGTCGACGCCCACTGGGTCTGTTTCGATCGCTCTGGCGCTAGCGAGGGTGGCAAATGCAGGTTTTGTGAAGGGCGGTTCTGTAGAGTGGTTTGTTTTGTTTGCTTGTAGTTGAAAGTGTAGTCGCGCGATGGCTCGGATGGCTTACGCCTCTTGAAAGACCTGTTTCGTTCTTTTTCTGTTATCACCATTACTGTGCTAAGTATGTTCTAGTTAGGATATGGAATGGTGTTAGAGGCTGCTTGAAGGAATGCCCACATTTCAAGACATGTTAGAGCTTGTATTTATAGTATGATGAGGAAAATGTGGGCATTTCAAGAGGTCTCGAGGGATTTCTTTTGTCCCATGGGGAAACGCGAATCTTCAAGGATTTTGGTAACAAGTGGCCTCTGGTAATTGAATTTCTGAGCTTATGGGTTTTCTTGTGATATGCGCAATTAGTAGTGCTTTGAAAAGTCGAGTTCCTCTTTATCTAATATGCTCGACAAGTGCCCTGGAGTAATGAATTTCAAGAGTAGCCAACTTGTGGAGTTTAGCAGTTGTTGATTTGCTATAGTATCAGATATTATCCAGTCATGGAAATCTGGTGCCTGGTCAAGTAAATGTTATTAATTTATGCCAACGTAACTTCCGAGCTGTTTATCATGACTTGTCAACACTTTTTTAGTTTTTTCCGTATGCATCAAATAAATTGCAGCACAAATCATATTTTAAGCGGCTTGTTTTTTTGTGGCTTTGTCAAAAGGTTGGAAGCAGAATTGTCCCTGAGAGGAATGAAGAGTTGCCGCCTGAAGGTACAAAATCGCCACCAAATGGACTACAAACGCAGTCTGCAAATCCAAATCCTTTGCTTGAAAAAGCAGAACCAATGCCACAGAGTGCAGACCCTTCTGTGGAAAAAACATCAAAGCCTAAAAGGAAAGCACCTGCCGGCTTGTCGACCTATAAGAAGTCGAGAGAGGAGTACGGTTCGATCCGCCGATCTGGACGTCTTCAAAATGCTGTGGTTCCTGCTAGGTGTAAGGACATAGGACCTGTTTTTGAAGATATAACTGCCGTTGACAGTGAGAACGAAGATGGGTCACCTTTACCTGAAGAAGATCCATTGCAAAAGCAAAGCTCGAGTGAAATGAGCTTGGAGGAAAAAGTCAATTACCTGCTCAAACAAGTGGAACTGCTAGCAAGTTTCATGGAACCTTCCAATTCTAAGGTCCAATATACCTTCATTTACGTGGTCTAGCAGAAAACTCTTTATACTTTTTATGCTGTCTTGTGGAATGATTTTGATGATATTTGCGAATATCATGTTTATAATAATCGTACAGGTGGCTGGGGGTTTTTTCCCGAGTGGAAGTGCTTCCAATGCAGATTCTAAATACAAAATTTTGCATATGGATTGTGATAAGAAGGTTGTTGTTATGGCCGCCTTGCCAATTCTCCTGTTTCTAGCAGGAAAGTAGTTCGACTACACTTTTGCTTTCTGCTTATCTGTTTCTTTGACTATAAATGCAGATTGAAGCCCTGCTACATGAGAATCATCTCCTTACCATGAAGCTAGAAAATGCTGTCAGCAAACTTGAAATGGTATGTTTTGGGAGTGTGCAATATGCATGGATCTTGTCTTGTGGCTTGTTTGAATTCCAAAACCTTGCTGCATATGATAAAATTGCTGTTTCAATTAATAGCTTTTGAACTGCTGCTATTATTGACCAATGAGCCTTCCCAAGACACTAGCCTGTTTAACTGAAAGAGTCAGGTTTGTTTTTGTTTGCATTTCACAGAAAAACGTGAATTTGCATTACATCATTCCCCTTCTAACCATTTCAAGGTGAACTTAACTTAAATTTTATCTACTAGAATATTGAATTAGCATGCTTACCATCACTCGGTGTTTGTTTGCTTTTCCATAGTTTGAATAGCATAGAATCTTGAATTGGGCTTCTGGCTTTTCCTTGCAAATGCTAGAGTTTTCTTGATTATACATGCTTTCATAAAGTCTAGGAGCATTTGTTGACAAGTCAGTATGCTTCAGTAAGAACTTTATGACCTTGTACTTCTGATCTGTTTATATTTGAGAGCTTTTTCCTGTTTCAGCTAACTACTTTAATTAATATGCATGTGAGATCTGCATATGGCATTGATCTACTCGATCTCACTTGTGGAGTTTGCTCTTTTCTCTCTCTTTTGTAGTGCACTGTTATTAACATGTCTCTTGTATCCTTTATATGCTGCATGACTTGTGCTCCGATAAAAATTCTAGTAATTGAGCATTATGCTGGAAACTTGTCCAGTAATTGATCTTTCTGTTCGTTTAATTCAAATTTGGGAATCACCCGAAAATACAGTTCTATCTAGCCTTTACTGATCGTGCTTCTTCTTTCTCGGTACTTTAATTTTTGTTCTTCTACCTGCAGCATAAGCAAGGGAACCGCATATTCAGCGAAGTAATGGACAAACTGAAACAAATGGTCGTGCTATTCGATCTGACTAAACCTGCTGAAACAGTTGCTCATGGAAAGCAAACCACGCGGGATGGTTCTTTTTCTCCAGGTGCAGTGGGGAATGCTACTTGTCCAAACATGCGTGATGGTTCTTTCTCTCCGGATGCAGTTGGAAATACTGCTTCTCCCAAGAGAGGAAGAGGAAGAGATCGATAGATGAAACCAAGAAGAGCTGAGTTTCTCAAAGGCATGCCAAGCCAGAAATAAAGAAGAAAAGAGTTCCTCAATGGCATTAGGTTTTTCCTCCATTCACATGTCGGTTAACTGACTATATAGTACCTCGCGTTAGATGCTGACTCTATCGGAGCGCAACTCGGTTTCTAGTTGAGATCTCTTTTAGCTTTTTAGCTGGTTTTGTTCATGGTAAGTGCATTGTTGAGGCATCTTGTGCATCCGCCCTTCGCTCAGTTTCTAGTTGAAGTGTCTTTTTAGCTTTTTAGTTGGTTTTGTCTAAAAAGCAACTTGAGTGGATTGGCGTTTCAAGACTCTTTCAGAGGTAATGCAATCGTTGAACTTCAGTGGCAACTTGTTTCTCAAATTAGGAAATAGCCCTTATTGACGTTTCCACATGTCAAGGTAATCGAAAAAGTGTCTTGACTTGAGATCTGGAATTTCTCCTCAGGTATTCGAAAGGGGCTTTCAGGAAATATTTAGATTTCTACTCAAGCATTCGAGAAGCGTCTTTACGGATTATTCATAAGGTGCCTTTACAAAATACCTAGATTTCTTCAGATACTCGAAATGGGGTTTTATGATATAATTGGATTTCACTTAAGACATTCGAAAAGGGTTTACAAAATACATGGATTTCACTTAAGGCATTTGAAAAATGTCTTTGAGGAAATTTTTACTTGTCGGGGAATATTAGGGTCAATAGTCTTATGCATTCATCAAAGAGATAGACAATTAAAATTTGATAGACAATTAAAGCTACTTTAGACACATTTTAAAATTCCTTGAGGTTTTTATCAACTCTAATGAGATTTATGCATAATGGTCTCCTCATATATGCATCATCAAATTTCCACCAAGAAAATCATTATTAAGAAAATTCACCCATAATGTGGACTTTTTAAAAATGTTAAATGAAAAATTTTAGTTAAAAAAGACTTTTCACTCACTTTCATTTTTGGGAAAGCTATTTTATTATGTCCATTAATGCGAGAATCACTCGATTTTACCATTATCATCATGTCGACAAGGGTTTGAGTTTTCTTGCAAACAATATGGTTGTAGTAATCTTAGAGGGCTTTTATGAATATCATAATGTAGGTTTGATCAAAAGGCTTAGCAAAATGATAATTCCCTTCACAAATTTGAAGAAAAATTATTATTCATCATCTCTACCGCAAGTCATGAACCCTGTAAATGAGATGGAAACTATCTTGCTCACACATTTTTGAGCGGTGCTTGTTAAACATTTAAATCCGCTACATTAATTCAAGTGTCCTTATTTGAAGAGTCTTTATAAGAGACATACGTAGGCCCAATTAATGAGTTAAGAAATGAAAGGATTTATTTCACCCAAAAAAATTCATTGAAGAGGTATTGTAGTTGGTGACCATCTCGACATCATTAACAATATGGTCCTTCGTTGGGGATTTAACTTCTTGTGTAGATATTTCATTAAATACGAGAGTCCAAAACTTGTTTCTTGCAACTTCGACAATCGGTGCTTCTCCGTTGGGAATGATTTTTGCAAACTTGGCCTTTGACCATATCTTTCATTCTTTCTGACAATTGGGCATTTGGCCGCTTTTTTTCTTCTCTCTCTATCTCTTTTTTCTGGACACATTTCTTGCGGTGCACTCGTGGATCAGTCAAACTCTGGTTTTTATAGTATCATCAGCTCTTGATCAATTCAGTATTGTTGAACTCTTGGGGTCTTCTTCTTCAATTGACACTCCGGCTCAATGTACCCCAACGTAGGAAATGATCACGCACGGGTTTTCATAAATATATTTGCAAGCTCAATTAGTCTCTGCAATAAATAAAAGTGTATATGATAGAAAAAAAAATATTCATCATCATCTTAAATTACTTAGATTCCCGTTTGAGTTCATTTGCAATATAAACACTCGAAAGTTGATACAAGTGAGGACAAGAAAAATTTATGCATTTTTCTCACCTTGTAATGTCAACTTTGCCTCCATTCTGCCCCCATGTGGATGGTCCTTGACAGAAGTAATATAAAAGAATTCTTTAAATACTCGCGCTTAAATGGGATGGTCCTTGACAGAAGTAATATAAAAGAATTCTTTAAATACTCGCGCTTAAATGGGTTAAGCAATGATTTATCTTTAGGGCCTATTTAGTAACATGTCAAACAATGTTTTATTTTATTCTTTTGTTTTCCAAAATAAAATAAAAGAGAACAAAAAGCTATTTTGTAACTTTTTATTCCCAGAAACAAATTTGTGAGAATGGATTTGACACATAATCAAGAAGTAAAAAAAAGCTACTTATATTCTTCCGAAAACAACTTGAAAATTAGGCCAAATCATGCTTTTCCTTTTCTTTTTCTCTTCTTCTTCCTGTAGTCGGTGGTAAAAATATAGTAAAATTATTAAAAATTAAAAGAAAAACTGAAAAATATAATAAAATTATGATATAAAATATATGTAAAATAATAATAAAATTATATTTAAAATATAATAAAATTATATAATAAATATAAAATAAAATAAAGTTATATAATAAATTTATTAAATAATTAAAAGAGAAAAATATAATAAATGTATTAAAAAAATTTTAAAAAATTCTAAGTCACAGGAAAATTTAAGGGTTGTACCAAACGTATTTCTATTCCGATAATAGAAATTTTGAGCAGTTACCAAACACATTCAAATGCTCATAAATTCATCCAGGGAACAAAATAAAAAAGAATCATTTTTTAGCATAAATTATTCTCATGAACAGAATGGTTACCAAACGCATCCTAGTATTTAGGATAAAGAAGTGAAATGTCTCTCATCATTGCGATTTGTGTACCTTTTACGAGAAAAACCTTTATATTAAAGTTATGGAATTTTTTCACTTATTTTATAGTATATAAATAGGAGATTATGTACAACATAGGGCTTGCCTTTCATCATCTTGACACGTCTCATTTATTATACCCAAGTAATTCCACATCATTTGTTAAATTGGTCATTTTTGACAATCTTTAGTAGAATTAGTGAAATAAACAAGCAAAAATCTGCATGCAAAATCTCTTTTCAAAATGTATGAGCATTTTTTGAGCTTATCGACTTTAAGCGTGAAAAAGTTTGTAATTTCAAAATAAATAACCTATCATGCTCGAAGATATCTACAAGACCAAACCCAGAGGCACTATTTGAAGGGAAAATGACACGTGAATGATCAATAGGGATTGGAAATCTTATATTTGGTTTGATAGGCGCTCTGCTTTTGCTCTTACCCCTGCAAAAGACAATGTGTATAAATAAGACACTACGTAATACAAATAAAATGCAAGCTGGGACTGGAGAAATTCGGTCATCCATCAAGTTACTATTTTGATCGGATTAGTTGGTTCGCTATCACCATCAAAGTCTTCTGATATACCCCTCAGTTTGCCATCTGCAATAGAGAAGGAAAAGAGTGTCATTTCCAGAATTATTGTTAAGAAACAAAATGTACCTTGTACTTCCATATTGTGGTCATCTTTTTTTAATTGACCCCCCACTTTCTTGTTGCTGAGAAGTGTCGAACACTTTTCGCTCTTCGGAGATGGCATCACGTCCAGCCAAAATACAACTAGCAATCATACTTCTTAGAGGCATTATATCTAGAATAGAGCTTAGCATTTCCTCGCCTCGGCTCATTAGAGAGTAGTTCATTCATTCGGACGACTAGCAAGACGTTGGACAGAGATCCGGTAGAGGTGTGAATTGACGTCTCCTAGAGCCTTTTTGTTGATCGGAGAAGTGACTTCTTCAATTTTGTTGGCCTCCAGCAACTTGAATCGTTGGAGTGTGATTATGATTGTCGTGGTTCGGTTGGGTGTAAGCCACATTGACTTCAGTTATGGGCTCCTTCTCTTTCTTAGCAGTGAACCTGCTAGTTAGTACTCGAGGCCTGCTCAGTAGCCCATCCATCTCGGAAGGCCACCTCAATTCGCCCATCGATAGGGATAAGCTGATTGAAAAACACGGCAGATCGAGCCTGGCATTTGGTTTCGATAATTAGGCGGAAGTGTCTTCATGAAAAGGTCCATCAACTCATTCTCCGTTGATTCCAGGCTAATCTGGGCAGCCATGACTCTCCACCTAGTGGCATAATCCTTAAAAAACTCGCTTTTCTTCTTTTTGGTGTAGACTAGATTCTGACACGATGGAGTGATCTCCATATTGAATTTGAACTGCTGAAGAAAGGCGTCAATTACATCCTCCCAACTTTCAAGAAGGTTGATTTTTTTTGTGATGTACCATCGCAGGATAAAGCCTGTCAGGCTCCCTTGAAGTGACTGAATCATCAAGAGTATGTGGTCAACATATTAGGTCATTTGAACTAGATAAGTCTGTAGAGGGATATTCGAGCAAGAGGTGTCGTTATATTTCTCATATGGATATTCTAAACTTTTTAGGCATCTTGACCTTAGCATAAAGAGACAGTTCTATCAAGCCTTGTCGAGGGATGAACAAAAGAAACCTTGAAGCAACATAGAAACAAATATGAGAAGGCCGCCACCTTCAGCCTATTTGCAATGCTGTATCCTGAGGATTTTTGCCATTAATTAGTAGCAACATTGTGAGGCAATAATTCTTTAAAACAGTGTATTCATGCCTCAAAGTCTTACTTTATTCTTCTTCCTCCCAATCAATACTTTCCCAACAGTCAACTAGAAACTGATTGTACTCTCTTAGAGTTAGCATCTACTAAGAAAGTCACGTGCTATATCAATTAACTAACGCGGCAACAATCAGTCCAAGAGCTTAAATGGAGGTAAGTCAACTTGGTTCTCCTGATCTAAAGATTAATGGACTCACTAAGGTAGCGCATGACAAAATATCTGAAACAGAATTTCTCAATTTATATTCCCCAGCCAAGTTTTTGAGTAAAGAAACTTGTTTGATAACGACTCAAAATTTCTATTTCTGAAACAAACCGTTTTTGATAACAAAAAAAAAAATTTCTATTTCTATGAATCATGATGTCCCCATCCTTTTACTTCACTCTTCTTGGTGCTTGTGATGGTAATTTAATTTGATAAAAGTTGGTAAATCACTTTAATTTAGGGAGAAGTGCCAAAAAGTCCTAAACATTTTGTCTTTGTGCGGATTTAGTCCTAAATCTTTTTTTGGTGCCGATTTAGTCATAAACCTTTCTATTTGGTGCCGATTTAGTCCTTCCGGCAAATTTAGCTCGGAAAATGCCTACGTGGATACAAAGCCAGCACCGGCCGTCCTACGTGGATGGATCGGCGCCGACATGGATGCTGAAAACAAAACGACGCCATTTTATTAAAAAAAAAAAAAAATTTTTAAAAAAAAAAATTAAAAGTTAAAAAAAAACCTAGAACCTAGTTTAAAACCTCCTTGTTTTATTGAGAAAATAAAATTTGGCGTCCAAACCCGACACCGCATTTATTTTCTATTTTCTTGCCTAACCACCCTTTTTGGAAATAATCTCGCGCAACTTTTTTTTTTTTTTTTTCTCTAAAGCTTTCGGATTTATTTCGTACGGGAGCACGTACGAATTTATTTCTGAAAGTTTTAGAAAAAAAAAAAAAAAGTTTGCGCAAGATTATTTCCAAAAAGGGTGGTTAGACAAGAAAATAGAAAATAAATGGGGTGTCGGGTTTGAACGCAAAATTTTATTTTCTCAATAAAACAATGATGTTTTAAACTAGGTGCGTGCAAAGTTTGATCGATTAATTTTGAGTACGGGAGCACGTACGAATTTATTTCCGAAAGCTTTAGAGAAAAAAAAAAAAAAGTTGCGCGAGATTATTTCCAAAAAGGGTGGTTAGGCAAGAAAATATAAAATAAATGCGGTGTCGGGTTTGGACGCCAAATTTTATTTTCTCAATAAAACAAGGAGGTTTTAAACTAGGTGCGTGCAAAGTTTGATCGATTAATTTTGAGTACGGGAACACGTACAAATTTATTTCCGAAAGCTTTAGAAAAAAAAAAAAAAAAAAAGTTGCGCAAGATTATTTCCAAAAATGGTGGTTAGGTAAGAAAATAGAAAATAAATGGGGTGTCGGGTTTGAACGCCAAATTTTATTTTCTCAATAAAACAAGGATGTTTTAAACTAGGTGCGTGCAAAGTTTGATTGATTAATTTTGAGTACGGGGCACGAATTTATTTCCAAAAACTTTAGAGAAAAAAAAAGTTTTTTTTTTTTTTTTTTTGCGCGAGATTATTTTCAAAACTATCGTTAGTTTCATTGGTTAGGCAAAAAAAAAAAAATAGAAAATAAATGCAGTGTCGGGTTTGGATGTCAAATTTTATTTTCTCAATAAAACAAGGAGGTTTAAACTAGGTTCTAGGTTTTTTTTTTTTTAAATTTTTTTTTTAATTTTTTTTTTTTTTTTTTTTTTTAAATAAAACGGCGTCGTGAGGAGAAGGAATGGGGAAAGCACGATAGTGAGGAGAGGAGAGGAGGCTGGAAGGAAGAAGTGGAGAAATAGTTTCTATTTCTACTTCGTAAATAGAGAAGTTCTACAATTTCTAAACTTCTCATTTCTCCTCCAAAACAATTTCGAAACAAATCGCCTTTCAAAAAATAGAAAATCAGTTTGTTTGTGTTATCAAACGGGTTTCTCCAATTTCGAAATTGAGAAACTGAGAAATATAAATTTTACCATATAGCACCTAACAGTCTGATATCCGGAAAATTCTTGATCCATCTCTGCATCAAGCTCTGCAGGATATATATGACACACAAATGGTGAAACATTTCGCCTTTAATCTGCTTGATTTGCTACATTCTGTGGCGGTAGATATATGCACGTTTCCAGCATCTGGGTTAGCTGGCAAAACTACATTCTGCTGATGTTGATCAATTCAAAACATGAAGGATAGTGCATATACTTCTCATTCAAATTCATGAAGAATTTTATTGATATTGGCTAGTACAAAATTCTAACATTATCACTTGTGGAAAGGGCTGATCCACCAAATTCCCAATTCAAAACCAAAATTAGGCAACAAAGCCATTGTTGCTGCACTTCTGGGACTTCTGATACAATGAACACTTCCACTTCCTACAACAGTTCCTGTTGGAAACTCCCGTCGAGAGAAGTGGAAAAACTGAAAACGCCGTCCCCAGGAGTCGCTGAAACTCCATCATCATCACCATCTTCTGCCTCGTCTTCAGCTATGGGAGGCGGCGGAGACGAGAAGTCTAAACACATTCCCTGCATGACTTGCTCATACGAGTCCGAGAGGTCTTGTGAGGTGAGCTGGTGATACGTGACCAACTGGTTGAGGCACTGGTTTTCTCGAATCAGGTTCGCGTTCTCGTTTGCCAACCTGGATTTCTCAGCCAGTAGGGTTTCCAGCTGAAGCCTCACCTGCAAAAAAGCGCGATCCGCCATGTTTAGTCTATCAGCAATATCTACCACTTGCAAATTCTGCTCTTTGTCACCACTCAATGTCAATTGCAGCAACAAGTGCTTAAACTGGTAAGCAGTAACTCAGTTTATAATCCTAAACTTCTGAGCAGATTTCCTTTTCTTATGAGGGAAAGAATCAGAAACAAGACCAACCGAATTGAACTGCATCATGGGCAGGCAAGTTTGTACATCTCTGTAATTCCCACTTCCATAAACAGAAGTACAATCTTTGATTTTTGGTCCTAAGATAGAGACTCTAGTTGTGTTCAAGAGACGGGTTGTGTTCAGGATCAGTCGACAAGATGATCAAGCACTGTGAGACACTCGGATAATTCAAATTAAGATATTGTAATGAAACCAAGTACCAGATCGTCTTCCTCAGGCCTAATCCCCTTAGAAAACCCGTCTCTAAGCCTTCTGTTCTCCTCCTCAAGCAGAGCACATCGCTCCTGCACGAAGCACAGATCCGACTTGATCGACTTCAGCTCCCTCGCGAACGAAGCCGCTTTTGTTGCCATAGACACTGCAAGCTGAAGAAGAATCCGAAATCACGAACAGCTTAAGTCAGCTCAAAACGGTATCGACAAATCAGTGGTCAATTTAAGATAAAAAAGAGAGCAAAAAAAATCGACATTTACTGACATTTTTGGCTTTGTTCAGCTTTGCGAGTTTCGGGCTCGGAGCATTTTCGTCCTGCGAATCGCCTTCCTCGGAGCAATTGCTCGAATCGAACTTTCTTTTCGACACTTTCTTCTTTTGCTCTTCTTCTTCTTCTTCTTCTCCGGAATGTTGCTTTGTTTCTCTGCTTTCATCTGAACTCTTCTTAAGATTGCTGTGGAAGATGGCCGTCAGAGTAGGCGGCTTTGCCAGATCTCTAGCTCCCTGACGAAAAACAGAGGGAAGAATCAGCCGCGAAAGCCTCAAAATTTACACGACCGCCATCGTCAAACGCTCTAGAACTCTTCAGATCAACATTTTTCACGGATCAAGAACTAAGACGGGTCCAAATGGGAAAACGCCGGAAGAAAATCCAATTTCACCTGAAGGGCGTTGTCGATGTTGTCGGAGAGCTGAGACAGACCGTGGGCGACAGAGTCGAACCCTCTGAGCAAGAGCATCGAGTCCTCCTTCATCCCATTGCCTCCATCTGCTCTGCCGCCGGCGGCCCCGCGGCGGTC